>CP139507.1:412516401-413716401 GCA_021014915.2 Artemisia tridentata subsp. tridentata | reverse complement strand
AAGGTGATCAAGGCCATCACGGTTTAAGTTAAAGCGAGACGGCGTCAAGCCCATTTCTGACGACGTCAAGCCTTGATAAGCCAGAGCGGATTTTGGAGCACTAAAGAGGGACGGCGTCAAGAAGGCCATCCGGGAACCCTAGACACGGCGAGGTGACGGCGTCAAGATCCATAACGTGACGCCGTCAGCTACTAAGTTCTATATATAGTTTTACAATTTTTTGTCATTAGTGTGCAACTTTGTGAGGAGAAACCCTAAGACGAATTTATGCCATTTTTAAGGGTTTTCATACCCTTGGATCTCCCATGTTTAATTGAAGATAAGTATTCATTTAATCAATCAATATGTCTATGTGTTGTTTGATTATATCTTGTTCTTGTCTTTTAATTAACATGCTAGGCTAGATTTATCTTGTGTTTGCTTAGATCTAATGAAACCTAACTATTGATTATTGGTTATTAGTGTGTTATTAATTGTATTGGATGATTGTTCATCGATGTTAGGCTTAAGAAAACTGGCTAACTTCCTATACGGTAACTTGCTTGAACGTCTTAAGAAGCATGAACCAATGCGTACTAGGTTTTTATGGTTGTATTTAATGCATGAGCGAATTATAGTGATCCCATGTTAGGAGCTTCTTAGCCGGCTCGACATAGGAGTGAAGTAGGAGCTTGTAGAGTTGGGGAAGTACGTACGCCACCCCACGATTGGTATTAAGGAATACACCCGTCATCCACGCAATTAATACACACTAATCAACCGGTAAAAGATAGTTAGGGAGTAAGGAAATCTAAGTAAACACATTTCTCTCCACATAAGTTTCACAACCTTTTCATTTTCAGTTATTTTATTTTATTTGCATTCGTAGTTATTTGGGTTAGTTGACTAGCAACTAATTCCACCCACTCCTTCAAACCCGAGATTTTACTTGCTTTCATAAAAATATAAAAATACAAAAAGAATCTTCCCTCACCCTTAGACCTATTAAAGTAGTTTTTTAATCCTAACGACACTATTCCCTGTGGAGAACGATCAATCCCCCGTACTTACCACTACACTATACTACATCGGTCAGGTACACTGCCTGGTGGGGTTGTAAGCCTCTTGAGATCCCTCGAGAGGTAAAACCTGTTGTAAGGTCGCAAAACCATGCATCACCTACGTTAGGATACTTTAAAGTGTTTGGAAGTAAATTTTTTATTTTTAACACTAAGGATTATCTCACCAAATTTGACCCTACGTCTTGTGAAAGTGTATTTCTTAGATATTCTCAAAATAGCAAAGCGTATATTGTTTTAAACAAAGAAACCTTGAGAGTCGAGGAATCGTTAAACGTAACATTTGACGAAAGTCCACCTCCCTCTAAGACATCACCTTTGGTAGATGATGACTTAGTTGAAAGTCAACTTGTTGAAAACAAAGGGAATATAAATAATGACAAGGAAGATGAACTATTAAACAAAGAAATTGTCAATATCAAAGAACCTAAAGGTCATCCATTAGATAGTGCTATAGGAGAAATAAACGAAAGAACCTTAAGATCACAAGTCCAAAATCAAAGCAACTTCTTTTGTTTTGTATCAACCATTGAACCCAAAAATATAAATGAAGCTATAAAAGATGAATCTTGGGTCATAGCGATGCAAGAAGAATTAAATCAATTCGTTAGAAATGATGTTTGGACATTAGTTCCTCAACCAAAATGTCAAACAATAATTGGAACAAAATGGGTCTTTCGAAATAAAATGGATGAAAATGTTGTAGTGTCTAGAAACAAAGCTAGGCTAGCAGCACAAGGTTATAGACAACAAGAAGGCATTAACTACGATGAAACTTTAGCTTCGGTTGCTAGGCTCGAGTCTATTAGAATTTTACATGCATATGCATGTGCACATGATTTCAAACTTTTTCAAATGGATGTCAAAAGTGCATTTCTAAATGGATTTATAAATGAAGAAGTATATGTCGCACAACCTCCGGGTTTCATCGATTTTGAAAAACCTAATCATGTCTATAAACTTAAAAAGGCTTTATACGGACTTAAGCAAGCACCAAAAGCATGGTATGATCGTATTAAAACATTCTTAGTTGAACATAAGTACACCATGGGTTTATAAGATAACACTCTCTTCACCAAGAAAAGGAATTCACATATTATAATTGTTCAAATATATGTGGATGACATCATATTCGGATCAACTCGTCAAGAGCTATGTGATGATTTCTCAAAAATCATGCATGACGAGTTTGAGATGAGTATGATGGGAGAACTTAACTTTTTCTTAGGACTTCAAATCAAACAATTAGAAGATGGAATATTCTTTAACCAATCTAAATACATAAAAGATATGCTTAAGAAATTTGGTCTTGAAGACTCTAAACCTATTAAAACGCCTATGTCTTCGAAAACCAAACTCACCAAGGATGAAGAAGGTGAATATGTAGATAACACTAAATATAGCGAAATGATTGGTAGTCTACTCTATCTCACAGCTAGTAGACCCGACATTATGTTTAGTGTTTGTCTATGTGCTCGCTTTCAAGAAGATCCTAAAACATCACATCTTGAAGCCGTAAAACGAATTTTTAGATACATTAAAGGCACCACACACCTAGGATTATGGTATCCCAAAGGAACGGGAGTTGAAACCATAGTGTATGCCGACTCAGATCATGCCGGGGACTATGTTGATAGAAAAAGTACAAGTGGTATCTGTACTTTTGTTGGACACTGTCTCACCTCATAGTTTTCAAAGAAACAAACGGCTCTTTCCATCTCAACAACCGAAGCCGAATACGTATCAGCAGGAAAAGCATGTCAACAAGCTCTGTGGATGAAGCAAGCTCTTGTCGACTACGGAATTCAACTTAACGACATCTCTATCCTTTGCGACAACAAAGGAGCTATTGACCTCAGTAAAAATCCAGTTCAACATGCTCGAACTAAACACATTGAAATCCGTCATCATTTCCTTCGCGATAATGTTCAAAAAGAAAACATCTCTATCGAGAAAGTATCCTCAGAAGATAACGATATTATAACTAAACCTCTTAAACGAGAGCCATTTAATCTCCTTAGACTTGGACTAGGACTAATGGAACCTAATTTGTAGTTTTAATCATAACTTAAACCTTTGTTTAACCAAAATGACAAAATTGACTAAATTCAACTCTGGTCCCAAGGAACCCTTCGACAACACGGACGGAACCAAAAATTTGGTTCTACCCTGTCCGTGGGTTCCTGGGTCAGATTCTATGGCAGTTTAAACAAACACCCCCTCTCACAAATCAAAACACATAAACGACTCAAACTCATTCCACACCATATCACTCTCAAAATTAAGGCATCTCCTTCTACTAATCTCGGCTCAAATCAACATTGTAAGCTTCCTTACTACCTTTTCTCTTAATTCTGAGTCTAGGGTTTCCAATTTATGTACAAAATCGAAACTTGGGGATTATGCATTTTCTTAGATAGTTCATAAAGTACATTTGTAAATTACAAAACTAATCATGTTTCCCTTTGTTAGGAATTGCATCTTATAAGACATTATCATGATTTACTAAAAACCCCATGTTAAAATTTTGTAAAAGCTTCTCACTTTTAGGACAAACAATTTCTCATTGTTCATACAAATAAAAACGTTATGTTTAAAATATCACTTGCATAATGTCTCTTGAATGCTAAAGGAAGTACATAACTAATATGTATTTTCAGGTACATTCAATCGAAGCTACATTGAATTAGGAGCGTTTGGGTTATATCTTGTTTTTTTTAGGAAATTACTAAAGAATTTCTTTTTATGCATTAAAAGGAGTCGATATAACCGCACCTCCACATTGTCCTCATATAGGCACATACTAGATCATATCAAAATTCTCATTAGTTTCGACTAAAGTGTGAAATTTTTGTATCTAGGATCAAACATGCCTCCCGCAACCTTCTATGACCACAAAGACACTCTCAACTACATCCCCAAACAGCATAAGACTAAGGGACTCACCCCGGCTCAAGTCAAAATCTTCAAAGCTCTAGAGAAACGCTATTTCCATGAGGGTGGAACCATTGACCCATCCTTTCTAGAAGGCACTAACATTCGTCATGAACTTGCAACCATTCACCTTGATTGCCTCCTAGACATTAACAAACCTATTTGTCCTAGATTTGTCCTAGAGTTCTATGCTAGTGTAATTCTCGCAAGCAATGATGATGGACTCATGTCAATACAATTCAAAGTAAACCAACATGACTTCAACATTCCTCTCCATAAATTTGCCGAAGTCCTTGGAATTCCATGTGAAGGTACATGCCTTTACTCAGAAAAATGGTCTCCTTCAATCCTTGACTCAATCGTTGATCGTATGCCTCCATACGACACTCCTTTAGTTGCCAAAGAAATCATCCAAGAACATCTTTTCCTTCCAAGAACCTCAACCACAAGGACAGCCCATTCGGGTAATGAGGTTAACCGGGATCCATTTGGGATGGAACTCAATTAACTCAAACCCCAATTCAAGAAATAGGAAGAAGTCCTTAGGGCAAATGTCTTGTGCACCATAGGTAATTGTGATCACATCAATGCTTTTCTTAGCTACATGCTTTATAGTTTGTCAACCCGCCAACCTTTCAACTTAGCCTACTACATTGCCAAAAGGATGGCCGACATACCTATGCTAGGAACCACCGCTCTTCCTTACGGGATGCTTCTCACCCGTCTCTGTAGAGCATTTGCACCCATTCGACCCAATCCTAAAGGGTCTTGTCCTAACTACTCTCTTGTCAATCACATCATGGTTCCATTAAGTGACAAAAGAGTAGCTAAGACTCAAGGGAAATGTCCTCATCCTCCAAGTTCCTCATCATCATCATCATCAATGAGCGAGGATGATGGTCTCCCCAACTCTAGGCTTCCTCCTCATGACTACTTTCAACAACTTCTAGTTCTTGAAAACCCATCGGAAGAGTTCAAGCAGACAAGAGGAATGTTCAAGTGCATTGGAAGGTTCCTCACCAAGATCAACAAGAAATTGGATAGGCAATAAGAGGTTTTATGAGTGTTTGGTACATTTGCTCCAAAACAATGATGTTTGATGTATTTGTCTTTTCGTAGGATGATAACTTAACTTTGAACAATTATGTGAACTAACCTTGTCTTGCAGGTAGATAACATCTTGATGTTATCATTTTTCCATTTTTTCACAATATTAGTGAAATTATTAGCCCCTAATTGATCTATACCCATACATGTGTTAATACCTGTTTTGTTGTCATTTACTAATCACATTGAATTAATTACACATGTTTTTAAAAAATTACGGAATTTGAACGGGTTTCGGGGGTCGAAAAATGCTCACTGTTAAGGTTTTTGGACTGGCGGATGGGGCGGAACCAAAAATTTGGTTCCGCCTTTGTATTTTTTGGGTACTCCCAAAAACATACCCGCGGATGAAGTGAAACCAAAATATTGGTTCCGCCCGTTATGTCGCAAGGTAACTCAATACTGTAGTTATATATTTTCAAATTTCGCTAAATCCCGCACTATAGATCACTAGTTTTTGTTACTAGAACACTTTTTACTGATACTCGCTCATATTAGGATCATATTATCTCACTCACACCAATAGGATAAGCATTTCCCACCAAAATTCAAAATTTCTCAAAAACCGCTCAAGGAACCTTTCTCTATAAAGGAAGGATACCTTTATTTGGTTCCTTGCCATTCGTGGGGCTCTGACCCTCAAGATTTTGCAATGATTGCAAGACATTAACTGCATATCCTTCTTCTTTCACTCAACTCACCCCCATTGGGTTGACTTTGGTGATTAGATAAGCTTCTCTACCACCTCCAAATCATTAGGAACCACCATTTTTGTATGGATTAACATCAAATCAAAACACACTCTTCCATGAATCGTCAATTCTATAAATTAGCACATCCAGGATACACATTCCTCACACCTTCACCACCACTTCCTGTGACTTTTAGCATCCCTTAAGCAAATCAACAATGACAAAATCCACCAACTCATCACCCTCCGCTAGGCAACCAAGAACCGCTAGAATAAGTGTCAAACCTTGTTGCTTCGTTAATCTAAACTCATCATCATTAGACTCTTCACCCATTACCATCTCATCACCCATTAGAGATGAAAACTTCTTGTCTCTAACTACTCCAATACCTCCACCAAGATCAACTACCATTTTTACTACTCCACCACCAACTAAAACCCCAAATAGTAACCACACCACCTCCCGCTCCATCACAACCACCAACATCATCATCACCTCCAAAATCTCCAAAACTAGAACCCATCGAACTTTTTGCTACACCACCAACTTCTCCTCACCCATTTTTGGAGACTTTGGAAGACTTGCCACCAAGAACATCAAATCTACCTCCTCTACCATCATTTACAACAATCGAGCGTATCGCTCAAGAACAACTGATGAAGCGAAAAGTGTACCGCTTTTAAGGGGTCATTTAAGCCTTAAATCGTATTTATTTGATCAAATATTGCCCTAAATCGTTCCTTTTGTCATTTTAGGTACTTTTGAGGAGAAATCTGGAAAAGGAGGCATTTTGGACGTTTTTGGAGCAATAAAGTGAAGAAAACGGCAAAGTCTCAAAAATCGGCTAAAAGTTACTCTTGACGGCGTCACAATTTATACTGGACGGCGTCATGCCTTGGCAAGAAAAGTTGGACGTGAAATTTACTCATGACGGGCCAGTGAAAATAGCATGTGAATTCTGACAGCGTCACGCTTTAACTTGATCAAGGGCGTCACGGCTTAAATCATAAGGGGACGGCGTCACGTTCAAGGTTCGACGGCGTCAAGCCTTGATAAGCCAGAATGGATTTTTGAAGAGCTAAAGAGGGGCGGCGTCAAGAAGGTCATCCGGGAACCCTAAAAGTGGCGAGGTGACGGCGTCACACTCCATAAGGTGACGCCGTCAGATCCAAAAGTCTATATATAGTTTTCTAATTTTTTGTCATTAAGGAGAGCTTAGTGTGTGGAATTTTGGGAGAAAACCCTAAGACGATTTTAGCTACTTTTTCAGGGCTTTTTGCCTTGAGATCTTCCATGTTTCATTGAAAGATAAGTTATCAATTAATCATTCAATATGTCTATGTGTTGTTTGATTCTACCTTATTCTTGTCTTTTGTTTAACATGTTAGGCTAATTTTATCTTGTGTTTGCTTAGATCTAATGAAACCTAGCTATTGATTATTGGTTGTTAGTGTGTTATTAGTTGTATTGGATGATTGTTTATCTATGTTAGGCTTAAGAAAACTGGCTAACTTCCTATTCGGTAACTTGCTTGAACGTCTTAAGAAACATGAACCAAATGCGTACTAAAGGTTTTTATGGTTGTATTTAATGCACAAGCGAATTCTAGTGATCCCATGTTAGGAGCTTCCTAGCCGGCTCGACATAGGAGTGAAGTAGGAGCTTGTAGAGTTGGGGAAGTAAGTACGCCACCCCACGAATGGTATTAAGGAATACACCCGTCATCCACGCAACTAATACACACTAATTAACCGGTAAAAGATAGTTAGGGAGTAAGGAAATCTAAGTAAACACATTTCTCTACACATAAGTTTCTCACCACATTTTCATTTTTGTTATTTTATTTTATTTGCATTCGTAGTAATTTGGGTTAGTTGACTAGCAACTAATTCCGCCCACTCTATCAAAACCGAGATTTTACTTGCTTTCATAAAAATATAAAAACATAAAAAGAATCTTCCTCAACCCTTAGACCTAATTAGAGTAGTCTTTCATACCTAACGAACACTATTCCCTGTGGAGAACGATCAATCCCCCGTACTTACCACTACACTATACTACATCGGTCAGGTACACTGCCTGGTGGGGTTGTAAGCCTCTTGAGATCCCTCGAGAGGTAAAACCTGTTGTAAGGTTACAAAACCACGCAATCAAGTTTTTGGCGCCGCTGTCGGGGAATAGTTATTGTTTAGGTTGAATTTTTATTTCTATTAGGTCTACTTACTAGATTCCTTTCTAGTGAGATTTTTATTTTATTTTTCTAGGATTTCTTTAGTCTATCTATTTTCTTCGTGTCCTTGTTCGTAACCATTACCGTCCGACATCATGGAAGATGGTAATATCCTTAACCCCCACAACCCACCACCACAACAACCACAACCACCTCCTAGAGCCCGTACTTTAGGAGAGTATTCCCGTCCTAGCCACCATGGCTATCGAAACACCATTGAGCTCACTCAAGGAGCCAATATCACACCCTTGCGATCCGACACCATCCGGTTGGTGCAAAGCGGATGCGCATTCCATGGACTTCGTTCTGAAGATCCTAATCAACATCTCAAGGACTTTCTTAAAATCGTTGATTCTATAGACCTTGATGTTGCCACTCGAGAGATGACCCGATTGCGTCTCTTTCAATTCTCTTTGCGGGACCAAGCTAGTCAGTGGCTAGAACGTCAACCCGCAGGATCCATCACCTCTTGGGATGATCTCACCACTCGTTTCCTTGCTCAGTTTTTCCCACCGGGAAGAACTACCAAGCTAAGGAATGATATCTTGATGTTCCAACAACGTCAAGGCGAAACTCTCTACGAGGCATGGACTCGATTCAAGGACTTACTCCAAAAAGTCCCCCACCATGGCATAGAACTTTGGCTCAAAGTCCAAATCTTCTATGACCATATCAATCTCTCCACGAGGCAAACCATTGACCAATCGGCCGGTGGCAAGCTACGTGATCTAAGTGCGGAACAATCATGGGCTCTCCTAGAGGATCTTGCTCTTTATGACAACGAAAGTTGGAGTGATCCCCGTGATTTGAATAAAACGGTCAAGGCAATATCTTTGCCTTCGAATAATTCAAGCACTTCCGACCGTAGGATCATAGAACTTGAAGACCAAGTCAAGTTTCTCATGAAATCCTACGAGGCTCCTAAACCTTCAAGCCAAGTGAACAAAATCACTTCTTCATGTGAATTATGTAGTGGTCCCCACGACACTCGTGATTGCATGGAACTCCCCGAACAAGCTTTTGTGGACTACGCATCCTCGCGTACCGACGGAGCGGGAGACAAGTGGTACACTTTCAAACCCGAGCCAAACCATTACGGTGATACATACAACCCCTCATGGAAAAATCACCCGAACCTTAGGTGGAAACAAAACCAAAACTCACAACAAACCAATTCTTCCAACCCACCTAATCGTTTCCAATCAAGCGGTTCCAACTCGAACCGTACTTTCAACAACAATCCTTCCGGCAATGGTAGTACCAATAACTTTGAAGGATTGATGTCTCAATTTATGGCATCTCAAGAAGCTCGTTTAGCCAAGTTTGAAGCCGAATTCAAACAACAACAAACGGAGATGACCAATAAAATTGACAACTTGTTGAAAGCTCTCCATAACCAAGTGTTATCACCTCCACATAAGGACGCTAGGAACACAAATAGCGGACCCCAAGTAAAAGACCCCTCTTCATCCAAACACGTCCACTTTGTCAACATTGTCACTATTAAACCACTTGATAGGAATGAGGATAATAGTGAACCTAAGGATGAGGATAAGAAAGTCGAGGTTGATAAGGAAGTTAGGACAAGTGAGATTGAAGAAGTAGATGATGATGAGGACTACTTCAATAGGCTACCCACTAAGGAAGAGCGCGCATATCATACAAACTTATTCGATGACCCCGAGGCACCATACTTCCTAGGTAGACCAATCATAGAAATAGGCGACCCTTCTAATCTCAACATACCATGCAACATCGGACATCTACATGTGTGGAAAGCTTACATCGACCTTAGATCGCCCATAAACATCATGACTAGAGCCCACTACAACTTGATAATGAAAAATCAACTTGGGTATAGGATGCTCCCTGACAAGGGTTGGATGAGTAACTTCACGGGAAGAGTTAAGGGATTACCGGTTTATGTAGGAAACTTCACCTATGTCACCGACTTTATAATTGTAGAAGATATCGGCCCAATAGTCGATGCATCCCTGACTCAAGTGGTTTTTGGAAAACCATTTGTTGAGGTCTCTAGAATGACTTATGAACCTTCCTTAGGGATAGTTAGATTTAAGGATGAGACCGATGAAGTAAGCTACCAAATGCCATATAAGATAGAACAATTCCAACACTTGTCAAATGTTGAGAAGGAGCTCAAGCAAGCGGTCTACTATAGGAATGATGAGGATAGAAGTAAAGGAGTAGACTATGTTATGGAAAGGATATTCGGTTTCTACAAGGATTGTTTGAAATTAGGACCGGAATATAAAACCGGGAAGGAGAATGGCCTAGGAACCGTGACCGATGATGGAGTCACGTAATGTACGTGACTTTGAGTCTAGCTACAAGACTCGTTAATAAAGAAAAGCGCTTCTTGGGAGGCAACCCAAGCTTTACTTGTTTTATTTGCTTTGTGTGTTTATTTATTTGTTTGTTTGATTTTATTTTCCGTATGTGTGTTTAATTTTTATTATTATTGATTCATGTTAAAAACTAATTTGTGAAAATGCTTTATGTTGTTTTTAACTTCGTCTTAACTACATATAAAGGTATTTTGCAAAAGATAAGTGTAAGGGAAATCTAAATCGGTTTATTAGAACACAAATTAACATGAATCGTAATAATAATAAATTAGCATACATATTCGTATTTGTTTGAGTCAAATGCTTGTATCGAGTCATAATGATGTTTTGCAGGATTTCCAGGAAGTAAGGTAAAGGTTTTTCCAGAAATTTTCCGGGAACTTAAAACGAAAATTTTTGTCAGGTCATTTCTGACGGCGTCAGGGGTTATAACCTGACGGCGTCAGATTTAATTTCCAGAAATTTTTGAAAGTTTTGTTTTCATAAAAAGTTTTTATTAAAATCTCCAACTTATAATCTCCAGGAATCTGCAAAATTATCATTCCACAAGCATTATATCCTTATATATAGATTTTTCCCGCCGATGTTATGCAGGTTTTCGTGTTTGTTTTCTCAGGTTTAACAGGTTATTTTGGACAAGGAAATGTTTTTGGATCAAGCTTGTGGCGATGCATTAGTCATGGAGCTTCAACATTCTCTTTGGAGGAAGATCTAACCGTGTAATTTCATTATCCACCGAGCGAATCAGGGGAGTATTTGATTTCATTCTTTTACTTTTTGCTTTTACATTTTATTATTTGAACATTGGGGACAATGTTCATCTTAAGTGTAAGGGGAGGGTAAAAGTACGATTTTAGAGAATGCCATTGCGCTTGATTTTTGTTTGTTTAAAAGTAGATGTGTAATAAAACTGAGAGAAATACCTGTTAGGGCAATTTTAGTGCCAAATTTAAAATTTTTTACAACATATAGGAGTGAAACTTTGATCTTAATGAGCGTCTCATGGATAGGAGTTATATGACAAGAACAAAAAACCGTACCACTAAAAAATTTTCCACCCCCAAATATGTGAGGTTCGCCCCTAGAATTGGTAGGAAAAGCATTTATGCTATGATGTGTGTACCGGTAGCACTTAGATTCTAGAACTTGCGTTAGGACCATTCCAAGGCCACAAGTGAGACTACATTCGTGTAGTTAGATTTACTACATGATAAGAGGCATTAGGATTAACCCATTGTTTTACACCTGTGTTTTTGTTATAATTACTTTGGCTACATTGGTCAAGTAATTCTCCCACACCCTTTGCGTTGTACTCATTTTTAGTACACGATACCCCTAGTACACCCCTCAGAGCCTATCTTTTCGTTTCGACCTTTAAGCATTTTACTTAAAGGAAGAATTTGTTACACCCCACTAAAATGTACACCCAAATCGCCTTAGCCTACCTTGTATGCACTCATTTTTAGTGCATTATTGTTACAACATTTGTTTAAACCCAAGTTAATTATCTAATTGATTACATGGTTGCTAAGTCGAGTCATATCCTTGTACATATTGTTTTGGGACGATTGGGACTCATGGGTAAAGTACTAGTGTAATGGAGTAATGGGGAAGAACATCATTTATTACCCCCATATGTGCTAAATGTTTTAAAAGTACTCCAAGTTTTTCAATTATCTTAATTCGAGTCATTAGATTAGTATTTGTAAAGTTATGTAAAAGTTCAAGTGTAAGGGGGATGCAATGCCCCTATGATGTATTATTTTGGATGGTAGGGTAAAAGTGTATGCAAAAAAAAAAAAAAAAAAAAAAAAAAAAAAAGAGAAAAAGAAAAATAGAAAAAAAACATACGGACTACCATCCCGTTTCATTTTATGTTTGTTTTATGTTTTTGTTATTTTCTTTCATTAGCTTAAGATCGAGTCTAGTCTTGGCTTAGCAACATTGTATAGTACATGTAATTGATCAAGATTTTTAACTCGCCACCAGTAAAATATCCTTTATCCAACAAAACCGTGTTTTCCTTTTCCCTACACCTTACGTTATAACCCATTTAAAAGCCCTCTTTGATAGTTTATCTTTGGTGCTTACGCCTAGTGGAGGAGGTTTTCGATCCTTTCCCAAGCCTATGGTAATCTATTTGCTATGACAGGTAGTGAGAGATATTATCCGTTTTCATTTATGAGATTTATTTTGATGACACTTGAGAGATGTGAGTATCTAAACACTACTTGTGAGGTGCTAGTTTATAATCTCCGTGCTTATTATGATTGAAGTGGAACGAATATTTGTTGTAATTACTTTTATGTTAGCATTAAATGACCCCTAACTTGTATTTTGATTAGAATAAAAGCGCATTTGCTTGAGGACAAGCAAATCTCAAGTGTAAGGGTATTTGATGAAGCGAAAAGTGTACCGCTTTTAAGGGGTCATTTAAGCCTTAAATCGTATTTATTTGATCAAATATTGCCCTAAATCGTTCCTTTTGTCATTTTAGGTACTTTTGAGGAGAAATCTGGAAAAGGAGGCATTTTGGACGTTTTTGGAGCAATAAAGTGAAGAAAACGGCAAAGTCTCAAAAATCGGCTAAAAGTTACTCTTGACGGCGTCACAATTTATACTGGACGGCGTCATGCCTTGGCAAGAAAAGTTGGACGTGAAATTTACTCATGACGGGCCAGTGAAAATAGCATGTGAATTCTGACGGCGTCACGCTTTAACTTGATCAAGGGCGTCACGGCTTAAATCATAAGGGGACGGCGTCACGTTCAAGGTTCGACGGCGTCAAGCCTTGATAAGCCAGAATGGATTTTTGAAGAGCTAAAGAGGGACGGCGTCAAGAAGGTCATCCGAGAACCCTAAAAGCGGCGAGGTGACGGCGTCACACTCCATAAGGTGACGCCGTCAGATCCAAAAGTCTATATATAGTTTTCTAATTTTTTGTCATTAAGGAGAGCTTAGTGTGTGGAATTTTGGGAGAAAACCCTAAGACGATTTTAGCTACTTTTTCAGGGCTTTTTGCCTTGAGATCTTCCATGTTTCATTGAAAGATAAGTTATCAATTAATCATTCAATATGTCTATGTGTTGTTTGATTCTATCTTATTCTTGTCTTTTGTTTAACATGTTAGGCTAATTTTATCTTGTGTTTGCTTAGATCTAATGAAACCTAGCTATTGATTATTGGTTGTTAGTGTGTTATTAGTTGTATTGGATGATTGTTTATCTATGTTAGGCTTAAGAAAACTGGCTAACTTCCTATTCGGTAACTTGCTTGAACGTCTTAAGAAACATGAACCAAATGCGTACTAAAGGTTTTTATGGTTGTATTTAATGCACAAGCGAATTCTAGTGATCCCATGTTAGGAGCTTCCTAGCCGGCTCGACATAGGAGTGAAGTAGGAGCTTGTAGAGTTGGGGAAGTAAGTACGCCACCCCACGAATGGTATTAAGGAATACACCCGTCATCCACGCAACTAATACACACTAATTAACCGGTAAAAGATAGTTAGGGAGTAAGGAAATCTAAGTAAACACATTTCTCTACACATAAGTTTCTCACCACATTTTCATTTTTGTTATTTTATTTTATTTGCATTCGTAGTAATTTGGGTTAGTTGACTAGCAACTAATTCCGCCCACTCTATCAAAACCGAGATTTTACTTGCTTTCATAAAAATATAAAAACATAAAAAGAATCTTCCTCAACCCTTAGACCTAATTAGAGTAGTCTTTCATACCTAACGAACACTATTCCCTGTGGAGAACGATCAATCCCCCGTACTTACCACTACACTATACTACATCGGTCAGGTACACTGCCTGGTGGGGTTGTAAGCCTCTTGAGATCCCTCGAGAGGTAAAACCTGTTGTAAGGTTACAAAACCACGCAATCAACAACCAAGGGCTTCATTCATGCCCAATGAACCCTTTGATAGTGAACCATCTCAACCTCAACCTTTACTTTTTCACCCTATTTAAAGGGACATCCATGGGCCACTCTATGGAGGCCATCCACATCATGAAATCCACAATGATCAACCTCCACCACAATCTCAAACTCAACAACCTCAATCATTTTTCCCTACTTTTGAGGACATTGATGAGTCCATGTGGATTAACCCTCCAAGCTTACAAGAAATCCGTAATATCTATTGTAACACCCCAACCCGACAAGGGTAAAGATATCACAATGATGGTTTCATATCAGATCAAACAAAGCATACATCTATAGCAATACAAGAATACTCAAAGGTTACAAATGAAATACAAATACTATAAGGTTACAAATGAACTTCCACTAAATAATAATTCCGAAATAATAATAACTTCTAATCACTTCTAAATCCAGAATAGCTATCAGTCTTCTAAGTCCAAAAGTCTCTTCACTCATACCCAAACCCGTCGTCCTGCTTATAACCTGCCGCACACGAAAAGAAAACGTGCGGCTGAGCTTAAAAAGCCCAGTGAACAGATATAACGATAATAAACAAAAATAGAGAAAGTACAGAATAACAGAAACAAAGGTCAAACAGATGTAATATGGTTCCAGAGATAAGTCAATGAATAAGTATAAGGGAAAAAGAAAGGGATAGTAATCCACCACGAGCCCAGAAACAGATCATATCATATCGTAACCATAAATCTTCATAATCATATAGAGGGGAGACCTCTCAGATAATCAGATAATATGAGGGGTGTCCTCATTCTTCAAATGGAGTAGCTAGCTCCCAGATATATGTGAAAGGCGTGTATTGCACACAAGCACCAGTCACCAGACAATAATAAATCATATATAGATAATCCACTAAACAGAACAGATCTAGGATGCATCCATACGCCCCCCAGAAACATATATAATCCATAATCAAAGTAATGCGCATATCATAATCAGAATGGGGACGGTGTGAGAAATCACTCCCCCACACAGGAGTCATGCCAGTGGTGCATCACAGACACGGCCAGGTTACCTTCCTGGCTAGGTAACAGAAAGGTGGCTCGGGTATCAAACTAAGAGTCAGATATCATATCGAATCAGAGTGTCATATCAAAAGGTCCATATCAAATGGGTTCATAACAGATGGTTCATAACAGATATATCAGATGTAATGCCCAAGGTCCAAATCAGAGTTTACCAGATCAAGGTTCATATTAAGTAATCAAGTCAAGGTTCATATCAAAAGTTCATTTCAATAGTTTCTATCAAAAGTCCATTTTAAACAATCCTTTATTCATGATTTTCATAAAACGATCCTTTAAAGTGGTTTTCATAAAACAATCTTTCAAAACGATTTTTATAAAGATAGTCTTCGAAATATAGTTTTCATAAAAGTTAGTAACATTTATAAACATCCTTTTTAAAATGGCTTTTCTCAAAACATTTCCATGGTATAATTCGAAAGGTTTTCATAACATAGGTTCACAACAGAGGTCATATCAAATAGGATCAACAGAGAAGGTTCAAGCAAAGGGAATCATAGCAATGGCATTAGTTCAGAAACTAACAGATCAGAATATGAAAGAGATCATGAGAAACCTTACAAGAAAGGTCAGAATATCTGTACCTTATACCGCAAGTGAAACACATCTAGAATATAAAGATCAGAAACAAACTCCATCTTCAGCGAATCTACACGAATACATGGTCGTCTTATTATTAATACCTTATTTAAATCAGATTTCTCATTTTAGTCGGCTTTCTATTTTTAGTAACTTTCCATTTATAGCAAGTTTCCTTAATTAGTAAGTTTCCATTTTTAGAAGGTTTTCTAGATTTAGCAAGTTTCTATAATTAGGTTACAAATGACAATATAGATAACTCAAAGGTTTAATATGTTCTATATAGTTGTTTAGGGTCTATTATGCCAACCTTTATTTGTTTAGGGTTCAACGTGTCATTATAAAATTTGAGGGTTCAAAATGTAAATTTAAGTGATAAGACTCTAGCTATTGTATCATACGTCTGTACATACTTTTGACACCTCATTCACCAACTTGTTTTATCACTTTTAAATTCCCATACACGAGTTATCATTAACACATCATTTTAACAGCTCACCAATGCGACACACACATCTTTTTATAGATTTAATATGTCATAAAGTGTACGCCTTAAGCAACCTTCGAACTCCTACATACGACACACCTTCTAACCCATCTCGTTACACACATACCCACATGTGAGTCATCACACGTATATGCTCCATTATTCATGTATTTAGCCTCTAGGTTCACAAGGTTTATTAGTGCATGACTCCAGATCAGATTCGTAATCTTTTAAAACGGATTCAAATGGCAACATTAAACCTAAGATCGACCTACGTGATTATCCTTATTTCATGCGACATTATTTCCAGATTTTAAGAGATACTTTAGTCATCAATTACATGTCCCCAAAACCAGATTCATAACTTGTATATATACTGAATCTCGCAGCAGATTGAGGCCTTAAATCGACACCTATATATTCAAGATTTTATGCGACCTGAACAAGGGTTTTTTTTTTGAGTGCCTATCAGCGATCAAACTAAGGGTCCAATACCAGATTTTTAAGCTCAATGTATCGCTGATTTAAAGTAGCAATTTAGACCCCAGCATCGACCCATGTTTTCATCATTTTAAGTGTTCATTTGCTTTATTTTTGGATCGACTAGAGAATGACCAGCCTTGCCATCACGGGACTCACACACACACACGAGTTATAACTGGTGACCACAAAGTTAACGAGACATCATTTTGATCAGTTTCAAAACAAAACAAAAAACTCCTAGGCGTAAGAATATGTATAAGCGCACACGTTTTTAAAATAGGTTTTATACACATGTTTTAGGATGTCTTCGACTCATAGGATACACGTACAAACTGATGCGTTACGAATCGGAAAGATCAGTGACATATTCTAGTTGACCCATTTATGATTTCATGTTATCCGTATGCTTTTGTTTAACCAGACACGAGTTGTTTTACTTGTTATAACCGTATGTATATATTTGATTATAATACTCATGTGTCATATGGATAAGGTGATGGAGATACCTTCATCAGTTTATGGACGGAAGACAAGGACAAGAGACGTATCACGAATGAACCAAGCCCACGTATTACCATACCCTTCGAACTAAACGCAACCACGATCCCACCCTTGAATCTGCTACAAACACTATGACCACAGCCACCAAGTAGCGTCCTCAAAATCACCTTGTTGCCTTGTTTTTGGATCGACAGGAAGAGAAAGAACAAAGTGGCAGCTGCACCTATGCAATGGTGTTTTTAGGGTTTGTGTGAGAATTAAAAGTGGTATACGGTTTGGTAAAAAAAAAAATGAGAACGAATGGAAATATATGGGCTGGAAAAATACTGAGATTTTTTTGGAAGATTTGACTTGATTGCATGCGTGATATTAGGGATTTGAGGTGGGGCTAAAATAGAAGTTATCAAGGGTGACTGAGAGAGAGCACATGTAAAGTTGGAAACACAGTAACTCTAGCTAAAATCATGGAAGACTAGCTCTTGTTTTTTTTTTTAATTGAATGGCTATTATTACTGTGCTAATAATCTGTTTCAAATTTTATCCAAAAGGAGTGGGTACAATATATAATGAGAAAGGGTGCACAAAATTATATTATAACCTAACTTATTTAGGTTTTAGTTTGTTATTTAATTGATAATGTATAGTTTTATATATATAAAAATAATAATTTAATGTCAAGCTTAGGTCATAATCATTTTAGGTTAAGTATCATTTAATGTTACTTTCATGATTTTCATAAGTTCTTAAAGTTCAAATTTGAGTGCATTTTAGTCATTTCGGATTATATAAATTTTGGGGTTTTACAAGAAATCCGTAATATCTATAATGAAATGAATGGTCTCATCACCTTCAAAAACATGATAGTTTCCCACATTTAAGAAGCTATGCATTTACAAGAAATCTTGTTCTCAAATGCAACCAACATACCACCACCAAACACCTCTCAAGCACATAACACTCAATCAAATCCACCACCACCACCAAATGACAATCAAGCCTTACCACTTCCACCCGGCTTCCCTCGCCATGGTTGTTCCATGTGTGAACGAACAGCGAAGATTAGCGAAAGGACCAACATAATGGTCCATAAACTACAGGATGAAATGAGGTTCATCCTCCAACACTTGCTCGAACGTTTAAACGCTCTTTCTGATCCTCCTCCTCAATAGAATAACTAGGATGGATGAAATAATAATATTAGGACTTTTTTTTTTTATAGTTTTAGGATTTTATTTTTCTCTTTTCTAAGTTATTTTTCATTTTGCATTTCATTTCCTCATACTCATTTATGTCCCATCATTTTGACCTTAGTCAAAATGAATTTTACTAAATGAATGATGTTCTATTATGTTTTGTGTATTGGTTTATGTATGGCTAGTTTGGATTATTTATCACTAACCTTTGTTTCATAGCATTCAAAATCCATGTACTTGGCACCCCATCAAGGGGGAGTATTGACCAAGGGGGAGCTAATCAAGCTCGGGCTTGCACAACATTCAGCTACGCTTCTCTTCTTTTTGTTTCGACAAAAAAGGGGAGAAAATATTAAACTTAAACTAACTCACAAATTAGTCACAATTGGTATTTTTATACAACTTAAAAATCAACATGTTGCATGAAAACAAGTTTAATATATATTTTTAAAAGACTAGCACTTTATTTATTTCATTGCTTAAAAATAAATTTTATGTTTTGTCCTCAACAAAAAGGGGGAGATTGTTAATACAATATCGTCTAAAAAGCGTTATTTATATTTTACGATCTTTGCTATATTTTGTTAACGAAAATTGTAAACTTTATTTTAGCAAAACATAAATATAGTTAAGTCTTTTACATATATAGTCACAAGTCTTTCATAAACACAAATTAAACATCACTTAGGTAATATATACATTTTACAAAGTATACTTTCATAAACTAGTTAATCTAAAATGGAAATGTATTTTTACATCATGGCATGCATCATCTTTGAGATCTTTGGAAGATATGATGAATATCTTGTTTAGATTGTTACTTAAAGAATCATGGAAAGATATGGTAAATATTTTGGTTAGATTAGGTCCCCGTGGAACCAAACGACTACATGGACGGAACCCTTATTTTGGTTCCGTCCCATCCGTGGTTTGCTGGCACTTGTTGCCTATAAATAGCAAGCCACACATTGATGTTTTCTCATCACTTTCATACATAAAACAACATACATTCTCTCATTCATTATTCTCTATATCTAACTCATTCTTATTTCATTTTAGTGAACTTCTTTGTAGCAAGAAGATCAAAGCATTACAAGCTTCAACAAAACGTTGCAAGGCTTGTTTGTTTTTCATTGTGTGAATTGTATTCATTCATACATCATTGTTTGTACCAAACCATCATAAACCTCTGATAGTGATCGGTTAGTATTTTAGTCCTCAAAATACTTAGTGTGACGGGAGTGGTTGTACCCTTGTAAAAGAACTCGACATCTAGCTTTGTGTCGAAAATATTGTAAGCGACGAGTAAAGGTTTTCTCCGCCAGATAAAGGAGCTTGTTGACAAGTGAAGAAAACTCTCGAGTTGGATACTCGGGGAGTGGGGTATGGCTATGAAAAAGAGTCCTCGTAGACCGAACCACTATAAACACTCGTGTTGTTGTTTGATCGTTTCTTTCTTGCACTATACTTATTTGTTATTTTGTTTGCATACATTAAGTCATTTCATACAAACATAACAAAGAAAAAGAAATTAAAAGCGATAAAACTATTCAATCCCCCTTCTAGTTTTCCATACTGCTGTTGTTGGCCAGTCAAAACATGACCCCCCACTTGTTATTGACCCTCTAGACCAAAAGAACCCCCCACCTGTTGATGACCCCCCTCCTGTTGTTGACCCCCGAGACCAAAAGAACCCCCGTAGCATGAAGTATTGGGCTATTTTGGGACATAAGGTTGGGCCTTTTGGGGTACGTATGGTTGGGCCTGTGGGTGAGAGTTAAACCCAGGTCGAGACAATGGTTGTCCAGCGTAAAGAGGGAAAGGTGAAGGTGAATTATGTGGTTTTGTTTTAGTATTATCCACTGTATTATTTATCCCATACAAACCTAACTTAGCCAAAATATTTTGTAAGGTTGTCATATCATGTGGACTCAAGCATACATTAGAAGATGAAACTGTGGAACTAGGAGTGCCATTTGAAAGTCTATGAACACCATTATGTAAGAATTTACAATGCACACCAAAACGACACGATCCCTTATTAAAATTAAAACACGGCTTGTGTACCTTTTCTGGGAAAGAAGGAGACTGTCAAGAGTTGTTACCATTGTTCGCCAACAACACCATTGGAGATGATGTGCGTGTGTATTGCTCTAATTTTTATAACCACGGCAGCGGCTCCAAAGACTTGGTGTGCGCGTGTTGTGTCGTTGTGGTTTTAGCTGTATTCAAGTTTTAAATTTATATTTAGCCGACTTATCAATAACACACACTTTAACGAGCAGTATACCCGGTCAGTATGAATATAATGGTAAGTAGAGTGTCGATCACTAAGAGTGGAACGTATTATCTAGTTATTCTAATCAGTATTTTAATATCTTAAGTTAGCTATACAACCTAATCTAACGCAAGGGGGTTCAGCCTGAGAAACTGGCACGGTTTGGTTATGATTAAATATAAACTAAACTAATAGGCACGAATCAGCGATTAGCACACACGTACACAGATAAATACTTGAGACAATAAGAAGACCTGTCCTGATAGTTAAGTAGCTTGTCACTTGTTTTATTGCTAGTTTTATATGGAGTGTATAGTTCGATGCAACGCACCGAGATTAAACCTTTCTCGTTGGCTCTAATCTTATCGGCGAGTAAACCCTTAATGATTACTTATGTCTATCCTACTTATCCTTTCTTCCTACTTTTCTACAGACGATAGAATGCATATGCAATAGAATAAACAGGCGAGGAAGGGGCATGGCGACCCAAGCAATGCTCAGCTAGACACAGAGGTTATCAATGCACTAATAAAAGTCACCAAAGACATCAACATATAAACTTTAATTAATGGGAAAGCAATTTTAAGGGGAGTTGAAGTGCATGATTAAATCAATGACACAAGCCCATCAATCCTGATAAATTAAAGTGTACTAATACAATAAAACAAAACTACTTAATGAATTGAATACATGCAGGACCTTCTTACAGCTCTTGTATCTTCGTTCAAGGTGTGTCTTGTGCTGCTACTTCGTCTGAATTCGGCTTAGGGTTTCTTCTGTCTTCGGTCTTTTCTGTCTATTAGCCTCTCGAAATTCGTCTGACCTTGGGGTATTTATAGTTTCTGTCTGAGGGTAAGATGCGGCGCATTGAATAAGTAGATGCGGCGCATTGACTTAACTTCGCGTGGGGTCCAAGATTAATATATTCAGGAATATTCGTACACCGCCAGAAGATGCGGCGTAACTCCATTCTTGTATGCGGCGCATGTCCTTTGCCGGCTTGGATTATAACTTGTGAAATCTTGATAGTGATGCGCCGTATATAATAAGTAGGATGCGGCGTATCTGGAGCAGAATGATCTTGATCTTGCACATTTCAGTAGACTCTTAACTTCTTGCTTGTTTTGCTCCATAATTAGTCCAAAATTGCCAAGTTTCACATAATACTTGTTTTTACCTGAGAATTACAAAAGTAAACATTAACGTATCAATTCTCACAGATAATATAATAAAACAAGTCAAATAAATAGGATAAATGATGATAATAAAATGTACTTATTTGAGTTCATCAAATATCCCCCCACTTGAACTTTACTTGTCCCCAAGTAAACCTTAGAATTAATCTTATGAAAATGTATCCTAAAAGATGTTAGGATTTATTTTTATATTTAAGCATGTATTCATTTTGTCATAATCACACAACCAAACACTTAACGAATTAGAAATAAAATAAAATATATTGATAAAAGCAAATCTAATCGTTTAACTGTCCAGTCGTGACGAATATTCTATCATAAGCTTGGCAAGTATACGCATCTTCCCCACTAAAGCCAAGGAATAACAAGTCTAAAGCGGTAAAAAGGGTTTGTAGGTTTAGGGTTAATCATTCTTCTTCATCTCTATCGATCTCAAATTCCAGAAAAGGCGACAAAATCACAAATACATGATCGAATCCTCGAACACGATACTTGCAATTGCTCAAATCCTTAACTCGAATAGGCTAAAGATAGGACCAAGTAATCTTCACCAATAATATTATATCAAAAAGGGCGAAAAAATCATAAATACATAGCCGAATCCACGACTACGATACTTAAGATTGCTCAAATCCCTAATCTCAATAAATCAAAGGTTTGGATAAAGAAATGATATAGGGTATGGATAATATTTGGGATACTAATTGGTGTAAAATGAAAAATAAACAAAACAGATAAATCAAAATCCTAAGTGTGGTAAATTGCTATCCCAACCATCCCATGAATAAGACTCATATCACTGAATAACTCACGCTTTAACACTTGAAACACACGCTTTAGGTAGACACGAATTATACTCAATAAGATCTCAATCAAAGAATAACCTTAGTTGGCGTTCCATAACGTCCAACTCCCATTCAATCCATAAATATAATATACAACAACTAGTGGTGATATCGACCACTTAATACAAAACTTTACATAAGTTGTTTAAACAAACATCCAACTTTTCTTTCTTTTTCTTTTCTCATTTTTTTGATTTTTTTTTTTTTTTTTTTTTTTTTTTTTTTTTTTTTTTTTTTTAAACTTGAAACATAAACATAGATGTGTAAAATTTCACCACATCACTATAACGATAAATCTGGATAATTTTTCCATACTTTTCATAACTTCAGAAATAACGGTAATAGTGAAAGTAGTAAACACACGAAAAATAAACTCAAAGATATACAATATTTACTTTCACTCCAATTGCATTGTGCAATTTCTCGACCTAACCATAGATAATGAATTACGCACGCGAACACAGGTAGTGTAAGGAAACACACTTTGCCTAAAGCAATTAACCAACCACGGATTTTAATCTACAGGGTAGGCTAAGGTGTAAGGGTGTAACGAAACATTATAACAAAGGTGTAAGAAACGAAAGGAATGGCTCTAAGTGTTTTTCTAGGGGTATCTTACTCTAAAAGTGAGAGTAACAAAAGGGTTTATACGGGGGTTAACTAACTAGTGTAGTTAGTTAATATCACATAACATATAAAGGCTATTTGGGTGTAATCCTAGAAATTTACCAATTTAGACAAGTCATTCCAATTATGTAAATAATACTTATTATGGTGGTCTCGAATAGTATACAAGCCAAGTTCTAAAGTTTACAAGTCACCGGTACACTCATAGATTTGTGAATTTTTGAAAAGTTCACAATTTTTGAAAATAACGTCATGTGTGCAGCTATGTAATTTAGACTTAAACAAAAACATGCTAAAAATTTTAAATTTTGATATATTAAGTGCATTTTAAGCGTATTTTGAAAAAGTTTAGGACAAGTAAGTGTTCTAATTCTCCAATCCCCCACCTAAGTTAAACAACGTCCTCGTTGTTTGTAACAAAGATTAAAAACTGGAAAATAAAAGAATTAGAACAGAAAAACTCCCCTGAGATTTGCTCGGTATGATCCTCCATTATTTGTATAAGAGCAAAAATCAACTTTCTTGTGGATGAGAACGTTTAAGCTTCATATTTTATGTATCCACAGGAAATGCAGGAATCTATAATACCATCAAGACTTTAACACACCTAAGTTAAGAAGGTTCAAACTTGCATAATACATTAGTAGTTAGTAAAAATAAACCTTAAAAATTAAAATGAAAATCATCAGGTCAGTCGATACGCCGTATCTTATGGAAGAAGATACGCCGTATCAAGCCTGGAATAAATACGAATCAGAATAGAAGATGCGTCGCATCCTTAACCAGGGATGCGCCGCATTAAAATACTGACAGAAAGTTTTAAAGTTAAAAATAAAAATGCAGAAAATAAAGTAAGATATGACCAGTGCAGGAGATGCGTCGCATCTAAGGATTGAGATGCGCCGTATCTTCTGCGGGCCTGACAGACTCAATACAAAATCAGAAAATAAAATAAAAGATAAGCATGGGTTGCCTCCCACGAAGCGCTTGTTTTTGTTCGAGTCACGAGCCTGACTCCACCCTTATTTACTGTGTAATAGGGTGTTGTTCCCCCACTTGGGATCAAGTGCGGGTGATAGTAGCAATAAACACGAAAAGAGTGTAAATATGCTATTAAAGATGGAAGAAATACATAAAGATCATACCTTGGCAATATACATACATCTTTCCTATCCTTACCCGGTTTGGTTGATAAATTGGATGACTCGACCACTTTATCTGAAAGTGTAGTATGTTGAGGAAAAATGAGTCTCCTTTCTTCTTGGTTAGTCTCTTTGGTAGTAAGGCGTCCCTTGACTTCCGCAGAAGATGAGAAAGGGTCTTTGGCAAGTAAAAGTTCGAGTTCCTCAATAACCTTCATAGGGTCGAAATCATCATCTTCATCAATCATAGCAATGTTTAAGAGCTCATCACCAAATTCTTCCTCGAGCTCCACCAAAAACGGGTTGATCACAGGTGCTTCATGTGCTTCAATAGGTGGTGTAATAAATTTGACCTCATCATTCTTTTGTTTTGCAACCTGTTTAGGAAAACTAGCAAGATTATTAGTAATGGGATTAATAATATTAAATAAATTTGTACCACTTTGTGTTGTAAGTGACTCCAATTCTTGTGAATCTCCATCTTTAACTAGTGGTCTTGCAATTTCAGCATCGTCCCGAATTTCATTTTTAAATAAGTAATCCCAGATTTCTTCAAAATCCCTCGTTGGGTCAAAATCTGGTTGAGGTATGTCATCATAAACTATGGCGTCAAATGGTTCGAAATCAAAATTAGAATACTTTTCATCTTCATCCGTTGGATTGTCTAATGGTGGTAATACGATTGCAGAATATTCTTCAACGTAGGGTTCCGTATACACATCATCTTGTGCAATCTCCAGAGAAAAAGTACTATCAATAACAATTGCCGGAATTGGTTTCACGGTATATGAATCTTCTTCATCATCATTTGACATACACCAAGTGTGTTGAAATGGCAATTTGTTTCTTTCTTTCCTTGACTTTCCTTGTCCTAAAATCAAGTATTCTTCCATAGTGATTTATTTCGTCTCAATGACTTGTGCACCATATCTTGCTCTTTTCCAATCATACACCTGATTATTGCTCAAGGCTCTTTCCTCTATAAACTTGACATATTCTTCCATTGTAATATCCGGATCGTCCATCTTTCTGAAATAAAACTTACTCGTGCAAAAGAAGAGTGAAACAATCAAAGTAAAATAAAAGTTGCTGATATCAGTAGACGATGCGCCGTATCCAAAAAGTTGGATACGCCGTATCTTATTTTGTTAAAATTTAATCAGACTTTTATTCAGAAAATAGATACGCCGCTTATAAATTAGAATGCGCCGTATCAGTTTAATTTTATCAAAAATCAATTATATTTATCAAAATTGAATGCGTCGTATTAACAAAAGTTAATGCGCCGTATTTTCGTTACGTTTCAAAATACAAGATTTTTGATTCAGAAGATGCGCCGTATCGATAAAAATCGATGCGTCGTATCTGTTTAATAATTCGAAAACTGTTTTTAATTAAAATAATAGATACGCCGTATCTGCTAAAGCAGATGCGTCGTATGGCGTTATCGTTTAGAAAAATTTCTTATTAAAAACAGAATATGCCGTATCTTGGGGAAAGATGCGTCGTATCGAATTTATTAAACGCGTTGTATTTTATAAAAATTAAACGCAATACGCCGTATCTATGAAAATAGATGCGCCGCATCGTTTGAATTAGCTCAGTACAACGATGGCAGAATACAGAAAATAGAAAAAGAAAAACAAAAATAAAACAAACGAAAAGAAACAAAAATAAAAACACACAAAAACAGAAAATATGCAAAATAATACAATGAATGCAAATTAACCTAATATACAACAGAGTTAGCGGTTAGAATAAAAATTAAAAACCTAATTAAAATACTAATCAAATTAACAGATAATAACAATTCACTTCCCGGCAACGGCGCCAAAAACTTGATGTGCGTGTGTATTGCTCTAATTTTTATAACCACGGCAGCGGCTCCAAAGACTTGGTGCGGGCGTGTTGTGTCGTTGTGGTTTTAGCAGTATTCAAGTTTTAAATTTATATTTAGCCGACTTATCAATAACACACACTTTAACGAGCAGTGTACAAGGTCAGTATGAATATAATGGTAAGTAGAGTGTCGATCACTAAGAGTGGAACGTATTATCTAGTTATTCTAATCAGTATTTTAATATCTTAAGTTAGCTATACAACCTAATCTAACGCAAGGGGGTTCAGCCTGAGAGACTGGCACGGTTTGGTTATGATTAAATATAAACTAAACTAATAGGCACGAATCAGCGATTAGCACACACGTACACAGATAAATACTTGAGACAATAAGAAGACCTGTCCTGATAGATAAGTAGCTTGTCACTTGTTTTATTGCTAGTTTTATATGAAGTGTATAGTTCGATGCAACGCACCGAGATTAAACCTTTCTCGTTGGCTCTAATCTTATCGGCGAGTAAACCCTTAATGATTACTTATGTCTATCCTACTTATCTTTTCTTCCTACTTTTCTACAGACGATAGAATGCATAGGCAATAGAATAAACAGGCGAGGAAGGGGCATGGCGACCCAAGCAATGCTCAGCTAGACACAGAGGTTATCAATGCACTAATAAAAGTCACCAAAGACATCAACATATAAACTTTAATTAATGGGAAAGCAATTTTAAGGGGAGTTGAAGTGCATGATTAAATCAAAGACACAAGCCCATCAATCCTGATAAATTAAAGTGTACTAATACAATAAAACAAAACTACTTAATGAATTGAATACATGCAGGACCTTCTTACAGCTCTTGTATCTTCGTTCAAGGTGTGTCTTGTGCTGCTACTTCGTCTGAATTCGGCTTAGGGTTTCTTCTGTCTTCGGTCTTTTCTGTCTATTAGCCTCTCGAAATTCGTCTGACCTTGGGGTATTTATAGTTTCTGTCTGAGGGTAAGATGCGGCGCATTGAATAAGTAGATGCGGCGCATTGACTTAACTTCGCGTGGGGTCCAAGATTAATATATTCAGGAATATTCGTACACCGCCAGAAGATGCGGCGTAACTCCATTCTTGTATGCGGCGCATGTCCTTTGCCGTCTTGGATTATAACTTGTGAAATCTTGATAGTGATACGCCGTATATAATAAGTAGGATGTGGCGTATCTGGAGCAGAATGATCTTGATCTTGCACATTTCAGTAGACTCTTAACTTCTTGCTTGTTTTGCTCCATAATTAGTCCAAAATCGCCAAGTTTCACATAATACTTGTTTTTACCTGAGAATTACAAAAGTAAACATTAACGTATCAATTCTCACAGATAATATAATAAAACAAGTCAAATAAATAGGATAAGTGATGATAATAAAATGTACTTATTTGAGTTCATCAGCCAACAACACCATTGGAGAGGACGAAGAAGCATCAACATATGTAGCATGAGCACGGGATTTCAAATGCATCTCCATCGTTGTGAGCATCGATCGAACCGTTTTGAGATCCGGAAAAGGATCACGATGAATGATGATATCAGAGACGTGTTGAAACTTGTCCGATAACCCATCGAGAGCAATGTTCACCACATCATCATTGCTAATAGGAAATCCAAGGCTATTGAGGACGGTGGCAATATATTCGATTTTTCAGAAGTAGGCATCGATCGATAAATCTCCAAGCTTCATAGATCTCAACTCCGCCTTCAAGGCTATGGAACGAGATCGTTTGTTGTCATTAAAGATCAATGAAAGAATATCCCAAGCCTCCTTCGCCATTTTAGGGTTTTCAACCACAAGTCGTTGTTGTAGGGTTTTAGACAAAGTGGTAAAGATCCAAGAAAGAATGATAGAGTCAATGGAGAGCCACTCGTCTGTGGGTGGTGGCTTGGTGCTACAAGTAGCCTCATCCGTTGTAGCAGGGAGAATATGATCTAATAAGCTATAACCACGACACAAATTTTGAAAAAAATGTGTCCACGATGAGTAATTCATCTCATCCACATCCAACAAAACTGGGACACGAGTCATAAGGTTTGTAATTGTCATTAGCTTGTCCGATAGTAGGAGAGTAGGAGGAGCAGGTGAACCAGTCATTGTGATGGTTTTAGGGCTCGTAAAAGTGGAGTATTATTAGGGTTAGGGTACGTTGAAGTATACAGGGAACAAGTAACACCAAAAGCTAGGGCTCGTATGAAGTGAACAGTAGTTGTAGTAACAGAGGGTTTGTAACAATGAAACCAGAAGACAAAAACTTAAACACCAATATAACTTTAATAAGTGAACAACAGTTGTAGCATACGTGGGTATGATGTTGTTGCAATATAACTGTAATAGGAAGGTGACAATGAAACCAGAAGATAAAAACTTAAACACCAATATAACTGTAATAGTCGACTGGTTATATTCAGAAACCAGCGATCGACTCAAACATATAAACGGAGCGACTGGTTATTACAAAACCAACGGTCGACCTCCAAAACCAATGATGAATAAAAATTGAAGAAAAGGATCGATTAAATGAGGGAATAGAAGGATCGATTAGGCTGATACCATGTAGGATAAAGTGTTTCGTTATCTCATTAATCATAGAACCGGATACATATATAGAGATACATGGACTATTCTAGAAGCCGGGCTTTAGCCCAATACAAAAATATAACCCAAGTACTCAAACTAACGTCTAACATTTGGGTCACACAGATGGCGCCAATTTGTTGAAGTAATTCTTTGCTCTGTAGCGGAATGTATGAAATATCCTCCGGCCTTTGTCCAAAGAAGCCCTTCGAATAAATGTACAGATGCAATAAATGCGTTAGCCTCGCCCCAGGTGTGACTGTTGGGTCCATTCAGTACCCAAGCGTCCTTAAACAAGGATTTGAATACGAATTATCCTAAGTGTTATATAACCTTGAACGCTCTCAGGTTACTGAGCGAACAGTCACTCAGTGAGTTATCTTCAAGATGCCTAGGACGAGTCTAAGAAGAAGGATTCACCATTCAGTGAGGCGAAACTCCCTGAGTGGCACCTAAGCCAAAGAAGAAGATAATGGGTTCAGTGATTGATGACAATAACTCACTGAACCCCAGTCTCCTCAACAACTATGAAGAATGAAGATTGAAGACTGAAGACCAATACTGAAGAACTTGAAGACTGAAAGAAATGCAGGACAAGGCGGGAAGGTTTGAAGAGATAAGGAGAAGTCCTTATCAGGCAAAAGTCAAACTTTCCCTGAAAGGCTTCATAACAAGAACAAAGTCATCACTGTTACTCAGAAAGCAATATTATCCTATACCCAAAATAGGTTCTTGTAACAGTGACCAAATACATCAGTATTTTGTCCTGATTAGCTTAGGTCATCTTTTGTCTTTTAAGTCACGGGTGCTCTTTTTTACTTGTCTATAAATATGATCATAAGGGAGTAAAAGTGGACAAGTTTTTGCAATTAATGCTTAGACATTCACAAACCACTTTTAGTCCTCGAAAGAGCAACCTAGTCCCTGAGATAGCTCAGTGGTTCCTTATAGTTGCCACTTAAGCTTAGCTTAAGTTTAGAGAGGAGACATACCATACTTGTCATTTCAATCCCATGTGTTTTTTCCGCAAACACTTGGGTATAGATTCTTTTGATTAACTTCTAATAAGAATTTAAATGTTGAAAAACTCTTATCTTTATCATTTACGTTTTTACTTATTTGTTTAGTTAATTAATACATTACTAAGTCATGGAACACGGTTAGCTTAACTTTGTAGTTAATTTTAATCGTGTAAGGGGAAAAACAAGTGGTTTCAGAGCCTCTGGTTTATAAAATCTTTCAAAAACTAAAGAGTGCTCAAAAGGTTTTTAAAACCAAGATCCTACTATGGCTGATAGTAATGTACCCCAGCTAGTTGACAAAAAGGGAGGAAGCTATTCAGCTGTCGCCCCTAGACTAGAAGCTGGTAAATTTAGCAAGTAAAAAAAGCGTATGCTTTGCTACTTGACTGGTATGGAACCATACTACATCACATGTATCAATGAAGGTCCCTTTGTCCCTAAGACTGCTGAAGGGTTACCTAAACCTGAAGCTCAGTGGACTATTAATGAGAGAAGGGTGGTTAACCAAGACCAACGCCTGAAAAGCATCATTATATCATGTCTTCCTGATCGTTATAGTTATATTAGGATCATCTGCATACACATTTTCTAAGTCAATAATACACAGATGATGATTTCTATCAGTGCATAAGGATAAATCTTTAACTTAGAATTTAGAAACTATGCTCAATTTTTATATAGGGATCATTCATATGTATAGTTCTTAAGTTAGGTACGATTTCTCAGCATAAATATGGATCGTCCGTGATAGTCCATAAACATGAACTGCAGGATCAGTCAAAGGATATGTTATTGCTCTTAATTTATATACGAATGATTCTTATGAAATGAACTTTACACCAACATACTGCTCTTTTTTATATCTTCTACCATTATATAGCATCAAATATCCCCAAAGCTTAACAGTAAACACTTGAAGGAATATATATATTATTTCATGCGAAAGTGAAATATCAAAGATTGAAGTTACCAATAGCCCAATAGGTGTTGTAGATTATACAATGGGCCAATAAATTTAATATAGGCCGGAGCTTTTGTACTATTGGCTATCGAAGTATTGTTTGATTTTATAGCGGGCCAATAAATTGGGCCGAGTTATATAAATGTTTGGACCAAAGAATGGATGACATTACTGTTACATATTCAAGTTGAAGCATTTGTAAAAGTACATTTGCATTCATGAATTTTAATCACATGCCATCTGTGGCCTAAGCACAAGTGAACATGTGAATAATCTCACAAAAGTTTAGTGGTTTTAGATGAACCTCCACTTAACTTTATATGTATAGAAAATGTAAGCTAAATAACCTTCAAGATATTAGCATTAGCATTATTATCATTTCAAATACATATATAGTACATTTCAAACCCAACCTAGTTACAACTTCAAACTTTTATACAAATTCCCACACCATTAATATAGTGAAAACACTAACTATTATTGATACAATAAAATCATACTAGTTGTAGTTATTGTTGATCTTCACTTCTAATCTCTTTGTGTCCTCCTTGCTTCTTCACCTAAACACGAATTAATCGTATAATTATCAATATGATGCCAAATTGTGGCCTAATTGAGGGGGTGTTTAATGTTTATACCTTAGAATAGTCCTTACTGAAACCATAACTTGGTGATGTCTTTCGCCTCGAGACACTTGTAGCCTTAAGTCTATTTCGAGTGGGTTTATAGTAAGATTTTTCGCCTGATTTTGAGCTCAGAGAAATGTTATCAAAACGCATAGAAACTTCATTTGATCCACAACTTTCCTTCTCCTCCCCAGCAAAATCTGATAAAACTCTAGTTTGTACCATTAGTTTTTCATTCACATTTAATTGTTCAAACTGTTTACTTATGTCTCCAAATGAAGTGTCGTGTTGTCGGGTCGCCATCCATCTCTCAAGCCAACTCCAGCTCATGTTTGCTTCTGAATCGTTCCCGGATCTCACATTTTGTTTCTTCTTTGAGCATATCCTCAACTAAATAAAGTGAAGTCAAAATATATATGACTTATTGTTTCTTCTCACATTTAGATGACTAACTAAAGATCAAATGTTACATTGTTACCTGTTGAGAGAAAGCATAGGCGAGTGCTCTTTCACGTCTAGTAGATGCCTCTAGTCTATGTTGCATCCTCATTTTCGATATGTTGCTACTCAGGGTGCTATCGTCCCAATCCTCCTGCTAAAACAAATCACACATTGTGGTATATTAGCTATAGCTAACAATATTGATTCATTAAGTTATGAACTGGTTGATTTGAGCGTGTTTTATCTCAAACAGGTAGAATGGCCAATATAAATATTTAACTAAAAGAACAATTCAAACGACCAAATCATACGAGCCTATTTCTATTGCATTGAACCTCCAAAACCATGTTATTAGTAAAGATTATTGCTGTATCTTTATTGCTTTTGTGATCATAACATCGCATCAGTTGTTTACAAAAACTGTTGAAAGTGGATAAAAATGTGTTTTACGAGCCAACTTAACCTGATCTGAGCCGTTTTAGCATGTACTCCAAAATTACCCATTTCAACCCGAATTCATTTTGACATGTTCCCCAACCCGTCCATCATTTTACCTCTATAATATTAGCTGTAGTAAGACATACACAAAATCTGCTTTTACTTGTGTTTTTGTACCTTTAGCCTTAACGTTTGTGCTCTAGTACCCTTGTGATGCTGCTGCACACTATGAGTGAAACATTCGCTAACCTCTTTAGCTTCCACCACCGAGTTTCCAGTTTGCACTTCTATTGATGTTGCTATCGACTCTTGATCATGATCACCAATATCCACAGGTTCAGGTATTTCAATTCGACGCCTTGCCTGATAAAAAATTTCGAAACAGTATAATTGATTAAACATGAAAATGAAATTAGAGTAAACAACACATAGTTTGGTTTTTAAATGACCATAAAACTTCTAAATGCTGTCTGAATGACAACTGCAGCCCTGTGTTCCAAGCTCAAAGTAGTATTTTCCTCGTGTTCTAGATGCTGTGTGACACTGGCTTCTGAACCCTTGATAGATGATGAGTCATCTTCAATTGTTGAGCTAAAAATAGTAGCTTTTGATGTTCTAGCAGAACCAGAATAATCAGCAAGAAAAACCGAACTCAGAGCAGTTTTATCACTTCTTCTAGAAGCGCAATCTTCTTCGGCTAAAACAGAATTAAATTCATCACCACAAAGATATGATCTCACTGAAGTCCATCTCTTCTTTTCAACTGAATTGTTTCGCATCACCTGATTTGATCAAAAGCAGTATAATTTAGAATTTTTTTTAGCAAATAAACGACGAATTATATAAAATGATCAAGAACTGTTACATTGGTGTCGTGGGTGGTTCCGAAAGATCTATTTTTCGAGAACACACTTCTAACTAGTTCTCCAGTGATGCCCATTTCTATAATTGATAAAATTCTATCAGGTTGTATTAGTTATATCAGAAAGAAAAAAGGAACAAGTAAGAAGTAAGAAGCCCATATGCTAGCTTGTTGTACAAAAGAACAACAGTATATGGTCCACTTGTATTCGTTTGTACTTTTTTAATTTGATTACTACATTCTCAGTTAGCAAATCACATGTCAAATTATTTGGTTATAGTGAACTGATTCGAATTATTGAGAATGGATTATTAAGGGGTTCAGTAATTAGTTTTGGCTAATCAGTCTAGGCTGGAGTGCAACAAAACTGATTTTGATTACTTGATCATTCGAAAGCGGAATAAAAGTAACTAGTTTATGATTATATGAGTACCGCCATCAACCGTTTTAACCAAAACTGCTTATTATATGAATCTCTTTTCACTCTCGTGTATCATACAATTGGGCTAGACCTTATTCTCTAATAAAAATACGTCGTAAGCTTACAATTGGACTAGATCTTATTCTCTAATAAAAATAAGTCGTTAGCTTGTAACTCTAATATCGATCATACCATAAAGAAATTACCGCTGGACGTTTTTAGCTAAACAAAACAGTAACTCCATCTAAAATTTTGGATTTGAATCTATTACTCTTAAATGTTAATGGTAATTAGAAAAGCCAATAAATTGCCTGGATTAGGTAAGAATAAGATAACTTTAGAGCTGGAACTGTAAAGTAAAAGGGTAGATAAAGATTATCAAGTACGTTTCTTTTGTACACTTGTTTTTTTATTTATTTTCTTATTGGTGCTGCTTTTTAGCACATGGTTAGTAGCAGATTGGGTTTCTATAAAGTTTTCTTGCTAGTAGGGTTATGTCTATTCTAGAATTTCTTCTTTTTTGATGTTAGTGTACTTTAAGTTTTGGCCCTTCATAAACTACAATCAGAATACTACTCGTAATAATTACTTGTCTTGGCAAAAATTCTGAAGCATGTGTAACACCCACATAGGGATGGAAAAAAACCTGAACCCGACGGGAAACTCGAAACCTGAACTAATTGGGGCGGAGCAGAGCATGCTAATCGGGTTACGGGGCGGGTTTGGGGATTAAACGGGGATTTTAATCGGGTTTGGGGCGGGGAGCGGGAATCCTCGCCCCGCCCCGACCCGCCCGATTAAAATATACACATATACAAATATATCTATAACTATATAGTATTTTGTTACTGTATATTTACATAATAAGAAAATATTACTCTAATATTGTTAGTTTTTTTTATATTTGTAAGAATATAAAATTGTGATTATAGAAACTCGTTTAGTATCATATTTTTAAGTTTTTAATTTTTGGCGGTATAATTTATCATTATTTATATATAATACTATCGTTGAAAACTTAATAAGGCTTATTTGTAATTGATTATTAATAGGTTTGTTATTGCTAACGGTCTAAAAATAACAATAAATGTGAAATGGTGTGGCTTTGGCCGAAAATTGCACCCAAAGAGGACATCCCGATAAGATCCCCGATTAATACGGGGCGGGTTTGGAGGACTATCACGCCTTTCATTAATGAATGACGCGGTATATAAATACAGAATAAACCCTAACTTGTATTACAAGTCGATTACAAGATAGATATCCAAAACAATGACACTTTCCTAATACGACTCAAAGATATCCTAAACATAACTTTCACAATACTTATCCTGACACCTAAACAATAGATATTTATCCCATAACATAGTCCTTATGCCACGTTGGGATGGTCGTGACCCTTTGTAGCTGATGAAGCGAAAAGTGTACCGCTTTTAAGGGGTCATTTAAGCCCTAAATCGTATTTATTTGATCAAATATCGCCCTAAATCGTTCCTTTTGTCATTTTAGGTACTTTTGAGGAGAAATCTGGAAAAGGAAGCATTTTGGACGTTTTTGGAGCATAAAAGTGAAGAAAACGACAAAGTCTCAAAATCGGCTGAAAATTACCTTTGACAGCGCCAGGATTATCCCCAGACGGCGTCATGGCTTGGCAAGAAAAAGGTGGATGTGAAAATTACTCATGATAAGCCAGAGAATTTTGCATGAAAATCTGACGGCGTCACGCTTTAATGTGATCAAGGTCGTCATAACTTAATTTAAAGAGGGACGGCTTCAAGCATTATCTGACGGCGTCAAGCCTTGATAAGCCAGAACGGATTTTGGAGGTCTAGAGAGGGACGGCGTCAGGAAGGCCATCCGGGAACCCTAAAAGCGGCGAGGTGACGGCGTCAGAATCTACAACGTGACGCCGTCAGACCTTAATCTCTATATATAGTTTTGCAATTTTTTGTCATTAGTGTGGAACTTATTGTGGAACTTTGTGTGTGAAAACCCTAAGACGATTTTAGCAGCTTTTTCAAGGCTTTTTGCCTTGAGATCTTCCATGTTACATTGAAGATAAGTTATCAATTAATCATTCAATATGTCTATGTGTTGTTTGATTCTATCTTGTTCTTGTCTTTTGTTTAACATGCTAGGCTAGATTTATCTTGTGTTTGCTTAGATCTAATGAAACCTAGCTATTGATTATTGGTTATTAGTGTGTTATTAGTTGTATTGGATGATTGTTCATCTATGTTAGGCTTAAGAAAACTGGCTAACTTCCTATTCGGTAACTTGCTTGAACGTCTTAAGAAACATGAACCAATGCGTACTAAAGGTTTTTATGGTTGTATTTAATGCATGAGCGAATTCTAGTGATCCCATGTTAGGAGCTTCCTAGCCGGCTCGACATAGGAGTGAAGTAGGAGTTCATAGAGTTGGGGAAGTACGTACGCCACCCCACGAATGGTATTAAGGAATACACCCGTCATCCACGCAACTAATACACACTAGTCAACCGGTAAAAGATAGTTAGGGAGTAAGGAAGTCTAAGTAAACACATTTTTCTCCACATAAGTTTTACCACCTTTTCATTTTTTGTTATTTTATTTTATTTGCATTCGTAGTAATTTGGGTTAGTTGACTAGCAACTAATTCCGCCCACTCTTTCAAACCCGAGATTTTACTTGCTTTCATAAAAAAATATAAAAACATAAAAAGAATCTTCTCTCACCCTTAGACCTATTAGAGTAGTTTTTCATACCTAACGAACACTATTCCCTGTGGAGAACGATCAATCCCCCGTACTTACCACTACACTATACTACATCGGTCAGGTACACTGCCTGGTGGGGTTGTAAGCCTCTTGAGATCCCTTGAGAGGTAAAACCTGTTGTAAGGTTGCAAAACCACGCATCAAGTTTTTGGCGCCGCTGCCGGGGAATAGTTATTGTTTAGGTTGAATTTTTATTTTATAGGTCTACTCACTAGATTCCTTTCTAGTGAGATTTTTATTTTATTTTTCTAGGTTTTCTTTAGTCTATCTTTTTTCTTCGTTTCTTTGTTCGTAACCATTACCATCCGACATCATGGAAGGTGGTAATATCCTCGATCCCAACAACCCACCACCTCCTAGAGCCCGTACTTTAGGAGAGTACTCCCGTCCTAGCCACCATGGCTATCGAAACACCATTGAGCTCACTCAAGGAGCCAATGTCACTCCCTTGCGATCCGACACCATCCGGTTGGTGCAAAGCGGATGCGCATTCCATGGACTTCGTTCTGAAGATCCTAATCAACATCTCAAGGACTTTCTCAAAATCGTTGATTCTATAGACCTTGATGTTGCCACTCGAGAGACGACCCGACTGCGTCTCTTTCAATTCTCTTTGCGGGACCAAGCTAGTCAATGGCTAGAGCGTCAACCCGCAGGATCCATCACCTCTTGGGATGATCTCACCACTCGTTTCCTTGCTCAGTTTTTCCCACCGGGAAGAACTACCAAGCTAAGGAATGATATCTTGATGTTCCAACAACGTCAAGGCGAAACCCTCTACGAGGCATGAACTCGATTCAAGGACTTACTCCAAAAAGTCCCTCACCATGGCATAGAACTTTGGCTCCAAGTCCAAATCTTTTATGACCATATCAACCTCTCCACAAGGCAAATCATTGACCAATCGGCCGGTGGTAAGCTACGTGATCTAAGTGCGGAACAATCATGGGCTCTCCTAGAAGATCTTGCTCTTTATGACAACGAAAGTTGGAGTGACCCCCGTGATTTGAATAAAACGGTCAAGGCAATATCTTTGCCTTCGAACAATTCAAGCACTTCCGACCGTAGGATCATAGAACTTGAAGACCAAGTCGAGTTTCTCATGAAATCCTACGAGGCTCCTAAACCTTCAAGCCAAGTGAACAAAATCACTTCTTCATGTGAATTATGTAGTGGTCCCCACGACACTCGTGATTGCATGGAACTCCCCGAACAAGCTTTTGCGGACTACGCATCCTCGCGTACCGACGGAGCGGGAGACAAGTGGTACACTTTCAAACCCGAGCCAAACCCCTACGGTGATACATACAACCCCTCATGGAAAAATCACCCGAACCTTAGGTGGAAACAAACCCAAAACGCACAACAAACCAATTCTTCCAACCCACCTAATCGTTTCCAATCAAGCGGTTCCAACTCGAACCGTACTTTCAATAACAATCCTTCCAACAATTATGGTAGTACCAATAACTTTGAAGGATTGATGTCCCAGTTTATGGCATCTCAAGAAGCGCGTATAGCTAAGTTTGAATCCGAATTCAATCAACAACAAATGGAGATGACCAATAAAATTGACAACTTATTGAAAGCCCTCAATAACCAAGTGCTATCACCTCCACATAAGGACGCTAGGAACACAAATAGCGGACCCCAAGTAAAAGACCCCTCTTCATCCAAACACGTCCACTTCGTCAACATTGTCACTATCAAATCAATTGATAGGAATGAGGATAATAGTGAACCTGAGGATGAGGTTAAGAAAGTCGAGGTTGATAAGGAAGTTAGGACAAGTGAGATTGAAGAAGTAGATGATGATGAGGACTACTTCAATAGGCTACCCACTAAGGAAGAGCGCGCATATCATACAAACTTATTCGATGACCCCGAGACACCATACTTCCTAGGTAGACCAATCATAGAAATAGGCGACCCTTCTAATATCAACATACCATGCAACATCGGACATTTGCATGTGTGGAAAGCCTACATCGACCTTAGATCACCCATAAACATCATGACTAGAGCCCACTACAACTTGATAATGAAAAATCAACTTGGGTATAGGATGTTCCCTGACAAGGGTTGGATGAGTAACTTCACGGGAAGAGTTAAGGGATTACCGGTTTATGTAGGAAACTTCACCTATGTCACCGACTTTATAATTGTAGAAGATATCCGCCCAATAGTCGATGCATCCTTAACTCAAGTGGTTTTTGGAAAACCATTTGTTGAGGTCTCTAGAATGACTTATGAACCTTCCTTAGGGATAGTTAGATTTAAGGATGAGACCGATGAGGTAAGTTACCAAATGCCATATAAGATAGAACAATTCCAACACTTGTCAAATGTTGAGAAGGAGCTTAAGCAAGCAGTCTACTATAGGAATGATAGAGATAGAAGTAAAGGAGTAGACTATGTTATGGGAAGGATATTCGGTTTCTACAAGGATTGTTTGAAATTAGGACCGAAATTTAGAACCGGACATGAGGATGACCTAGAAACCGTGACCAATGATGGAGTCACGTAATGTACGTGACTTTGAGTCTAGCTACAAGACTCGTTAATAAAGAAAAGCGCTTCTTGGGAGGCAACCCAAGTTTTATTTGCTTTGTGTGTTTATTTCTTTGTTTGTTTGATTTTATTTGTTTCCGTATGTGTGTTTAAGTTTTATTATTATTGATTCATGTTAAAAACTAATTTGTGAAAATGCTTTATCTTGTTTTTAACTTCGTCTTAACTACATATAAAGGTATTTTGCAAAAGTTAAGTGTAAGGGAAATCTAAATCGGTTTATTAGAACACAAATGAACATGAATCGTAATAATATTAAATGAACATACATATTAGTGCTTGTTTGAGTCAAATGCTTGTATCGAGTCATAATGATGTTTTGCAGGAATTCCAGGAAGTAAGGTATAGGTTTTTCCAAAAATTTTCCGAAAACTTAACATGAGAATTCTGTCAGATCATTTCTGACGGCGTCAGGATTTACAACCTGACGGCGTCAGGTTTAATTTTCTGAAAATTTTTTGAAAGTTTTGTTTTCATAAAAAGTTTTTATTAAATCTATAACTTATAATCTCCAGGAATCTGCAAAATTATCATTCCACAAGCATTATATCCTTATATATAGAGTTTATCCCGCCGATGTTATGCAGGTTTTCGTGTTTGTTTTCTCAGGTTTAACAGGTTATTTTGGACAAGGAAATGTTTGTTGGATCAAGCTTTTGGTGATGCATTAGTCTTGGAGCTTTTACATTCTCTTGGAAGAAGATTTAACCGTGTTACTTCATTATCCACCAAGCGAATCAGGGGAGTATTTGATTTCATTCTTTTACTTTTTTCTTTTACATCTTGTTATTTGAACATTGGGGACAATGTTCATATTAAGTGTAAGGGGGGGGGGGGTAAAAGTACGATTAAGAGAATGCTATTACGCTTGATTTTTGTTTGTTTAATAGTAAATGTGTAATAAAACTGAGATAAATACCTGTTAGGGCAATTTTAGTGCCAAATTTAAATTTTTTTACAACACTTAGGAGTGAAACTTTGATCTTAATGAGCGTCTCATGGATAGGAGTTATATGACTAGCACAAAAACCGTACCACTAAAAAATTTTCCACCCCCAAATATGTGAGGTTCGCCCCTAGAATTGGTAGGAAAAGCATTTATGCTATGATGTGTGTACCGGTAGCACTTAGATTCTAGAACTTGCGTTAGGACCATTCCAAGGCCACAAGTGAGACTACATTCGTGTAGTTAGATTTACTACATGATAAGAGGCATTAGGATTAACCCATTGTTTTACACCTGTGTTTTTGTTATAATTACATTGGCTACATTGGTCAAGTAATTCTCCCACACCCTTTGCGTTGTACTCATTTTTAGTACACGATACCCCTAGTACACCCCTCAGAGCCTATCTTTTCGTTTTGACCTTTAAGCATTTTACTTAAAGGAAGAATTTGTTTACACCCCACTAAAATGTACACCCAAATCGCCTTAGCCTACCTTGTATGCACTCATTTTTAGTGCATTATTGTGACAACATTTGTTTAAACCCTTAGTTAATTATCTAATTGATTACATGGTTGCTAAGTCGAGTCATATCCTTGTACATATTGTTTTGGGACGATTGGGACTTATGGGTAAAGTACTAGTGTAATGGAGTAATGGGGAAGAACAACATTATTACCCCCATATGTGCTAAATATTTTTAAAAGTACTCCAAGTGTTTCAATTATCTTAATTCGAGTCATTAGAATAGTTATTTGTAAATTTATGTAAAAGTTCAAGTGTAAGGGGAATGCAACGCCCCTATGATGTATTATTTTGGATGGTAGGGCAAAAGTGTATGCAAAAAAAAAAAAAAAAAAAAAAAAAAAAAAAAAAAAATCAAGAAAAATACAAAAAAATGAGAAAAAGAAAAGTAGAAAAATCATACGGACTACCATCCCGTTTCATTTTATGTTTATTTTATGTTTTTGTTATTTTTTTCATTAGCTTAAGTCGATTCTAGTCTTGGCTTAGCAACATTGTATAGTACATGTAATTAATCAAGATCTTTAACTCGCCACCAGCAAAATATCTCTTATCCAACAAAACCGTGTTTATCATATCCCTACACCTAACGTTATAACCCATTTAAAAGCCCTCTTTGATAGTTTATCTTAGGTGCTTACGCCTAGTGGAGGAGGTTTTCGATCCTTTCCCAAGCCTATGGTAATCTATTTGCTATGACAGGTAGTGAGAGATATTATCCGTTTTCATTTATGAGATTTATTTTGATGACACTTGAGAGATGTGAGTATCTAAACACTACTTTTGAGTTGCTAGTATGTAATCTCCGTGCTTATTATGATTAAAGTGGAACGACTAATTGTTGTAATTACTTTTATGTTAGCATTAAATGACCCCTAACTTGTATTTTGATTAGAATAAAAGCGCATTTGCTTGAGGACAAGCAAATCTCAAGTGTAAGGGTATTTGATGAAGCGAAAAGTGTACCGCTTTTAAGGGGTCATTTAAGCCCTAAATCGTATTTATTTGATCAAATATTGCCCTAAATCGTTCCTTTTGTCATATTAGGTACTTTTGAGGAGAAATCTGGAAAAGGAAGCATTTTGGACGTTTTTGGAGCATAAAAGTGAAGAAAACGACAAAGTCTCAAAATCGGCTGAAAATTACCTTTGACGGCGTCAGGATTATCCCTAGACGGCGTCATGGCTTGGCAAGAAAAAGGTGGATGTGAAAATTACTCATGATAAGCCAGAGAAATTTGCATGAAAATCTGACGGCGTCTGATGCGTGGTTTTGCGACCTTACAACAGGTTTTACCTCTCAAGGGATCTTGAGAAGTTTGCAATCCCCACCAGGCAGTGTACCTGACCGATGTAGTATAGTGAAGTGGCAAGTACCGGGGGATTGATCGTTCAACTCAAAGAATAGTGTTCGTTAGGATTGAAATTTATCTACTAGGTCTAAAGGTGAGGGATGATTCTTTTCGTATTTTTATATTTTATGGAAAGCAAGTAAAAATCTCTGGTTTTGGAAGAAGGGGCGGAATTAGTTGCTAATCAACTAACCCAAAAGCTACTAAATTAAACTAATGTGCAGGAAAGTAAACTAGGGTTCTACAAGGGAAGTGAAGCGTATCTACCTATGATGTATTACTCCTTGCTAGCTATCCAATTCTACCTATTGAATTGTCACACCTTGTTTTAATTGACAGGTTGTATTCCTTAATACCATTCGTGGGGTGGCGTACGCACTTCCCCAACTCTATAAGCTCCTACTTCACTCCTATGTCGAGCCGGCTAAGAAGCTCCTAACATGGGATCACTAGAATTCGCTCATGCATTAAATACAACCAAATAAACCTAGTACGCATTGGTTCATGTTTCTTAAGACGTTCAAGCAAGTTACCGTATAGGAGTTTAGCCAGTTTTCTTAAGCCTAACATCGATATCACCCAATCAAACAAGAGACAATAGGAAACAAGAATTATAAGCTAAACCAATTAGATCTATTGAAGTGTCACACCTTTATTGATGACGATAGACACATACATCAACAAGGAATCAATAAGATCTAATTAATTATATACAAGTTTCACACAATCATAAATAGACACAAGGTGAATTAGCAACACATAATCAATGAAGAGCAATTGACAATAATGATAATTGAAGATATAGTATAGGATTGAATCAATAAACAAACCATTACAAGATGTTTATGGCATGATTAAGACCCTCTAAGTTGCTGGAAAAACACCTACCTAAACCCTAGAATCGGACTTAGGGTTTAGGGCTTACAAATAATGAAGTTATAAGGTTATATTTATAGGTAACTTTCTGTCGGCCCGATCTGACGGCGTCAGCCTTTACAAGTGACGGCGTCAGCTCCCCTTTTTCACCAAATTGTAGATCTTTTCGTCCCGATTCCGTGGCCTCTTGAATCACCGAAATCCGAGTTCGTATGAAGATTTTATGGCCAACACAGTGACAGCTACTCCGCGCGTAAGTTATGATTGATTTGATTAACTTGTGACGACTTTTCTTCTTGTGCAAGTTGTCATTTTGACGTCGTCACTCTATGGCATCTGACGTCGTCAGGATGAGTCCTGACGCCGTCACCTTCAAGATCTTCTGGGCCGTCTCTCTTTAAATTAAACCGTGACCACCTATGGCGTCACAAAGCGTGACGCCGTCACCTTCCAGTACCAAAATAGTTCTGGCCCGTCATGAGTAATCTTCATATCCACTTCTTTGTCATAGCTTGACGCCGTCCCCTTTTAATCATCCAAAATCCTCTCTGGCGCGTCAAGGGTTGACAGCGTCACAATGGTACTTGACGCCGTCACAGGTACTTTTCCAGCCGATTTTGAGACTTTGTCGTTTTCTTCACTTTTATGCTCCAAAAACGTCCAAAATGCTTTCTTTTCCAGATTTCTTCTCCAAAGTACCTAAAATGACAAAAGGAACGATTTAGGGCAATATTTGATCAAATAAATACGAATTAGGGCTTAAATGACCCCCTAAAAGCGGTACACTTTTCGTCTCATCAAATATCCCTACACTTGGGATTTGCTTGTCCTCAAGAAAATGAGCTTTTCCACCAATTGAAATACAAGTTAGGGGTCATTTAACATTAATATAAAAGTAATTACAACAAATGATCATTCCACCTTGGTCAAAATAAGCACGGAAATTATACACTAGCACCTCACGATAAGTGTTTGGATACTCTCATCCCTCGGGTGTTGTAAATTTATATATCATAAATGGAAATGGAAGAATATCGCTCACTACCTGTCATAGAAAATAGATTACCATAGGCTTGGGAAAGGATCACGCCTCTACCACTTTTGGCGTAAGCACCTAGGATAAACTATCAAAGAGGTCTTTACAAAGGGTTATAACGTTAGGTGTAGGGATAAGGAAAACACGGTTTGTTGGATAAGGATATTTTTACTGGTGGCAAGTCAATCATCTTGGTCAATTACATGTAGAATGAGGCGTTGCTAAGCCAAGACTCGACTCAACTTAAACTAATCACGAACTAATAAACATAGAATAAAACAAAACATAAATAAAAGATAGAGGCGGATGGTAGTCCGTATGCTTTTTCTTCACTTTTTTTTTTTTTTTTTTTTTTTTTTTTTTTTTTTTTTTTTTTTTTTTGCACACACTCTTGCCCTACCATCCAAAACAATACATCACTAGGGATTCTTTGTACCATCCCTACACTTGAACTTTTACATACTTTTACATAAAATTATTCTAATGACTCGAATCAAGATAATCGAAACATGTGGAGTACTTTAAAATATTAACGTACATATGGGGGTAATAAATGATGTTCTTCCCCATTACTCCATTACACTAGTACTTTACCCATAAGTCCCAATCGTCCCAAAACAATATGTACAAGGATATGACTCGACTTAGCAACCATGTAATCAATTAGATAATTAACTAAGGGTTTAAACAAATGTTGTCACAATAATGCACTAAAGATGAGTGCACACAAGGTAGGTTAAGGCGATTTGGGTGTACATTTAAGTGGGGTGTAAAAAAATTCTTCCTTTAAGTAAAATGCTTAAAGGTCGAAACGAAAAGATAGGCTCTGAGGGGTGTACTAGGGGTATCGTGTACCAAAAATGGGTACAACGCAAAGGGTGTGGGAGAATTACTTGACCAATGTAGCCAAAGTAATTATAACAAAAACACAGGTGTAAAATAATGGGTTAATCCTAATGCCTCTTATCATGTAGTCAATCCTAACTACACGAATGTAGTCTCACTAGCGGTCTCGGTATGCATCACAAACGTAAGTTCTAGAATCTATAAACTACCGGTACACTCATAAGCACCAACAATGAATGCTTTTTCCTAAAGATCTAAAGGCGAACCTCACATATTTGGGGTGGAAATTTTTGAGTGGTATGGTTTTTGTGCTAGTCATACAATTCCCTATCCATGAGACGCTTATTAAAATCAAAGTTTCACTCCTATATGTTGTAAAAAAAATTTAAATTTGGTGCTAAAATTGCCCTAACCAATATTTCTCTTGGCTTTATTACACATTCACTATTAAACAAAACAAAAATCAAGCGAAGTTGTAGTTTCTAAGGCATCCTAATTTACCCTCCCTACACTTAATCCGAACATTGTTCCCAATGTTCTAGACAAAAGATGTAAAAGTAAAAATAAATGAGAATGGAAGAAACTAATACTCCCCTGATTCGCTCGGTATGGATGATGTGATAATATGGTTAAATCTCCCTCCAAGAGAATGAACATGATAAGCTTCACTCCAGAAATATAATCATCCTCTTGATGTGTTGCACGTACATCTTCTTATCCAATAATACCTGTAACCAACAAACACAAAAACCAAAGCATCAAACCGAACAAAGAAAAACCACAACTAGATGTATTTCCAGACTTAGAAATAAAAACAAAACAAAACAATAAAAGGATAGGATACTTGCGGGATGAATTACAAATGGGAACTCATAAATCATGTCCACAAGTATTGACACACAAACAAGATAAAATATATGCTAATCATGAATTGTGAATTTTCCATGTTTGAATTTTGTTCTTTTTAACAAAATATAAACTTCCCTACACTTATCTTTTTGTAAAATACCTTTATATGCAATTAAGACGAAGTTAAGAACAAAATAAAGCATTTTCACAAATTATTCGAAACATGAAAATTTAACAATTATGATTAAGCATATATGACACAAAAAAACAAATAAAATAAAAACATCAAACAATTAAAAACATGGGTTGCCTCCCAAGAAGCGCTTGTTTTTGTTCGAGTCACGAGCCTGACTCTACCCTTATTTAACGGAAACAGGGGAGGTTTTCCCTACACTTAGGATTAAGTGTGGGTGAAAGTAGCGATACACACCCTTAGGGTGGAAATATGCCACGTGAGGTGAAGGGGGTGAGTGAATGGCTTCCTTCATCCTAAAACTACCCGGATAATATGGGTTGATGGGTGGGTCGGTTCCTCTTTTGTCTCCTAGAAATGTATCTAAGGATGGAAAGTTGTGTAAAGGTTGAGGTTCCGGTTCATCAACACTAGGAAATTCCCTAGAACTAAGAGTAAGGTTATCACTATAAGTATTCAAACCTATATCCTCTAGTGGTGCTTGGTCCAAGGGTTCTACCTCCATCGGGATTCCTAAAGTCTCTTCTACTTCTTCCGGGTAAGTCACGGGCGGTGTGGGTGCCTCAAATGATGGTGGGTTTTGTGGAGTACTTGGTGGACTTGTATTTTCTACTTTATCCTCCATCTTATCTTGATTACCTATGTGCTTATTATGTGATTTGTTGAAGTCTATCCCCAACATGCACCTAGGTATCTCAAATCCTTTTCTATTCATCTCAAATTCTTGGTCCGATTCATAAGAATCATTCTCAATAACTTGATCACTATGTTCCATTTGCCTAAAGGATTCCTCATACTCATCATATGTCTTGGTGAAATCTAATCCAAGCATGCACCTAGGTAGTTCAACATTAACCATCTCACAATCTTGGTCGGGTTCTAAGTTCATGTTCTTAGAAACTAGGTTATCTTGCTCATACGAATCCACCAATTCGTCGTACTTATCGGCCATGGTTAGGGAGCTTTTCTCAAAATTCATCCAACGGGCCTCACTAAAAGGAATTAATCCTGATAATGAACGTTTAATAGAAATCACACATGCACAGAATTCATCAAACCCATCTAACTTTACCCCCAAATCCTCTTGGGTGTCACTAAGATTACGCAAAAATTCATCGTAGGAAGCAAATCTATTGGTGAAATATAATTGTTCCTCAATTGTCAATGATCTAAATGGAATTTCATCCGCCATAGTGACAAATGAAAAATGGTTTTACAAACAAAGGGCACAAAGAAAAAGATAGACTATAAGAAAGCTAATAAAAAGAAAATAAAAATCTCACTAAGATAGGAATCTAATGAGTAGACCTAATAAAAAGAAATTTCAACCTAAGCAATAACTACTCCCCGGCAACGGCGCCAAAAACTTGATGCGTGGTTTTGCGACCTTACAACAGGTTTTACCTCTCAAGGGATCTTGAGAAGTTTGCAATCCCCACCAGGCAGTGTACCTGACCGATGTAGTATAGTGAAGTGGCAAGTACCGGGGGATTGATCGTTCAACTCAAAGAATAGTGTTCGTTAGGATTGAAATTTATCTACTAGGTCTAAAGGTGAGGGATGATTCTTTTCGTATTTTTATATTTTATGGAAAGCAAGTAAAAATCTCTGGTTTTGGAAGAAGGGGCGGAATTAGTTGCTAATCAACTAACCCAAAAGCTACTAAATTAAACTAATGTGCAGGAAAGTAAACTAGGGTTCTACAAGGGAAGTGAAGCGTATCTACCTATGATGTATTACTCCTTGCTAGCTATCCAATTCTACCTATTGAATTGTCACACCTTGTTTTAATTGACAGGTTGTATTCCTTAATACCATTCGTGGGGTGGCGTACGTACTTCCCCAACTCTATAAGCTCCTACTTCACTCCTATGTCGAGCCGGCTAAGAAGCTCCTAACATGGGATCACTAGAATTCGCTCATGCATTAAATACAACCAAATAAACCTAGTACGCATTGGTTCATGTTTCTTAAGACGTTCAAGCAAGTTACCGTATAGGAGTTTAGCCAGTTTTCTTAAGCCTAACATCGATATCACCCAATCAAACAAGAGACAATAGGAAACAAGAATTATAAGCTAAACCAATTAGATCTATTGAAGTGTCACACCTTTATTGATGACGATAGACACATACATCAACAAGGAATCAATAAGATCTAATTATTATATACAAGTTTCACACAATCATAAGTAGACACAAGGTGAATTAGCAACACATAATCAATGAAGAGCAATTGACAATAATGATAATTGAAGATATAGTATAGGATTGAATCAATAAACAAACCATTACAAGATGTTTATGCCATGATTAAGACCCTCTAAGTTGCTGGAAAAACACCTACCTAAACCCTAGAATCGGGCTTAGGGTTTAGGGCTTACAAATAATGAAGTTATAAGGTTATATTTATAGGTAACTTTCTATCGGCCCGATCTGACGGCGTCAGCCTTTACAAGTGACGGCGTCAGCTCCTCTTTTTTCACTAAATTGTAGATCTTTTCGTCCCGATTCCGTGGCCTCTTGAATCACCGAAATCCGAGTTCGTATGAAGATTTTATGGCCAACACAGTGACAGCTACTCCGCGCGTAAGTTATGATTGATTTGATTAACTTGTGACGACTTTTCTTCTTGTGCAAGTTGTCATTTTGACGTCGTCACTCTATGGCATCTGACGTCGTCAGGATGAGTCCTGACGCCGTCACCTTCAAGATCTTCTGGGCCGTCTCTCTTTAAATTAAACCATGACCACCTATGGCGTCACAAAGCGTGACGCCGTCACCTTCCAGTACCAAAATAGTTCTGGCCCGTCATGAGTAATCTTCATATCCACTTCTTTGTCATAGCTTGACGCCGTCCCCTTTTAATCATCCAAAATCCTCTCTGGCGCGTCAAGGGTTGACGGCGTCACAATGGTACTTGACGCCGTCACAGGTACTTTTCCAGCCGATTTTGAGACTTTGTCGTTTTCTTCACTTTTATGCTCCAAAAACGTCCAAAATGCTTTCTTTTCCAGATTTCTTCTCCAAAGTACCTAAAATGACAAAAGGAACGATTTAGGGCAATATTTGATCAAATAAATACGAATTAGGGCTTAAATGACCCCCTAAAAGCGGTACACTTTTCGTCTCATTAGCGTCACGCTTTAATGTGATCAAGGTCGTCATAACTTAATTTAAAGAGGGACGGCGTCAAGCCATTATCTGACGGCGTCAAGCCTTGATAAGCCAGAACGGATTTTGGAGGTCTAGAGAGGGACGGCGTCAGGAAGGCCATCCGGGAACCCTAAAAGCGGCGAGGTGACGGCGTCAGAATCTACAACGTGACGCCGTCAGACCTTAATCTCTATATATAGTTTTGCAATTTTTTGTCATTAGGTGGAACTTATTGTGGAACTTTGTGTGTGAAAACCCTAAGACGATTTTAGCAGCTTTTTCAAGGCTTTTTGCCTTGAGATCTTCCATGTTACATTGAAGATAAGTTATCAATTAATCATTCAATATGTCTATGTGTTGTTTGATTCTATCTTGTTCTTGTCTTTTGTTTAACATGCTAGGCTAGATTTATCTTGTGTTTGCTTAGATCTAATGAAACCTAGCTATTGATTATTGGTTATTAGTGTGTTATTAGTTGTATTGGATGATTGTTCATCTATGTTAGGCTTAAGAAAACTGGCTAACTTCCTATTCGGTAACTTGCTTGAACGTCTTAAGAAACATGAACCAATGCGTACTAAAGGTTTTTATGGTTGTATTTAATGCATGAGCGAATTCTAGTGATCCCATGTTAGGAGCTTCCTAGCCGGCTCGACATAGGAGTGAAGTAGGAGTTCATAGAGTTGGGGAAGTACGTACGCCACCCCACGAATGGTATTAAGGAATACACCCGTCATCCACGCAACTAATACACACTAATCAACCGGTAAAAGATAGTTAGGGAGTAAGGAAGTCTAAGTAAACACATTTTTCTCCACATAAGTTTTACCACCTTTTCATTTTCTGTTATTTTATTTTATTTGCATTCGTAGTAATTTGGGTTAGTTGACTAGCAACTAATTCCGCCCACTCTTTCAAACCCGAGATTTTACTTGCTTTCATAAAAAAATATAAAAACTTAAAAGAATCTTCTCTCACCCTTAGACCTATTAGAGTAGTTTTTCATACCTAACGAACACTATTCCCTGTGGAGAACGATCAATCCCTCGTACTTACCACTACACTATACTACATCGGTCAGGTACACTGCCTGGTGGGGTTGTAAGCCTCTTGAGATCCCTTGAGAGGTAAAACCTGTTGTAAGGTTGCAAAACCACGCATCAGTAGCTCGAGCGCGTCCTACACCTTCCATGGCAGTCGTAAGATTCACTTCTCCTTCAAAGTCACCTTGTCCTCAAGGTGTTGCTTCATAATCTTGCCTCATGTAACCCAGGATCCCAAACTTTGACTCGTAGTTTAGTCCCTTGTGGATCACATGTTTTGAGTTGTGAATTTGCCTCTTGCTGATCATACTCAAAGCGCAAAGTATGCCTACACAAATGTTGGCACATCGGTCTGACAATGAGTTCAAATATTCTTTCATAGCATAAAACTTCATTACTTTGATTGAAAATCAACCAAACTGGACTCACAGCGGGATACTTTGATTCACAAATGCATATTTTAGTCACAAATGTATACTCTAACACTACATCAGGTGGCTTACGTTTCTGCCCAACATCATCTATCTTATTTACCCGGCCATGAGGCTCCAACATGTTTCCTCCATCTTCTTTTGTTGCTACGAGAGGAATTTGTTGACATTAGCTATTACTTTCTTCCATACTCTTTTCTGCTGCAATTGGTTTGATTGGTACCTGGTGATCAATTACCTTATGATCCACTGGTTCCCCAGAGTTGACTTCGCTTGGTTTAGCGATGGCTGTGATGGGCCGTTGGTCCTCCAAACAAGCCGCTTGTGTATGGGCTAAGGATATGGCTTCTCACAAAGTTATAGGATTCGACCTCAATAGTTCCCAAAGTTGTAGATCCGTGAAGCGTGCTTCCGTTGCACGGGCTAATGAAAAAGCTTCACCTAAAGTTGTGGGATTTGACCTTAAGAGTGCACATTGTAGAGCCGGTTTAAGGCCGGTGATATAAAACGATTTAAGTAAGTTTTCAGAAATCCTCGTTACTCGATTTATAAGTACCTCAAACTCACTCTGATATTCGGCCACAGTACCCATTTGCAAGAGCTTAGATAGTGCGTCCCAATCGCTGTTGCCCGATGCCATGAACAGTATCTCGAATAACAGAAATTTTTTCCCTGATAAACAGTACTTCGTGAACAGTACTCGTGAACAGTGGCCGTGAATAGTGATCGATGAACAACTTTTTTTTTCTTTTATGAAAATTGGAACCCTAATTTGGTAGCCCTCTCAATGAGGACTCTCAATGAAAGCACCAATTGATACGACCCGTTGAGGTTGTATCGAGATAGGGCACCACTTCAAGCGGGCGCAAGCTGCTTGAGAATATTAGAGAAGAAAACCAGAGATATTTTTATTAGACAAATCACACCTTTCATTAATGAATGACGCGGTATATAAATACCGAATAAACCATAACTTGTATCACAAGTCGATTACAAGATAGATATCCAAAACAATGACACTTTCCTAATACGACTCAAAGATATCCTAAACATAACTTTCACAATACTTATCCTAACACCTAAACAATAGATAGTTATCCCATAACATAGTCCTTATGCCACGTTGGGATGGCCGTGACCCTTTGTAGCTCGAGCGCGTCCTACACCTTCCATGGCAGTCGTAACACGATACTGGGCCATCAACCTTTTCAATTTATGTAATTTGGTCAACCCTGGTTAACGGCAGTCAACCACTGTCAACGGTGGTCAAAGTTTTCAAAAATTTTTAAATCTTCTCGAAAATACCCAAAACTCGTCTTAAACTAGTTTTAATCACTTATAGTCGCTGTTTATCTTTATTATAAGATGTTATTTAAGGAAAATATTGACGGAAAACCCAAAACTCGCCGAAAATACTCAAAACTTGCAAGAAATGCCAATCTTATTAATCACCGATCAATCCCGCCTAGACCGATTACAAGTTACAAGGAGATCGATCGTCCGACTACTGGTTCATGATTTTTGCATCCTTGGTAAATAGTCTCCAAGAAATGAAATATTTCATCATCGCATATACAACACTAGATACTCTGCCGATAACTATTATAGTTCTTTTCTTTTTTTTAGAACAATAATTTTCCTACAATATACAATCACAAACTATCTCACATGTCTTAAGTGGGACTTGAACCCACACCATTATAGTTCTTTTACCATACCGTACAAAAAGCTTGACCCATGCAAATATTAGCATCTACACCTTTATTATGTAACCGCTCTTCCTCCAAGTTCATAGTTACTTTGCTGTGTTTTTGGTCTTTAATGTTAAACAAAGTTTCATGATTACTTAATATGAACTTTAAATGGCATATTCACATAAGTTCTAAGTGAATGATGCACAAAGTGCAGCGCGCGTCAAAACAACACCTTAGCAATTTTGTGCAAGTTGGTTCGGAATAGGGCAAATGACAAAAAAATGCATCGAACTTGACACTTTTTGCGATTGTGTGTAGGCAAGTATTTTTTTTTTCAATGTAACACAAAACTAGACACTTTGTGTTATTGTACGTACACCACGTCAGCTAAACGTCGCATCGTTAGTCCTTTATACTAACGGCCGTTAGTAAATAACTTAAAATTTCGTTTTCTTACGTTTTTATACATTTTTATACGTTTTCGTTCGTATTTTTACGTTTTCGTCTGTTTTTGCACGTTTTCGTCCGTTTTCTTACGTTTTAATACGTTTTCGTCCGATTTTACACGTTTTCGTCCGTTTTTATTCACTTTCGTCCGTTTTCTTACGTTTTCGTCAGTTTTTACACGTTTTCGTCTGTTTTATACGTTTTCATCCGTTTTAATATGTTTTCGTCCGTTTTTACACGTTTTCGTTTGTTTTTATACGTTTTCGCCCATTTTCATCCGTTTTTATACGTTCTCGTTAGTTTTTGCACGCTTTCGTCTAGTTTTATACGTTTTCATCCATTTTTATACGTTTTCGCCTGTTTTCATCCGTTTTTCATATGTATTGATATGTTTTTCCGTTTTTATAAGTTTTCGTTCATTTTTGTATGTTTTCTTACATTTTCATACATTTTCATCCATTTTTTGCGTTTTTATCCATTTTTATACGCATAAATAAAGGACGAAAACATAAAAAAATGAATAAAAATGAACGAAAACAAATGAAAACGTATAAAAATGGACGAAAACGTGTCAAAACAGACGAAAACGTAAGAAAACGGTCGAAAACATGCAAAAACGAACGAAAACGTATAAAAATGGACGAAAACTTAAGAAAACAGATGAAAACGTGTAAAAACAGACGAAAACGTAAAAAAATGATGAAAACGGACGAACACGTGTAATAACGGACGAAAACGTAAGAAAACTGATGCAAACGTAAGACAACGTATAAAAAGGTAAGAAAACGGAATTTTAAGTTATTTACTAACGGCCGTTAGTGTAAAGGACTAACGATGCGACGTTTAGCTGACGTGGATATATACAATAACACAAATTCAAAAGTTTTGTGTTACAATGAAAAAAAATAGTTGGCTACACACAATCACAAAAAGTGTTAAGTTCGATGCATTTTTTTGTCATTTGCCCTATATAGTTTAACGATCAAATGCAAGTATTACTGATAATGGCAGCTGATTAATATACGGGACGCAATAAAAACAAGTATAAAATTTGGATACTTTTATTGCGTCCTGTATATGACTCTGCTGAGCGTCTAATCTGTAGAAAATCTAGAAAAACATAGGTTAAAGAAGAATATTTATGTACATGCATGTACGTAAAGTCGTGAATGACTCTGTGATAACATTGTTGTCCCACGTCACGACATGGATTAAAGGCCCTAGCAAGTTCCGAGTGTTCCAGCTTGTTGACTTTATTAAACTAAGCAGATTGAAGGAGTTAAGACTGCCGTTATTTGCATTGTAGTTTTAGTCATTATGTTCCTATTTTGTTGGCAGCTAGTAAGCATATACTTCACTATGTGGAAGTACAATGCATGCATGTTTTATTTCCCATGTTTCAACTTACATGCATGTTTCCCTTTTGATAGGTTAGTGGTTCAAGCACTTACGAGTCTTTTCATTTGGTTATATATTGTAATTGTTGCATTGTTAATATATAAGAAAAAAATTACCCCACTGGTCTATTGTCTCTCTCTAATTCTTGGAGTTTAGCCTACTGAAACAACACTGGTACAGATATGCGATTTTGTCACACCAAAAATATGTGACAATATGCATATAGTCACACACGTTTTTTTTGTGTGTGTGTGTCACCAAAGGTTGCGCCACCGTAGGTGGCATATGGTCACATTGTTTAGTTTGTGGCCGTTTTCATTGAAAAAGAGTGACCAAACCCGAATATGTGTGACAAATTAGGCACAAGTTTTGTTGGATTAATCAGTTTTGTGTGACCGTAAACACTTTATAGTCACACAAATGTTTTTTGAGAATAACTATTGTTCGTCCTTTGGTCACATAAATATATAATATATGTGACATTTGAGATGATTTATTCAAGTAAATGTGTATTTTGTGTGACTATTTCCCGTCCTATGGTCACATGAATATATAATAAATGTGACGTTTGTGACGATTTAGTCACACAACGTGTGTTTTTTTTGGAGTTTCTCACATACAATTTAAAAAACAGTGGCAAAAAGTGTTAATAAATGTGATCATATGCTGTTTAAAGTGAAGAAATGTGTATTTTGTGTAACACCCCCAAATTTGGTTTTATGGCAGCGGAAAATATTTGGGTGTTACACTGAGGATCGAAGTCAAAATTTTAGGAAATGGCTCGGGAAAGGCGTTTTAAAAGTTATATGTCATTCAAAAGAATGGTTTTAGTAAAAAGTTGATAAAATCTGATTTGAAAACTCCAAAAATTATAATGATTTGGAAAAGAATGACATATTTGATTTTCACACCATTTAAGTTATCAGAGTATTTAATGCCCGCTCCGTGTCTTGTCCTGCTCCGTTGATTACATGTGAAATACATGCTTAAAACGTCAACACAATGGTTGGTGAGTTCGCGGAGTTTGATAGAAAATAACTTTCTTTCAATGTTTTCAAAAGTTGAGAGTTGAAATAAATACTAGTACTTCTTGAAGTAACTAGTAAGTTTGAAATTGGATAACAATCCATGAGTAAATCGTTTATGATCTCAAGGGATCATAGGTTTCAAGTTTAAAGGAAAAATGAGTTATGCTTGTAATGAAATAATGGTTAAGCTCTTAAAATACGATATGCCAACATTTAGTTGTTTTTATCATAAAACACAACTATGTCACATATAATTTCAGTTAAGTTCCTAGTACAACACATAGTACAAATAATAGTATAAGGTCTGATGTCTATCAGAGTAGAGTGGTCGTTACTAAATACAGCTGTATCCGAATATATATAAGAAGCCATATATATTCAAAAGGTTATATTGCTCTAAGCCTCATGACGCGCAAAACGTTAACAAGAGTACCGTAAAACGGAGAAAGTCACATCAGGGTTACTGATGGTTTTGCCCTAAAGAATAGGTGATTGCCTCATCCTATTTGTGTCGAATATAGTGTATCGCCACTAAATACGACTAGCCATCCGGCATTCCGCCCATATTTAGTGTGATAGGTCGTCAGCCTTTACAGGTTTCGAAGCTGTCCACTATATTCGCGCTCACCGCAGTGATTAATGGCTCATGATCGAGGGACTTTATGGCAATATAGTTAAACTTAGGCAATATAGGGTTCGGGTTTCATAGTATACACATACTTTAGTTGTTGGCAATTATTTCCAGTTGAGATGTATAAACATCACAGTTTAGTTAACAGTACATTCAGTTGTTATATGAATGCATAAATGAGCCTCAGTATCTTGTTACAACAAGTAATTTGATAATGTTATCCTTCAGATATAACATTTAGGCTAAGCAAGCAGGTTTTGCAATTATAGCTAGTATATATTCCCGTCAAAGGGTGGTTCAAAACATGTAACACATAGTTGATGATTTCAAATGAATCATGAGTGTTTTCAAAGTATAAAATACTTAAAACAGTTAAAGCATGTATCTCCCCCAAAAGAGTTATAAAACAATTATTAAAATGTAGGGGCCACGACTCACCTGGAGTGTAGCTGACAAGATAGAATTATAAGATCTATGGAAACGATTCACGGAAACGTCTTCGATACGAGACCTGAATATGAGGAATATCTAAGTATTCGACTTGTACTAACGATGCGTGTGAACGTGAGAAATCGTATAGCGATTTGATGAAGTGAGTGTGATATGCCTAAAATGCCTCAAGTTAAGAAAATATAATATCATACAATGATATTATCATAATTCTTATGTCACTTGACTCGAGGTATTATCTCCTTAAAATATGATGAAATGATATGCATATGAAATCGTTAAATAGATAACGAAAGTTAAATATATGTAACTAGGATGTGTAAAATGCATATGAAATGATGTGGTGATGAAAATGAGGATGTTAAGTGAAAAATAGTTGGTCCTTGTCCTTTCCCGATTTTATACTTTTTACCCTAACTGTATTTGCTTTACGTCGTTAGTCCTTCGTTAGACATAAGTTTAATAATATTCCAAAAATAATTCAAATGTACATATAAGTCTTGGAGTTAATTTAAATGTCCATTTAAGTCCTTTAAAAACTGTTTTCACAGTTTCAATACACAGGTTTCACATTTTGGCAGTTTTAGTCCTTATAGTTAAAACGCGTTACATTTCTAGTCCAAAAATGTTAAAATGATAAAGAAAAATTGGAGTATGTTCATGTAGTTGAATCGTGAGGTATTAAACTGTTTCTAAGGCTTAGTTGGGTCGGTTTACTATAACAAAACGCTTAGAAATTTCTATATGTTATCGACTTTAGTTATAAAGCGTGAGGTAAAGTTTTCATACGTTGAATCTATGCATGTAACGAAGGTTAAACGTGAAAATTGTAAGAGTTGTGACCCTAGACCGTCCACAGTGGAGGTCGACACATTCCTATGGGTTTCATACGTACCACAATATGTAAAAGGAGTTTTTTCTCTTCGAATAAAAGGTGGTGCATGCATGGTTGTGAGCTATTAATCGTGTAAGTGAAATGTGGGTGGTTACTAGCTTCTTTCTCAGTGGCTACATGCCACGCATTTAAGCTATTATGAATCTAAATAATATGTGAACAGAAAATACGTTCGAGTTGTTAAACAAAAGAAAGTGTGTTTGCATGGATGTCACCTAATTGTGAAAATGATGAGCGTGAGATAACTCTCGGGACTTTCAACAGAGTTCTTGACATGGCTCAAAGAAGTTGTCATGTGTGTTATAATATAAATGTTTATTCGTTCCAGTGGCAAAACAAAACAAGGGAAAATGCATGCATGTGTTGCTAATATGTACTAGGGTGGTTTTTAACTTGTCCTTAGTGATAGTTATACACAAAGGGGTTCCATGCAACCTATTCGAATAAAAGCAATTATACTGACTGTTGTAAAATAGTTGATGAATTCGAATGCAACGTTCTATGATGCATGCGATCTAGTGCAAATGAGAAAGTGATATTGTGCATCGAATGCTAGTTATTTCAAGATAGAGTTGTTGACACAAGTAGTTAGTTATATGAAAAGTAAGTGCATGAAAACTAAACTAGGATATCTATACTTTCGAATATAATAGCCAAATGCATGCATGGTGTGATTTGTGTGTATGCGAAATGGAAACAAGGAAGATTATTAAGTACTTACTACACTTATTTTAGAGGTGAGGAGAAGGCAGTGGTGATGGAATGTGACTCAGGAAATATACACGAAGAAAGACAGAGAGCTTGATGGGTTTGAATGTGTTTTCACGTATTCTTCTTCTACTCGATTATCTTTTCAAGTGAAACAAGAGTTGTTTTGAGACTTTAGAGTGTGGTGAACTACATATGTTTTATGCGCCTATCTCCTACTCGATTTGTAATTTCCCACAGAAAGGCAGTTGATGCTTGTGGGTTTTAAGGTTATTTAGTAAGTGTGAGGTAAGTGAGATAAGTGAGAGTGGAACGTGTAGTTCTTTGGCAGTGAAGTTCGAGTGGGTTTTTATAGAGACAATTACACAAGATTTTGACTAGTTTGCCCTCAAGTATAATCATGTCCTTTACTGTATAGGACAGTAGTGATTCGCATGCTACTGGCTGTAGTAATTATTAGAAAGTCATGAAAAGTTTGAGAAGCTTTTGTCTCTAGTCGATGGAGTGTATATGTAATATTTATGCACACACTTTCATCATTCGAATTTTCACATGCTCCTGCTGTTCTAGTTGTTGGTTTATATTAGATATTTTGAGTTGTGTGTAGTAGTGACCAACCGAGTGAAAGAGTGTAGGCAAAGTTCAAGCATATGTTGGTTTTTAGTGGTTGGCATGAGTGTACATTCGGTTGATATTTTGGTTGAGTGTGCAAGTATCTCACCAAGTGATTGAGTAAATGTTTAGTTAAAGTTTCAAGGACACTTGGCTTTAGTTATTTGGCAGGTATGAATTTGATTCATACATTTGTTTTGGGAGCAAGTGGAATTTAGTGAGAAATGATCACTTGTTTCATTGTTGGAATTTAGTAAATGTTGGGCATTGAATTGGAATTGAATTTACTGACATGGATACTCTAGTGGAAAGTTAAAAGAGATCAAATGGGAGTTGGTTTACTTCTTCTATGTCGACAAGTATTGTTAGTGTGTGAACGAATCGAGTTTAACGTTGAACTTGATATTCTTAACACTAAACATTGCTAATAAATCACATTTGATCAAATAAAGATGTTGAAATGGGAGTAAAACATATTCGGATAAAATCGGATGAGCTTGTAAAAATACATATAGTTCAATTTGGTAGAAATGTGACAAACGCTTGGGCTCATTTAAACGTATCAAACGTTCATATCTCGGGCTAATATTCGACGTCTTAATCGTTGGCTGGGAGAGTAAATAAGAGGTATAAAAATATCTAATAGTCGTGTACGAGGATCGAAAAATACAAGGTCGTTTTGGAGGAGCTATGGTTGGTCGAACTTTGCATAAAATTACAAAGTTGAATTTTTAAGTGATAGTGGCTGTCGAATTGCATGAACTTATCAAAAGAAGTGTGGGCTTGAAATATGGCTTGGATCGAATGTGATGTTGGACTGGTGAACAAAGGGTGTGGCCCATGAAGAGTTTTAGTTACTAATTGGAATAATTAGGGATAATTAGTAAAAGTGCTTATATCTCGTGTAAGAATTTTATCATTACTAATTATCATGATTTGCGAGGTTTCGAATTTAGTGAGAATGAAATCTCGTGAGTTTACTTGTGTCCCGAGTAGAGGTTGCTATTTAATATATATATATATATCACGAAACATAACGTGATTAACAATAGCGATAAGAGAAAAGTTTAAATTTTCCCATAAAAATGGGTTTTATTAAACCGTAAGTTGAGATTATCATAAATCAGTGAGATTTATTACGAGGGATTTTTACGGGATCTCACAGTATCCACCCCTAATTTTGAACTTCGTCCCGAAGTTCAGGCCGTGATGGGTGTTGAAAATGTAGTGTTCTGAGATGAGAGTTTATGGAAAACTATTGTCGAGAGATTTTCATTTGATTATCGAGGAATCAGGGTCAAATTTGATTTATTCGTACCGGACGAACTAAATTGGAATGTTAGATCAACTAACGCATTCATAATCTATGAATAGTGAAAGTAACGGTCGAGAGTAGGAAGTGTTTAACACTTAACGTTCAGTGTTCTAACGATTCGAGACTAGGGGATTTTTAATGATAATGATTTTGAAACTTAATGGTTGTGAATAGTAAAATAACGGATACTTTTCTCCACCTATATTCCCTTTTTAACTTTCCTCTTTTTCCTTTTCACCTTTTTCACTTATCACTTTCATTCCACTTTCCCAAATAATAAACATGCCGCCGATCGCTATAGTATTTGCAGCCATGTTCATCATTTTTGTCGTTGCTGGTTTGGCTCTTCTTCCCGGCGAAGATACCGGCGGTTGGATCGGATACTTGTTGGTTATCGTACCTCTCACAATCCTAGCCATTTTTGCGGATGACTTTTGGAAGTGAGGGTCGCGAGTAGTGTGGTTAGAATGTATCTTAGTGGTGTGTCGAATAAGTTTCGTTTATGCTTAATCCGGGTCCTTAATGACTCGGTTTTTATTTATCTTCCTGAATAATCAAGGTTCTTCATCCTATGGTGGCTCTTGCTATTGCTGGGTTGGTGGTGGTTTTTGTTGCTATGGCGGACCAACCTATTGGAGACTTTTATTGTGTTTATTGTACTATTAGCACTTCCGATGTTAATCATCTCGCTATTTTCGTGGGTTCTAATAAAATCTGTGTTATTTGCGTTTTCCTCATATCGTTGTGAATTCTTATAGTTTCTAATTTCGTACTTTCCTCGACTTCTATAATGAGTAATGGTAATAAGTGTAGATCTTGCTAAGGTTCGGTTAAAAGTAAGGCTTATGAACAATTTATTTTTGTCTCGAACTTTTGTGTTGGAATGAAAATTGTTATTAAAATCTTGAAAAGATAGCTGTTCCATTTATAACATGATTCTTCCTAAATTATACATAGGTAGCTAGGCTATGTATAATTGAGGACCAAATGATGTAACGCTTGGAGCAGTTGTTATAATATTCTTGTTTTCTTCAAGAAATTTTATAGGATTTAATTTATCATAGTTGTGTCACAAAATCAGGCATCCTTTGATTATTTTCAAAAGAATTTGGAAAGTTTTGTTCATATTCCGAGGATTGGTCAGGAATTTCTAAAATGATATCCTTGGTATAGACCTAGGTTTTAGGTGAGGATTTCTTACAATGTGGTATCAACCTATGGTGTGGTCAAAATGGAGTTAATTAAATCCTTAGGGTAATATCTGTGTGTTGTTACCTAACGATTTAGGAATAAAGAGGTGGAATAGAAATTGAAATAGACGTAGATTATGATCATGGAAATATTACAAGGTAGAGTTCTTATTCGGTAGAAGGATAGCTGTTACACTTAGGTTACATCCATCGTACCTAAGGTAAATACAAACGGAAATATAACTTAGATAGTTCTAGACTAGAGTTTATTTATTTTACAGCAGGAATCCATTCATCTGCTTAACATGGAGGTCATTCTTTGACACGGTTGAGATTTCCTTTCATGGTTTTGCAATCTCTTGTCTTGTGGCCTGTTTTCCGGCACCTTCCGCATTTATCAATGCAATGTCCGGTGTGATGCAACTTACATCTTGGGCACAGAGGTTGCTTTCCATGGTATTTGTTTTCATTACTAGGGTTGGTGATGAAGTTTCTTCCAACTTCTGGTTTGGGTCTTTGTTGGCGAAGATAGTCAATGCGGTCTTGTAGATGATTGCGGATGCAAACATCATCATGAAACTCACATTCGTTGAGGATGAAGGATCTTTTCCCCTCAAGTTTTCGCTTTTGGTTATTTTTCTTAAGTGCAATATCTTGCCTAATTCTTTGGGCACAAGTGCGGATAGGTTTAGTTATTTTCCTTGAATCCTTTAGGTACATTGGCTTACACCCCATGAAACTTTCATGGTTATGCTTACAAGGTATAGCCTTCTTTCTTTCTTGTCTTGTCATGTCATGGTTACCTAGGTGAACTATTGTGGTCACTTCCAATTTCTTATTAGTTTTAGGAGTCAGGGTGTCGTGGGTACTACGTTGTTCTTGTTGTCCATTCCCTATGAACATTACACAAAACGCTGATTTAGTATTCACTTTATCGTTAGAATAATTCAAATAACAAGGTATTTGTATATTATTGCTAACAATGTGATCTTTATACAAAATCAAAACTAACTGAGGATCATAGAAATACGATGTGTCTGGGTAACATCGTAAAATAATGATCAACTCTTGATATGGGATTGTTAAGGAACTTCTGAATTTATCTACAAAGGTTGAAGTTCAACAACTTTCTCTTTAGTTATCAAGTTCTCTTCTGAAGATTTGTTTCTTGGACTTCTAGAGTTTATTGTTTAGTTGTGGTATATTTGATGTACAATCATCGATAATACCATAGCTGGTTTGAATACAATCCTCAATATTGACATAACTCTAATAACTTGTTTGATCAAAACGATCAACACAAGGCCCTTTTATTAGTGTCTCATTGATTTGTGTAGAGCCATTTGTTTACCTAAGGGAGTAACAAATGGTGAGGTTTTGCATGGCTCTTTGCATTTATAGCACCATAATAGGGTTTGGTGGAAGGAATTTGTTTTCAACGGAAGGATATAATAGAGATAGATTGTCATAGCTTAAAAGTCGATTACAAATTCTGAGAGTTACAGGATTATTGGAAAGATACATGGAATACTAACCAAACTATTTGGTTTATTGAGCACAACAACTATACTTAAGATTAGTTACGTCTCTGACGTAGACGTCTAACTTCTGCCTCAAGATCCAGTTGTGCAGCTTCCATGGCTGAGAAACGTTCTTGACATGCATTCATCTGATTAGCTAACATGTTTTCCAAGGCCGCTATCTTTTGGCTTTGGATTCTTGCTGTGTCTCTAGCTAACCATAATGCTCTTTCGACGTCCTCGATCCTAATGTGTGTTTGGGTATGGCCTCTACCCAAACAGCGGGTTCTGGCATCCAAGTTTCTAAGTTTTTGTTCGTAATTGTCCTTCATGTTACCAACATTTACTCCTAGATCAAACACTTCTCTTCTCTCAGCATCTGTTCTCTTAAACAGGGTATCAATGTTACGATCGTACCATTTGAATCGTAATGGTTGTAACTCTTTTAGCTGTTCAGAGTGAGCGTCTAGTATGTTGGTGTGTTGGTGAAGGCAAGTCCATATGGGATTATGGGTATCTATATTGTAGTCGGGAGAGTTGGGTGAGGATACATTCTCTGGGATATCGGGCATGGGGAAATCTGAGATATCAGGCAAAGGGGAATTTAATTCGATCTTCTTCCAAGTCATCTCTTGGGGTGAACTCTGTTTAGATTCAAATGTTGGTTGACCACCAATCAAATCTTCATCTGAATAGGATTCGGTTGCTCTCTTAAGTTTTTGACGTGGAGGTGAGTAAGTAGGTGATGACGAAGGTGATTTCTGAGTGAGTTCTATGTCAGGCTGGGGTTGTGACATTCTTACGTAAGGATCTTCAGTATCCGGGGCGATTTGATAGGTAAGTGACGCATGTGTAGTAGGAGGGGTAGTCTCGACTAGTTTGGAAGACATGGTACTGTAACAACAGTAATTATGAATATTCGTACGTTTAGGGTGTAACATTGAGTGTGAGATAACACAGTGTGTTTATGTGTGAAGAGTAAACATTAAGCATGTAAAGATTAGTACAAAACAAATCTTAGTAGGTAATACATTGAGCACGACAGTCTGCAGACACGGAGAGCGTAAAATGGTATGGTGTAAAATCATTTATTTTGAAAGTGTGGTTATAGTTCAATGTTTGAAAACATGTGATTCTCTATAACCTGTGGCTCTGATGCCAATCTGTAACACCCCCAAATTTGGTTTTGTGGCAGCGGAAAATATTTGGGTGTTACACTGAGGATCGAAGTCAAAATTTTAGGAAATGGCTCGGGAAAGGCTTTTTAAAAGTTATATGTCATTCAAAAGAATGGTTTTAGTAAAAAGTTGATAAAATCTGATTTGAAAACTCCAAAAATTATAATGATTTGGAAAAGAATGACATATTTGATTTTCACACCATTTAAGTTATCAGAGTATTTAATGCCCGCTCCGTGTCTTGTCCTGCTCCGTTGATTACCTGTGAAATACATGCTTAAAACGTCAACACAATGGTTGGTGAGTTCGCGGAGTTTGATAGAAAATAACTTTCTTTCAATGTTTTCAAAAGTTGAGAGTTGAAATAAATACTAGTACTTCTTGAAGTAACTAGTAAGTTTGAAATTGGATAACAATCCATGAGTAAATCGTTTATGATCTCAAGGGATCATAGGTTTCAAGTTTAAAGGAAAAATGAGTTATGCTTGTAATGAAATAATGGTTAAGCTCTTAAAATACGATATGCCAACATTTAGTTGTTTTTATCATAAAACACAACTATGTCACATATAATTTCAGTTAAGTTCCTAGTACAACACATAGTACAAATAATAGTATAAGGTCTGATGTCTATCAGAGTAGAGTGGTCGTTACTAAATACAGCTGTATCCGAATATATATAAGAAGCCATATATATTCAAAAGGTTATATTGCTCTAAGCCTCATGACGCGCAAAAAGTTAACAAGAGTACCGTAAAACGGAGAAAGTCACATCAGGGTTACTGATGGTTTTACCCTAAAGAATAGGTGATTGCCTCATCCTATTTGTGTCGAATATAGTGTATCGCCACTAAATACGACTAGCCATCCGACATTCCGCCCATATTTAGTGTGATAGGTCGTCAGCCTTTACAGGTTTCGAAGCTGTCCACTATATTCGCGCTCATCGCAGTGATTAATGGCTCATGATCGAGGGACTTTATGGCAATATAGTTAAACTTAGGCAATATAGGGTTCGGGTTTCATAGTATACACATACTTTAGTTGTTGGCAATTATTTCCAGTTGAGATGTATAAACATCACAGTTTAGTTAACAGTACATTCAGTTGTTATATGAATGCATAAATGAGCCTCAATATCTTGTTACAACAAGTAATTTGATAATGTTATCCTTCAGATATAACATTTAGGCTAAGCAAGCAGGTTTTGCAATTATAGCTAGCATATATTCCCGTCAAAGGGTGGTTCAAAACATGTAACACATAGTTGATGATTTCAAATGAATCATGAGTGTTTTCAAAGTATAAAATACTTAAAACAGTTAAAGCATGTATCTCCCCCAAAAGAGTTATAAAACAGTTATTAAAATGTAGGGGCCACGACTCACCTGGAGTGTAGCTGACAAGATAGAATTATAAGATCTATGGAAACGATTCACGGAAACGTCTTCGATACGAGACCTGAATATGAGGAATATCTAAGTATTCGACTTGTACTAACGATGCGTGTGAACGTGAGAAATCGTATAGCGATTTGATGAAGTGAGTGTGATATGCCTAAAATGCCTCAAGTTAAGAAAATATAATATCATACAATGATATTATCATAATTCTTATGTCACTTGACTCGAGGTATTATCTCCTTAAAATATGATGAAATGATATGCATATGAAATCGTTAAATAGATAACGAAAGTTAAATATATGTAACTAGGATGTGTAAAATGCATATGAAATGATGTGGTGATGAGAATGAGGATGTTAAGTGAAAAATAGTTGGTCCTTGTCCTTTCCCGATTTTATACTTTTTACCCTAACTGTATTTGCGTTACGTCGTTAGTCCTTCGTTAGACATAAGTTTAATAATATTCCAAAAATAATTCAAATGTACATATAAGTCTTGGAGTTAATTTAAATGTCCATTTAAGTCCTTTAGAAACTGTTTTCACAGTTTCAATACACAGGTTTCACATTTTGGCAGTTTTAGTCCTTATAGTTAAAACGCGTTACATTTCTAGTCCAAAAATGTTAAAATGATAAAGAAAAATTGGAGTATGTTCATGTAGTTGAATCGTGAGGTATTAAACTGTTTCTAAGGCTTAGTTGGGTCGGTTTACTATAACAAAACGCTTAGAAATTTCTATATGTTATCGACTTTAGTTATAAAGCGTGAGGTAAAGTTTTCATACGTTGAATCTATGCATGTAACGAAGGTTAAACGTGAAAATTGTAAGAGTTGTGACCCTAGACCGTCCACAGTGGAGGTCGACACATTCCTATGGGTTTCATACGTACCACAATATGTAAAAGGAGTTTTTCTCTTTCGAATAAAAGGTGGTGCATGCATGGTTGTGAGCTATTAATCGTGTAAGTGAAATGTGGGTGGTTACTAGCTTCTTTCTCAGTGGCTACATGCCACGCATTTAAGCTATTATGAATCTAAATAATATGTGAACAGAAAATACGTTCGAGTTGTTAAACAAAAGAAAGTGTGTTTGCATGGATGTCACCTAATTGTGAAAATGATGAGCGTGAGATAACTCTCGGGACTTTCAACAGAGTTCTTGACATGGCTCAAAGAAGTTGTCATGTGTGTTATAATATAAATGTTTATTCGTTCCAGTGGCAAAACAAAACAAGGGAAAATGCATGCATGTGTTGCTAATATGTACTAGGGTGGTTTTTAACTTGTCCTTAGTGATAGTTATACACAAAGGGGTTCCATGCAACCTATTCGAATAAAAGCAATTATACTGACTGTTGTAAAATAGTTGATGAATTCGAATGCAACGTTCTATGATGCATGCGATCTAGTGCAAATGAGAAAGTGATATTGTGCATCGAATGCTAGTTATTTCAAGATAGAGTTGTTGACACAAGTAGTTAGTTATATGAAAAGTAAGTGCATGAAAACTAAACTAGGATATCTATACTTTCGAATATAATAGCCAAATGCATGCATGGTGTGATTTGTGTGTATGCGAAATGGAAACAAGGAAGATTATTAAGTACTTACTACACTTATTTTAGAGGTGAGGAGAAGGCAGTGGTGATGGAATGCGACTCAGGAAATATACACGAAGAAAGACAGAGAGCTTGATGGGTTTGAATGTGTTTTCACGTATTCTTCTTCTACTCGATTATCTTTTCAAGTGAAACAAGAGTTGTTTTGAGACTTTAGAGTGTGGTGAACTACATATGTTTTATGCGCCTATCTCCTACTCGATTTGTAATTTCCCACAGAAAGGCAGTTGATGCTTGTGGGTTTTAAGGTTATTTAGTAAGTGTGAGGTAAGTGAGATAAGTGAGAGTGGAACGTGTAGTTCTTTGGCAGTGAAGTTCGAGTGGGTTTTTATAGAGACAATTACACAAGATTTTGACTAGTTTGCCCTCAAGTATAATCATGTCCTTTACTGTATAGGACAGTAGTGATTCGCATGCTACTGGCTGTAGTAATTATTAGAAAGTCATGAAAAGTTTGAGAAGCTTTTGTCTCTAGTCGATGGAGTGTATATGTAATATTTATGCACACGCTTTCATCATTCGAATTTTCACATGCTCCTGCTGTTCTAGTTGTTGGTTTATATTAGATATTTTGAGTTGTGTGTAGTAGTGACCAACCGAGTGAAAGAGTGTAGGCAAAGTTCAAGCATATGTTGGTTTTTAGTGGTTGGCATGAGTGTACATTCGGTTGATATTTTGGTTGAGTGTGCAAGTATCTCACCAAGTGATTGAGTAAATGTTTAGTTAAAGTTTCAAGGACACTTGGCTTTAGTTATTTGGCAGGTATGAATATGATTCATACATTTGTTTTGGGAGCAAGTGGAATTTAGTGAGAAATGATCACTTGTTTCATTTTTGGAATTTAGTAAATGTTGGGCATTGAATTGGAATTGAATTTACTGACATGGATACTCTAGTGGAAAGTTAAAAGAGATCAAATGGGAGTTGGTTTACTTCTTCTATGTCGACAAGTATTGTTAGTGTGTGAACGAATCGAGTTTAACGTTGAACTTGATATTCTTAACACTAAACATTGCTAATAAATCACATTTGATCAAATAAAGATGTTGAAATGGGAGTAAAACATATTCGGATAAAATCGGATGAGCTTGTAAAAATACATATAGTTCAATTTGGTAGAAATGTGACAAACGCTTGGGCTCATTTAAACGTATCAAACGTTCATATCTCGGGCTAATATTCGACGTCTTAATCGTTGGCTGGGAGAGTAAATAAGAGGTATAAAAATATCTAATAGTCGTGTACGAGGATCGAAAAATACAAGGTCGTTTTGGAGGAGCTATGGTTGGTCGAACTTTGCATAAAATTATAAAGTTGAATTTTTAAGTGATAGTGGCTGTCGAATTGCATGAACTTATCAAAAGAAGTGTGGGCTTGAAATATGGCTTGGATCGAAAGTGTGATGTTGGACTGGTGAACAAAGGGTGTGGCCCATGAAGAGTTTTAGTTACTAATTGGAATAATTAGGGATAATTAGTAAAAGTGCTTATATCTCGTGTAAGAATTTTATCATTACTAATTATCATGATTTGCGAGGTTTCGAATTTAGTGAGAATGAAATCTCGTGAGTTTACTTGTGTCCCGAGTAGAGGTTGCTATTTAATATATATATATCACGAAACATAACGTGATTAACAATAGCGATAAGAGAAAAGTTTAAATTTTCCCATAAAAATGGGTTTTATTAAACCGTAAGTTGAGATTATCATAAATCAGTGAGATTTATTACGAGGGATTTTTACGGGATCTCACATTTTGTGTGATTATTGATCATCCAATGGCCACATGAATGATTTTTTTTGTGGCCTTTTGTAATATTTAGTCACACAAAGCATGTTTGTTTTGGGTATTTAGTCACATACAAAAAAGCAGAAAGTGGCCAAAAGTGTTAATAAGTGTGACCATATGCTGTTTAAAGTGAAGAAATATGTATTTTGTGTGACTATTGTTCATCCAATGGCCACTTGAATTTTATGTTTGTGTGGCCTTTTGTAATATTTAGTCACACAAAGCATGTTTGTTTTGGGTATTTAGTCACATACAATTAAGCAAAAAGTGGCCAAAAGTGTTAATAAGTGTGACCATATGCTGTTTAAAGTGAAGAAATGTGTATTTTGTGTGGCTATTGATCATCCAATGGCCACATGAATGTTATGTTTGTGTGGCCTTTTGATGAACTCAAATAGGTACATTTTATTATCATCATTTGTCCTATTTATTTGACTTGTTTTATTATATTATATATGAGAATTGATACGTTAATGTTTACTTTTGTAATTCTCAGGTAAAAACAAGTATTATGTGAAACTTGGCGATTTTAGACTAATTATGGAGCAAAATAAGCAAGATGTTAAGAGTCTACTGAAATGTACAAGATCAAGATCATTCTACTCCAGATACGCCGCAACACACTTCTTACATACGGCGCATCACTATCAAGATTTCACAAGTTACGATCCAAGACAGCAAAGGACATGCGCCGCATAGAGAAATGGAGTTACGCCGCATCTTAAGGCGGTGTACGAATATTCCTGAATATATTAATCTTGGACCCCACGCGAAGTTAAGTCAATGCGCCGCATCTACTTATCCTATGCGCCGCATCTAACCCTCAGACAGAAACTATAAATACCCCAAGGCCAGACGAATTTCGGGATCCTACACACTAAGCTTTCGAAGACCGAAGAAACCCTAGAGCCGAATTCAGACGTGTTAGCAGCACAAGACACACCCTAAACGAAGATACAAGAGCTGTAAGAAGGTCCTGCATGTATTCAATTCATTAAATAGTTTTGTTTTATTCAATTAGTACACTTTAATTCATCAGGATTGATGGGCCGATTCCATGTGACTACGGAAAATCATGGGCACCCCTTAAAATTGCTTTCCCATTAATTAAAGTTTATATGTTGATGTCTTTGGTGACTTTTATTAGTGCATTGATAACCTCTGTGTCTAGCTGAGCATTGCTTGGGTCGCCATGCCCCTTCCTCGCCTATTTATTCTATCGTTTCTAGGATAGTGGGATAGACATAAGTGATCATTAAGGGTTTACTCGCCGATAAGATTAGAGCCAACGAGAAAGGGTTAATTATATACACTTCATATAAAACTAGCAATAAAACAAGTGACAAGCTACTTAATTATCAGGACAGGTCTTCTTATTGTCTCAAGTATCTATCTGTGTACGTGTGTGCTAATCGCTGATTCGTGCTCATTAGTTTAGTTTTTTATTTAATTATAACAAAACCGTGCCAGTCTCTCAGGCTGAACCCCATTGCGTTAGATTAGGATTGTATAGCTAATTTAAGATATTAAAATACTGATTAGAATAACTAGATAATACGTTCCACTCTTAGTGATCGACACTCTACTTACCATTATATTCATACTGACCGGGTACATTGCTCGTTAAAGTGTGTGTTTTATTGATAAGTCGGCTAAATATAAATTTAAAACTTGAGTAGGCATTAATACTGCTAAAACCACAACGACACATCACGCGCGCACCAAGTCTTTGGAGCCGCTGCTGTGGATATAAAAGAATTAGAGCAATACACACGCACATCAAGTTTTTGGCGCCGTTGTCGGGGAGTGAATTGTTATTATCTGTTAATTTGATTAGTATTTTAATTAGATTTTAATTTTTAGATTCTAACCACTAACCCTGTTATATATTAGATAAATTGCATTCATTTTATTATATGCATATTTTCTGTTTTTGTGTGTTTTTATTTTCTTTAATTTTTGTTTCTTTTTATTCGTTTTTATTTTTTTTCTTTTCGGTATTTTTCTGCATTCTGCTATCGTTGTACTGTGCTGATACAAACGATACGGCGCATCTGTTTTCACAGATACGGCGTATTGCGTTCAATTTTTATAAAATACAACGCGTTTAATAAATTCGATACGACGCATCTTTCCCCAAGATACGGCGTATTCTGTTTTTAATAAGAAAATTTTCTATACCCTAACGCTATACGACGCATCTGTTTTAACAGATACGGCGTATTTTCGATTTAAATTAAAAACTGTTTTCGAATTATTAAACAGATACGACGCATCGATCTTTATCGATACGGCGCATCTTCTGAATCAAAAATCTTGTATTTTGAAACGTAACAAAAATACGGCGCATTAGCTTTTGTTAATACGACGCATTTAAATTTAATAAATATAATCGATTTTTGATAATTAAAACTGATACGGCGCATTCTAAATTATAAGCGGCGTATCTGCTTTCTGAATAAAAGTTTGATTAAATTTTAACGATTATAAGATACGGCGTATCCAACCTTCTAGATACGGCGCATCATCTGTAAATATCAGTTATTTTTATATCCGTTTCTAAATTCATTAATTTCTCTTTTAGCGAACAAATCCTACTGACGATTTTACCTATGATGACAGGTTTTGCTATGGAAGACATGTCAGTGAACGGATATCTTGCTAAGGAATTTATGGATGATAAGCACAATGAAAAGTCCTGCACCAAAGAGCTGTTAATTTTGGAAAGTGATGAGGAGTGTTGTAACACCCCAACCCAACAAGGGTAGAAGTATCACATTAATGGCTTCATATCAGATCAAACAAAGCATACTTCAATAGTAATACAATAAATTTCAAAAGTTACAAGTGAAATACTAACATTACAAGGTAAAAAAAATGAAACAAAACTAAATACTAAGTCTGCAAATGCAATCCTTCTAATGACTTCTACTTCAGAATAACTATCAAGGTCTTCTAAGTCCAAAAGTCTCTTCACTCATACCCAAACCCGTCGTCCTGCTTATAACCTGCCGCACACGAAAAGAAAACGTGCGGCTGAGCTTAAAAAGCTCAGTGAACAGATACATATACAAGGCAATGATAATGAAACAGAAATAAGGTATGGTACACTGGGAAAATATCATAAGGTATAAACAATGTAAAGTTATAAGGAGTAGAGTAGGATAGTAATCCACCACGAGCCCAGAAACAGATCATATCATATCGTAACCATAATCTTCATAATCATATAGAGGGGAGACCTCTCAGATAATCAGATAATATGAGGGGTGTCCTCATTCTTCAAATGGAGTAGCTAGCTCCCAGAAATATGTGAAAGGCATGTATTGCACACAGTACCAGTCACCAGAACAGAAATCATATCATATATAGTTAAATCCACTAAACAGAACAGATCTAGGATGCATCCATACGCCCCTACCCAATCACATGCAGACCAAATCAAAGGGACGGTGTAACCAAATCACTAGGGCTACACACTAGTCATGCCAGTGGTGCATCACAGACACGGCCATGTTACCTTCATGGCTAGGGTCACAAATTTTGGCTCGGGTATCAAACTAAGAGTCAGGTGTCAAATCAAATCAGGAGGTCATATCCAAAGGTCCAAAATAGATAGTTCATAACAGACAGTTCAGATCAGATGTATCAGATATAATATGCCAAAGGCCAAATCAGAGTCTAACGGATCAAGGTTTACAAAGCAATGAATCATATCAAAGGTTCACAACAAAAAGGGGACATAGCAATGGCTTGGGAAACTTAAACGAATCAGAAATCAGAAATCATATCAAGGGATTAAGACGCCCTTACTGAGAAAGGGCAGAGTATCTGTACCTTAATCGGAACGCAAACAAAACGCAAAGATAGCAAAACTGACAAGAGTCAAACCACTCCATCTTCACACCTAAAGGAGTAGAAGACAAGATTACCAAAGGGTTCTTAATTTCCAATTTAGTTCGTCTTTCCATTTTAGGTAGCTTCCTCTTTTTAGTAACTTTCCTCATTTAGAAATATTTGTTATTAACATTCCCGTTCATTAACTTAATGTATTAGAGATGACCATATTCATAGTTAAATGTTCATAATGTCATTTACATCAGTTTAAGGTTCATAATGTAGTTTTCATAATTTTTAGGGTTCAATATGTAGTTATCACAAATTTAGGGTTTAAAGTGTCATTATGATAAGATTAGGGTCTAAAGTGTAAATATATTCAAGTTACAGGTTTTGACAAGTTAAGTCCTTTAGTTTTAGTAAAAATAACCATTTACACCCTTTAGTTTATAAAATAAACACATAACACTCTTTTAATAACTTTTACACTTCTCACAGATTTTACACTTAATTTAGACCTGTTTTACACGATTTTTAATCCTTATAATAACTCAGAATAAAAATTTCCAAAAATTCATACAAGTGCCCAGATGTCTTAAGAATTTACCCAAATTTTCCCAGAATTTATTATTAAGTAAAACTATAGTTTAAAAATCCTTTGTTTCAAGTTGTCCAGATTTCTGAAAAATTCTAACATACGAAAAGTAAGCAGTTCAAAGCCCCATCAATAAAATTCATAAAAATCTGGAAAAATTCCAGAAATTCACCTATATCCCAAATACTAACCTACTAGAATTTTAGGTCTCAACTCTTTATAGATTTCAAAATAAAAATTATAAACTATAGGTGAATTTTCGTAACCCGAAATACAGTTTTGACACCCGATCTTATAAATTTATAAAAAGTGCCTTCCCGAACTCAAAAAAATACAAGGTCAATTTCTACAGAAAGCTATTTTCTTAAACTTAGTTTTAGACTCCAGAAACACCCAAATACCCTTCGTTATCATCAAAATACACGCGATCAAAGTCGAATTAATTTCCAGATCAGAAAACTGCTTCATTATTTTATGTGATCCTTCATTCAAAACTCACCCATTAACACCTATCCTTCATATATAACTCAAAACACATAAAGGCTGATTCTTACAAGCTTTTAACATGTTCATAACAATTAAATTCATCATATTCATACAATTTTCATATGGAGCGATTATACATATTAGGGTTTCTACATCATTATTTCATGTGAAAGATTCATGATTTCATGTGATTCTTATATGATCATATGTGGTTTTATTTTAGCAAAAACAACAAAGATTGAATGATAAAGGGATGATACAAATACCCTTGAAGACCAAATGAAAACAAGAACGCCACAAGATCACCAATGATTTCCTTCTCCTTCTTCTTCTTTGGATCGAACAAAACAAAATTACCAAGGGTCGATTAGGGTTTGCAACAATTCGAATGGATAACAAAATATGTGAATATGATTACCTTGATACGAATTGAACACGAATACAAGAATCAAGATCACCAAAACTCCTTTGTGGTGGCCTTCTTTGGATCGGCAATAGGAGAGAGGGAGAGAGGGAACACCGAATTTTTTAGTGAGAGAGAGTTTAGGGTTTGCTAATTTTCGGTTAGGAGAAATCAAAAGATACCGTGTATTTTGATTTAGGTTAATTAGGAAAGGCCAAAATTTTAGGGAATTTACCAAAGTTATATCAATCACGTACCCGGACTATATACAAGACCATATTCGTTTGTGTGTACATACATATGAATCGGATAGGCAAAAAAATGTGTAACAATATTTTAATTGTGTAACATAAGTTTTAATATTCGTATTACGTTCATATGTTCAAATATTGGCGTGTTAGATACTTAGGTTAAGTTTCAAATAATGTTACTTATTTAATTTGATTTAAGATCATTTGAGGACCAAACTTTTTTTACATACCAAGGGACTAATCTCCACCCTCCATCTTTATTTGATCTAATGGATGAGATTAATCCCAACAATTTAAAAAACCCACTTTCATCCTTTTTTTCAAATATTAATATCTTTCAAACCGTTAATCGTTAAGCGAAAAAAAATATGCCGTTACGACGAGCATTTAATTATCTTTCTATAGATAGGCAATTTGATATATTTTCGACAATTTTTTTTTTTTTTTCATTTTTTTACGTTTTTTTTCGTGGCCGAAAAAATCATATATGATATATCATATATGATATTACATATCATATATGATATATATGATATATCATATAAGATATATATGATATATCATATATGATATATCATATATGATATTACATATCATATATGATATTATATGTAATATCATATATATCATATATGATATGTAATATCATATATGATATATCATATATGATTTTTTCGGCTACGAAAAAAAACGTGAAAAAAATGAATTTTTTTTTTTTGTCGAAAGTATATCAAAATGCCCGTCTATAGAAAGATAATTAAATGCTTGTCGCGATGGTGTAATTATTTTCGCTTAACGATTAACGGTTTAAGAGATATTTAAATTATAAAAAATGGGTGAAATATTAAATGCTTTTAATCTCAACCATTGATTTCTTTTTAGATGGATGGTGGGGATGAGTCCCTTGGTATGTGAGGAATGTTTGGTTTTTAAAATAACTCGACTCATTTAATTTTCATAAGTTCTTAAAGTTTAAATTTGAGGGCATTTTAGTTATTTCAGATTGTTTAAATTTTGGGTATTACAACTTCTTCCCCTCTAAAAAAAAATTTTCGTCCTCGAAAATGGAAGTGAGACGAAACGGAAAGCATAACGGACCGCGAACGGAAAATGGGAATGATTAGTTCCTCATGATTCTCACTTGATAATCAATCATAGTTTCGGTTTCTTCGGAAAGGACAGCTCATAATTCACAACAGATCATCATGAACGGATTCATCGAATATTAGACGTATAAATAGCAACCCATAGGTGTACTCCTTCATAGTGACAGATAGAGTCCATGCAGACAGAAACAGATTATCAGACGGCAGAAAGCTCTACCACAGAACCTAAGATTCTTATCGGAAGTACAGAGATTAGCAGGACGTGTGACGAGAATCCAGACGTATCAAATCGTGTAACGGTGAATGCAGATTTAAGCGAAAAGGCAGAACGAATCCTAAGGTCTCAATCAGATATCAGAAATTCTAAGGTTTCTAAGGCACTCCTCGAAATATCCTATGATCACAATGAGGGTACGTCATATGACGTAAGTATTATCACGTTAGCTACTCGTCATAATACCAGCATCATATGAGTATACCTTCATGATGATCATACTTTATCTCAAGTCGTGAATAAGCATCTATCCACCACCTAACAGTCCATTTTACGTCTTAGGGTTGGTCCAAATCGGTCATTACTAAGAATTCAAGAATCAGGGATACAGATCGTACAAATAACGTAACGGAATTAGTAGCATTAATGAAGTACGTCGTCCATCTGATCATACGGTGAGAAGGGGTGATAAACTTGAGTCTGGTCCCTCAAGTCTTCTGCACTTCTTCTTGAGAATGTGATGGAGTAATGTGGATTTCTGGCACGGTCTTTAAATCTCTTCATCATCCAGTCTGCTTCCGCTCTCAATTCATCTTAGTACAACCAAGATGAATAGGAAAGTGAGACTGCATGTCTTCATCAGCTCCAGGCTCGTCATCTAGACTAGAATTCCTTCTTCTGCATCGCCAACACTTCTACTTTGGAATGTCTTCACTCTTCAGGGTAGCTGCCGTTGTTGTCAACTCCAGGTTTGGTAGGGGAATAGATAAGGTTTAACCGTAGGTAATTGTAGTAGGGAGTTCAAAATTGCTTCAAACGTCAAAGGTGGGACATAGAAGATAGTTGTCAATATCGGAATACTCAGTCAACAATTTCTTATCAGAATAAAATCAAAGTTTAACTAACCAAGGAAAGACGGATCACAAATCAAATCTTTATCATTCAAAATGAGGGAAAACATCCTTATACTCCTGGTCACAACCAAAAGCTTCTCATAGGGACAGAGATGGTTGGAACGAAATCAAATAGCGTCGGAAGATTCATGGACATTTATCAAAGCAAAAGACAATTAACCAATGTGTCAAGTACGTCATCGCCATGGAGATTCTCAGAATGCCCGAAGAGGTATCAAAGTGATTATTAAAAGAATCAGAGTTCGGAGTCGGAATTTCAAAATGAGGTTCAAATAGTGATAGGCAAATTCTATGAAATTTTATAATGATTCCAAGATTTAAATGAGTTTCATGTCTTAGGTGGTGCAAATCGTGAGCTTTCAATTTTCAAAAGTGATCTCAACAAGCAGGGCACGAATCAGAGTAATGTGGAAGCAATGATACGAAAGCAGAAGCCTTATAGTCTACCCATTCCTCACTGGTCAAAACTTAAGTTCTTATAGGGAAATCCTAAAGCAAAACTTAAAGGTTATCTTATAAGTGCCAACAGTGGAAACCTAGTGGTCCTAACTTACACAGGCCAAGGGTAAATGTATTACGAGTCGCAACCTGTCTCTGATACCATAATTGTAACACCCCAACCCAGCAAGGGTAGAAGTATCACATTAATGGCTTCATATCAGATCAAACAAAGCATACTTCAATAGTAATACAATAAATTTCAAAAGTTACAAGTGAAATACTAACATTACAAGGTAAAAAAAATGAAACAAAACTAAATACTAAGTCTGCAAATGCAATCCTTCTAATGACTTCTACTTCAGAATAACTATCAAGGTCTTCTAAGTCCAAAAGTCTCTTCACTCATACCCAAACCCGTCGTCCTGCTTATAACCTGCCGCACACGAAAAGAAAACGTGCGGCTGAGCTTAAAAAGCTCAGTGAACAGATACATATACAAGGCAATGATAATGAAACAGAAATAAGGTATGGTATACTGGGAAAATATCATAAGGTATAAACAATGTAAAGTTATAAGGAGTAGAGTAGGATAGTAATCCACCACGAGCCCAGAAACAGATCATATCATATCGTAACCGTAATCTTCATAATCATATAGAGGGGAGACCTCTCAGATAATCAGATAATATGAGGGGTGTCCTCATTCTTCAAATGGAGTAGCTAGCTCCCAGAAATATGTGAAAGGCATGTATTGCACACAGTACCAGTCACCAGAACAGAAATCATATCATATATAGTTAAATCCACTAAACAGAACAGATCTAGGATGCATCCATACGCCCCTACCCAATCACATGCAGACCAAATCAAAGGGACGGTGTAACCAAATCACTAGGGCTACACACTAGTCATGCCAGTGGTGCATCACAGACACGGCCATGTTACCTTCATGGCTAGGGTCACAAATTTTGGCTCGGGTATCAAACTAAGAGTCAGGTGTCAAATCAAATCAGGAGGTCATATCCAAAGGTCCAAAATAGATAGTTCATAACAGACAGTTCAGATCAGATGTATCAGATATAATATGCCAAAGGCCAAATCAGAGTCTAACGGATCAAGGTTTACAAAGCAATGAATCATATCAAAGGTTCACAACAAAAAGGGGACATAGCAATGGCTTGGGAAACTTAAACGAATCAGAAATCAGAAATCATATCAAGGGATTAAGACGCCCTTACTGAGAAAGGGCAGAGTATCTGTACCTTAATCGGAACGCAAACAAAACGCAAAGATAGCAAAACTGACAAGAGTCAAACCACTCCATCTTCACACCTAAAGGAGTAGAAGACAAGATTACCAAAGGGTTCTTAATTTCCAATTTAGTTCGTCTTTCCATTTTAGGTAGCTTCCTCTTTTTAGTAACTTTCCTCATTTAGAAATATTTGTTATTAACATTCCCGTTCATTAACTTAATGTATTAGAGATGACCATATTCATAGTTAAATGTTCATAATGTCATTTACATCAGTTTAAGGTTCATAATGTAGTTTTCATAATTTTTAGGGTTCAATATGTAGTTATCACAAATTTAGGGTTTAAAGTGTCATTATGATAAGATTAGGGTCTAAAGTGTAAATATATTCAAGTTACAGGTTTTGAAAAGTTAAGTCCTTTAGTTTTAGTAAAAATAACCATTTACACCCTTTAGTTTATAAAATAAACACATAACACTCTTTTAATAACTTTTACACTTCTCACAGATTTTACACTTAATTTAGACCTGTTTTACATGATTTTTAATCCTTATAATAACTCAGAATAAAAATTCCCAAAAATTCATACAAGTGCCTAGATGTCTTAAGAATTTACCCAAATTTTCCCAGAATTTATTATTAAGTAAAACTATAGTTTAAAAATACTTTGTTTCAAGTTGTCCAGATTTCTGAAAAATTCTAACATACGAAAAGTAAGCAGTTCAAAGCCCCATCAATAAAATTCATAAAAATCTGGAAAAATTCCAGAAATTCACCTATATCCCAAATACTAACCTACTAGAATTTTAGGTCTCAAATATTTATAGATTTCAAAATAAAAATTATAAACTATAGGTGAATTTTCGTAACCCGAAATACAGTTTTGACACCCGATCTTATAAATTCATAAAAAGTGCCTTCCCGAACTCAAAAAAATACAAGGTCAATTTCTACAGAAAGCTATTTTCTTAAATTTAGTTTTAGACTCCAGAAACACCCAAATACCCTTCGTTATCATCAAAATACACGCGATCAAAGTCGAATTAATTTCCAGATCAGAAAACTGCTTCATTATTTTATGTGATCCTTCATTCAAAACTCACCCATTAACACCTATCCTTCATATATAACTCAAAACACATAAAGGCTGATTCTTACAAGCTTTTAACATGTTCATAACAATTAAATTCATCATATTTATACAATTTTCATATGGAGCGATTATACATATTAGGGTTTCTACATCATTATTTCATGTGAAAGATTCATGATTTCATGTGATTCTTATATGATCATATGTGGTTTTATTTTAGCAAAAACAACAAAGATTGAATGATAAAGGGATGATACAAATACCCTTGAAGACCAAATGAAAACAAGAACGCCACAAGATCACCAATGATTTCCTTCTCCTTCTTCTTCTTTGGATCGAACAAAACAAAATTACCAAGGGTCGATTAGGGTTTGCAACAATTCGAATGGATAACAAAATATGTGAATATGATTACCTTGATACGAATTGAACACGAATACAAGAATCAAGATCACCAAAACTCCTTTGTGGTGGCCTTCTTTGGATCGGCAATAGGAGAGAGGGAGAGAGGGAACACCGAATTTTTTAGTGAGAGAGAGTTTAGGGTTTGCTAATTTTCGGTTAGGAGAAATCAAAAGATACCGTGTATTTTGATTTAGGTTAATTAGGAAAGGCCAAAATTTTAGGGAATTTACCAAAGTTATATCAATCACGTACCCGGACTATATACAAGACCATATTCGTTTGTGTGTACATACATATGAATCGGATAGGCAAAAAAATGTGTAACAATATTTTAATTGTGTAACATAAGTTTTAATATTCGTATTACGTTCATATGTTCAAATATTGGCGTGTTAGATACTTAGGTTAAGTTTCAAATAATGTTACTTATTTAATTTTCATAAGTTCTTAAAGTTTAAATTTGAGGGCATTTTAGTCATTTCAGATTGTTTAAATTTTGGGTATTACAAGTGTGATAACTATGAAGTTAGCTTGAGCAAGTTCCCAGCATTAAGCATTACTAAAAGCTCAGAATTGGAAAAGGAACTCTTGCTTTCGGATTCATTCGATGTGGAAGTTTATGAAGATGTCAACTTCAATGTGCTCATGATTGATGCTGATTTATTCTCTTGGGAGAACCCTCTTGAAGCTACTTATAAGGAATTCAAACGCTTATGCAATATTGAAGATGGGATATTCTCTTATGATTTACTAATGAGCTACACTGAAGATGAATTGTTACTCTTATGGCCCATCATTGAATCTAAAGGATTAACTTGGACTACTATCGAAGAAAAAGATGGGAAATTCCAAATTGAATACATGAACTCAGCAAATGCAGTCAACAAATCGAGCAACAAAAGCTATGAAGTCCAACCTTTACAAACTTCTTATATGCCTTATTCCGAACAGTATTGGGGATTAGATAAAAGCTATCTGGATAACGAAAGAATGTACGCTGAATCGGAGATACTATTTCATGGAAAGTTGGTTAGGTTGATGGATATCTCTTTAGAAGAGTGGCTTGAACTTAAATACGGCAATCCCAAATTTGCTCCTATGAATGAAGTCAAACGGATTGTGACCTCATGGTTGACACGAAATTTTAAAGAACAATTTAATGAGTTCATGGAGATAAGAAGGAACATGATTGGTAACACTAGCTTTGACGTTAACCACGATCCTAACAATGTTGATTTTTTAAATTGGTTAGCTAGTAAGTTCAATAACCATAAGAGCATGGACCGAGCTACTAAAGATGTGTTATGGGTATATTGGATGAGAGGGGAAGATGAGGAAGTAGAGAGCAACAATGGATCATCACATGACAATTCAACGATCGAGGAAGGCATTGAAGAATTATTCAGCATATACATTGATGTGTTCAATTATGAGACACCCTTGTGCAAACAATTTAAAGAATTTAATTACCTTCTTCAAGTCGACGCTGATGTGCTAACTGGAGACCTACCGGGGTTCAAAACTTATGATGAGTTCAAAAACACCTGGTACTACGAATGGAATGACCAAATACCATGGGTTTGGGATAAACCATGGGAATTTGAGCATATTAATCACACTAGTAAACCTTTCCGTTTCAAGGATGGAAGTAGTGAATGGCCAACCTGCGATTATAAGAATGATGGAACATGTAATGGGGGAAGTATAATTGGAATGAAACGAGTTGGAAACGATGTATACTTTGAAGACGACGATTGGTATGAAAAAGTTGAAGACTGCCCACGTAAAGCAGAGGCTTTGCAAGAAAAAGGAAGAATCAACTACTTAAAAGAACTTAAAGGAGCATCGGACACTACTTTCTGGGAATGGGTGCATGGACAATTTGATGATTACACTAAGCTTAGTCGACGCTTGCAATGGGAATTGAAACGAGAGTGGGATGAGATTCAAGATTATTATCAATCCTTTAACGTGGTTAATTATGATCCCTCTGCTAATAACGATGAGTCGCATGGAGAATTGATTGATGAACTTGATGACTATTTGAATGAGGATCCTTATTTCAAGTTTGTTGATAAAGACGAAGAAGAATTCATCAAGAGAAAATGTCGACTACTTGGGATCCCTTATAATAAGCCACCCATGATTATTTCTGAAAAAATTAAAGTCATCAAATACTCTTTGGGACCTGATGAGGAATATGTTGCGACGAAGACCAAAGCATATATTAGATTAAGTCGAACGGAAGAAAATGTTGCGGAGCTATACGGGTACATCTTTCGGATGAAAGAAGAAGGATGGCACGTAACAAGAACAAAATAAGGAGCTGAACGTGAGTCTAACTTGAAGACTCTGGAATAAAGACAAGTCCTGACCGGGAGACAACCCGGAAATTTTTTACATTCTGTTCTGTGTCGAGTCTGTCAGAGCTGCCGTAGATACGGCGCATCTCCATCTTAAGATGCGGCGCATCACCTGCACTGGTCATATCTTATTTAATTTTCTGCATTTTTATTTTTAACTTTAAAACTTTCTGTCAGTTTATTTTAATGCGGCGCATCCCTGGTTAAGGATGCGACACATCTTTTATTCTGATTCGTATTTATTCCAGGCTCGATACGGCGTATCTTCTTCCATAAGATACGACGTATCGACTGACCTGATGATTTTCATTTTAATTTTTTTAGTTTTATTTTTACTAACTACTAATGTATTATGCAAGTTTGAACCTTCTTAACTCAGGTGTGTTAAAGTCTGAATGGTATTATAGATTCCTGCATTCTTGTGGATACATCATTATTGAAGCTTAAACGTTCTCATCCACAAGAAAGTTGATTTTTGCTCTTATACGAATAATAGAGGATCATACCGATCAAATCTCAGGGGAGTTTTTCTGTTCTAATTCTTTTATTTTCTAGTTTTTAATCTTTGACACAAACAACGAGGACGTTGTTTAACTTAAGTGGGGGGATTGGAGAATTAGAACACTTACTTGTCCTAAACTTTTTCAAAATATGCTTAAAATGTGCTTAATATATCAAAATTTAAAATTTTTTAGCATATTTTTGTTTAAAGTCTAAATTACATAGCTGCACACATAACATTATTTTCAAAAATTGTGAACTTTTAAAAATTCACAAATCTATGAGTGTGCCGGTGACTTGTAAACTTTAGAACTTAGCTTGTATACTATTCGAGACCACCATAATAAGTATTATCTATATAATTGGAATGACTTGTCTAAATTGGTAAATTTCTAGGATTACACCTAAATAGCCTTTATGTGTTATGTGATATTAACTAACTACATTGGTTAGTTAACCCCCATATAAACCCTTTTGTTACTCTCACTTTTAGAGTAAGATACCCCTAGAAAAACACTCAGAGCCATTCCTTTCATTTCTTACACCTTTTTTATAATGTTTCGTTACAACCTTACACCTTAGCCTACCCTGTAGATTAAAATCCGTGGTTAATTGCTTTAGGCAAAGTGTGTTTCCTTACATTACCTGTGTTCGCGTGCGTAATTCATTATCTTTGGTTGAGTCAGGAAATTGCACAATGCAATTGGTATGAAAGTAAATATTGTATATCTTTGAGTTTATTTTTCGAGTGTTTGCAACTTTCGCTATTACAGTTATTTCTGAAAGTATGAAAAGTATGGAAAAATTATCCGGAAAAATAGTGATAGAAAAGTTGTGAAATTTTACACATTTTATTAGTTCAAAAAAAAAAAAAAAAAAAAAAAATTGAAAAAAAATAGAAAAGAAAAAGAAAATGGAAAAGTTGGAAGTTTATTTTAACCAACTTATGTAAAGTTTTGTATCAAGTGGGCGATATCACCACTATTTGTTGTATATTATATTTATGGGTTGAATGGGAGTTGGCCGTTATGGGAACGCCAACTAAGGTTATTCTTTGATTGAGATCTTGTTGAGTATAATTCGTGTCTACCTAAAGCGTGTGTTTCAAGTGTTAAAGCGTGAGTTATTCAATGATATGAGTCTTATTCATGGGATGGTTGGGAAAATAATTTACCACACTTAGGATTTTAATTTATCTGTTTTGTTTATTTTTCATTTTACACCAATTTGTATCCCAAATATTATCCATACCCTACATCATTCTTTATCCAAACCTTTGATTTATCGAGATTAGGGATTTGAGCAATCTTAAGTATCGTAGTCGTGGCTTCGGCTATGTATTTATGATTTTGTCGCCCTTTTTGATATAATATTATTGGTGAAGATTACTTGGTCCTATCTTTAGCCTATTCGAGTTAAGGATTTGAGCAATTGTAAGTATCATGGTCGTGGATTCGATCATGTATTTGTGATTTTGTCGCCTTTTCTGGAATATGAGATCGATAGAGATTAAGAAGAATGATTAACCCTTAACCAACAAACCCTTTTTACCGCTTTAGACTTGTTATTCCTTGGCTTTAATGGGGGAGATGCGTATACTTGCCAAGCTTATGATAGAATATTCGTCACGACTGGACAGTTAAACGATTAGATTTGCTTTTATCGAAATATTTTATTTTATTTCTAATTCGTTAAGTGTTTGGTTGTGCAATTATGACAAAACGAATACATGCTTAAATATAAAAATAAATCCTAATATCTTTTAAGATACATTTTCATAAGATTTATTCTAAGGTTTGCTTGGGGACAAGTAAAGATCAAGTGGGGGGATATTTGATGAACTCAAATAAGTACATTTTATTATCATAATTTGTCCTATTTATTTGACTTGTTTTATTATATTATATATGAGAATTGATACGTTAAAGTTTACTTTTGTAATTCTCAGGTAAAAACAAGTATTATGTGAAACTTGGCGATTTTAGACTAATTATGGAGCAAAACAAGCAAGATGTTAAGAGTCTACTGAAATGTACAAGATCAAGATCATTCTGCTCCAGATACGCCGCAACACACTTCTTACATACGGCGCATCACTATCAAGATTTCACAAGTTACGATCCAAGACAGCAAAGGACATGCGCCGCATAGAGAAATGGAGTTACGCCGCATCTTAAGGCGGTGTACGAATATTCCTGAATATATTAATCTTGGACCCCACGCGAAGTTAAGTCAATGCGCCGCCTCTACTTATCCTATGCGCCGCATCTAACCCTCAGACAGAAACTATAAATACCCCAAGGCCAGATGAATTTCGGGATCCTACACACTAAGCTTTCGAAGACCGAAGAAACCCTAGAGCCGAATTCAGACGTGTTAGCAGCACAAGACACACCCTAAACGAAGATACAAGAGCTGTAAGAAGGTCCTGCATGTATTCAATTCATTAAGTAGTTTTGTTTTATTGTATTAGTACAATTTAATTCATCAGGATTGATGGGCCGATTCCATGTGACTACGGAAAATCATGGGCACCCCTTAAAATTGCTTTCCCATTAATTAAAGTTTATATGTTGATGTCTTTGGTGACTTTTATTAGTGCATTGATAACCTCTGTGTCTAGCTGAGCATTGCTTGGGTCGCCATGCCCCTTCCTCGCCTATTTATTCTATCGTTTCTAGGATAGTGTGATAGACATAAGTGATCATTAAGGGTTTACTCGCCGATAAGATTAGAACCAACGAGAAAGGGTTAATTATATACACTTCATTTAAAACTAGCAATAAAACAAGTGACAAGCTACTTAATTATCAGGACAGGTCTTCTTATTGTCTCAAGTATCTATCTGTGTACGTGTGTGCTAATCGCTGATTCGTGCTCATTAGTTTAGTTTTTTATTTAATTATTACCAAACCGTGCCAGTCTCTCAGGCTGAACCCCATTGCGTTAGATTAGGATTGTATAGTTAATTTAAGATATTAAAATACTGATTAGAATAACTAGATAATACGTTCCACTCTTAGTGATCGACACTCTACTTACCATTATATTCATACTGACCGGGTACACTGCTCGTTAAAGTGTGTGTTTTATTGATAAGTCGGCTAAATATAAATTTAAAACTTGAGTAGGCATTAATACTGCTAAAATCACAACGACACATCACGCGCGTACCAAGTCTTTAGAGCCGCTGCCGTGGATATAAAAGAATTAGAGCAATACACACGCACATCACCTTTTGTAATATTTAGTCACACAAAGCATGTTTATTTTGGGTATTTAGTCACATACAAAAAAGCAGAAAGTGGCCAAAAGTGTTAATAAGTGTGACCATATGCTGTTTAAAGTGAAGAAATGTGTATTTTGTGTGACTATTGTTCATCCAATGGCCACTTGAATTTTATGTTTGTGTGGCCTTTTGTAATATTTAGTTACACAAAGCATGTTTGTTTTGGGTATTTAGTCACATACAATTAAGCAAAAAGTGGCCAAAAGTGTTAATAAGTGTGACCATATGCTGTTTAAAGTGAAGAAATGTGTATTTTGTGTGACTATTGATCATCCAATGGCCACTTGAATTTTATGTTTGTGTGGCCTTTTGTAATATTTAGTCACACAAAGCATGTTTGTTTTGAGTATTTAGTCACATACAATTAAGCATAAAGTGGCTAAAAGTGTTAATAAGTGTGACCATATGCTGTTTAAAGTGAAGAAATGTGTATTTTGCGTGACTATTGTTCATCCAATAGTCACATTAATTTTTAGTTTGTGTGGCATTTTGTAATATTTAGTCACACATCGAATTAAACAAAGAGTGACCAATAATGTTGATAAGCGTGACATATTAATTATGTGAGTGCATCTTTTAGTCACAGGGTTACTACTGCTATTACTAAGTTAGTACTGTTGGAGCAGAGTTGCTACTGCTAGTACTAAGTTATTCCTGCTGAAGCAGATTTACTACTGGTAGTACTATGCTAGTGCTGCTAGAATGAGTATATATATATATATATATATATATATATATATATATATATATATAACAGAATTAAAAACAAAAATAAATTTCAAATTGAATTAAACTCGAATGTATATAACTGAACAGAATATACAATTGTAATGTCGTACATAATCAAATTCTCAAGTACCATAATTTAAAGACTTTTGAATCTTCACCGGTTTAGCTTGCAGTTGCTTTATGTTGTTAAGAGATACATATTTGCGCTTCGATGGTACTGTTGGTCCACATTTAGTCACAGGGTTTGTTGGTGTAACCTGTAGTTAACAAAAGACGCTTGTATCAAACATTGAATTAAATATGAAGAATTATATATATGTAAGTTGAAAAAACACATGTATGTACCTCCTCTTCAACAATAACTTGATCCTTTGGCCATGCAACGAAACCACCTACGACTTCCTTAACTGTTTTAAACCCATTATTTGCTACGTCCGATATGCATGCTGCATCAACTAACGATGAATCAATTGATATTCTGTAGCAATCATTTGGGAGTGGTTGGTTATGCAACATTTGCTTTCCATGAGACTGGAATATGGTACCCAAAGCAACGATATTTGATTTCTTTAAGTGCCACAGTTTGCACTTAAATGTCTAAAAAAAAATTTTTTTGCATGTGTATATCAGAAATTATTTAAACAAAAGAATAACAAGAAACATGTTGAAATACATACTGTTGGCGGTGCTTGTGTTGGAGACACATTTTGTTGCGATTGGGAATCTGGAGACCCGTTTTGTCGTGAGTTAGGCTTTGTCATAGGTCCAACAGTTTTAGCAGGTTCCTATATGTATATATAAAACACGTTACATTATTTAAACAAAAGAATAACAAGAAACATGTTGAAATACATACTGTTGGCAGTGCTTGTGTTGTAGACGACACATTTTGTTGCGATTGGGAATCTGGAGACTCGTTTCGTCGTGACCTAGGCTTTTGCTTAGTTCTGACATTTTTAGTAGGTTCCTATACGTATATATAAAACACGGTACATTAGTCATGTATCTAAAATTCAAAAATCAAAGGGGGATGTTTTATTACTTACCATTGTTTCCGTTACCTTTTCCGAAGTTACAAGGCCATTAGACTTCTCCTGAATTCTCGCATCTTTAGCACTTACAACATCACTTGGCTCAGTGCCGTCCACCTCATTAGCGCTGGTATCTATATTGTCAATGGCCATTGGAGTCACCTGCAATATAAATTAAGAAATTTGTATGACATCTACAAATAACAACTGTTAGATCAGTTTTATTGATTCAAATGTTAAACTATATTACAATCAAAGAAAAACCTTTTGATGGTTTACCATTGTAGAAGAATCCATTGTGATCTCATATTTGGTCCTCTTTTGTGGTATCCCAAACAATGAAGCAATGTTGCACAAACTAAGCTGCAATTGAAGTCTCAATTGGACCTCTCAGTGTACTCACAAACATTGGACCTCTCAGGGTACTCACAAACAGTTCAAAAGCCTGTATTTGTAGTCTCAATGGACATCTCTGTGTACTCTAATAGGCTGCATTTGGACCTCTCATTGGTGGCCAAGCACAAACAAGTCTGCTAGGTACTCTCATTGCTGGCCAATCACAAACTAGGCACATTTCAATGCTTTCATTGATTTAGAGCTCTCAGTGTACTCACAAACAGGCAACAACAAAATACTCAGACACAAAACACTTAATTAGACATAGCATAACAACCATTATGTATACGAAAATCAGAGTACGGAAAAAAAAAAAAAAAAAAAAAAAACAGAGCATACATTAGACATAACATAACAACCATCATAAAATACAAAACAACCCCATTTTACATTAGAATCGGTAACAACCACTAACATCACCATTTATAGATCAAAATCCTGATACTAATTACTGTACAATCAATCATCAACTGATATGTGAAAACATTAAAAAACATACATTTGTTGTTATTTGGATTCATTGCTTGCGTGTTTGTGTTTGCCAGAAGAATGTGTGTTTTGATTAGGGTTTATTGATTACTGTGTGTGTTTACAAATGATCGGGTAAAGGGATTAATTGCCGGTTGACTATTGAATTTGTGGTTTGGTTTAACTATAACTGACGTGGCAACATTTGTAAAAGAAGAAAAAAAAACAAAAAAAGGCTAATGGTGCTGACGTGGCGGTGAAAACGGCTATAGCCGGTAACTAGGGATTGCAACGGTTTGGGTTCGGGGCGGGTTTTAGTACACCCGTACCCGAACCCGTTTATAATATACACGTACCCGCCCCATATCCCACCGGATACCCGATTAATATTATCCATCGGTTTTTCGGGTTTCCTCGGGGGTATCGGTTATCTATAATTGAATATTATATGGACAAAATTGGCGGTATTAAGATTAAGTCACACTAAAATCCACCGACAAAACAAAAGAAAATACACTAATATATTCAAATTTTTTAAAAGTTAAAGAAAATGAATATCGTATCAAACGATTTAACGCAACGTATCGCAACGCAACGTAATCGTCGGTATTTTCCCATAATCCCATTTTTAAGTACAAGGTATATATACTTGTTTTATGATTTAAAACAAGTTTGGACTTACGACAAAATTAATCTTTGGAAATAACAAAATTTCGCCATGACTCTTTCATTTATCGAACGTTTCCAAGTCAAAAGACTTTATTGAAAATCAATTTCCCGAGTAATTTATAATATAACGAGTATTTATACAAACCCTAAACCCTAAACCCTGAACGCTAAACCAATCCATAACTCAAACAATAACCAAACGAATAGTCCAATAAATCCAAATATGTTAGTCTACGGGTAGCATGTCTCGAATAGTCCAATAGCCCTCGTGTGTTCCATTTTTATCTCAAATGTCTCACAAGGTTTTCAAAATCGGGATCCTACTTAGGATCGATTTCGTCTTTGCAAGATCGAGATTGTAAGATCGGATCGGGATCTTAAGATCCTAATATAATGTCATTTTGTTAATAGTTTTTGTAATATTATACAAATCTATGAATTAATATGTATCATACTTACAAATTATGTAAATATTTCACAGAAATGTTGTCTTAAATTATGATTATGAAATTTTTAAAAGTATTAACATGTTTTTTTTTTTTTTTAATTCTACAAAATACATTCCATACTTTTTTTGTTTGTGGTTCGAGAAAAGAAGTTCGAGAAAAGTAAGATCTGATCGTATTAGTTCTTAAGATCCTATGGTAAAGATCGGGATCCTATAAGATCTTAAGCTTTTAAAGATCCTTTGTAAGATCCAGATCTTTTTTGCTTTGCAGTATCGTAAAATCGTAAGATCCTAAGATCAGGATCGGGATCCTGACAACCATTGTCTCACGTACACTTCTAATTTCCTTACTTCGTAGTTAACCAAATTTAAGAGCATTCCAAATGGTCACTCATTCTTAAAGTTTAACACACTGCCACGTCAGCTTTAACCTTTTCACCTTTAACTAAAAAAAAAACACCCGCAAGCATAACTCACCTTTAACTCAACTATTTTCAAAATCAACCCCTAAACTATGATTAATACTTCATTTAACAACTAACACGAATTTTAAACACGAATTACATTAATCATTAAAGTTAAAACACAAATTACATTAAACATTAAACTTAAAACACAATACATAGTACGATTAATAGAAACTAAAACTACAAATTAAAAAAAGGAATCATCTGAAACTCAACCGTCCTCACTCGAAGAAGACCTAAACTCCCCATCATAATACTTTCCTTCCATAATATCAAACCAATTTCTCTCCGGCTCCATACGAGCAGCTTCCTCTTCTAGTTCGCGTTGTTCTATTTCTCTCCTCACTTCCTCATCTTGCTCCAAAAGTCGGAGTTCATCTCACTCAGTCCAAATGGATTTGCCGGTTGTTCCACAACCGGTGGATTTGGTTGTTCTTCCACAGCCGGTGGATTGTTGCCCGGTTCATTTTCCGGTGTGAACACCGGAAAGATATCTTCTGGTGGAGTGTTCACCGGTTCATTTGGAAATTGCTGGGTAAAGTCGTGTTGTTCTGGAAATTGTTGGGAGAAGTCACGGTGAGTTGGAAATTGTTGGGAGAAGTCACGGTGAGTCAGGAATTGTTGGGAGAAATATTTGCGAGACATTGTTGAGAATCTGTGTGTGAGTTGTGTGTAAGTTGTGTGTGTGATAATAGTACTCTGGTGGTGTTGTATATATATAGACACCCTGAAATTTCAATTTGAAATTAAATTATCCCGCTTGTAGTTGAATTTTGAATTTGAATTTGATTATCCCGCTTAAGAACCAAAGGGGTGTTTTGTAATTTTTTTTTAAACACAACGGATACATAGTACTCTAGAGGGGGTAGAATTTTATTTATTTATTTTTATTTATTTTTTAATTATAACTCATCTTAACGTGGCGTTAAGGGGTTAACACACCCTTAACGCACACACTTCCAATGGTTAACGCCCTTAACGCACACACTTCCCTCGGGTCAATAATAATGAACCCGATCCCGAATCATTCCAAACATTCCCTTGGTTTCATTTTGTCGAGTCAAACCCTAATCAGATTTAATATCATTAATAAAGAAAATATCAATTACCCTAATCAACAAGTCAATTAGTCAATCCAACACCAAACACACTTCCAAATCAACTACACTAGTCAATCCAAACCAAACACAAACCAAATCGGACCAATATTATCCATCTGTTTACTTTTGGCGCATTTCCATGGTCCTTTTCCCCGCCTAAAGTATTGGGAACCGTTCATATACCTCTCCAGCCTATTTATACCTATCGATTTGAAAACCGTTCATAATTAACCGTTCATATAAAACTCCTTTGATATTTTCATTAGATATTAATATAGAAAATTCCAATGGCTGAATCCTCTTCAACTCCTGTTTCAAAAAAAAAAAAAAAAAAAAAACAAACGCCCAAGGGATGATTCTCCTCCTCCAATCCCTGAAAAGTTAAATAGAATTTTTGACATATCCCAAGATATTTGGGAGAAATGTAATTTTGGAAAGTATTGTACTGAAAAAACATTGATAGAAATTTACAACAAGCGTATAAAGAGGTTGGAAGAAAAGAACAAGGAAAATTTAAAGATCATTTTGGAGAATCAGAAGAAAGTAGATGATCGAAACAAAGAAATAGAAGATACAAGAGAGAAAATAGTTGGTGTTTACAAAAGTATTGAAGATAGTTTATATATTTCTTAATGTATCTTTTGTTTATATATTTTGACTATGTTAATATAAACTTATTTTGACTTGGTTTATATATTACTTAACTTTTCCAATTCATACAAGTTTATGATATTTGAATGCAGTTATTATTATTAGTTTATGATATCTGTGTTTCCCCTGATGTTAAAGGGGTGTTTGGTTTCTTGGATACTTAGGAGACTATTAACACTGAAACAGTAAACTGTGTTGTAATGCAAGAACAAAAATATCACCAAAACTGATTAAGTGTCTTCCTTTACACTTAATCCCTTCCAAATGTATGAGTGCAGTATGGTTTTAAAAGAAATTGAGTTCATACTGCTGAGAAAAAGTTTTTGCACAAAGTTTGTACTGCTAGGCAAAAAATTGTACTACTAGCGTAAAACTTTGTACTACTAGGTATCCGTTAGTACTATTTGGGAGTGCAGGGTACGTTTGTGTCACTTTTTACTTAAAGGGTATAAATCCCCAATTGCGGCACAAAATCATATTCACGCACACATTACTCTCTCTCTTCCACGACCTAAACGAATTTTAATCGTCATATTGCAAAACCCTCAAATCAAATCATAATGTCGAACCTAACTTTTACCGAACCTCATAATAATGTTGCCTTTTTAGAAAAATCTAATGAATCTGTAGATTTTACTAAGATCATTGATTTCCTTAATGCAAGCTATATTAAGTTTGCATTAACAGTAAAACCTACTACATATACTTCTAACATTATCCAGTTTTGGTCATCTGTTAAGGTCAAAACTATTAATGGGGAAGTACAAATCCAGGCCCTTGTAGATGGGCAGAGGATTCTCATTACAGAGGTGTCTATTCGAAGAGATCTTCTCCTAGATGATGCTAACGGAGTTGAGAATCTTTCAAATACTACAATCTTTGAAAAACTTTCACTGATGGGCTATGAGAGAAAATCACATGCTTTAAAGTTTTATAAAGGTAATTTTTCTCCTTAGTGAAAATTCTTAATTCATACTGTCTTAGTGTGTCTAAGTCCAAAGACCACTGCGTGGAATGAATTTAGCAGTAATTTAGCTTCTGCTATAATTTGTTTGGCTGAAAATAAACAAAGATTTAATTTTTCAAAATTAATTTTTTATAGTATGGTTAAGAACTTGGATAGTTCTTCAGGTAAATATTTTCTATATCCAAGGTTTTTGCAACTCTTTTTGGACAACCAATTTGAAAATAAGAAAAGTCACAAAAAAGTTTATTCCATTCCCTGCCTTACGAAAAAGGTTTTTGCTAATATGAGGAGGGATGGAAAAGATTTTTCAGGGACAGTGACACCTTTGTTTCCAACAATGGTGGCACTAGCCCAAACCCAAATGGGTGAAGGTTCAACAATCCCAGCTGGTACCCGTCACACACCTACACTTTTGGCTACATCATCTAAACAACAACAAAAGACCTATAAACGTAGGACTCACACCAAGAACACTGAGCTCCCTCAGGCTAGTGGTTCTATACCAACTGTTGCAGATGAGGCTGTCACTGGGGGGGAGAGTGACATGTTGGCAAGAGCTGCCACTACTGTGTCTAGTGTTGGTCCATGGAATTTGAGTAAATAAATAACAGTTTCATTAATAATGATTACAATTGTTACAAGATTACTCAAAATATAATTGACTACAAGATAACATCTTCAGCTTCTTCAAGGGGATAATTACGGTAAACTATCCCCTTTGGGTGACAAATAAACTCTCATTGATCCAAGCTATGCTTGAGATTCAATGAGAGGATGATCCTATCAACTAATACATTTTGTATTCTTTTGTTTGTTTAGGACACATACTATCTCTATTACAATGCAAACATATATATAGGTAAATAAAACAAAGACATGTGGGGTTGGTGTGAGTTGTCATCCACTAAGTGGTCCCTCTTCATCTTCCTCTTTTGGAAAAGCACCAACATCCCTTTTGAAAAAGTCATAATAAATATTCCAACTCTTATGGCAATTTCTTGTACTTTGTCTGACTTCCTTTTTGGAAGTCCCCGCCTATATTTTTCAGTCTGCTTGTAGAGATAACGTCTTCAGGGTCACTGAGACATTTTTCAAATCTCAGTGATACTGGAGTCGTTTGTTGCTCGTATACTTTACTCACTGACACCGTATCAGTAATTAAAGTGTTTCTTCAATAACGAGCTTTATACAACACTCACTGATTTCTTTATCAGTGAGTAACCCACTATTCTATTTAGTGAGTTAGACTATTTTATGTTCAAATCCTTGTCAGGGTAATTGGGTCAATTTTTGACCCAACAATCTCCCCCTATTTGAATATACAAATAGCCTAGGTGAATGAGGTTGTGGTTTTTTTTGGTTATTCAGGTTCCTGGTTTGGTTACTGGTTTGGGTTCAGGGGTTCAGGAACCTGAAGGTTCAGGGGTTCAGTCACTGAGGGGTTCAGGGGTTCAGTGGCTGAGGTTCAGTGACCAGGGTTCAGGGGGTTCGGGGTTCAGGGACCTGGTTCAGTGACCAGGGGTTCAGTCACTAGGGGGTTCAGTCACCAAGGGGTTTCAGTTTGGGAGTTCAGTGACCTGACCAGGTTCAAGGGGTTTAGGGGTTCAGGTTGAAAGTTCAGTGACTGAGGTTTGAGTTTTGTTCAAGTACTGAGATTTATCCTCAGTCATCTCAAACTATATAGCACACTGAAAGATATTTCAGTCTATGAAGATTTCATGAAACCATTTCTTTAACATACTGAGACCCGTTTTGGTTTTTCAGACTCAAGGACCTGTGTTCCTTTTTGGTTCAGGTTCAACCCAAACAATACTGATGTCACCCCATGATGTTGCAACATCTCAGCCTGAGAACCAACACACTGAACAAATTCTGTCACTATTATCAGTGACTTTATCAACTCCTGGTTTTTGTTTCTCAGTCCTTGATTTTTCAGGGTATCTGGTTCAAACCATTTACACACCAAACCCATTTAACATCACAACACTGCTCCACCTTTCTTCATCACTCCCTGATAAATTTTATCAGTCATCACATTTAAATGAACAATCTATCACCAATTTGTTCTCATCGCCTGAGTTAGTCAAATTACCCATCTTAACCTGAGTCACTAACCTCCTCTGACTCAGTAGATTCACAGTACTACTGACATTACGATCAGACCCATTTACCCTTTTCAATCTCCGTTAACAGTGACATAATCACTCAAACCCATCAAATCCAATTCTATCATCTCAGTTGCCCCAATCATTTTTGTAAGAACCATTCTGCCATCTCCTTTTGTGGCTTGTTGACTGGAGCTATTACCTGAATACCACCATCGTTGGTGTGTGGTTTTGTTTAATTTTTTGTGTTGGGGTGATTTCTGGATCGAAATAACAAACCAAAGAAAAATCCCACGCCCTAAATAGCCAATGAAACTATCACCACAATCATTATACACCTTTAAACACATCATCAGGTGACCCGTACACTGCTTAAACCCAATTATTTAATCGGAACACTGGGTTGAGGATCTGGGTTTAGATCGATAGTTTGTGTATAGGATTTCTGATTTTTTGGATGTGGGTTGCTGTGTGAGAGTATCGATTTACATTTTTTTGAAGAATATGTGATTCTCTTTTGTAGATCGATTGGGTTTTCTTTCTTTTTTTTTGACTGAGAGTTTTTTTTTTTTTTTTTTTTTTTTTTTTTTTTTTTTTTTTTTTTTTTTTTTTTATTTATTGATGATAGATCGATTTGGATTTGGTAGTGGTGAGGTTTTTTGAGTGGTGTTGGATATGGATAGGATTTGGATAGGAGTTGTTTGACTGATTTTTTATTTTAATCAGTAATGAGTGTTGCATTTGGGATTTGATTTGTGGTGGATCCGGGTTTTATCATCTTTTGATGATTTTATTTGATGGGGATAAGATTTGTGTGGTGGGTGTCTGTTATTTTTGGTTTCACGGAGGGTTTTGTCTTTTCAGTCACCAATAAATGTGTCTCTCCCCCCTCAAAAATAGCTATAGCAGTAGCAGTTTTTGAAGATCACATTTATTTTTTTCATTGAAGAATGTTATCAGCAGTCATGAACGGATCTAGATCAGAATTGATCCACCCGCTCTGATACCACTTGTTGGTCCATGGAATTTGAATAAATAAATAACAATTTCATTAATAATGATTACAATTGTTACAAGATTACTCAAAATACAATTGACTACAAGATAACATCTTCAACTTCTTTAAGGGGATAATTCCGGTAAACTATCCCCTTTGGGTGACAAATAAACTCTCATTGATCCAAGCTATGCTTGAGCTTCAATGAGAGGATGATCCTATCAACTAATACATTTTGTATTCTTTTGTTTGTTTAGGACACATACTATCTCTATTACAATGCAAACATATATATAGGTAAATATAACAAAGACATTTGGGGTTGGTGTGAGTTGTCATCCACTAAGTGGTCCCTCTTCATCTTCCTCTTTTAGAAAAGCACCAACATCCCTTTTGAAAAAGTCATAAAAAATATTCCAACTCTTATGGCAATTTCTTGTACTTTGTCTGACTTCCTTTTTGGAAGTTCCCGCCCATATTTTTCAATCTGCTTGTAGAGATAGCTTCTTCAGGGTCACTGAGACATTTTTCAAATCTCAGTGATACTGGAGTTGTTTGTAGCTCGTATACTTTACTCACTGACACCGTATCAGTAAGTAAATTGTTTCTTCAACAACGAGCTTTATACAACACTCACTGATTTCTTTATCAGTGAGTAACCCACTGGGCTAATTAGCCTGTCAGGGATTGTCAATTTTTGACCCAACATCTAGCTTAGTAGCAGCACAGGACAGTGGTAACATCATTAAGACCCGAACCAAGACAACTTCTAATGAGTCCGGTCCACATAGAACTGATTCAGGTGAAGGACCCAGTCACATGGAAACAATGGGGGGTTCAGATGTTCATCCTAGGTGTGAGACTGAACTTAACTTTTCCAATGATCCACCTCTCGGGCTAGGTAACACAAGCCGAAGTGGTGAGGATAGTATGCAACTTTTGAATGAATTGAAGGATACTTGTACCAAGCTGTCTGCACAAATTGTTGATCTGTAAAAACTAGCTGTTTCTCAAGATGGACTCATCAAAGCTCAAGGTGGACTCATCAAAGCTCAAGGTGGGGAGATAAAGGCTTTGAAGAGAAGGGTTAGGTATTTAGAAGGAGTCAAAGGATCAAGAATTACCAAACACAAGGTTAAATCTTCTGAAGCTTCTAAGGATGCTCCCAAATAGGGGGAATGAAGGCAAAGTTTCAGGGGAGGCTAAAGAGGGTGAAAGTATTGGTGCAGATAGTGATCCAATGGAATTTTTAGTTGCTGATAACCAAGGGAATCAAGTGGTGATTGATAGCTATTTGGGCAAGGTTACAACTGCTGATAGTGCTACTGATCAGGGTATTAGTGCTGCTAGTGGTCCAGTTATTGCTGCTAGTGAGCCAGTTACAGCTGGTAGTACAAAAGCTAGTACTGCTACACCAGATTATACAACTGCTGTTAGTGTACTTGCTGAGCTGAAGACATTAAAACCAGTAACCAACGGTGTTGTGATACAAGAGCCATCATCAAATCCAAAAGCTAAACAATCAACTCCACAGGTACAAGGCAAAGGTAAAGGGATTCTTACTGAAGAGCCTGTGGAGAAACCATTATCAAAAGAAGAGCAAGAGCAACTTGATGCTGAAGTTGCTAAGAAATTAGCACAACAGTATGAAGCAGAACATCAGATAATTTTGGAACAAAAGATAATACAAGAAGAAAAAGATGCTAAAAATGCAGAGTTAATAGCTTCATGGGATGAGGAAAGGGCTCAGGTTGAAGCTGATTGTGAGGTTGCTAAGAAACTACATAAAGAAGAGCAAGATCAGTACTCAGTAGATGAAAAAGCCAGGATGCTGAAAGAATTTATTGATGCAAAAAAGAAGTTGTATGCAGCACAAAGATATGCAACTAAGAAGAACAAGCCACCCACTCCAGCACAAAGAAGAGCTTTCATGTGCAGGTATTTGAGGAATGTGGACAATTGAAAACTAAAGGATTTGAAATACTTGAATGATAAAAGAATTGAAGAATTATATGCAACTGCCAAGAGTAAAACTGAAAGCTTCTTGAATGCTGAGGTGGTGAAGGGCTGTGAAGAAAAGAAAGAAGAGAAAACAAGTTCAAAAAGAGCAGGTGAACAGTTGGAAAGAAAAAGCAGTAAAAAGAAGACGAGTGAGCAAAATGCAGAGAAAGAACAGAGCAGAGAACAAGAACAAACTGAGCAAGCTGTTGCTAAAGAACAAATGCAAGCTCACACTGAACTTGCAGTTGTCTCTGTAGGAAAACCTGAAGGAGAAGCCATGGATGCAGAACCTGTAAGTGTTAAACAACCCATTGTTGATTATAAGTCTGTATCTCATGGGAAAACAATTTATTATAATATTAAGAGGCATGATGGTTCTTCTAGAAGGTTTTTAAGCTTTCTTCAAATGGTTTATAAATTTGATAGAGAAGATATGATAGCTCTATGGAAATTACTCAAAGAAAGATTTGGTAATAAGACACCAGAACAAGCTTATGATAGAGCAGTCTCGAATTACTTGAAAGTAATGTTTGAACCAAATCCTGAGGATGAATGTTGGAGAAGACTAAAGTACAATACTGTTAAAGAATGAAAACTTTTTCAAGGATGTGGAGTACATGCTTTAACTGTAAATGAGTTGGTGATCTACATGCTTGTAGAAAAGGATTACCCTTTAAAAATTTTCAAAGACATTCTACATCAGATGTTGTGTAGGAAGAAAAGACTCCAGCTTCAGTTTACTTATGATGATATGGCATATCAACTGCTTAAGAAGATGGAAAAGTATCTAGGACCTAAGGACAAGAAATAGAATTAAGACTGCTAGAGTTAGAGTTAAGATTGCTAGAATGTATAGTTAGTACTGCTTATGAGATAAACATGTATAGTTGAAAAACAAAATGTTGAATACCTGGTTTGACTTATAAAGTCAACACATACAAAAAAAAGTAGTAACTATACTGCATTGTTAATAACATATTAATTATAACATATCAGTTAAATTACGTTTACACTGAAAGACAATATAGCATTTCTTGCAGGTGATTCACTTGGTTAATTGACTAGCAGATGAATCACTTGGTTTATGAGTTGGAGGTTCTTCATTAGGTGTTTGACTTGCAGATTCTTCACTTGGTTTTTGAGTAGCAGGTTCCTCACTTTGTGCTTGACTTGGGCATACTCCACTTGCTGTTTGAGTTGCAGTTGGTTCAGTTTCTTCATCACCACTGCCCAAGTAAGCACCAACTCTTGTAGATGCATTAATATGTAAGCCAATTACATATCCACTACTATCTGTTGTAGTTGTGTTTTTCCTTGTAACACCACCTCTACCAGTATAAGATGGGGTTCCCCTTCTTTCAAGGCACAGTGGACAAACATACCACCTGAAATCCGTATAAGGGGGACGCCTTGCAAAAAAGGTCAATCCAGCCTTGTTTTCACTTTCAACCCAACAGTCAATGCAGACCATTTGACAACCATTTTGTGCATCCATGGTGAAAAGCAATTGATATGATAAAGAGTTGATGATAACTGGGGTATTATATAATGCAGGAAAAAAAAGGATATAATATGGTACAATGTGGTTGTTGAACAACTAGATAGGATTAAAGACAACATAAATGCTTACAATGGAGCCAAAACATTGAGATTTTGAAATTCTTGACTATTGCATACTAGGACCATTTAGGACAAAGTTTTTTGTTAAAATAATAAAAAATAGTCACATGAATATTTCACAATGTGACTATTTTGAATGTATTGGTCACATATAATACCCTTATAATGTGGCAATAAACATAATTTAGATACACATTTGTGATATGGTGTGACTATTGTATAGCCTATAGTTACATTATTGTGCTACAATTAAATGTGACCATACACATTAGGATTTGGTAGGCAAACACACACTAAACTTTAGACACACATATTAACTTACGTGACCATATCTATCGAATTTTGGTCACACTCAATCATGTATGCCTATGGTTTAGTGTGACCATATATGACATTTGGTCACACTTGTCAAGTGTGTGACATATATTTGTCACTTTTAAATGCATATCGTGACTAATGCTTCAAACTTTAGTTGTCACACATTTCAAATTCATATGTGGTTAAATTTTCAACGAAAATTAGCAGTCACATTTAAATAATGTGTGACAAACTTGGGTATATGATTTAGCCACATACACAATTACTTCATGTGACCATATATGGATTTTGGTCACACTGTTCAATTGTGTGACATATATTTGTCACATATGTATAATCAAAACAAGTTTTACCAGATACCTCTAGTCACGAAAATATTCAAATGTGTGGCTGTAGCCTCAGATGTAATTCCGAAATGGTCACACAAGTCGGATCAAGTGTGCCTGTTTATTTTATTCTGGTACATTTAGTCACATAAAAAAATTACTGTGTAGCCGTTCGAAAAACAGCATGTGTGACGAAATCCCAGTTTTGTACTAGTGAAAGGCTTGTAAGTTTAACTTGTACAAGATTGGCGATGGTCGCCGCTTTATTATATCTGATATTTTCTTATTAAAACAAACTAGGCGAGTACCCGTGCATAGCAACGGAATTCGTAGCGGCAAATAATTAACGATTTGTGATATTGTGGTGAGTGTTTTGTGTAGCGTTTAAAATAGAACGTGAACCAATCAGAATGTAATTGCATTAGTTAACTATCAAACAACATATAAAAACATGTAATGAAACTGAAGTAAAATATTACATTAGTTATGAGATAAAAACTAACAACACACGTTACTCTTCGCGTAAAACTTCTTGATAAACGACATTTGAGGTGTAGATTCCTGTTTGACGAAACTCTTTAACACGATATTAGAGAATGTAAAAATAAGTCAATAAGATACACGATATTAGAGAATGTAGTAAAGATATGTGATGATTATAATAAAATAGGTACAACGTGAACCTCAGATTCAATTGGAATGGTTTCAACAGATTCCTGCACATCCAAAACCATGTCATGTTCCATTTTTTTATGTAGATTGATCAGAGATTGAGAGTGTTTTTTATGTATGAATCGTTACAAGGTTTTGGGTACCACATTATATATAGTGGAAGATATTTGAGACAAGTTGAAACTTACAAACTAATTATAGGAATGATTTCTTTATTATACAAGACATTCCATAGTTGCATGGCTGTATTTCCAAGACATTATATTTATATATATTATATATAGTGGAAGATATTTGAGACAAGTTGAAACTTACAAACTAATTATAGGAATGATTTATTTATTATACAAGACATTCCATAGTAGTGGAAGATATTTGAGACAAGTTGAAACTTACATCACTAATTATAGGAATGATTTCTACTTACAAATTGAATGAAGATTTCACTCTTAAAGTTTTAATTTCTACGTATAAAGATTTCAATGGCTGGCACATTAATTACAAATTGAAACTTACATTTAAATATAGGAATGATTTCTACTATATGCGAATTGAGTGAAATATTTATTCTAGACAAGTATATCAAAAGAGAAAATTACATAATCTGATATATTAAAGAAAGTCACAATATAACTTACAAAACCAAACACCTCTCTCGTCAGTCATCAATATCAAAAGCACATTGGCTGTATTTCCTCTAATTGCATGGGCTGTTTGAATATTTCCTGTATTATACCAAATTGCATGGGCTGTTTCATTAGCTGTATTTCCTTTAGTTATTTTGTATGTTGCCAATTCGACCCCAAGTAAATACCAATAACTAAATACACGATCATTATCCACATTCTTTTGATTTTGCGATATTGTATTTTATTAAATGTGATTAACATTTTTGCTAATGTATTATTGTGCGGTTAAGCGATCACGTATTCATACGTGATGAAAGATGATAATCTTTATGAGAAGGGAAGGATAATCATGTTTTGACATTTTAGGTTTGAATATTAGTTTTTGGATATGTTAAAGTATGTCTTTTTTGACATCTGGTGTTTATAGGCCATTTTTGTATAAGAAAAAGAGAACAAAACCCGTATAAGTAGGATCTCAACGGAAATTATAGACGCAAGTATGAAGCATCATTTTCTACCATTTAATGGCTCTAAAATGAAGCATCCATATCTAACATTAAACAAAGGAAATCAAGACATACTTTGTAAACAATGTTAAAACATAGTCGAAAAGAACGTAAACATAGTCGTAAAGTTACTGGGTAAACAATGGTTCTAGTTGTTCCATCCATGCAGCAATATCCTTCATCTTTTGTATTACAAGCTTCATCAAAACTTCAACAGTATTGGTGTCATTTTCTATTGTATATTCTGCCGCATCTACTATGTCCAACAATGACTTGATTTCTTTACGAACCAAGTCCACCCATATATGCGATCCATTTGAGCCGTTGTAGCCCCAGCTTGAGAATGAACTGTTGTCGCTCCAGCAAGTTGTTCGACATCAACTTCAACATCAAACGATAGAAGAAATTAAAAAACGATCAATTGAACAACACATAAACAAGAAATACATTACTAAATACACAAGCCACCTGTGAACAAAGAAAGTAATTCTAAAAACCATGAAAAAAATGTATCAATATCGTTTACAAAAGTTGTTTAGTACTACTACATTACCGCGAGATTTGTTGCAAGTTGGTCAGGCATGGTGACATCCTGATTTTCCTGAAGAGTTAAGTCATGTGAGGGTGTGTTACTGGAACTCATCATGAAAGTGGATGGTGACCTTGTGATTTGGTATGTATTCACAGCCATTGTACTTGTTTACTATTTATAATGAAAATAGTATTCATGTTTCGTCATTAGGGATGTTATGACTCAAAAATATGCTCCTCAAATAGAATGGTTTTTATTTTTGTTATTGAATCTCTACACCAAATTAAATTACACCACAACTGGACATTTTGATGTATAGAGGGCAACAACACAACAGACATATAAAAGTTGTTGTATACACACGTACAAACTGAAACTTACAAACCTAAATAAAAGTTGTTGTATACACACGTACAAATTGATCGTTGTTGCATACACACCTAAATAAAAGTTGTTGTATACACACGTAGAAATAGAGGGCGACAACTAACACAGCAGACAAATAAAAGTTGTTGTATACACACGTACAAATTGATCGTTGTTGCATACACACCTAAATAAAAGTTGTTGTATACACACGTAGAAATAGAGGGCGACAACTAACACAGCAGACAAATAAAAGTTGTTGTATAGTAGCATTTTGTTGACTTATTTTACCACCAATTCAATAAAATGTTGTTATACGTAGGGATGCCTTCCAATATTTTATTTTTTGGTTTTATATGTGCAGTTGTTTTGGTTATAAATAATATGGTTGAAAGAGATCTCACATGGTATAGCTTGACATATTGATGATGCAAATCCTTTTAAAATATGCAAATGCAAATGCCTGTGCATGTCGACATTATATGTCTGCTGTCATTATTTCGCACATGTTTTTTTTTCTTCTAACAAAATATAAACGATAACACATTCAAAGTATATAGAATTATTGCTTGTCAACTGTTGTGTTTACTCTAAACAATATAGGAATGATTTGTGATAGTAATGTGGGCTGAATCGAGTCCAAAAATTTCGTACTTTTCTCAGGCTTATATGTTTAAGTACTGTTAAGTGTAGTTTGTTTTCTCAATAAGATATAGAACAAGTAATTCATATGACATTTATGTAATACGTTTAGTCAACAAAGGAAACCAAGACATATTTGTAAACAATGTTAAAACAAGTTGTTTTAAAAAATTAAAAGACACAAAACATGATTTTAGTCTTCATCAGTCTCATCATCTTCATCAACCAAGCAATAAACTCTTTTCCGACCGGGCACGAATACTTGACTCACAACGGGTATTGGTTCTTCTTCATCATCTTCATCATCTTCATCGTCACTTGATATGACAATGACATCATCCCAATTCCAATTGATTAAGTTTGGGTTGAAAAAAGGATTAGGATGTGTAGGAGGAGGGGGATGAAGCTGTAATAAAAATAAAAACACCAATAAGTAAATAATAAGAACATGGTTAAACATACATGGTTTTTGATTTTGCAAGGGGACCTAAAAAAAGCCTATAGTCAGACATATATGTCATTCAGTCATGCAGACTACCATACATGGTCTTTTGGTTAAACATACAGTCATGCAGACTACCATTGCATCTGTCTTTCATTAAACATACATGGTCTTTTGATTTTGCATCTTCACATATAAAAAAAAAAAAAAAAAAAAAAAAAAACAAAAGTGAGAAGATCATTTCTAACCTCAAGATCATCATCCACATTCTTTTGATTTTGCATCTCCATTATTTTTGGTGGAACCCGAAATTAAATTGCATTTCAATGGTTTTTTGGGGTTGTTTATATAGGCAAGGTTTAGGGTTGAATAATTTGAATTTTCCCTCTAATTGCATGGGTTGTTTCAAATGAATGGGCTGTGTACGTTTCCTTTATTATACAAACTCATTGGTTGTATTTCCAAGACATACATTCCATAGTTGCATGGCTGTTTCAAATGAATTGGTTGGAGTAGTATACATTCCATAGTTGCATGGCTGTTTCAAATGAATTGCCAGCTTCTACCTCCACGACATTCCATAGTAGTATTAATAGTTAAGACTCAAAGGGTAGATTAGGAATTACAATAATTTAAGTTTTTCACTTATTGACCATTTGACCATTTGACCATTTTTCCATTATAACAAATGAAGGATTGCCTCTATAGGATAAGAATGGATTCAGAATGTCAAAGGCAATGAAAGCTAAGACCCATCACCTTACCAGCCAACCAATCTGCAATAAAAGCTACATCTTTGTATAATCCTTCTATAAATAGACAAGTGTAGCACACTGGTTTTTTTCATCCTTCTACAATATATTTCCTTTTCAAGAAACAATTCAAAATGGCTTCCAAGACATTTCTTCTTCTTGCATTAGCTTTTGCTGTTGTTCTTCTCATTTCCTCCCAAGTCTCTGCGGCTAAGGAGGCCTCGACCCATGAGAGTGCGTAAATATTTGATTTATACTATTTCATTCAAATATAAGAATATATTGTGATTACTAAGACAAAATTTATTTCAAAGTAACCAAGATTCGGAAAATACACTCCTAATGTCTCAAAATAAGCGTCCACCATACTATTTTTGATTGTCCAAAAATAATTGTCCAGTTAAACAAAATATGAAATTTGATTGGCGAATAGGGTATCTTCAAACTATTTGACACTTTCATATGGACACTAATTTTGGGATGGATGGAGTAATGCCCATTTCCTTTTTTCATAGCATCGTGATAGTTCTAATGTAATTAACGTTAAAAAAAACAGTATGTAAATGCATGTAATGCTTATGCAGGTGAGGTAGAAGATGCCAAGTATGGTCGTGATGATCGTGGATACTACAATGGTGGACGTGGAGGGTATAACAATGGTGGAGGATACAATGGCGGACGAGGAGGTTACAACAATGGTGGAGGTTACAATGGCGGACGAGGAGGTTACCACAATGGTGGAGGCCGTGGAGGGTATAACAACGGTGGTAGTCATGGAGGAAACTATTGCAGGTATGGTTGCTGCGGTGGTGGTCGTTACTACAACGGAGGTTGCAGGTGCTGCAGCACTCTTGCAGAGGCAACTGCTTACAAACAAGCCCAAACTCACAACTGATCTAGGCATCTTGATAGAGCCATCAGCTTGTTACTTATGTATTGCTTCAAACTAAGTATGTGTAATCAGGCATTAGTAAGTGTATGTGTGCTATATAAGCCTAGAACCATGGGTTCAATATTAATATAAATTGTGTCCTTAATCTTTCTACAAGAAATTTTCACCCGTTACATGATTATGTTACATAGTTATAGGAATACTTTATTACTAATGTAATAACTACTGAAAGAATTACAATACCAACACTAACTAACAAGCTAAGTCGCAAATCTAAACACGTTGTCGGGATCTAAGCATGCTCTCTCATTTCATTTATAATTTACTCTCTTTCCACTAGCTTCATCCTAAGGTGTTGATATAATTTCCGTTCAAAAAAATTTAATTAACTTGGGTCCAAGAAATAACTTGAGAATGAGACCTTTCATGATGGAATTTCTTATTCTTTACTGTGTGGGCTTAGGTGAAGATATGTTAAGTTTAAGAGAGTCCCTCATTTAATTAACTTGGTTCCCTGCATTGATGCTAGTATTAAGCTCAAGTTTTGGTTGGTGATGGTTTGTGATTTGATGAGATATGTTTAGCTGCTGTGAATGAAGATGGAATAGTTTGCTCAACACAAGAGATATCTGATGTCTGAATTTGGTCTCAGTTAGGATAGTTGTATAGTATGAATGATATAGTTGTGTGTATGTTTGTTTGTATAAACTCTGTTGTATTAGTCTTTCTAGTTGTCCATAGTATGACATAGATTGGCTTCTTTATATTTTTTGGTGATAATATATTTTACCTTCGCAAAAAAAGAAAAAAGAAAAAGGGGGTTACACATACTTCAATTCCCTCATTTTCATACATATGATGGAAACTATTAAACGCATGTCATGTCATTTATATAAGCAATACACCGGAAAATGTTAGGACAATTATAAGATTTGAGCTTATATTTTCATACCCACAACCGAATGCATCCCGACCGATAATATATGGCTGATTTAAGATATCATATTGCACAATAATTAATGCAAAATGATTAAACGGGTTCTAATATGATTTATGTGTTTAGTATTCACATTTATATGCTTTGGAATTTGGATATTTATGTTTTTGGTATTTTGAACTATTATGTATTGTATTTGGTGTTATAAGCGATTGCATGTTTTGAGCTTCAGCATTCTAGTATTATTGACAAAAGAATTTTAATTTCAAAATTGCAAAAGATTATAGTGCAAAAGAAATTAAAAAAAAAAGAAAAAAAAGGTACTTCAAAATAACAAAAACAACGGTCTTTTTTCTTGCAGATGAAGACTTCATATACATCTTTTTATTTTTTTCTTTCAAAAAAGTGGTTTTTGCATATTAGAAATAAAACCTCTTAAAAAACAAACGACACTTAAGGCTCAACTCTTAGCAAAGTTGTCTTAATTTATGATTTTAGGTACATTGAGAAAGTATAAACCAATATAACATCTCATAAGATGATTATATATTTTTAAGGTTTTGTTCTCTATTTAAAATGAAACATATAAAATTTGTGAGATATTGTGAGTTCAAGTCTTGTTTGAGACATTTGAGATAGAATTTGTGAGATACAATTTGTAAGATAGGTGATGTATATTGTAAAAATTTGCCGTTCTAAAAAAAGAAAAAAAAAGGAAAAAAAGAAATGAAACATGTATAGGTGTACATTACAAAGGCAACTTCCAATATAATTTTTAAAAGTTACAAATAGGAAACAAGTTGTTATTAAGTTACACGCCATATTATTCTTGATAGTTGATACTATAAACTTTACTTATTTTCACCAAGTACATAAGTACATAACCATACATGACGCGAGATTAGTCGAATAAAAATGCTAAGACGATACACCGGACTGCAACTTCATAAGATCCCTATCGACGGCTTTTTTTAGAAAACTATCTTCATCAAGAATCATCTGAATAGGCAAGAAGCCGAGATCATTAGCCATATCAAGCATCATTCTCTTGGTCTCAGCTTTGAACTCCTCCAAATCAACCGTTCCATTTGAATCACGATCAAACTGCACAAACAAGGAATCATAGACTTGGGACAACTCTTCAGGATCGGTTGTCACATCAATCCCAAAATGTGTTTCAATCATTCTTAGAGTTTTTAACTCTTTTAGCATCTCTGAATACGAAAGCAGACCATCATGGTTTGTATCTAAGTTAGCAAAACGGTCTTGAACCGAACCATTAAATGCTTCGTCGTCCTCAACAAAGCCGACGATTATTGCACCATCTAACAACTCCACACTCATTTTTATTCGTATTGTGTTTCTTATATTTGTTTGTATTGAGTTTGTGACTTATGGTTAAGTTAATATATAGAGCCTAAAGGGCATATGTTTATTCCTAATGGATTTCATAGTGCTATAATTGATGTGTGCGTTCAAACAACGCGGGGACAGTTTTGTGGTTTTTGACTCGAGTATTATATTTGGTTTATAGTTGATGGGTTCTTAATCACCCACATCATATTCTCCAATCCTAGTAATATATAAAAAACGATACGAATAGAACTTATGTACCTACAACCGTTGGCAGTATTAAAAAGTAAAACGTATCTTTTGATATTTTTTAACAGAGAACGTGTCTTTTAATGAAAAGTGTCAACATTGATATAGGCCTATTTTCCTCATAAAAATGGATTTAACTAAGAAAAACGTTTTATTATTCAAAAGAACTCATTTGTAAGTTCACCGAACGTCAGAAGTTATCATATCGTGATCAAAGTTAACTCTCATCAACATGTTCACATGATTGTGAGGACGTGAAAGCGAATTTTGAAAACCATAATCCACTAAATAAATAATTGACAAACGAGGATAAAATCTCTAAGAAATAAAATTCTAACAAGTAAATAAACTCTTAAATAACCGTAGTTTATTAATAATCAAATATCAAAAGATAAAATTACAATCAAATAAGCCCCTATATTTATAGCTTGACGATAACTTTTTCCTAAAGACATCTAATAAAAGAAAAATCAATTCCTAATTTAAAATAAAGAAACGTACGACACTAAAGATGCTTATCAAAATAAACATCCATCCACGGAGTTCTTGGCATCTATGTTCTACATAGATGTCAAAATTTATTTTCCCTCTAACAAAAGAACGATCCAAACACCCTTACTGACAATTTTACATTTACCTGATTCTTATCCGTCACCATTCCCCCTCACTTGAAAAGAACTCGCCCTCGGGTTCTCACCATCAAGGGTTTCATCTACCTCGAACAACTTCTCATGAAGAAGCTTATCTTCACTGGCTTTGTGTTTCACATTAACTCGAGAACTATTTTCCTTCACTTCTTAACGTTTCTTCACATGTTTTCCACATTCCCCATGATCTACAGAAAACACTAAATCTCACTTTATCGCCCCCTCATCAATAATACTAGTTTTCAACGTACTTCTCCCACACCAAAGAATCATCGAATCTATGCCTCTACATCTCGTACTTGCATGACTATTTTCTCATCCTTCATCACCATCACGTAATAGCGTGACTAGAATTAATCGTTGGTTGTGAAAAAACGTTCCAAAGTTGTCACGTGACACCAATAGAATTAGTTTTGTAATGCTAATCTTCGCATTTCTTTGGATATTTCTACACACTTAGAGCATCTCCAATGATATGGACTTCAAGGAGTTTATCACATCATTTTTTATAAACCTTACTTCCAATATACTTACTCATTTAACGGTATAAACTAACAATGTCCATACATGAAACCAATAACTTATTTTTGTCAATGTTTTTTTAGTGCTAAAATATAAGATTGACCCACATATTTTTCTCTTTCCTTGGTTTACAAACATAAACTTTCTTCTATAAACTTTTATAAAAGGTGAATTGTATAAGGTCCGTGGATGATTCTTGGAATTCCCATTTTCTAAATAAGTGGTCGCCTTCTGTGAGCCTCTTAAAAGAAGAAATGTCACAAGTTCCGGTTTGGGTGAAACTACACGATGTTCCTTTGGTTGCATAGACATTGGATGGGTTATGTATGATTGCTATGAAGATTGGTACTCCTATGATGTTAGACTCGTATACTTGTTCCATGTGTTTGGACTCATGGGGGGCATAATAGTTATGCTAGAGTCTTGATAGAAATTAATGCATGTAAATATTCGAGAGATAGCTTGGTTGTAGCTGTTCCTAAGCTAGATAGAAGTGGATATACCAAAGAAACTATCCGTGTTGAGTACGAGTGAAAACCCTCTCGTTGTGGTACTTGTATGATTTTTGATCACCTAATTGAGTCGTGTCCCAAAGTAGTTACTGAGGTGAATGTGACGAGGCTTAATGATAACGATGATGGTTTTCGTGTAGTCACTAAAGGGGCTAAAAGTGGGAATACGGGTAATCAAAACTCTAGGCCGTTTGTGGTGCCAAAACAAAAATTGGTTTATTCGCCTAAAGATAAACCGACTAAAGTGAACGTGGCGTCTACATCTAATGGAGGTTTAAAAGATAGTACGAAGAATTATGTTTCGAGCGCTGGTGCTACGGATAAGGGCAAGAATACCTACTATGAGTAGTATGGGTTCGAATTCTAATAGGGGTGCCAAACCTAAACAAAAATTGAGGCATCTACATCAAAAGGAGGTAACACGGTGAAAATGACCAACTCTTTTGATGTATTGAGATCATTGGAAATGGATCTTACGGCTCATGAAGAGCCCTCAGACCGAAAGGATAATACACAAAGAGCTGGTCTTGGGAGGTTAATGAGGATAGCGAGAGTGAAGTAGAGGAAGTGTATGATGAATTTGCGCATTTCATGGCATTTAAAGGTACAAAAGAAGGAAGTAGTATTGGAAATAGGAGTTTATATAAATAGTGGAAAGAAACCATGGACGATGATGAGTATGATCCATATGTTGATGATGGTCTATCCAAAGAAAAAGAGGCTTTTTGTGACGCTTTGGACATCAAGCTTCATGGTAGAAGAAAATAGTAGGTTATATTTGGTGTCGTGTTGAGTCAAATGTAATCTAGTAGCAGTTGTTCCTTCGTATGTTGAAATAGTTTGCTTTGTTATGTTAGCTTCACCGCCTATGTAACAGGCTGAGATGTGAGATTTCAACATATCTTTTAGGCCAAATTGCATATATATCCCTTACAAAGTGAATAATTGCATATATATCATTTGTACAAGTTTTTTATGCACATAATACAATGGTTTTTATGCATGTTTTGGATATATATGCAATTTTGCATTTTCGAAAGGATATATATGCAAAAGTCACTTGAATGTTTTTTTGGAGTAATCTATTCACCGGGTGTAACAAACTTTACCAAAAAGAAATAAAAAATAAAAAATTGAATTGCATAAACTCCACTTTGATGCCAACTCACCATAAACCACTCCTACCTCCATCTATTAGTTCAAAACAATTGTGTTTCCAATACTTGGTTAATTCTATAGTCTATAACGGCTTAAAGTTATACACTAATTATTATTAATGTCAATCGCTTTAACAGAATTGCATTTTCTTATATACGAGACAGCATGGCCCGTGCGATGCACGGGCTTTGTTCATCACGAAAGAATATTGATTTCTTTTGAATACAACATTTAAATTCATCGGTTTAAACATTTGTAGATACGTATCGATGTCATCCATTATTTCCTCATTGGTTTTGCAAGGGTTATGCGTATTTAGTTATTATATGCTTAGTTTTGATCGGGGGTACTCGACTGAATAAACGAAGTTTGTTTAAACTATTAGTATAAATTTAAGGAAAATATATTCAAACATAATCAACTTGCTTTAGGATATTGTGAACCTATTATACGAATACCCCATTTACATGAGTATTTCACTTAGATGGTGTTTGGCTTATTAACAAATGACCATTTTAATAAGTCTTTACACAAAAGTGCGTTCTGAGTGTTAAGATACTGATAACTTCTTTGTATGTGTAACATGATATTTTGTGATTCAGTTATAGCTAGATCTAGAAACAATGACACAATCTCTTAACATGTGTTAGTTATCTATGAAACTAAAGATTTACAAAAAGTAGTGTAATATATATAACTTCTAGATCTCTTTTCTCCAACATGTACGTATATCTACATATTGTGTTTGACTTTTTTGAACTTCTTATAGCTATAAAATCATCCAAAATTTAAGGGTAAGTCACCTGAACACCATTTTTCTTGCTTTTTCATCACTTCATACATAATTTAATTTACAATACTAAATCTATTATTTTCATAGATGGCCCATACCTTAGGCTTTCACCTTTATGTTTGTTTATACTTTTTATTCGATTACTGCTATTAACATTGTGTTAAGTTAAATGGTATCTTCGGTCATAATGCAAATTTCTCAAACTATAACTCAAATGGATCTCGATCCTTTTCATATATATATTTTTTCACCAAAAGAAAAATCTATAAAGTACAATTATTACATATTTGAAGCAACGTTTAGACAAAAATTATTGCAACTAACTAAGAGGTCAAAAATGAAAATCAAAAAGCTAAAAAGGCATCATTTGATGTAAAATTTCAACAAAAGTTAATATGGAAGTAAAAAAGAGAAAAGAAAATAGGTAATAAATGGTTTTTATTAGTTCATGATTTCGCGTCATTTCTACTTCTACATACATACATGCTCAATTATCCGCGCCCAGTCATGGCTATGCTACATGGGCCAGGTCAAGCTGCACCAAAGAAATTTGTCAAATGTTGAACATAACAACAATATTAAGTCTTTCTTTGCCAACAATAAGGCAATAACTAAATGTTGCCATATAATGTTTCGCGTCATTGCTGCTTCTACATACATACATGCTCAATTAGCCGCACCCAGCCATGGCTATGCTACACGGGTCAGGTCAAGATGAACCAAAGAAATGTTGCAAGAATTAGGTAGTTTGAAATAACTATGCCTTTAAGAGTCGTGACATTACTCTAGAAGCCTTTGTTGCTTGTACCAAGCAATAGCAACAACGTAAGGGAAAATGCTACCAGTGGTACAACCGCCAACTGTCAATTTGTTTACACAACCAATATCCTTTTCCGCATCAGTGTCGCCTTTGAAAAGGACAATGCTTATGTTCATTCCAAATGCTCCAACCACAACCACGAACGCATGACCTGCGGTTGACAACATGACTCCTATCTGTAAAAGGTGGTTCTGCTTGTCGTCCAACATTATGTTACAGAAGAGTGGTTACCTGAGTCGATGATTTACGACATAGGATTAATGCTCGGTAGTGAAGGTGTAGGAATCTGACCATTAAACCAAGTTATGTTCCGTTAGTTAGAATTTTTCTTTTTAGCTTCATTTGTTTGAGGTTGAAAAAGTGCCCTCCATTTAGTCGTTACTGGAACGCATAGAGTAAACAACATATCAATATTGTGCAGATAAGTTCAAAATTAAAACTTACATATTTTGATCCTACAATGAAAATAGTCAGCCAACCTCTCATGTGTGTTGACATCATCCAATGCATCCTGCTTCACAAATATATTATTTATAAGGTTCACATGATTCTTAAAATATCTTAAACGACTAAAGATTTTTACATGAGTAATCTATCAGGATCAAACACATCAACATCTCAGCTAAATCGTGTTACTGACATTTATCGAAATTGATAATAATGTTGCTAACAACAATCAATAGGACTTGCCTTGACAAAATGACTACAAATAATAAGATTATCATAACAATCACATGCTCCACTACACAATTGAAATTTAGTCATATTAATGGATTATAATTCTGCCCATGACACACATATTTGGTCAAGCTACCTCGTGCATATGAATAATGTCAAAGCTTATTTCACAACTTGGCTTTTTAAAGCAGCCATTGAAGAGTTAGAGACCCAAATTCATGGTTACATTTATTATTCATCCAAAAATTTCTTACTTATTTTCTTTTATCTTATCATTAGTAACAATAATCCATTACAGTTATAATTTATTTTACATAATTAATAACCATTTTTGACTTGCAACTATTGACGGATCTGGAAAACGTTCCTCATTTCTAACACAAATATAACTATCAAAAGATAAAATGGCTACCTGTTCAAGGAAATCTTTTAGAACTATCAACAACATCATGTTCATCAGTCACTTTTCTGATTCTATGTATCATATCGTGTCAAGTGGTCATATTCTGCTATCTAATGAAAAGATAAATAATTAACATCAAGAGACAAAATCAAATTCTCCAACATGCTAAACCATAAAGTATGTACCTGGGACCTCTGCATGACCAACACATCTTAGAGTCTCCATTCCAGTGCTCCATTCAAAAGTCAGAACCTGCAAAATCCATCAATGAGCAGATACCGAGTGTTCTCCAGCATATGGTCAAAAGATGTCGGTTTGGTTTTACTCACCATTCCATTAAAATCATGACTATAAATATATATTTAATTCTAAAACCATTCCAATTACTTGAATAAACGATTTAGGAGGTTGTACGTGTTAAAATTAAAACTCGACAACTTTTAACCAATTTGACTCATTTCCCTTTTCGCTAAAATCATTTACCGGCCCGTTTACGAAAAAACACAACCCTAAACGACCCATTCTTAAGTAAATGGGTAGAAATTGTCATTTCTAAATTTGCTGTGCTCACCGTTAATACTTCTTCCGACCCTATTTCATCACCTCCATATATAATTTGTTTGAAAATCACGCAAAGAGTTTACTAATATTTAGTCATCTGTAGGAATGTCTATTTAGTTGCTTTAATCTTTCGTATGACCATATATCTAGAAAAACAGCATACATGTTAACAGACTCACTTAATTATTTCGTATGACCATATATCTAGAAAAACAGCATACATGTTAACAGACTCTCTTAATTAAGGAACCACACAACTGAAAAACGAAGGCTTTAATCTTTCTAGACCCATGTATGCCTGTATAAGATCCTTGGTCGCCAGCATCACCCCTGGTATGTGAATACCTGTCAGGCTCGAAGCCGCACAGCTCCCGTGTATTTATCCTCTATTACATCGAAACATCCAGCCCCAAATTTATATTACCAATTCCCAAACCATGAACTTTTGAAAGCCAATCCATAAACTAACCTTGTTTTCACTGATCTATCTAACTTGACATCAACAACTAATACTTTCCCACAAAATGCAAATTCTTACCAAATTAATATCCAATTCAATGATCTACAACCAATTTCGCAAAACATACCCATAAATGAAATACTCGAATACCATCCTAAAAAATTACCAAAAAACAAAAAAACCAAGAAACACTAATATAAATTCATACGTCTGTGAGATGAGAGTTACTAACATACATCTGAGAAAATAGTAATATAACAAACCTTGGGGAACTAAAAGGTAGAGATCATGACACAAAGCCCTGAGAAAGTTTTCACCTGATGTTTAACTTATTTGTTTATGCTTACTCTCTTTACCCAATAGCCATTTCACCCGATAGCCATTGCCAATCATCTGTCTGCCCAAAACAAAAATGAAAGAATAATAACGTAGCTTTAGTGAGAAATCAAAAGGCAAGAAACTACAAATATAAAGAGATAACCTGAGCAAAAACTAAAATTTTCATTTAGTAATACACGGAACCCATAATAATAAGATCAGTATTGAAAAAGTCTAATAAGCTAACTAACGTAATAAATCATAAGCTTAAGTGAACCAACTATGATACTGTAAAGAATATATTACTTCATATGGTTCAACAACAACCTGAAAATAGTAAAAGATGCAACAAAGATGAAGTATCTTTAGTCATTACCAAAACATGTAAGGTGTCATATAACTATGAGTTGATAATCGTACATTAAGCATTTTCTATTTTTATTACTTACCAATAGTTTGCTGCTTCTTCACCGGATCTTCTTTATTTTCCATCCTCAAAACACTTCCAACAACTACAAATAAAAGAAACTAAAACTATCACTACAATTTTCACCTAAACATTTTATCAAATATGTAGTGTGCAACCAATCTCTTTTACAAAAACAACACCAAATTAAATAAAGCTTTAAACTTTTCAATACCCTTCATCAAGAATCATATGCATGTATAATAAAAACCAAAACTTGGAACAAATCATATACCCTTTACAGTTTCTCAAAACATAAAAAAGCAGTAAACTTTAACCAATTAAACACAAAGTTTAATAAATAAGAAAAAAACGAAAACCTGGGTCTTATTATAAAGGGGTGCCCAATCGAGAATCACTTTCAGTTTATTCAACAATAGAATGAGGTGAGTCATGGTCACCGGTAATCGATTGAGGTGCAAATTATCATCAGGTTTAGGAAAAGGCAATCCATCATCAGATCCCGACTCTTCATCACCTAAGTCTATAGTTAATTCCTGAAGATCATCATCTAAATCGGGTCTCAACTGCATAGATTTATTCACTTTTTCAGCATCCAGGTTTTTTTCAAGAGGTGTGTATTTTACTGTGTGCTTGTGATTTGCCGGATTTTTAGGCAGAGAAGATAAGGGAGAAATGGTGTGTGAAGTGTGAGAGATAAGGATTTGGTGGGATTCCTAACAATTCTTTTTTATGTTAACTGATGCAATAAGTTGGCGGGGAAATATCAAAAGACATTCCATTAATTCTCTCAATGTGTTTAATCTTCACTATAAATTTAAGAGCTCTTAGAAGCTTTGAAAGAAGCTTACTTGGTTAGCTTAATCTACATATTAGAGTTTCTTAGCTTATAGCAATAATGCTTACATTAAATAAATGTTCAACTTCCAACTCATTCTTTATATATAGTTAGATATTTTAGTACAAAAGAGTTTGTTTATTCATCACTTAGAATTATAACAAACTATGAAAAATTGTATTTTGTAGTTAATCACACTTAGATTTATAACCAATTAAAGGAAATCCAACGGCCAACAGTTTGTCGGTAGCCGTCAAATACAACTAGAGGGTGAAGTCTTTGCTTACTCGGTCAAATACAACAAATACGTTTTATGTAGTAACTTAAGTTTTCACTGGACTTGTTCTTTCAACTGAAGTGCAGTGCTTTTGTGATTATTACTAACTGGTAACTTAAGTTTTCACTGGACTTGTTCTTTCAACAATTTTTATTAAGTTATGACATGAATTCAGATGTTTCTATAAAATAATTTTCATGGGCTAATTAGAAGTTAAGTACACATCTCATGCTTGACCTCGTAAAATATCTAGCACATGTAAGTCTCGAATATTGATACCTTCAGTGTCCACTACGTGGATGTCACAGATTCACATCCGCATTTTTTTTTATAGGGATAATAGTTTTTAAATGTATCAAACTTTTTATCTTTTATTGAGTTGTGTATCGAACTATTAATCTTTTTAAGTAATGGTCTTAACTTACTAATCTTTGCTATCTTGTGTACTAACGGGGTTTCCGTTAGATTTATTTACATAAATCTTCCATGTGGTTAGGACCAAATTGCAACGACAGTCCTTAACGGCAGTTAAGTTATTTACATAAATCATCCTTGTCGGTCAACGGGTCAACGGGTCGGGTCGGGTGCCACGTGTCACCACCTGAGTGGTGCCAGGTGGCATCGGGTCGGGTTGCCACGTGGATCAATTATATGGTGCCACGTGGCAGGGATAAATTATCCTTCCTTTGCACAGGCTGAGATTCGAACTCGGGCCTTGTGGTTCAAAGGTGAAGGACTCTCCCAACTGAGCTAGGCAGTCCATCAATTATAATAGCGCATATGGTTCCTTTTTTATAGTCACTTGCCCAGTCTATATTATTAGTAAATTTGACCTGTCATTTAAAGGTGTTTTGGCCCGGTTCAAAAATAAACAAAAGTACCGTCGGACTCGTTTTTTTGTGCTCTTTCCAATGGTGTGCTTGGGAAATTTTTTCGACTTCGTCTGAACCTCGTTAAACGCGAAAACGTTGTCGAAACTCATCCGAAAATCACCGTTTTTGCTTTGTTTTCAAACCCTTATACATGCAAGACAAAATAATACATAACAAACATATTTGCAATATAATTTAACATATTTCATGGTTATTAGTCTGATTTAGCATGTTTTCCGGTATAAAAATGACGTGTGTTATGCACACACTTTTTTTTTCTACTGGTAAATACGCTAAATCGGACTAATAACCATGAAATATGTGAAATTATATTGTAAATATGTTTGTTATGTTTTATTTTGTCTTGCATGTATAAGGGTTTGAAAACAAAGTAAAAACGGTGATTTTTGGATGAGTTTCGACAACGTTTTCGCGTTTAACGAGGTTCAGACGAGCTCAAAAAAATTCACCGAGCACACCATTGGAAAGAGCACGGAAAAACGAGTCTGACGCTACTTTCATTTTTTTTTGAACCGGGCCAAAACTCCTTAAAATGGGAGGTCAAAATTGCTACAAAACGGACTCGATTCATTACTTGGTTAAGTATTAAATAGTGCGTATAATAACTTAGGGTATGCCCAGCCCAGCTGGTGCATCCCTTACCCTACAACCTCAAGGTCGCTGGTTCGAATCCGGTGGGGAGCACTTGGTTGGTATTAATACGTTGCCACGTGTCACCACCTGAGTGGTGCTACGTGGCGAGCCGACCTGTTGACTTGACCCGTTGACCGATCCGACCCGACCCGTTGCCACCTGGCACCACTCAGGGGGTGACACGTGGCACCCGAACCGACTCGTTGACCCGTTGACCGACAAGGACGATTTATGTAAATAACTTAACTGCCGTTAAGGACTGTCGTTGCAATTTTCTCCTAAGCACAAGGACGATTTATGTAAATAAATCTAACAGAAACCTTGTTAGTACACAAGATAACAAAGATTAGTAAGTTAACACCATTACTTAGAAAGATTAATAGTTCGATACACTACTCAGTAAAAGGTGGAAAGTTGGATACATTTAAAAACCATTATCCCTTTTTTATATGTTTATTTCCTAAGAAGGTTACGAAATCTTTTAAAACAAGTACGTTTCAAGATATTATAGCTTATCGATCTCCTTCTAAGACCAAGAGTAATGGCCCCGTTGTTGGGCGTTGAAGAGGGCAACGCTGCAGGGCAACGCCCATGGGGGTGGTGGGTTGGGCGTTGAAGAGGGCAACGCCCTCTCTGCCCGTTGTTGTGGCAACGCTCGTTGTTTTTTTGGGGGACAGGTGGAGGTGGTGGATTGGGCGTTGTTGTGGCAACGCTCGTTGCCACTACTCTTGGTCTAAGAGTGAAGAAGAATGTTGTTTGGCGTATTGTTAGACACTTGGACGGTTGATTCTTGGTGTAGTGCAACCTACATATTACATTTGAAAAGAACGCAAGAATTGACTATTCAAGACAGGTAAACGTGGAACGAACAATTGTTTGGCACTGTACTTGAGTTAGTTTAAAAAGTATACATGACACTGCGATTTAAACTACACTAGGATGCCCTAATGCATTACAAAATTTTGATTTAGCAGATGATCCAATCTGAAGCATAATTGGAACAATACTATAACTTCTTAATGGGGCGAATGTTCTATAAGAATTCGCTATGGGTTGATTGGATAAAGAGGCATTTGATTCGTAGTGATTCTTTTTGGGCACTAAAAGACAATATGATTGTTGGATCTTGGATTTGGAAGAAACTCCTAAAGTATAGAGATATGGCGCGAATGTTCTATAAGGTGGAGGTGAAGTGCGGTTATTCGGTATCCTTTTGGCATGATTCTTGGTGTTCTCTAGGTTGTTTATTCGGCCTATTTGGGCAGCGAGGGTTTATTAACATGGGGGTTTCGGACCAAACAACTCTTGGAGAGGTAATGGAGAAAAACAGGAAGCGAAGACATCGAAATGCACTTCTTAATCAAGTAGAGCATGAAATATTGATGTTGAAAGAACAACGTGTCCATGGGCAAGCGGATGAGTTTTTGTGGCGTCAAAAGGACGATACTTACTCTAACCGGTTTCGATCGAAGGAAACATGGCAAATCTTACGTGGTTCTCGCCCTAATTGGGACTGTTATTGAGGTATTTGGTTTTTTTTCGCCACTCCAAAGTTTGCTTTTATGTCTTGGCTCGCAGCAAAGAATAGGCTTGCCATGGGTGAGAGAATGAAATGTTGGAACACAAATGTACACATTGGCTGTTCTTTTTGTGCGGAACCGAAGGAGACTCGGGAACACTTGTTCTTCGATTGTCTATACTCGAGGCAAATATAGGAAGCATTGGTGGGAGGGGGGGGGGGTGGGCTGATGGGTTTTGATTATACGTGGGAATGGACGAACATCTTGAACCAAATCTCTTGGAATGCAAGGATCGATATGAGCCTCTTCATTGTAAGGTATGCATTACAAGCTACCATACACTCTTTGTGGATAGAGAGGAATAGAAGACGACATGGAGAAAAACCGATCACCAACACTATCTTTGTGAGAATGATTGACGTTATGGTGCGAAATAGATTAAGCACAATGCGGAGGAATGGTGTCAAGAAATTCGAAGATGACATTCGTATTTGGTTTGGCACAAGAAGATTGTTATGAGATTTAAGTTGCTTTGTTTTGTTTAGCTCAAATCGTTTGAAACTTGTATGTAAAAAGTTTATTTTTTTTTCTTTGAATATAATTTAACATTAGATTAAAAAAAAAAAAAAAAACCTTCTTAATGGCATTATCGAAATGCATTTTCTAGGATGGGGTATCCCACGTAAAGAAGTCAAGTAAAAGGAAAAATCCACCTATAGTAAATCTGGTGTGTCGTTTAAGGTACATAAATATTCAGCCAAAAAGCTCTGGTCCTGTATAAGGAACGAATTGTTGGCGCTTCTCTAAAAAAGATAGAGAAACAAATTATCCCATTGAAAGAAAAGACTTGTGTCACGGAGGTCCATCCCACGTATAATAGAGACTCATCAGGGAGCCCCCAACTCCCTACCAATGTGGTGCATCGTCGAGTCCTCTACTTGTGGCAAATACTACACATTTACCGTTGGGGTACTCCAACTAGACCAACAGGATAAACCAGGAACTCTCGCATTCAGCACGCTTACAAGCAGAACCGACCATTCACAAGTTGGCTCGTGACACATAGCTATCTATATATAATAAATTATAATAACACGTCTGTTAGAGTTTATGGATTATTTATTAATATTTGTATGTCCGGTTTCGAACCCGAGACTTCGGGATTGCACACATTACGTATGAGTCTCAATGTATTAATAATTAATATAATGATTTATGATTAATTATTAAATCACAAATATTTATATGATCGAACAAGAAAAGTGGAGGGGGTTGAATGTCGATTTTTAGAACTTGAGGAGGTATTGCACTCAAACTTGGAGAGAAAGTTTGGAGTGTATATAAACCCCCTCAAAGCTCAATGTAATCGACAGTCATATTTATCCCTAACCGATCATGACTTTTCAATTGGTCACTTTTCTATTCACCCACTGACTAGATACTTGAATACAGTAAAAGGGGTTGTTATCTATTCCATGCACATGCATGGTTTATTGTAACGTGGATATTTATGCATATTTATATGCATGAATATTATTCTACTCCTTTTATCTTTTGTTAGGGGATTCGATCATGTATTATTTAGAACATCAAACCCTAGGTGTTGTGATGTTTTATTTGTGATACATGAACCTAGCTTTTCACTTTGAGACGCTAGTAATACGTGTGTACAGGAACGAGTGACAAGCTTACTTTAGCTTGTGATCTTGGAAGTGTTACTTACCCTTGTCGATCCATCCTAAAACCCTATTAGGGTTTATATTGTTCTTGGAGCACGTGATTCCTTGTTCTTGCTAGGAATCGAAAAGGTACGCATCTATTTAAATTTATGTTAATTAATTATATGTTATGTAGATCCATTCCGCTGCGTGATCTTTGTGTTTATGTGTTTATAGAATTATTATGATTCACATATTCCAACAGTGGCATCATGAGCCTAGGTTTTAACATGTAATTGATTATATAAAACCTTAAAAATTGAATCTTTAATTAGATACATGCAATTAATAAATCTAGGGTTTATATTTTTTGTAAACGTAAATTAGGTCGACACCTAATAAAAAGATTTAGGGGTTTTGGTTTTTGTAGAAAACTTGTAGAAAACCCTAGGATTGCATGAAATTTTTAGGAATTAATTAGTGAATACCGTATGTGATGTCACTGATTAAATTAGATACGTACAATAAATATTGACATAATAATATGGACTACATGATTATGTGATCAATATGGTATCCATGACAAAATCTTGCATATTTTGTCATGGTGTGATTTGTATGAATTTGTATTGAATTGTTTGCTACATGATTTAAATAAATCTTAAATTGGGGAAGACCTCAATATATATTAATTAATAAGTTATGTGCAATGTGGTATCTAATTAACTAAAACTTACGCGGCCAAATTTTTTTTGGCGACTGTGGTCCATTGGGTACAATGAGCTCGAAAACCAATGGGAGTTTTGTTAATTACATACATTTAAATTACACATAGAATTATTAATAGGATTTATTGAAAAGGTTTGCATGTGGCTATATGATATCGTGGATGATCATATATTTGTTATTACGTGTTTATTTATTTTTTGTAATTACTTGATCTTTTGTGTTTGATAATTATGATGGATTGTAACAACAAAAGAGGGTAATTTTTCAAAATAAAAATAAATAAGACTAATAACTATGAAACCTTTGTAGTAATTTTATTTATTGCCAAGTCTTATGTGCCGACAGTGGTTCGCTTCGCACGGTAATTTGCTCCCAGGCGAGACTAGCAATTAATAAATTATTACATAAAATTGTTTTAGCAAGAAAATCATATTTTTTTAGTTGATTGATTGCGACTGTACTAAGTGGTCGAAGCGGCGGACCTAAAATTGGCAAACTAAAAAGTGGGTTCTAGTTGGTTCGCATTAAATTGTGACCTTAGAGGGGCACGGTTTTAACCAGCTTCGGCGGCTGTCGTCCCTACGCCCGCCTGTGCGTCAATTTTAGACTTACCAAGTACACCACGATAAATACGAAGCATCTTAAGGCAATGTTGTAATTTGCTCAACGCCTCAATTAAAAGATTTGATGATTTGAGCTATGAATGAGTAAACGGTTTTGTTTTAGAAAACATATGATACAAAGATGAATGCATGACATCTTTGTACATATTTTTTGATTTAACACATCAAAAAATTTATACCCTTAAATTTAAGTAATATGCCAACCAATTAATACGGAAACACCTAAGATGACATCTATCATTGCTAGCAGCCTCAGCTGATGTAATGATTCAAAGATGGTAGTCAAAAGGGGTAAATTGAGCACTTTCATTGCTAGCAGCCTCAGCTGATGTGATGAAACGGCGTCAATTTACACGTTTCTAAATTGGTTAACTTAATTGAGCACTTTCATCACTAGCAGCCTCAGCTGATGTGATGGGACGGCGTCAAGGCATAAAGATTTGGGGATGAAACATGCTTACATTTTGCAACTGATATTGGCAATATAATGTAAGTCCCATGATTCTAGGAATTGCAATTGTATATTGGCAATTGAGTGTAGCTCTACCTTATTGAGTACTTTCATTGCTAGCAGCCTCAGCTGATGTGATGAAACAACGTCAATTTGGATCCTAATTTTCAATGAAAATTAAATGGTGAAATTTTATTTACCATGGGTGTTTAATTTTCTTGAAAAGTTATTATCAATAATACTAAATTGAATTTTGAAAATTCTTTTAAAGTATTTAATGCAACGTTAAAACCGTAAATATGGAACATTCTTTTAGTAGTAAATTGATCTGCACCCTTAGGGGTCTTTGGATAGAGTCAATCTTTACTGAAAAGAATAAACCAAGTCTGCTTTCCGTGTGAAGAGTAAGACTTAATCCTATTCCTTTTCATGAGTGAGAAAGGTATAATAGGAAAATTGGAATCGTCTAAATTCTAAGAAATAACTCATGGCGAATTTCTTAAGAAATTGCATGGTTAGGAGTTATTAAATTAGAAACTAGACTAATTACCGCAAAGTGGTAAAAGGCTAACTAGAATAGTTGATCTAGTTGTTATGCTTTAACCATTCAAGGTGCTACATACCATGATGGAGATGGTAGACCTAACTAAGGAAGAAATTGCATACCCAATTCTTTCAAGTTAATTGCATTGATGGATATTCCATCATTTACAAAGTAGAATATGTTCTTTGAAGTACCTTAGTAATGTTACGTAAGGGATTCATCAAAGGTGTAGGAAAGTAAACATCACGCTATTTGCTTTTACTGGTAATGCAACACTTACAATGTTGTCAAACCCAGTGGGAGCATTGTGTTGTAATTACTGAATAATAAGTTCATGCAGTGATCTTAAATTCAGTGGGAGCTACAAGTCTTGATAGTTTCCCGGATTATCTCTAGAATTTCTTGAGATGATTACTTTCCAATTATAGACACTTGTGGTATTAAGGATAGTCGTGTACGTTTCCTTACTAGACGAGGTGATTCTATATCTACTTATATCTATGACACAATCATATTGATCAAATAAGCAAACTATTGACGTGTTGTTTATCTGTTACGTAATGTTGTTCCATGCACAAGTGGGAGAAATCTTATTGTGTGCAAGCAACAACATAAAGAAATATGATTTAAAGGGATCTCTTGACTGCAAGGTCAGAGATTGATGTTCTAATGTGTTTTATACACATTCTAATTTATAGAACACTTGGAGTTAATATCTACTTTCATTACTAGATATTAATGACAAGGTAAATTACATACTTTCATCATTATCAGCCTCGGCTGATGAAATGAAACTATGTTAATTTACAAGTTTCTAAAATTAGATAATTATTAGAACAAGTGTCAATATGATAATAAGACTACTTCTAATGAGAATATTTATGTATTGTTGTAATGACATAAATAAATGAAGTAATCTTATACTACTTCATATTTAGATGTTTATGTATTCTTGGAATGACATAAATATATGAAGTAAATAAATTAACTTGAAATACTATTGAAACCAAGTTGTGGTGTTCAAAATTACTTTAGTTATGCATATTTATATTTTGGTATAAAGATATAAATATGAAGTCTTTTATTATTATAAGACTTATAACAAAGTAAGACGTTATATTGTTATGTTTTTTAATTAAGACATATACAAGGAGTCATTGAGTTGATCAATGATTTGTAACGTACATTGGGATTATAACAGTTTATGTCTTTTTGGTAAGACATAGATATTAAGTGGCCTGGATAATAAGACATTTATGTTATAAATCATGCAATTGGCTTGGAAAATCTATTGTACCATTAAAGTGATTTAGTTGGTAAATAGGTAAGCCAAAACCGAAATATATTTATCTAATATATTGTAAGAAAGACTTACAATATTAATCCTAATGGAATACATAGTATGTATGGTATGTTCAATTAGGAGAATCAAACTCTTGAAACATTGTTTGATTTGAGATAACTATATCTTCTAATCTTCCTAAAGATATCAAGGTTAGAAAATTGAGTATGGATTGAAAATACTCAATTAGACTCCAACCTAGAAGATTAATAAAACACCATTTAATATGGAATGTGTTGAATCACATTAAGTCTCAATATTGAAGTTCAGAATTTGTTAAACTACTTGTTGGATAGGTTATTAACAAATTAAAGTTGGGAACTGTCAATTTGTATTTGTAAAAGTCCCAAAAGAGAACAAGTTTGTGTTGCTCTATTTGCTAAGCATTTATAGGTAATCTATAAATTGCAAAAGGCAAGTGGGAGTTTTATCTTGATAAGATAAAAATTACAAGATACATAATCTTCTAAATACACTAGCAAAATCATAATGAGGATTTAACATGTTAGTGATAAATCTCAAAGATGATGGAATTCTCAATTCATAGATCCGCAAGGATATCTCAAATATTTGTAGAATATGTTAAGGGTTATGAGTTACAGGATCGTGATATGCCTGTTAATAAATTGCAAATGTTTATTTGGCAATTACTCATACTATGAATAATTAGATGCAGTCCAAGAAGATAACTAGTTTGGAAACGTAGTTGATCTTAAACTCTATAGTTACACTATAGAATGAAAATGAATTTCTACAAAGGAAATGAAAATCCTAGAGATTTAAATTCTTGTGTAGAAATCATAATGGACAAATTTGTATACATATTTAATGTGTGAAAAGATTATCAATCACACTTAAGCAATTAAATGTGATTGAAATTCTTTCTAAACACATTAAATATATAAAGATTATGATTGTCATTATTAGTTTCATTTATATGAAATTAATAATGGAATGTCAAACTCTTTCTTGGATAATTACTTGAGCGAGGACGAAAAGTAATTGAAAGGAGTGTTTGAATTCAAATAATCTTTAATAGTATACAAAAGTGCAAATCATTTGTAAATGGATTAATGCATGCATCTAAAAGATATACTTATTTTTAGTTATTAAATCTAGTTTGATTTATAATTAAAATTAAGATATTTCTTAATATTCCTGAAAGCTAGTGGGAACGATGTATTTATTTTCTTATTTCATATATGTTATGTTATATAACATATGGGAAGTAACATTCCATTAACATTAACATTATATGTTAAGACTAAGTTTGGAATGAAACTTCACATGGAAATTTAGGAAATAAAACCTTGAACATTGTGTTTATTGATTATAAACATAAGCGGTAAAATAACTGATTCTAAAAGAACATGATATTCTATTAGAAGATCTAGATAGAAATATATCTTGAAAAAGATATGACATGAATAAATCTAAGGCTGACGAAATGATTATTCATGTACATCATGTTGCTTGTTGTATCATGCTTGGATGCAAGATGATTGACAACGTTAGTATCTAATTATAAATTATTAGATAACTAAGTGTAATGGATATGGTTTAGAATTTACATCCTCAGCCTGGATTTGCTCCAAAATTCTAAACACGAATCATATGGCAAGTTATTGCTTGATTGATATTATGGTCAAATCTTGAAGGATTTGAAGATATCAAAATATTACACGATGAATGTTAAAGTTTACGGAACTTTAAAAGAGCGAATTGTTGTTTGGATACAATGATGCTAGTAAGATTGAGATGACACTCAATACTAGTCATGGTGGGAGCTCATCCTTAATAGGAGACCATGTATACTAGTTGTGCTCAATATGAGCATAGTTGCATTATACATAAAGAATTAGAATACTTTAACTACAAGGTTTGGTAGTTTAATTGTCATAAATTCGTGCATGAGGATGTCACGCATTTTATGAAGTATGTGGCAATATCTAGATAGATGAATGCACACATACAAGAATTTCATTATTGAAATAAGTATTCTTAAAATTCCGATAGATCAAATTAATTGATTTATGTCTTGTCAACAAGTATGGTGGAACATGACTTGTGGCATAATTCATTAATGAGTATTGTCATGCATTGATCTAGTTAGTATTTGGATAAGGGATATTAAAGCAATATTATTTTAATGAAATAAAGTGTGGATAACGTTTATTCTCATTATTAATATTGTATCCTATATTTGCATGTTTAAATCCATGAATAACTTATGTTATTCTAAATAGTCCATTGTCGATTAATAAATATGGGAATATTATTGAATTAAGACAAATGTGAGGATTGGTAGAATGTACTGTAAGGTTGAGACACCAATATCACATGATATTCAATATTGGATAAATTGAATATAGGACTTATCCCAACCACATGATTATACTTTATGGATCGTCGTCATCAAGTATATCATGAATATTTATCCTCAGACTTGAGATACCAGGTGACTGCCGAGGATGTAGCTCATTTTCTGTAAGATGGTCTAACGCTAACCGTAAAAGGTAGTTATAAGGGCAATTTTCGGAAAATGATGTGAAATTCAAGGGTCACGCTCGTAGTCAATAAAGGATTTGTTCCTTCAAATTTGTTTTGAAGTATAATACTGCTGGGCCCCTCGTAGGGTTGACAAGATGTTTGTATGGCCATACCCAAAGTCTATCTGGAAGACGTTCAGATGATTTGGTAATCTTGATCAATCATAAACAACGAGAAACATAATAGTTAATTATGGAATGACAAAGATCCATATCCAAATTAACGCGGTATTAGTAACAAAAGGATAAGTATGATGATTAATTTCATCACGTGGTTTTTTCCAGGAGAACCACAACTCGGATCGAGCTGGGGGCATTGGGAAGGTTAAGCTAGACTAACCCATGTCATTACTATATTAATGAATATCCAAGTGGGAGCTGTTAGAGTTTATGGATTATTTATTAATATTTGTATGTCCGGTTTCGAACCCGAGACTTCGGGATTGCACACATTACGTATGAGTCTCAATGTATTAATAATTAATATAATGATTTATGATTAATTATTAAATCACAAATATTTATATGATCGAACAAGAAAAGTGGAGGGGGTTGAATGTCGATTTTTAGAACTTGAGGAGGTATTGCACTCAAACTTGGAGAGAAAGTTTGGAGTGTATATAAACCCCCTCAAAGCTCAATGTAATCGACAGTCATATTTATCCCTAACCGATCATGACTTTTCAATTGGTCACTTTTCTATTCACCCACTGACTAGATACTTGAATACAGTAAAAGGGGTTGTTATCTATTCCATGCACATGCATGGTTTATTGTAACGTGGATATTTATGCATATTTATATGCATGAATATTATTCTACTCCTTTTATCTTTTGTTAGGGGATTCGATCATGTATTATTTAGAACATCAAACCCTAGGTGTTGTGATGTTTTATTTGTGATACATGAACCTAGTTTTTCACTTTGAGACGCTAGTAATACGTGTGTACAGGAACGAGTGACAAGCTTACTTTAGCTTGTGATCTTGGAAGTGTTACTTACCCTTGTCGATCCATCCTAAAACCCTATTAGGGTTTATATTGTTCTTGGAGCACGTGATTCCTTGTTCTTGCTAGGAATCGAAAAGGTACGCATCTATTTAAATTTATGTTAATTAATTATATGTTATGTAGATCCATTCCGCTGCGTGATCTTTGTGTTTATGTGTTTATAGAATTATTATGATTCACATATTCCATCAATAACACGTCTATTTTTCATAAAATCTTAGTCGGGTAGGAGTTAATTCATATCAACAGGTATGGATGGTATATATTATAAAAATGAAAACCATGGCTAGCACATGGTGAACTTCAGACGATGATGTTAAATGCATCACATGGTGAATTTCAGATGATGACTTTGGACGATAGCTATCGCATCTATTGGCTTCAATATAAAAAATGAACTTATTTTCTGTTTCAACGAAGATATTAACCACCAGGCCGGTCGAGATAATGGTATGTCTTATTATTATACGGGGCATTGGTGTATACATGGGCGGAGCTATGTACAAGCCCGCTACCCCTGAACTTTTACCTGGTAGTGGAATTTTTGGCCATTTTTGGTCAATTTTTGGCAATTTCGCTACCCCTGAAACAAATTTTCGCTACCCCTAAACAAATTTTCGTATTTCGCTACCCCTGAACTTGGCTCCTAGTTACGCCACTGGGTGTATATATAGTGATTGTTATATATAATTTAACGATCAAATGCAAGTACCCCGTATTACTGATAATGGCAGCTGATTAAAATACGGGAGTGGGACGCAGTACAAACAAGCAATTGGATACTTTTATTACGTCCCGTAAATGACTCTGCTGAGCGTTTAATTTATTGAAAATCTAGAAAAACATAGGTTAAAGAAGAATATCTATGTACATGCATGTACGTAAATGACTCTGCTGAGCGTTTAATTTGTATTTATTATATCTGATATTTTTTTTTGTAAACAAATGAAGGATTGGCTCTAGGATAAGAATGGATTCAGAATGTCAATGGAAATGAAAGCTAGGACCCATCTCCATACCTGCCAACCAATCTGCAATAAAAACTACATCTTTGTATAATATCCTTCTATAAATAGAAGAGTGTAGCACACTGGTTTTTTCATCCTTCTACAATATATTTCCTTTTCAAGAAGCAAATCAAAATGGCTTCAAAGACATTCCTTCTTCTTGCATTAGCTTTTGCTGTTGTTCTTCTCGTTTCCTCCCAAGTCTCTGAGGCTATGGAGGCCTCCAGCCATGACAGTAAGTAAATCGTCGATTTATAGTACTCGTATTTCATTCATAAATAAAAATATTATCATGTGATCACAAGAATATAGTTACTATATATCAAATATAGTAACATATATTGGTTTTTCCGTTCTTTTATGCTGATCAAATATTCACGTACATAGTTAGTGCCTATATTGTAATAGTGAAATTGATTCCAAAACTTATAGTATTCTATAAACGTTATTAATAATATGTACATTCATAAAAATGATCATCCAGGTGAGGTAGAAGATGCCAAGTATGGTCGTGATGATCGTGGATACTACAATGGTGGACGTGGAGGGTATAACAATGGTGGAGGGTACAATGGCGGACGTGGAGGTTACAACAACGGTGGAGGTCGGAATAACAACGGTGGTCGCCGCGGAGGAAACTATTGCAGGTATGGTTGCTGCGGTGGTGGTCGTTACTACAACGGAGGTTGCAGGTGCTGCAGCACTCTTGCAGAGGCAACTGCTTACAAACAAGCTCAAACTCACAACTGATCTAGGCATCTTGATAGAGCCATCAGCTTGTTACTTATGTACTGCTTTAAACTATGTATGCGCAATCAGGCATTAGTACGTGTTTGTGTGCTATATAAGCCTATAACCATGGGTTCAATAATAATATAATTGTATCCTTATCTTTCTACAAGAAATTTTCACCAGTTACGTGATTATGTTGCATAGTTATAGGAATACTTTATTACTAATGTAATAACTACCGAAAGAATTACAATACCAACGCTAACTAACAAGCTAAGTCGCAAATCAAAACACGTTGTCGGGATCTAAGGATGCTCTCTCATTTCCTTTATAATTTGCTCTCTTTCCACTCGCTTCTTCAGGGTGTTGATATAATTTCCGTTCAAAAAAATTTAATTAACTTGACTACTTGAGTCCAAGAAATAACTTGAGAATGAAGCCTTTCATTATGGAGTTAATTTCTTATTCTTCACCGTGTAGGGGGCCTATGAGAGTTGTCCATAGCATGTAATAGATTAGCTTCTTTATATTTTTTGTTGCTAATATATTTTACCTTTGCCAAAAAAAAAAAAAAAAAAAAAAAAAAAAAAAAGAAATAACTTACACATACTTCCCTCATTTTCATACATATGACGGGACACCATTAAACCCAAGTCATGTCATTTATATATGCAAGACACCGGAAAATGTTAGGACAACTATAAGATGTTAACTTATATTTTCATAGCTGAACATGGAATTTCTGATCTGAACAGTTTAATGGCCCTGATTTTGGATTTTTGGGGATCACGATCAACACTGGAATTCCAACAATATAAGATGATAAGTAGAGAGGGTAGACTAAGGGTCGTTAGGCCCAAAGCCATGCATGCACCATGGATCTATAGGGAGTTTATTCCTGGAATTTATATTTTGCTTAGGGACCCAACCAATATTGTATACGAGTCTTATCTATAGAAACATTAAGGGCAGTTTGGTTTAAGGGTTTTGCCCAAAAGGTTTGGGATTAAAATCAAATCACCCGTTTGTTGTGTTTATTTGGGATATAAAATTTGGATTGAGTCCTAAAAATGAGGGGATACATAAAACCCAGGGTGCTACCTTACTTTTTAGGCAGATTTTTGACAAGGGCCTGCTGACTTTCTTTTTCCATTTTTTTAGCTTTATATTTGTAAATGTTATGTTGATAGTGCATGTAAAAAAGTAAAGTAAAGTAAAGTAACTCCCAATATTGTCTTCCACGGGTTATAGGTCCTAATACCGTATGCCACGGTGTATGGGGAGGTTGAGACGTAGACAACCTTACCCCTATCTAAGGTAGAGAGGCTGCTTCCGGTTCTACCAAAGGTAGAAAAGGACCTCCGGCCTTGCAAGGGGTGATGATCGATCCCTTGACCTCTGTCTCCAGAGGCAAGGGTGCTAACCACTTGATCCAACCTTGCTCTTTTTTTTAGTGGGTCCATTTACAATCAATTTATTTTTAGCATTAAAATAATAATAAATTTTAATCCTAATTTATATCATAATATACAAAACAAACAACTTCTAATATTTCAACCCAAATTCAAATCCTAATCCAAATCTAAATCCAAATCCTAATACTAAACCCATCTACAAACCAAACGGGCGCTAAAGAAGAAAATGATGGTAATCAGAGTATTGCACCACAACAGGTTATCACAATCCAACAAAACAGAATAAGAACAAGACACAAGTTAGTTACTGCCTAAACACGCAGATTTTCTTTATTGAAGAAACTCACTCAAAACTCCAATTCGGTACAGAGGTAAATCCCTACCCTTCACGGTATATATAGACTAACCTATTCTTGTTAGACTATAACTAGGATTACTCTTTTACTTAAACTTATAATTATCTAACTTGCCGGAAGATAACTAATACATATTAAGTAAACATAGTAGAGTTCGACTTGCACTCCAACTTGTATTCCTTGAGTCTGATCCACGCATTGCAGCCTCAATCAGACACCACTCAGGAATTCGCCAACAATCACCCCCTGAATTTTTGAGTAGAAGAGGGTAACTCTTGCACATCAAGTAACGATCTCATCTCCGTGAAATTAATGCGCACCAAGGCCTTCGTTAACGGGTCTGCTCTTTGGTTCTCTCCGGATACATGCTGATGAGTGTCTAAATACTCATCATTTCTGTCACATTTTATCTGCAAAATCATTTAAAAACATGCAGATATGCTTCAAAATACTGAAAATATCATAAAATGTGTTTTTATGTGACTCAGAAACAAAAAGATTGAAAACAAGTGAAAAACGAACAAAATTTGCATAATTGTCATTTTCAGTCCCTGAAGTTTCACAAATTGGCAGAACTAGTCACTGGTTATTCAAAACATGTTAAATATCAACAAATAATCCCTGGATAAAAGTTTACACAAAATGGCAACTTTTACCCCTCAAGTATAAAAATTGGCAAAATTAGTCCCTGGGTGTTTAAAAAATGGAAATTTAACAAAATATACCCTTGTACTATTCATAACTTACAATTTGGAACCTTTTGATAACTTTTGGAAAATTACAATTTCACCCCCCAACTTTGGAAAAATGACATAAAAGGTTCCCGGGTGTTTTAAATTGTAATAAATGCAATAAAGGTCCTTTGGTTTATCTAACTTGGCATAACTGGTCCTTGTCATAACTTTGGAATTGTAACAGGTTTAGTCCCTCAAGAATTCAGAAGTTGCAACATTGGTCCTTGGGCTTATTATCACTACAAACCAAACCGGACCCTCTTTAATATATATAACCCAAAATCCAAATTCCCTAAATCCAAACCCAACCCTTTTATAAACCCGAGCCCAACAAACAGCCCACCCACTTAAATATAAAACAGAGGTTTGACCTCAGTCAAACCTTCACCCCTCGTCTTCTTCCTTCCACCTCACAGGCAAACCCAACTTCTCCACTATCACCACCTGGCCTTCCACCTCACCACCCCAGCTCACTACCTACTCCACCACCTCATCCCTACCACCTATACCAGCCCATAACTGCAATAAATGCATTCCCACCATAAACCTTCCCCTGTACCATCCCATACCCTACCTTTTGCTACTAACTCTACCACTTGGCCTCTAAACCTACCAAACATGTCCCCTCCACCTCTACATGTGAACAAGAAGCATTAATTGCAGCAGAACTGCCTCAATCAACTGGTATCACTTTTGGCGCCAAAAGTGAATTCAAAGGCTAGGATGATTTATGCTCATCCAATGGACACAATTAAAGGTGGGATTTGACCAGAAGACCAAGTGGAACTCAAATGACTATAAAGAAGAGAAGAGAGGCAAGAGAAGAACTACCTTGGGCTAGCCTCGGTCACATAGTTAACTAGTTTTACTACTTTCTTTAAATTACTTGTCATTTAATGTTTCAATGTTGTAGTAATCCTTAAATTAGTGTAATGAAACTTTATTTCCAGTTTAATTTCAAGTTATATTTAAGTTTCAAGTTTTGCTTAAATTTCCTTTAATTTTCATGTTCTTTAAATTCGTGTTATCTTTAGTAGTTTAGTGGACTCTATAGGTCACTTAGGCTCCTGACCAAGCCTTAAGGCTTTTAGATACATTAAAAGTAGTCTTAGTCTTTAAAATTCAAAATACCAAAAAGAATCAAGAAAAACAAAGAAAAGTCAAAAAGTTAACATAAGCTCCAAATAAGCTGTTCAGGTGTGATCAGCTGTTCTGGAAAAGATAAGCTGAGAAGTGTTCAAGTTTGGTGGTGACAAACCAAGCCTAGTTCTTATCAGTTTCAGTTGTTCCATAGCCAACACAGTTGTAAGCTTCATTTTTACCATTTTGCATTTCACTGTTCTAGTCTGTTATTTGCTTTGATTCTTATGTTTTCATGTATATTTGATGTTGTTTAGTATTTTTTAAGTTTAATATAAGTAGTTTGTCCATTAGATTAGTTGATGCTAAGATTTGAGATCACACAGTTAGAATTGCAAAATTTGACACCTTTGTGTTTCGTGCTTGTGTGCTTGAATTTTATGTTTAATTGATCTTTTTATGTTTCTTTGTTGTTAGGTAGTGATATTAGAGTTTAATATTAGGTTGTTATGTTTTGGATTGAGTTGTGGTTTGAAAATGTGTCTTGACTGCCAATAGGCTTGTTTTTGATCATCCTAGGTTTGACATGTGTGACTACTGGTTTAAGCTTAAGAAGGTCCAATTTGACACCTTGGTTCCTCTGGATTTGATGCAATAGGCTTACACAATCATTTGCTTTGAAAAACCTCAGTTCAGTCCCATTTAAGGATTGTTTGGATTTAATGGTGATTCTGTGTTTAGGGTTGTTTAAATGGTTGTTCTTGTCTGATGTACTCTTCATATGGCCTAAGGAACTCAGTTGAACCTTAATCTAATAGTGCTACATGTGAAAAAGTCAAATTGACACTTGATCCTCTTTATGTGTTAACTGTGATGATGTTAGATCCTATAATTCTACATACTTGTTCAAATGTTGTTTATCTTTGTTTATATCATGTTCTTATAGCTTAATATGACTTATTTAATCAGTAGTTTAAGTTCTAAATTCATTTTAGTCAACTTTTTAGTTTTTAGTAAAAAGTCAAATTTTCATTTTTTTCAGTTTTAGAATAAACTAAATAATTTCATTGTGGTTTTGTTTTTAAGTTTCATGTTTAATGCTTTTAGGATTTTAAAGTTCTGTTGCTCATCTTGCTTAGAATATTTTTGCTTATTTTCATTCTCCATGTTTAATAGCTTATTTTAGTGCTTCTTTGTGATCATTTTTGCCCTGCACATAGGTTTAGGCAGTCAAATTGCATAAGCTTCATTAGTTGGCCCTAGCTTGTGGACTGGGCATCTTTGTGTTGCCTTTGTGGCATGTTTGTTATATTTATGCTTGTTTTTCATTTGTAGCTTAATCTGAATAGCTTAACCACTTCAACTTATTTTGTCCCACCAAACTCCCTCCACTGAAGCAAACAGTGGAGGTTGAGTGATCTTCATAAGCTCATATAAAGCCCTCATTGAGCCTGAGCTTGTGATCTTATCCATCATACTCAGTGTTGCAATGCCTGTGTAGCTTATTTGAGCTTATTTGATAAGTCCCATAGGAGCTTGTGTTTGCCCAATCATAACAGTTCATCAGTGAACTTTCACCATTTCCATAAGCTCCTAATAAGCTCATTAGTGATCCATAGCTTGTGTATTTTAGCTTTTTGTGAAGCTCATCTGCCCATCTCTATGATCCAGCTTTTAAATCCCATGTTGTAGCCCATTTACTAGGGCTGCACTAAGCTTGAACTTATCACCATTCTGAGCATACTAAGAACTCAGAATCCTAGCTTTTTCATAAGCTCACAAAAAGCTCATTCCCTGGACTTAGGTTTTGAAATTAAATTCTTTTAGAAGCTTATCAACCAGAGAACAAGTCCTAATGCCTTAATTCCATGCCCTAGCTTATTTGCTAGGGCTGCACTCAGCTTTTTGTTTGTCCCGTTCCATCAGTGTATACTGAGAAATCAGTGGAATCTAGCCATCTTCATAAGCTTCTCAAAAGCTCGTCTGTGGACCCCACAGGTTGAGCTTTGGCTTTTTGGAAAGCCAACAAGACCATCTTGCTACTTCAACTCTTACTTTGGCTTTTTCAGCTTATCCCGTCAGCTGAATTTGCCTCTAAAAGTAGCAGTAATCTGCTTACACTAGCAGCACCTTGGAACTGGAAAAGCTTATGAGCTTATTTGAGCATATGGGTTGATCCTAGTGCACATGCTTGTCTATAATTGTTCATATAACTTGTATACAATATTATTTTTTACTTTTGATTCCTGTGTGAAGCTTATGCCAGGCTTTTACAAGCCTCACTCCATCCAAGTTGAGCTTTTTAAAGCTCAACTGTCTAAACCATAAGCTTGCACTGTAATGCACAATTCCTGTGCATTTCTTTGTTCATATTTGTCCCTTGGACGTGTTTTCATCTTTCTTTTCTTTCATTTTGCCCTGTAAAGCTTTTTCAAGCTTGTTTCAAGCCTGTGACTTGACTGTGAGTGCCATAAGCTCACTGAATGGATCATAAGCTTGTAATCTGCTTATTTCTTTGTTTGTGAAGTTCCATCTTCATTAAATATGTATAATATCAGTATTTAGTAGATCCAGAAAAAGAAAATACCAAAAAGCTCCCCCATAAAGCTAAGTGATAGCTTCTATTTAAGAAGCTTATTGCTTATTTGCTTATTTTCATTAAGTACATAGTGTTTTCATATTTTTCCTAGGTTCCTGTATTTATTTAATACTTATGTAAAAAGTTTCAGATTTTTCTTCATTCATTTAATACTTATAATAAATCAGTTTTAGTTTTTAATACTTAATAATAGTAAATAATTAATAATAAATAGAATAATTATATAATAAATATATTTTTACTTTCAGAAATTCTTTTATATTATTTTAGACTTTTCTAAGTTTTTGTTTTATTTTCTTAAGCTTTATTTTCCATTTTCTTATTTTTAGGTTATTATATAAAAGTAAAATAATTAATAATAAATACAATACTTGTAAAATAAATACATTTTCAATTTTAAAATTCATTTTATAATATTTTAGATTTTTAAGATTCTTTATTTCATTTATTTAGGTTAATTTTAGATTTTCTTATTATTTAATTCATTTTTAAATACATTTAATTCATTTTTAAGTAATAATAATTGATATAATAGTATAAATAATTTTAATTTTCTAATAATTTTCTTATCTTTTTAGGATTCCAAAAATATAATTTTCACATTTGTGGGAGTTCTATTGGACTGAATTCACTTTTTATTTTGGTACGTTTACGTAATTGTTACGTAAACGTATGCGTTTTAGGTTTTTAAGTTTTTCTTAACATTTTAATAAGTTTGTAAATATAGTTAAATATTTTATTTTTATTTAATTTGCATTTAAGCCCCTAAGGCATGCAAATCCCTACTATAGTATAATCGTTTGTTTTGTTTTGTATATCCTTTATGCGTTTTTAGGTTTTTGATTGCACGTTTTTACTGATATAGCTGTGACAGAGCTATTACTATTCACATTCCTAGTGTTAGTCAATCAGATTCCTGTTTTTGTATATTCCATATCATTTCAGCACACACATTCGTTGTATTACAGTTTACACACCTCGTTGGGACATAACGACCCGGGGATATATTCCTATACTCCCATGGATTTAAACTGCATTTGGTCCTAGATTGGTTTGACTTTTATGGTTGACCATTCACAAGTGGTTGACTAATATAAAGATGACTGTTTGGGAACAATCACATGCTCAACAATTACCTGCTCATTCCATGTCACTTCCGCCAATAACTCCTTTAGCCAAATTGCTTGACACGCAGTTGCATTGGCTGCCATGAATTCAGCTTCACACGAAGATAACGCCACAGTAGTTTGCTTTTGTGAGCACCATGTAATGGGCGATGTACCATGGTAGAAGACATGTCCAGTAGTGCTTCGTCTATCATCAATATCAACATTATGACTGCTATATCCCACCAGTCTCATGTCATTACAACGATTGTATTTAATTCCAAACGAAGTCTTACCTTTAAGATAGCGTAGGATTTGCTTGATAGCACGAGCATGTGATTCTCTTGGACTTTGCATATATCGACTAACTACTCCAACCGAGTAAGTCAAATCTGGACGAGTGTGCAAGAGGTAACGCAAGAAACCCACCACTTTTCGATATTGGGTAGCTTCAACTTCTGGTTCATCTTCTGCTTTTGTCAACTTGAGTCCCGGATCCATCGGACATAAAGTTGCATTGCAATCTTCCATACCAGCTTCTTTCAAGATCTTCCTTGCATATCTCTCTTGCTTGATCTCCATACAATCCTTTCCTTGTGAGACTTCGATACCTAAGTAATAAGTTAACTCACCAAGATCCAACATTTCAAATTGAGACACCATTCTCCTTTTGAACTTATTTATGAGGTCTAAGCTCATCCCAGTCACGAATAAATCATCCACATTAACCGCAACAATGATAAATTCTCCATTGGGCACCTTTCTATAGATCTCATTTTCGTGCACGCATTGTAGAAAACCCATCTCTTTTAAAGTAGTATTGAGCTCCTTTTGATCACCATTTAGAAGAGCCGTTTTCATATCCAAGTAATGAATCTTCCATCCTTTCCCAGCTGCTAGAGCAATCAAGAGTCGTATGGTCTCGAGTCTAGCTACCGGCGCGAATACTTCATCAAAGTCATCACCATTTACTGTAGCATTTACTGTAGCGTGAACAGTAATAGGTACTGTAGCATGAACAGTAACAGTTGTCGGGTTGGCGTCGTGAACAGTAATAGTAGGTACAAGGTTGGTGTCATGAACAGTAAAAGGGTTGTTCGTTTGCAGCAGCTTGCGAGCTTGCTTCTGCATTCAAAAACCGATTAGTATTAGTTTCATGTATTTCATCCCCCAAAGTAGTAAACATACCAGGTTCGTTTTCTTTTCCACCTTGGTTCGAATCTTCTTTACCAACTTTTAGTTGAGTCTTATAAAGACGATTTGCACTATGCGAAACCTTAATAAGCAACCTTCCACAACTATCTCGCATGGTTAAGAAATCACCTCGTATCCTAATATCATAACCAGATATTGTAGCTTGTCCAAGACTTATCATATTACATCGAAGAGCGGGAATATAATAGACATCTTTCAACAATTTTTGTTCTCCGTTTTTACCTTGGAACAAAATCAAGCCTTTTCCCTTTATACTCACACACGAACCATCTCCGAACCTAACACGTCCAGTAATATTTTCATTTAATTCAGAAAAGTAAGAGTAACATGTGTTTACTTGCACCATTGTCAAAGTACCATACATCATCTTCATCGGTATTTGGCTCACACTTTGGTGGAGTGTACTTTTCTTCATTTGTGAAAATCGTTTCTTGAATATGGTTCATCATAAAGAACGTACCTTCCTCATGATACAAATCTTTCTCTTGCATCACATTGAGGTTAACTTCATGGTTTCGATTTCGTTCAGGGCATCTTGAAGCAAATTGTCCATACTCATCACAACGGTAACACTTTATATGTGAGAGGTCAAGTTTCTCATGTTGTTTACCCTTTTGTTCATTATCATCATGGTTTTTCGAGGAGTCACGTTGACCTTGGTTCTGATTGTTTCCACGTCCACTACCTTGACCACGACCACGGCCACGACCTCGAGGGTAAGAACCATGTCCTCTTCCTCCACTTGAGTCATTATTCCTGTAGGAATTATCAGTCCTAGCATAAAGAAAATTCTCTTGAGCATCGTTTGCTTTATCTTCTTCCTTGACTCTTTCTTCATATGCTTTCAATCGTCCAACCACATCCTCAAACCCCGTTGTTTTAACGTCTAAAACTTGATCTAGGGCTGCCATGATATGGACAAACCGTCTAGGAAGACTTGTGAGAAACTTCTTTACCAGCTTGTGTTTCGACACGACTTCTCCAAGCGTGGCTGATTTAGAAGCAATACCCGATAGCGTTGAGGCATATGCATCTATAGTACCGCTATCTGACATCTTCAGATTCTCGAACTCCGTAATTAGGGTTTGAAGCCTAGCTTCTTTCACACGATCAGCACCTAAGTTACGGGTTTTTATTGTATCCCACATCTCCTTCCCGGTTTTTAACCTCCCAATTTGTAAAATCAAATCTTCTGGAATCGATTGAAACAATAAGCCTTTACCTATATTGTTTTTCTTGGCATCGTTTCAGCCCAGATCTACCACATCCCATACTCCATGAATTCCAAGAAGAACTTCCATACGCATCCTCCATATGGTATAGTTTGTTGACGTTAACAACGAACATTGAAACGTAAAAGTAGTATCCTTTATGGGCGGTTGTGAGCTTTCTCCTACCACCATCCTTGTTCTTTGTTTGGACCGCGAATAGCTTTGCAACGGGGATTTATCCAGCCCTTATCTCACAGCTAGATTAGTTACTCAGTTTGTGTTGAACACGCGTAGGATAATTAACGGTTTCTCAGATTCACCCTACTAAAGATTCAACAAATAGTGAGACAATCAACAACCCAATGGACTGTTTCCAACTCACTAATATAACTGGCCTTTAATCAGTTTATAAACCGATTAATGAAACACAATACGACTTAACCAACAGGTACACAGGTAAGTCGACTTCTTTTTTTAGGGTTTCTTTAATCCTATGTCGCTGATATAGTAACCACAAGATCAATACTTTACTTCTAACCAACGGGATCACAGGTTAGGGAACGATTATTGATTTTCAGGTATGTGTAAACCCTTGAAGGCGGATACAAAGTACCAGGAATACCTCGCAAGCTCTTGTCAAAACCCACAACCAGGACTGATAAAAAAAACCTATAAGCAAACCTGATAAAGAACACGTGACTCAACCACAGGTTCGTAGGTTAGAGTCCAATTCTGTTGCTGTAAACCCTTAATCGCAGGTTACAGGTCTCCCACGTTTTCTAGAAGCTCTGGTACCAATTATTATTATCAGAGATCGCACCACAACAGTTGTAAACACAATTGCACGACACAGTAAACAAAAAATAAGAACAAGAAGAATCTGCCTAACACGCAATTTTATTGAAGAAAAACTAACTCAAAACTTCAATTGGTACAGAGGTAAATCCCTACGTTTCACGGTATATATAGACTAACCTATTCTTGTTAGACTATAACTAGGATTACTCTTTTACTTAAACTTATAATTATCTATAGAAACATTAAAGAAGAAAATGATGGTAATCAGAGTATTGCAACACAGCAGGTTATCACAATCCAACAAAAGAGAATAACAACAAGACACAAGCTAGTTACTGCCTAAACACGCAGATTTTCTTTATTGAAGAATTCACTCAAAACTCCAATTCGGTACAGAGGTAAATCCCTACCCTTCACGGTATATATAGACTAACTTATTCTTGTTAGACTATAACTAGGATTACTCTTTTACTTAAGCTTATAATTATCTAACTTGCTGGAAGATAACTAATACATATTAAGTAAACATAGTAGAGTTGGACTTGCACTCCAACTTGTATTCCTTCACTACAACATCGACCACAATCGGCGGCGACGTTTTTACCCTTTCTGCGGCGCCTAGTTGCCGTAAATACCCTTTCCGAGGCGACATGGCGCCGTACAAAGGTCGCCGTAACAAGCTCGTCGCTGATACATTCCACGGCGACCTTCACCACTTTCTGCGGCGACGTGTGGGTCCCACACCCTTTTGGCCGGTCAAAGATTTGCCAGCGTGGCAAGGGGTTTTCCGCGGCGACATGTCACCGTAGAAAATCCCGCAAATAATTAATAAAAATAATTAACCAGACATTATATAATGTTATTTTTTCTTTTCCGCGGCGACATGTCGCCGTAGAAAATGGTTTTTATAATTTTGGAAATTGTTTCTACGGCGACTTGTCGCCGTAGATAAGATTTTAATTTGAGTATTTTTTTTGCCTTTTCTCGGCGACTTGTCGCCGCTAAAAGTGCCTGACCCATTTTGCAGCAAATTGCTGCAAAATGGGTAAATCCAGTTTTTTTCCGCAATCGTGTGCAGAAAAAACCTACCAAATGCAGGTTATATGCAACCTGCTGTTAAAACCAAGTTCGCCATAACCACAAATTCGCCAACAACACCAAATTAAAACCAAATTCGCTAAACATATATATACAACATCACCAAATTCAAACAAAATTCGCTAAAAATAATATCCAACTTCGCTAAACAATCCAAATTCGCTAAACATAATCATATGAATCCTAATTCGCCAAAAACGGTTGAAAAACCGTGATCCACATGATATTCTACAAAACTATACATACGCTAGCGAGGAACAGTTTAGTGGGAATCCTAACATATAATAATCCATCCAAATCTACACAACTATGTCTAATAACCCAAAACAAACATAAAGTGACCCATCCGACCCATACTCTAATCCCCATTCTCCCCGCCATCCCCATTACCCCCACTACCCCCAGCTCCCCCGCTACCCTCCCCTGCAGGTCTAGACTCACCCGGCGTCGGAGTCTGGGATCCTGATGTCCCCGCCAATCCCGCTAGCTCTTGAGGAAAGCCCGGCTGTCTCCTCGCCCAATCCAGAATCATCTGCAGCGCCTCCCCTTGCCGCGCCACGGTCTCCTGCAGTGTGGACGAGGAGGCTTCCTCACGAGCTCATGAGGCGCTCAGAGTAGGCCTGCGACCACCTCCGGGTAAAACTGGACCTACGCCAGGAATATGTCCCCTCTGTTTGCCACCGATCACCTGGCTCAGGATCTCCGTATCTGTCATGCGCGTCCCAGAGGAGGTGCTCTCTGACCGCAGCTGGACCATCTGATTCTGTTTAGTTACAAAAAAACAAGAAAAGTAATATATAAGTCGTGATTTATTATATTGCATTAATGTTGGTGAGTTTTTGGAAATAAATTATACTTACGTATCTGGATTTGGCATCCTCAGACTCCCAGGCGCCATCTCTGGTGGTGTGGGTGTGTCTGTACATGTCTATATGGTCTCGAGTATCCTCGGAGTCGGGGTCGGGGGAGCTCAACTGTTTATAAATAAAATCAATCAATACTCACCCAACACTATATATATAAATAAAATGATTAAAAAGTGTCTTACGAAGTTATCAGCTATGACAGCTAAGGAGTGTGATCCATGAAGGGTGGTAGTCTTCATTTTGCTCCTATTTTGGCTGTTGATCTCCCCAATCTTCAACTTCTTGGCGTCGCTCCAGTGCCCAATCTGCTTATTATGAATAATAAAAACTATTACATAAATGAAATATTACAAAGAATGGAAGTGAGGAGATGTTTAACGAAGGGCCGTTTGGTTTATGCTGTTTGGTAAATTACTTCCAATGATGTTGTTGTTGTTGTGAAAACTTAAGTATCCATCAAGATTCAACCATAAGGGGCCGTTTGGTTTATGCTGTCCAAACAGGGCTGTTTGGGATTGCTTATTTCCTGCACCAAAAGGGTGTTTGGGTTTATGATCTTATTTGAAGAAACAATATCACAATTAACAAACACGAAGGCAAACATTTTATTTAAAACACGCAAGAGTTCTCAAACGAAAAACTCGACAACCAAACGAAACAACTCAAACTAAACAACTCGACAACCAAACGAAACAACTCAAACTAAACAACTCGACAACCAAACGAAACAGATCAAACGAAACATCCCGTTTATTTTTTTTTGCGGCTACTTCCCGCTTTGCTGGAACTCGCACCATCTTTTCCCTTCCTTGCTCTCATTTCCTTGATACGTGCAAACGTAGCTTCAGCAGCAGCTTGAGCTTCAGCAGCATCTAGCTCTTCCAAATACTCTCTATAGTACGGCTTTCTCCTCAACCATTCCAGAATCTTGTCTCTCTGCCACGGTGCACAGTTCTCATAAGAACCATATTCATCAAAAATTTCCCAGCCCCAATGAAGTATAATTTCATTATACAGGAGCTCGTGTGATAAAGCCTTTGACCATTCCTGTTCCGGCGTTAAACCATCCATTCTTATGTGTGTTTTTTGTGAAAATTTATGTGTTTTGTGATAATTTTATTATACGATATATATAAGTAAAAAATTGGAGGGGTAAAAAGGAAATTTGGCGGGAAATACTTTCCGCGGGGACGCGTCCCCGCAAAAAACCATTAAAAATAATTAATGGTTTCTGCGGGGACATGTCGCCGCAGAAAACCATTAAATTTTGGCTCGTTAAACTTACCATTTTGGAGCCAAAATAATTAATTTGGGACATGTCACCGCAGAAAACAAAAAAGTTTGGCGGGAAAAAAACGCGACAGCAATTAAGAGTCTCAAAGTTTGGTCAAAGTTAGTGAAATATGTGAATGGTTTTCTGCGGCGACTAGTCGCCGCTAAAAATCAGCGTTGAAAATTCTACACATGATCAGCGAGACTTTTTTGCCACCTCAGCATTATTTTGTCGTTTAGCTACTTTCCGCAAAAAAACTCGTCACCCGTTCTCCCTTTTGTTGTAGTGCTTGAGTCTGATCCACGCATTGCAGCCACAATCAGACACCACTCAGGAATTCGCCAACAGAAAATCCCGTTTGAAAATTGAGCATGAGCAGAACATATCTTCAACGAATTAAATAAGAACAATTAGGCCAATGAGAAACTGAATTGAGAACTACACGAGTTAACAAACATATACATACATGTCATATAATGTTGCATCAACGTCGGTCTTAACAAGGCCAACAAACAACTAAGATATGTACACAATCGGTTAATCTAAAAACGTATGGCACAAACTATTATTACTTCCGTTATGCGTTTTGGGGTTTGAAAAGTACAAGTTCTTGTGTTACATTGTTTATCAAACAATCAAACCCAAACAACTCCATGAACAACGGCGTAGCAAATTTTGTTTCAGAAATAACATTGCATTTCTCGGCACACTAGCTATACGCCTATAAGACTCATTATTAGGCGACATAAAGTTTACAAAAATACGTTAGTTTGATCTTAAAGGGGGAAATAACTTGCGATTATACTTATATTGATGCTATATATTCGGAGATTTTGGGGCCTTGTGAGCATATGCGATCCTTAGTCCTTACTATTTTGTTAAAGAAAAATGTATGCACGGTGATGGGTTTCTTTTAGCCGTAGCAAACAAATAGCATGTGTAAAAGGTTTAACGAATGAGATATATCCCTCTTCAGGTTACCCGGGAAGGGAAAGTTTATGACATAAATGTACCCGGTCTAACCGCGGTATTCCCGTGACTATTTCCGAACCCTTTCCCAGTCACCCTATAGCGTTTTAGTGAGGTTTAAACCTCATATACTTCTTGTAAGGACCTTAAGATGTCAGACCATTAGACCACCTTCATTGGTGGTTAACCAAATATATAGCCGGTGTGTTTTGACTAATATATTATGCCCCAGGTGCTCTTTGTGGACTTTAATGAAGTTCGGTCTGTCAATTTAATAGATCAGGATCAGCATATTCTGCTTTTAACGCTTCTAAATTAAATAGATCAATATTCAATACCGACCTGCATGACCTGATTATATACCGGTTGGAGGAACTTTACATTGACGAGAATTGATCAAGATGGCTAAAAATTAACTGCTATAGGTGGATATATTAGAAATTTTTTTGGACATTAGGCCAAAGTTAACATAGGTCGAAGAAAATCTATCTGCATGCATGTAAATGACTGCTGGGCTCTTAATTTGTATTAATGATCTGACATTTCTTCAAATTTCCTCCTTGTGATCATTCTATAAATAGACAAGTTTACCACACTGGTTTCTTCATCCTTCAACTAAATATTTCCTTATATAAAAAAAATAAATGAGATCGATGGCTTCAAAGACATTCCTTCTTCTTGCCATAATATTTTCTATGATTCTTGTCATCAGCTCTGAAGCCCCTGCTGCTAACGACTCGTCCTTGACACATGACAGTGAGTAATCATCAGTTTTGTTTTACATTCGATTCACTGTACAAAAGAGCAATAACAAGAATTAAAGTAACTTATAATTGAACTAATATCAGTTATATCTTAGTTTATGTATTTTTGTGAAATGTTATATAGGTACTCAGGTAGAAGAAGGCAAGGGTTATCGTGATGACGATGGATACTACAAAGGTGGACATGGAGGGTACGATGATGGATACTATAAAGGTGGACATGGAGGGTACGACGATGATGGTGGGTATGATGGTGGCTATGGAGGTTACGATGGTCGTCATGAAGGTTATGAAGGTCGTCATAAAGGATATTATGGTCGCCGTGGAGGAGATTACTGCAGGTACGGTTGCTGTGGTCAACGACGTTACTCTCACGGAAGATGCTGGTGCTGCCGCAGTTTTGCAGAAGCAAATGCATACCAACAAGCCCAAACCAACAACTGATAGAGTCATCTTGTTACCTACGCACTGTTTTAACTTTTAACATAAACATCTATATACATATGTTCAATCAAAGGCATTATTGCCATGGGTTCATTAATATGAATCATGTCCTCAATCTATATACAATGTAATAAACTTCGCCTCCATGGATAGATGCATGGTGTTTGTGATCGATGGTTTTTTGTTTATGCATGATTATAATAATAATAATACAAAGCGGACTTCTTATTGATCATGATTAGCCATTAATTAAATAAACACAATATGTTGGTGGGTCGATGTTTTGGTGTTTTGGATTGTATCTTTTGGTCTTGTACATCTTAGCGCTCGCCACATTTTTTTTTAAATACTCCATCCTTCACATTTTAAATGTCCGTCTTTCTGTTTTTTTGTTAAAAAAAGATAATAATTACCAAACTCTGGCATCAGTAAAAGTATTTCATCGTCACTTATGTAAGGTAACAAGATTTACGAAAAAGATAATAATTTTAGTATTGATCTATGCAAGATACGTTTTTTACGGCATAAATTTATTATGTTTTGCTAACAATAAGTATGTTGTTAAAGTTACCATAATAGCAACATAACCATTAGAAAAACAATTTTTTTTACATTTTACACCACAATGTTCCATGGAGATGCGATCCCTTGAAAAGGGACAAACTTTAAAAATTCTAGAAAGCCAATAAGATAGTTTCACATATCCCCCACTCACTCCCTCCTTTTTTCATTTAATATTTTCGGTTAGAGGGTATTTTGGTCATTTGAACCGTTTTTTTTTTTTAATTCCACCCCAAATTTCAAACGCAAATAACTTTCAAACGACAAACTTTTACGAAAAATCGATTTCACCATAAATTTTAAAATTTAATCCTCTTTAATTTGGTATAAATCTTGTTAAATATTTCAAAAAAAATGTATATATCAAATGGTTCTTGATTTTCTTTATTTTTTTGGTATTTTCGGCCCTATTTTTTACCCTCATAAATGTTGAATTGTGAAAAACTTAAAACATGAAAGTTATAGATTTTTGTTCACTCTTTACAGAGGTTTTTGAATCACTCAAATCCGATGTTATATGAGTAAGATATCACACGTTAAATATGGTGGTTTACTCATATTTGTTGCACACAAGATGTTTGATGAAATGTCTAGCTTAGATTTTTAGTGTTAAAATTGAGCTAAATGCACTAATTTTTTCCCACAACACATCATTAATCATTTTATTAATGTAAGACTAAAAAAAAACATAAGCTAACTGATGAACCTACATTTGAAGAATCAATGAACCGATGAACTAAACAAAAACTGATGAACCGATGAACTAAACAGAAACTGATAAACTAAACCCTAAACCCAACACCCCAAACCCTAAATCCTAAACTAATGTTCATGTTCATGTTCATGAATAAAAACTGATGAACCATAGTAACTGATAAACCAAAAAAAACATAAGCTAACTGATGAACCTACGCCTTCTTAGCAGGCAACTTCGCTATCTGCTTGCTCTCCTTTATTGCAGCCTTATCGCTAGCCTTCTTAGCACCAATCTCAGCTCTAATAATATTGCACTTCATTTGATTATGATCTTTCATGCTACATTTGCAGAATCTACAGTTCTTCCTATGCTTCCCACTTGGATTAATTGAACGCTCAATACTAACCTGTTTTGGACAAAAAATAAAAACAAAACAAGATAATAACAATTAGATGATCAAAAAAATATAACACAGGACAATAACTGATGAACCAAAAATATAACACAGGACAATAACTGATGAATAAAAAACAACTAATGTTCATCAACTAAAAAAGCATAAACTAACTGATGAACCTATAACCTATGATAACACAAATAAATTAGCTGATGAACCTATGATAACATAATGGAGTAGCTAAAATAAACAAACTGATGAACCTATGATAACATAATAATTAAAAGTTAATAACTGATGAACCAAAACAAACTAATATTCATCAACTAAAAAAATTCATAAGCTAACTGATGAACATATGATAACATTGTTAATCACCTCATCAGTCTTTAACAAGATTATTAATGAACAAAAACTAATTGATGAACAATACTAACTGATGAACAAAATTAACTGATGAACAAAGACTAACTGATAAACAAAGACTAAGTGACGAACAAAATGTAATTTTTTTAAAAAAATTAACGATTAAAAAACATCACTTTTTGGATCTTACATTAATAAAATGATTAATAATGCGTTGTGGTACAAAAATTAGAGCATTTAACGCAATTTTAACACCTAAAATCTAAGCTATATATTTCATCAAACACCTTGTGTGCAATAAATATGAGTAAAACGTCATCTTTAACGGGTGATATTTTATTCATATGACATCAAATTTGAGTCTACAACTTTCGTGTTTTAAGTATTTTATGATTTGACAATTTTGAAGGTTAAAAATAGGGTCGAAAATGACAAGAAACATCAAGAAAATCAACACTAAATGCATATGTAAAAAAAAAAAGTTTCGAAATAATTAACAAGATTTGTACCAAATTAAAGAGAATCAAATTTTAAAAATTGTGGTGAAATCGGTTTTTTTTAAAAGTTAGTCGTTTGTGAGTTATATGCGTTTGAAGTATGAGGTGGAAAAAGAAAAACGGGCCAAATTACTACTATACCCCTTTGACCGAAAATAATTAAAACAAATAACAAGGTTGACTAGATCTTATCCAACAGTAAGGATTACTTTTTAGACTTTTCAAATTTACATCACTTTGCAATTGATCCGCTGTCATGTTCGATGTTTACGGTCACTAAATATGTGTTAAAAATGTTAAAAGGTGAATTCATTTTATCTATCTTCAAGATCATAGGAATACAAACTATAGCCTTAACATCCAAATTATGCAAAATAAAAAATCATGGGAATATTAACCAAGCCCAATCCACCTAAACATTTTTTTCTTTTCCTTTTGACTCGTTAAATAAAGTCATTACCTTATATATGCAATAGCCTCGAGGCCCGTCCGATGGCAACAACTTTTAAGAATTGTTAAAAATATAAAAGAAGTAATAAAATGGTTAATATGAATAATATTAAATAATATAATATTAAAAACCTAAAAGTTAAGGTAAATGTCATTTGTAAAACATCCGCAAGGAAACTAAATAACTTTAATTGTTTAAACAAAAAGCATCTAAAAAATAGTAACAAACTTATAGTCGATGAAAGACTTTTTTGATTGTATAACGTCTTGCCTACTACCATTCGGAGTAACATGGAAATGTGCATTGTCTGCAATAAAAATATATAAATAAGTTGGCTATTCATGATGGGTCCAATGGGTCGAAGGTCGGCGTGGATTACAAAAATATAGAACCTCTAATTCAATCTACTCATAACAAAATGATTTTATTGTTTTCTTTACTACTTTTAGTGTAAACGAGGAAGGCTGCGAGCTTGCGGCGGGGCGGTGATTATTCGTTCTTATTAAACAAAAAGGGGCTTTTGCAATTATTCACTTTCGGAAAAATATATATGCAAATTTCGCCAAACAAAAAATTTAACAGAAAACTACTTTTAAACTATATCATCACAGACAACCTTAAATCAATTACAAAATCAAAAGATGAAAAGCTAATATACACTTAAAATAAGCTTACCCAAACATCCTTTACTAACACTAAATATAGCGGAGAATGAATTTCTGAAGGTTTAATGTCAAGGTTTTTATCGAGGAAAATGGCATAGTTACTTCGACCTTTTTCGCCTGCAAAAAATTTTTATTTTAAACACGTCATTACCACAGTACCAACAAAATGGAAAACGATACAGAACATAGTAGCAAAGTGATGTGTTACAAACTGAAAAAAGAAACTTACTGAGATCATCTGCCCTTTAACTTAGTGATGACACTCAATATCACCATCAACATTCAAACCGTACCCCATCTCAACAAACATTCTTAAATTCTTACACAAACCCTTTAACAACTTCATGTTCTGTAATTCTTTCGTTGTTCCTTAACCTTAATCTTCATTCTCTCTGTGTTGACCTATTTGTATCTACCGGATGACCTGCACAGATAAAAAAAAGTGGAAGATAATTAAGTATGAAAGGAAGGAGCACACAATAATGAGTATAAGTAATCATAAAACATTTTCTAAAATATGTTATGAATCAGTAGCTGAACAACTTTGTGCGGTTACACGCATGCCTTTGATGTTCTGATACGACGCCGAAGAAATCGCGGTCACTTGTTCGCTTATTCCTATAATGGTAACAATTATCAATAAGCTAGTATTAGGTAAGGCAAGATATAAATTATGTTTAAAAGCCAAGGAAGATTTAATGTTCAGGAGGAGTCGATCAACTTTGTGGGGTGACACATGTGTTTGTTTACACGCATATGTTAGATCAGGTTTCGTGGTTCCTATGCAAAACGGTCTACAGTCTAAGTACATATATAGCAAAAAAACTGGTGGTTGTACTCAGAATTATCTCTTTTTACCCGCTATCCCACCCATTCATTCACCGATTGCTAATATTATAAAATAGACGGTTACTTATTATTTGGAGACTGCTAAATATACGGTTCCAATGCAGCATTCGTGAAAGCAACAGAATATTTGAGTCCAGCGAATAACAAACATGTCGCAAGACGTCTACTGTGCTGGCTGTGTCCGCGTCGCAGTTGCATCTTTTTTCACATAATTAATCAGAGGGCCGCATATCCAGATAAGTAGCTCTATTAAAATAAGAGAACGTAAAAATATTAGTTAAAAACGACCCAGTTTGACCTTTAATGCTGCTGTTTCACAGCGGTCCCGAACACCAGTTATAAAGTACCCAAAATCGATAATACCACACACAAAGTTACCTGCCATTACACCTCTAACCGTGTCTTTCTCTTCGAGGAGGTCAATCAGTTCTTGTAAGTTTCTTTGATTCATATAAAAGGAGCAGATTTGGTAAGTTTATCCGCCACAAATTCTACAACCTTCTCAGGTTGTCTCATCCCTATTGGACAAACAGAAACAATAAAATGTGACCGAATAATGTTGATATTTATAATCGTCAATTCTAAAGAATATAGCAGCCGATCATAAAGACATCAATCATGTACCTTATAAGTAGACGACACGTGTTCCAACCCCAGTTCGTCGCCAGAAACCCACCCATTTCAGGTCCCAATTCCACACACATTTCAGCCCCCCAATTCCACACCCATTTCAGTCCCCAAGATGGCCCGTTTTAGCCCTCAACTTCAGCCTCCAAACACGGCCATTTATCGTCTATTTGAACACCCAAGCCGACCCACTTCAGCCCCAAACCGAACCCATTTCAGCACTCAAACAGACACATGCTGGCCCCTACTTCAGGGGCAACTGTCAACCGGTGTTGCCCCTAAAATGACCCATTTCAGCAAGGCGTTTGAGTTTTTTGGCTAAACATATAATACTTTCCCAAAAAAAAAAAAAAAAAAAAAAAAGCAGATTCGTTTTCAGATGAACAGGAAGCCAAGATAAGTGCCGAAATTGGCGTATACAAAGACATATGGGAAATAGAAAAGGATACGGCAGAAGAATTTGCACCAAATCCACTTGTACGGTACGACATCCTCTTCTGGTTGGCATTTCTTTTTAACTGAGCCGATTCTACGAATGATATTGGCTTTCTATTGTTCTAAATGTGGACCTTTAAAAAAAATGTGTATAGTAATTGGTATTTTCCAAAAAAATAATATATTGAACGTCAAATATTTGGACCAGAAAAAGATACACGGCGCATTATTGGAAACGACGGATCTTTTCTTAAACTAAACTTCAAACGCCGTATCTTCGGTATGATAAACACACAAAGTACTCCTCCACCCATCCCACATTAAAAACCTACGGTGAACCTGTACTTTTACCCCTGACCATCATTGGCACGTTATGAGACCGCATCCCTTCCACATCAAAGACTCCACGGTCCAACCTGTTAAAACACAATTTTAAGATTTAGTCACATTATCGAGTTCGTTATTTATTACCGAGTTCAATATTATTATTATGTGCAGTTATATGGTTCCTCTGATTTATGCATTACGTTGCAATACCAATATAACTTCTTTCTATTTCCATTTTTACCAAGATATTGTTGAAATCTATACATGATATTTTTATGTGTGCGTGTAAAAGATAATAGTTTCGGTAAATGTTACCTCAAAGAGAATTCTCAATAGGCAAAACTCGCGTGTTTGCAATCCATTTTTGAACCTCCTGTAATCCAGTTTTAAACGATGGCTCATACGCGGCCTGCATATCAACCTTTGGTGTATCACACACTTTGGAAACCGAGATTTACACGTCACTTACTCAACTACATGAAGCTTGATTTTATCAGAAATACCTAAATATTACCTCCTCGAGGTAATATGCATTAACCGGTCCATCTGTTTTCACTTCGTTTTCAGACCGTCTGTTATTTCCCAACTAATTGAAACATACAGACACGCGTACGTAGGATTAACTACAAAAAAAAAAAAATTCCAGAAACCAAATATGTACATGTAGATAACAGATATTTACTGAAAAAAATAGAATTAGCTTTTGGAATACAGGTTACCGAAGGATCCTAAAAATGATGTTGTCGCAGATGTGCAGCAGCATCCTGCAACTTGCTTGCACTATCCGAATTCGATGGTCTGCAACCTTTGTCGACAGCACGGCTCGTGACACACCGTCTGGTAGAAGAAAAGAGTACCTAATTATCCTTTGTTAGTACTTTCTCAATTGCGTCACCACGTTCTGTCTGCAAGCTATTGTTGTTCATAGCTTGCAAAAAGTACACACACCACATGATTCAAAATGGAAAACTAAAACAAAGGAACGTGTAATATTTAGTGAAAATGCGCTGACAAAAAGAGTCGGTATCCACCATATGCATAACCACAATACGCCTGATGCGCGTGATGTGTCATTGCGGTTTAGCAGTATTAATGCCTACTCAAGTTTTAAATTTATATTTAGCCGACTTATCAATAACACACACACTTAACCAGCAGTGTACCCGGTCAGTATGAATATAATGGTAAGCAAAGTGTCGATCACTAAGAGTGGAACGTATTATCTAGTTATTCTAATCAGTATTTTAATATCCTAAGTTAGTTATACAACCTAATCTAACGCAAGGGGGTTCAGCCTGAGAGACTGGCACAGTTTGGTTATAATTAAATAGAAAACTAAACTAATGAGCACGAATCAGCGATTAGCACACACGTACACAGATAGATACTCGAGACAATAAGAAGACCTGTCCTGATAATTAAATAGCTTGTCACTTGTTTTATTGCTAGTTTTATATGAAGTGTATATAATTAAACCTTTCTCGTTGGCTCTAATCTTATCGGCGAGTAAACCCTTAATGATTACTTATGTCTATCCTACTTTTCTAGAGACGCTAGAATAAATAGGCGAGGAAGGGGCATGGTGACCCAAGCAAGACTCAGCTAGACACAGAGGTTATCAATGCACTAATAAAAGTCACCAAAGACATCAACATATAAACTTTAATTAATGGGAAAGAAATATTAAGGGGAGTGCATGATCTTCCGTAGTCACATGACACAAGCCCATCAATCCTGATGAATTAAAGCGTACTAAAACAATAAAACAAAACTACTAAATGAATTGAATACATGCAGGATGTAACACCCCAACCCGACAAGGGTAAAGATGTCAAAATAATGGTTTCATATCAGATCAAACAAGCATACATTTAAAGTAATACAAGAATTCAAAGGTTACAAATGAAATACTGAAAACTACAAGGTTACAAATGAAACTTTCAATGAATACAAATTCTAAGATATAATAACTTTAATCATCTCTAATCCCGAATAGCTATCAATCTTCTATGTCCAATGTACTCTCCACTCATTCTCAGCTTCCTACTAAAACCTGCCGCAGGAAAAGAAATGCGGCTGAGCTACGAGAGCTCAGTGAACAGATATAACGATAACAAAGCAGTAGTAGAGAAAAGTGAAAAGTAAAAGATGTAAAAGTCATGCAGATATAATAAGAGTCGAGGGATGATAAATGGATAAGAATAAGGGCAAATAATAAGGTTATAAGGTAAGGATAACGGGACAGTAATCCACCACGAGCCCAGAAACAAAACAAATCATATCATCTCAAATGTAACCAAATGGAGTAGCTAGCTCCCAGATATGTGAAAGACGTGTATTGCGCACACCATCAGTCAACAGATATAACAATAAACAATAACAGAAACAGATCAAATCTAGAATGCATCCATATGCCCCTGCAGATAAATCATAATCATAATGGCCATAGCAGATAATAAATAGGGGACGGAACAGGTCATCACTCTCCTGCCCTAGAGTCATGTCAAAGGTGTATCAATGACATGGACATGAAACCCTCATGCCTAGTGATTGGCTCGGATATCAGACTGTAGGTCAAAGGTCAGATGTACTATCAAAATAATCAAAAAGTCATATCTTAAGGGTACATGGCAAAAGGTTCATGTCAAACAGTTCAGAAATAAATGTCAAAGGTTCAAATCAAAGTTTATCCGATTAAGTTTTATAACAAAGTTTATGTTCAGGTCAAAAGGACTATATCAAATTGTTCATAATTAAAAGTTTGTAGCAAAAGTTCATTTTAGAAGTTTCTGTCAAAAGTTCATTTAAAGCAATCCTTTAATAATGGTTTTCAATAAAATGATCTTTCAAAGTAGTTTTATAAAGGCAGTCTTTTAAGATAGTTTTCATAAATGTTACTGGAATTTCATATAGAAATCGTATTGTATCATACTCATAAACATCCTTTTAAAAACAAATGATTTTTCTCAAAACATTTCCAGGTCTTAATTAAAAGGTTTTCATAGCATGGATTTATATCAGAGGTCATAACAGAGGGAACTCATAGAAAAAGGTTTAAAGCAAAGAGATTTATAATAAGGGCATCAACTCAGAAGTTAAACAGATCAAAGCATGAAGAGATCATAGAAGGTTCACAAAACAAGGGATCATAAAACAGAGGGAGCATAGCAATGGCTTAGGGAATCCTAATACGAAACAAGATCAAATCAGAGTTAAGAGAAGGAAACACCCTTACTGAAAAAGGGCAGAATATCTGTACCTTATACCGCAAGTGAAGAACACAACAGAAATATAAAGGTCGGAAGCAACTCCATCTTCAGCGAATCTACACGAATTCATGACTATCTTATTATTAGCTTATTTAATTCAGATTACTTTATTTTAGTCGGCTTTCCATTTCTAGCAACTTTCCATATTTAGTAACTTCCTATTTTTAGCAGGTTTCCTTAATTAGCAGGTTTAAATATTATAATTAGGTTAAGTCATTTATTATGGAAATAAGGTTTATTTTAGCAAGTATCAAAAGTCTAGGGTTAAATATGACAAGTTTTCATATTCTAGGGTTTTAAAGGTAAATATTCCAAAGTTAAAGGTTTAAAACAAAAGTATCACAAATTATCCATTTAACTACATAAGTTTTCCAGAATTACACTTTTACTCCTTTAAGTTTCATAGTTTACAGATTATACCCCTTTAGTTACAAAATAAACCCTTTAATTATATAAATCACAATTTAACCCTTACCATATTTATATTTACACATCAAGCCCTTAATTTTACAAAATTAAATAATTACCCATCAATTTAATATATGGTACGAATAACCCTTCACTTATACATAATTACAAAACAAGTCCCTTAATTTTATAAAACTTACAATTCGAAATACAAATTATTCATAATTGCATATTAAGCCATTAGGTATCCAAAATTACACATTAAGCCCCTTATATTAAATATTATACGAACACACCTTCAAGTTTCCAGAATTTACAAAATAGGTCCATCCAATTAATTATTTTCCAAATCGGATTAAAAGAATTATATAATTACCAAGTAAACCTTTAACCTACAAAATTATCACAAGATACCCCCATATAATATTTTTTACAATTTACCCCTGATCCAAAATGACCTACAAAAATAACCCTCATGCTTAAATAATTACAAAACACACCCTTATAGTTTCAAAACCTAATCGGTACACTTTTTAATTCACAAAACCCTAACCCTAATTTATCCAATCATTACTAAAATCATCAAAACATCATTAATTAACCAGATCCAATCTCAAAACCCTAAACCTAAATCAATTCGATTAGGCTTTTTTTTTTTCTTTATTTTTCTTTAAACCCTATTTAAAAACAAAACTCAACAAGGATGATTTAGGCTTTAACAAATCCAATACCCATTTTTCCAGAGTTATATGATGCATATAGAACCCAGATAAAATATGGTTGAGACCCAGAAAAATCGTACGAATTAACTTAGGTTTTATTTACGTTTTTGATCTTTATAATTAACACGACTAATCTAGCGTGCATGGTTCGATTTAGGTATTTTATACAATTCATATGTGATGTAAATAACTCAATAAAAATACCAGATGAAGATTTGAATGAGTGAATAAGTCGTATGAGTTTTGTACCTCTCGGTTAGAAAACTCGACACAAGAAAACTTCCATGAACCAAACAAACGATCCAACGACCTCCATGCTATTTTTCCTACCTTCTTTGGACTTAGAGGAACACCAGAAAAATAATCAAAAGCCTCCATAAAATCGTGAGAATGAAGAAGGGATTTTGTGTATGTTATTTTAGGGTTTCGGTGGAGATAAGGAGAAAAATAAATAAAATGCCGAGTCAAAGGGGGGGGGGGAGGATCATTATACACGGCTAATTGATTGGAATAATATCAAATTAAAGTGTTTCCTAATTTGCTTGGTGTTTATCCCTTAGTTAGTTAGTTTTATTTATTTAAAAGAATTTAAATAATTTCATATATATATATAATCGGCCTATATATTGTGTTTGTGAGTACCATGTATTTTTGGGACATAGAAAATATTAAAATGTTGCCACAAAAATTACTTTACATTCATATATTGCTCATTACCTAAAGGTTTGAAATTTATTTGGTGTGTTATGCACTTATTAATTAAATTTAAAGTTTCAGGGGCATTTTGGTCATTTTGCATTATTTTGAAATTTCGGGTATTACAACTTCTTCCCCTATATATTGTGTTTGTGAGTACCATGTATTTTTGGGACATAGAAAATATTAAAATGTTGCCACAAAAATTACTTTACATTCATATATTGCTCATTACCTAAAGGTTTGAAATTTATTTGGTGTGTTATGCACTTATAAATTAAATTTAAAGTTTCAGGGGCATTTTGGTCATTTTGCATTGTTTTGAAATTTCGGGTATTACACAGGACCTTCTTACAACTCTTGTATCTTTGTTTGAGGTGTGTCTTGTGCTGCTTGGTCGTCTGAATTCGGCTCTAGGGTTATATAAAAGGTCTCTTAAATTCGTCTGACATTGGGGTATTTATAGTTTCTGTCTAAGGGATCGATGCGGCGCATTGAGTTGATAGATGCGGCGCATTGACTTAACTTCGCGTGGGGTCCAAGATTAATATATTATGGAATATTCGTACATCGTCTTCAGATGCGGCATAACTTGATCTTTGTATGCGGCGCATGTACTCTAGCTGTCTTGGATTGTAACTGGTGAAATCTTGATAGTGATACGCCTTATGTTAGAAGTATATTGCGGCGTATCTGGAGTAGAACGAGCTTGATCTTCTTCTTTGACCAAAGTTTCATATGCGGCGCATGACAGAATTGCATGCGGCGCATTCTTCAAAGTCAGGCAATGGTCTTCGAATTCATCTAAGTATGATATTGCGTCGTATTTGTTGAGTGAGATACGGCGCATCTTCTGGATTTCAATAGACTTTTGACATCTCGCTTGTTTTGCTCCATAATTAGTCCAAAATCGCCAAGTTTCACATAATGCTTGTTTTTACCTGAGAATTACTAAAGTAAACATTAATGTATCGATTCTCATATATAATATAATAAAACAAGTCAAATAAATAGTATAAATGATGATAATAAAATGTACTTATTTGAGTTCATCAAATATCCCCCCACTTGAACTTTACTTGTCCCCAAGTAAACCTTAGAATTAATCATATGAAAATGTATCCTAAAAGATATTAGGATTTATTTTTATATTTAAGCACGTATTCGTTTTGTCATAATCACACAACCAAACACTTAACGAAGTAGAAACCAAAATAATTTTTAATGTAAAACAATTCTAAATAGTTTAGTTGCTTAGTCGTGACGAATATTCTATCATAGGCTTGGCAAGTATACGCATCTCCCCCACTAAAGCCAAGGAGTAACAAGTCTAAAGCGGTAAAAAGGGTTTGTTAGTTAAGGGTTGATCATCCTTTTTAATCTCTATTGATCTCATATTCTAGAAAAGGCGACAAAATTACAAATACATGATCGAATCCACGACCACGATACTTGCAATTGCTCAATTCCTTAACTCGAATGGGCTAAAGATAGGACCAAGTAATCTTCACCAATAATATTATATCAAAAAGGGCGACAAAATCATAAATACATAGCCGAATCCACGACTACGATACTTAAGATTGCTCAAATCCCTAATCTCAATAAATGAAAGGTTTGGATGAAGAATGATATAGGGTATGGATAATATTTGGGATACAAATTGGTGTAAAATGAAAAATAAACAAAACAGATAAATTAAAATCCTAAGTGTGGTTAATCACTTTCCCAACCATCCCATGAATAAGACTCATATCATTGAATAACTCACGCTTTAACACTTGAAACACACGCTTTAGGTAGACACGAATTATACTCAACAAAATCTCAATCAAAGAATAACCTTAGTTGGCGTTCCCATAACGGCCAACTCCCATTCAATCCATAAATATAATATACAACAACAAATAGTGGTGATATCTCCCACTTAATACAAAACTTTACATAAGTTGGTTAAAACAAACTTCCAACTTTTCCTTTTTCTTTTTCTTTTCTATTTTTTTTTTCTATTTTTTTTTACATCAACATATATGTGTAAAATTTCACAACTTTTCTATCACTATTTTTCCGGATAATTTTTCCATACTCTTCATACTTTCAGGAATAACTGTAATAGTGAAAGTAGCAAACACACGAAAAATAAACTAAAAGTTATACAATATTTACTTCCATACCAATTGCATTGTGCAATTTCCCGACCTAACCAAAGATAATGAATTACGCACGCGAACACAGGTAATGTAAAGAAACACACTTTGCCTAAAGCAATTAACCATGGATTTTAATCTACAGGGTAGGCTAAGGTGTAAGGGTGTATCGAAACATTATAACAAAGGTGTAAGAAACGAAAGGAATGGCTCTGAGGGTTTTTCTAGGGGTATCTTACTCTAAAAGTGAGAGTAAACAAAGGGTTTATACGGGGGTTAACTAACCAGTGTAGTTAGTTAATATCACATAACATATAAAGGCTATTTGGGTGTAATCCTAGAAATTTACCAATTTAGACAAGTCACTCCAATTATATAGATAATACTCATTATGGTGGTCTCGAATAGTATACAAGCCAAGTTCTAAAGTTTACAAGTCACCGGCACACTAAAGTTTTAATATTTTTGAAAGAATAGAGTTATGTGTGCGGTTATGTAATTTAGACTTTAAAATAAAACATGCTAAAAAAAATTTTAAATTTTGATATATTAAGCGCATTTTAAGCATATTTTGAAAAAGTTTAGGACAAGTAAGTGTTCTAATTCTCCATCCCCCCACTTAAGTTAAACAACGTCCTCGTTGTTTGTGTCAAAGGTTAAAAACTGGAAAATAAAAGAATTAGAACAGAAAAACTCCCTTGAGATTTGCTCGGTATGATCCTCCATTATTCGTATAAGAGCAAAAATCAACTTTCTTGTGGATGAGAACGTTTAAGCTTCATAAATGATGTATCCACAAAAATGCAGGAATCTATAATACCATTTAGACGTTAACACACCTGAGTTAAGAAGGTTCAAACTTGCATAATACATTAGTAGTTAGTAAAAATAAAACCTAAAAAATTAAACTGTAAATCATCAGGTCAGTCGATACGCCGTATCTTATGGAAGAAGATACGCCGTATCGAGCCTGGAATAAATACGAATTAGAATAAAAGATGCGTCGCATCCTTAACCAGGGATGCGCCGCATTAAATAAACTGACAGAAAGTTTTAAAGTCAAAAATAAAAATGCAGAAAATGAAATAAGATATGACCAGCGCAGGTGATGCGTCGCGTCTTATGATGGAGATGCGCCGCATCTTCTGCAGGTCTGACAGACTCGACACAGAACAGAAAAGTAAAAAATTTTCCTTCGGGTTGTCTCCCGGTCAGCACTTGTCTTTATTCCAGAGTCTTCAAGTTAGACTCACGTTCAGCTCCTTATTTCGTTCTATTGATCCCCACATGTCTGTGCACGATGTAGTTGCGAATTACTTCGTCACGAACATATTCCGGCCCCAATTCAAGTACACCTTTGTAGAATCCTTTCATCTTTTGGTAAGGATACTCGATCCCTTCCTCAGCGTCATTTTCATCTACAAAAAGAAATGGTGTAAATTTGTAACAAAATTTGTTAGGGGCATGTTTAATCCTTGGGTGAGCACGAGGCATCATGTAAGTGATAACGTTGCTTCCACTTTGAAAGGTGATCTTTCCTTCAAATCTTTTAGCGTTAATTTCGACCTCCTTACAAAATGGTTTCCCAACGATCACGTCACCCATCTCAACATCACGATAAGTATCCATGTTTTCCACCACGGTGAAATTTGTAACAATAGTTAAATTCCCGACAAAAATAGGTACATTCATGAATATTCCAACTACGTTTTTCCCTCTATACTCAATTTTGTTTTTCATTATAGAATTATAGAAATCTTTTGACATTACATTAATTGGTAAAATAGGGAAAAAGTTGGCACTAACCTGTTTAAATCCTATCATGCAAAGAAATTGTAAATTTTAAGCACAATCTACATGGATCTTTCTACCATAATCACAGAAACTAGGATATCCTTCAAATTCATCATAATTCTTAGTGTTGATCATATTGATTCTAGTTACATCCATAATTTCTCCTTCTTCAATTTCGGGTTCAAAATCCTCCATAAATTGATCATTGATTCCTATTGGTAAATTAAGATCATTTAATTCAATGTAGTCTCCACTATAGGTCTCAAGTGATTCATTATTTACCAAGGTTTCTCCCATAAGCCTAGCTTCTAGATCGAGGTCCATACGTTCTCTTAATCCTAGCACATAGACGCCTCTAATTATGCTCTTAGCAGGATTTTGGCACTTATAAACTAGTTTATTGTTCCCTACCTTTAATGAGATTTTTCTTTTAAACACGTTAATCTTAGCATGGGCGGTAGACAAGAAAGGTCTTCCAAGGATTAAAGGAATCTTAACATCCTCGGGCATATCTAATATAACAAAGTCTACGGGGAAAACAAACTTCTCAATCTTAACTAGCACCTTTTCAGCAACCCCTTCAGGTCGTTTTACCGTTTTATCAGCAATTCAATAAGCAGCTTAGTTGGTGCTAATTTTCCTAGTCCTAGGGTAGTGAATGTCTTAAGGGGCATAACACTAACGCTAGCTCCTAAGTCAGCTAATGCATTATTGAAAGATATGTCATCATAGGTAAAATCGTCAGTAGGATCTGTTCGCTAGAAGAGAAATTAAAGAATTTAGAAATGAATATAAAGAATAAAAATGGCTGATATCTGCGGACGATGCGCCGTATCTAGAAAGTTGGATACGCCGTATCTTATTACGTTAAAATTTAATCAGACTTTTATTCAGAAAACAGATACACCGCTTATGAATTAGAATGCGCCGTATCAAGTTTAAATTATTAAAAATCGATTATATTTATTAAAATTAAATGCGTCGTATTAACAAAAGCTAATGCGCCGTATTTTCATTACGTTTCAAAATACAAGATTTTTGATTTAGTAGATGCGCCGTATCGATAAAGATCGATGCGTCGCTTCTGTTTAATAATTCGAAAAACTGTTTTTAATTTAAATAGAAAATACGCCGTATCTGTAAAAACAGATGCGTCGTATGGCGTTAGCGTTTAGAAAACTTTCTTATTAAAAACAGAATACGCCGTATCTTGGGGAAAGATGCGTCGTACTCGAATTTATTAAACGCGTTGTATTTTATAAAAATTAAACGCAATACGCCGTATCTGTGAAAACAGATGCGCCGTATCCTTTGTATCAGCACAATACAACGACAGCAGAATGCAGAAAAATACAAAAAAAAGAAAAACAAAAATAAAAACAAACAAAAAGAAACAAAAATTATAGAAAACAAAAACACACAAAAACAGTAAATATGCAAATTATACAATGAATGCAACCAATCTAATATACAACAGGGTTAGTGGTTAGAATCTAAAAAAAAAGATAAAAAGAAAAACCTAATTAAAATACTTAATCAAATTAACAGATAATAACAATTCACTCCCCGACAGCGGCGACAAAAACTTGATGCGCGTGATGTGTCGTTGCGGTTTAGCAGTATTAATGCCTACTCAATGTTTAAATTTATATTTAGCCGACTTATCAATAACACACACACTTAACGAGCAGTGTACCCGGTCAGTATGAATATAATGGTAAGCAGAGTGTCGATCACTAAGAGTGGAACGTATTATCTAGTTATTCTAATCAGTATTTTAATATCCTAAGTTAGTTATACAACCTAATCTAACGCAAGGGGGTTCAGCCTGAGAGACTAGCACAGTTTGGTTATAATTAAATAGAAAACTAAACTAATGAGCACGAATCAGCGATTAGCACACACGTACACAGATAGATACTCGAGACAATAAGAAGACCTGTCCTGATAATTAAATAGCTTGTCACTTGTTTTATTGCTAGTTTTATATGAAGTGTATATAATTAAACCTTTCTCGTTGGCTCTAATCTTATCGGCGAGTAAACCTTTAATGATTACTTATGTCTATCCTACTTTTCTAGAGACGCTAGAATAAATAGGCGAGGAAGGGGAATGGTGACCCAAGCAAGACTCAGCTAGACACAGAGGTTATCAATGCACTAATAAAAGTCACCAAAGACATCAACATATAAACTTTAATTAATGGGAAAGCAATATTAAGGGGAGTGCATGATCTTCCGTAGTCACATGACACAAGCCCATCAATCCTGATGAATTAAAGCGTACTAAAATAATAAAACAAAACTACTTAATGAATTGAATACATGCAGGACCTTCTTACAGCACTTGTATCTTTGTTTGAGGTGTGTCTTGTGCTGCTTGGTCGTCTGGATTCGGCTCTAGGGTTATATAAAAGGTCTCTTAAATTCGTCTGACCTTGGGGTATTTATAGTTTCTGTCTGAGGGATCGATGCGGCGCATTGAGTTGATAGATGCGGCGCATTGACTTAACTTCGCGTGGGGTCCAAGATTGATATATTCTGGAATATTCGTACATCGTCTTCAGATGCGGCGTAACTTGATCTTTGTATGCGGCGCATGTACTCTAGCTGTCTTGGATTGTAACTGGTCAAATCTTGATAGTGATACGCCGTATGTTAGAAGTATATTGCGGCGTATCTGGAGTATAACGAGCTTGATCTTCTTCTTTGACCAAAGTTTCATATGCGGCGCATGACAGAATTGCATGCGGCGCATTCTTCAAAGTCAGGCAATGGTCTTTGAATTCATCTAAGTATGATATTGCGTCGTATTTGTTAAGTGAGATGCGGCGCATCTTCTGGATTTCAGTAGACTTTTGACATCTCGCTTGTTTTGCTCCATAATTAGTCAAAAATCGCCAAGTTTCACATAATGCTTGTTTTTACCTGAGGATTACTAAAGTAAACATTAATGTATCGATTCTCATATATAATATAATAAAACAAGTCAAATAAATAGGATAAATGATGATAATAAAATGTACTTATTTGAGTTCATCAACGCCGTATCAGATACCTACAATAAGATTAATGTAAAAATGCAAATTAGATTGGCTTAAACCAAAAATTTATTTTAAATAGTAGAAACATGAAAGCCTTTAGTGTACCTCCAATGACAACGCGCTGCCCTAACAAACATAAAATGTTGGCTTGAATGGCGATTATGCTACAACATGGTCTCTGGTAATGTTGAATCAGCTGTGGAAAATAAAGATAATGAGTCACGCATCCGTTTCTTAGATCAACTTTATGTTACAACAATAGTATCAATCTGATAACTTGTTCATTCTACTATTTGGAACAACTTTCTTAGAACAAATTTCTGTCACAACAATAGTATCAATCTCATGAATACAACAATTTAAAACGATATTCCTTACTTGTTCATTCTGCAGCAGAGCTGTTCTTCCATTAAGTCCAAGTGTACAGTGCCAATATTATGCGGTAGATACCCCAAAGTTTTTCATATGAAGATCGGGTTGGTAGTTCAGTTTTTCAGGTCTGCCAAAACGGGAACTACATGATTAAATGGAAATTGCAGGATTGATTTTCAAAAAAAATGCGGTAAGGAGAATAATTGATACCTGTTTGATCAGTCTCGACCGCCCGACAGCTTCTCGATTGCATCGCTTTCTCCTTTCCCTTTTAAGTTCTCGCCTATCTTGTAGCAATGCTGAATCAGCTGTGGAAAATAAACAAAATGAGTCACGCATCCGTTTCTTAGAACAACTTTATGTTACAACAATAGTATCAATCTGATAACTTGTTGATTCTGCTATTTGGAACAACTTTCTTAGAACAACTTTCTATTACAACAATAGTATCAATCTCATGAATATAACAATTTAGAATGATATTCCTTACTTGTTCATTCTGCAGCAGAGCTCTTCTCCCATTAAGTCCAAGTGTACAGTGCCAATATTATGGACCAGATACCCCAAAGTTTTTCATATGTAGATCGGGTTAGTAGTTCAGTTTTTCAGGTCTGCCAAAACAGGAACTACATGATTAAATGGAAATTGCAGGGTTGATTTTAAAAAAAAATGCGGCAAGGAGAATAATTGATACCTGTTTCATCAATCTCGACCGCCCGGCAGCTTCTCGATTGCATTGCTTTCTCCTCTCCCTTTTAAGTTCTCGCCCATCTTGTATAAAACGATGCCGACATAACAACAGCATCTCTAATAAACTGCTAAGAGTATAAGCAAACAATGAATTATCTTTAAGCATGTTCAACAGAAAAACAACACAATACAAATAACGAAAGAAAACCCACTTAACATCCGCTGCAACACGATCGAGACCAGGAAAACCAATGTTTTGTTTCAAACTCGTAACTCCACCTACTCCACAAAATAGCAAACACTATATATCAGAAACCGTATAAACCAAGAAACAAATAAAATAGATTCCAATTTTTTTTAAAAAGGCGATTTACCAATCTCGTGCACCTCTCGGTCTCCCAACAGGCTTCTCATTATAATATAGATGCGTACGTGTGGTACGTACCAATACCGGAATACAGATTGGCAGCCTCACGAACAGCACCAGCATCAAAATCTAGTATCTTGGGTACATGCTTTTTGGCTGCAACAGTCATTTAGGTTCGTACGAATTTGACCATGTAATACATCATTAATCAATAGCAGAAAAGGTAAACAGGCAGAGGAAAAAGGAAAAGAGAAAAGAAGGCTAAGCACGTGGCCAATATTAATAGCGATGTCATCACTGGTCCGTTTATCAACAACAGCAGAAGCCTCAACCTAACATGATTCTGTTTTACCCTTACCATCACGAATCAATCCTATTCTATAAGTCGCAACACAAATCAATGGGAAAAATTATAAAAAGCTATTAACAAATAAACAATTAGTCTCTCAAAACTTTTATCAAACACCTTGGTAGCACTAATTCCAGTTGCTTTGTTTAACAAAATATTATAGCTCATTTTGTTGACTTACTGATCTTATACGGTTAACATAAGCCTAAATTTCATATCCGATAAACATAAGACTAATTCCAAAGCTTCAGATAATACACAACACACAATTTTAAATCAATTTACAAACAATAAATACCTTGATCTGATGCAACATCGTTGTCGAATTTGGTTTCAAATTCACAAACAAATCCCTTTGAACTCGTTATCTTTCCTGTTACAAAAGATCATAACACAATAGTAATTAAAAGAAAAATTATAACCTTCAAAAGAAAATTATCATAAAAAACAAAAGCTAAAATTTACAAAAGGATTATTACCAGTGTAGAGTTTTTTTTTGTTCGTTTCAGTTGAGGAGCGGCGGTCGAGTGAAGGTTGAGGCCTCTGCTATTTTTTCTATGTTTATCTATGAGGCGGTGAAGTGTGTCGTTTCTATGTTTATCTACAAAAGAAGTGGTACTTTGGGCCAGGCTAACGCAACTGGGCCAGGCTAACGAAAATTGGATGACGCAAAGTTGATGTCACCGGTAAGGGCAAGTTATTGACGCTGTATAGTATATATAGTAATGTCCATTTTGTAATGAATGAGTCGGTTCCATCACGTAATATGTCGAGTTCATATAATACATCATCACAAAGGTGCATATTTAGTGTCAAACTGGGCAATTTTAGTAAAACCAATGTAGACATATCCATCCCTTGACCCTTTTAAACAAAGGTTTGACAACCCATTACGCTTGACCATTTTAAACACCAACCCGTGCAAGGCCGTTGTTGAGCTAATGAATGCCTTGCGCAAAATTTCATATAATAACTAAATATAAAAATCATTGATATATTATACTAACTATTGAAATAATAAGAATGATACCATAGACAATGATATATTATACCCTCTTATTCCAGTTTCATTGCATTTTGTTTTTGTTAGAGTAGAAGGAAATCCATTGACAAAAATGATAACATGGTGGGTTCTTTTTCCTTGTTTTCTCTTACCTTTTTTCAACAAAATTTAAGTAAGAAATCATCCAATAAAGTAACAACTGGAATAATGCAAGTGAATGCTCAAATGAATTTCCTTTACCTCTGTCCAATAGTTCATCAGCCGCTCATAAAATACATTTCATCAGCAACTCCGGTGTCATAATTCCAAATGACCAAATATCATCACTGAAAAATACCACCGTAATCATGATTACGTCATTTTACAATCTGAATGTGTAATTCTTGTGTGAATTTACCGAATATCTATAATTTAAATAGATAAAAATAGTTTTTAAAGTATCATTGATGAGGTGTAATTTCATAAGTTTTTAAGGGATCATTTAACCTCTAAACTCGTATATATTTTATCATTTATTGCCCTAAATCGTTTCTATCTGAGTTTTAGGTACTTGGGATGCATTCGCTGGAAAAGGATGCACTTTGGGCTCGATTGAATGGAAAAACGAAGAAAACGACAAAGACGTGACAAGAAAGTCTTGTGACGGCATCACAAGCTACTAAGTGACGCCATCACGTGAGGGTGCTGACCATTCAGTGGCTGGAGTCGCTTTACCAGGACGCCGTTAATTCAAAAGAAGACAAGGCTGACGGCGTCACAACTTCTAAGTGATGCCCTCACAACTAAGTCGGTGCAAAAATGAAACCCTAAACGACGACGAGCTAACGACGTCACAATTCCTTAGTGACGCTGTCACAACCAAAAATCTATAAATATAATCGCTTTGTTTTCATTATTGTGCGTGCAACTTTGAAGGAACTTATACCACCAAACCCAAGTCCATTTTAACAGCCTTTTTAAGCCTTTTGGCCATTGAAGAACTCATGTATTATTGAGACAATTTATTTAATTAATCATTCAATCATGTATTTGTGTTATTGTTTGATTTACTTAATTGCTTCTCTTTACATTACTATGCTAGGCTAAATTAATTAGTATTTCCTTAGGATTGCATGAAACCTAGTTATTTATTGTTTTGTTGTCATCTATTGTTTAATGGTGTGCGCATTAGGAGTTGGAAAACAGGCCAGGAAAAACTATGCTAGCTTGAACGACCACTAAAACCTAACTAGTTAATTACTTATGTCTTAGGACAATTAATTTGGTGAGTATTTATTGTGCAGGTTAGTTTGGGTGAGCTTGACAAATCAAATAGCCGTCGTTCACTTAGGCTATTCTATAGACGTGGGATTGAGCATACCACAACATGTAATTAGGAATACTGTTAAGTTTATGGATATAAATTAATATACGTATGACTGGATTCGAACACGAGACTTCGGGATTGCACACTTTACGTATGAGTTTCAATGTTTTAATAATTAATATAATAAGTTATGTTTAATTATTAAATTCATAAATGAACACTTAACGGACGTTAGTACTTAACGGGAATTGACTAACGGTCATTAAATGTTAAAGGGAGACGAATATAAGGAAACAAGCCAAGAAGGATCTAGAATCCTTGGGGATCCCTTATGTTCGGCCAATCAAGAGGATTAGGGGTATTCCTACCCTAACTTGGACTACAAGATTGGATTAGTATAAATACAAACCCCTTGTATTCATTATTCTCTAATCTTGTTTCCTAGCAAACCCTAACTTCTCTTCTTCTTCCTCCCTTGTGCTCAAATCCGATCGACATCCCCCCTATTCCTATAGGGTCGATTTTCTTGAGCTCAAACCAAGTGTTGGGTATGTTTTGTGATCAAGAACCTAGCTTTTCTCATTGAAACGTTAGTAATACGTATGTACAAGAACGAAGAACAAGCATACTTTTGCTTGTGATTCTTTTCCCATTCGACTTAGGTGAAGTCGAATATACTAAACCCTAAGTTAGGGTTTTATTGGTTCTTGTGTGATCGATTTCTTGTTTAGCTAGAAATTAAAAGGTACGCATATTCTTTTATTTTTGTTAATTAATTACAAGCATTAGATCTTATATATTCCGCTGCATGCTTTGATGATGTTTACTTGTTATATATATAATTGTTATGATATATATAAACTCTAACAGTGGCATCATGAGCCGTTAATATTGTGTAATTAATTACCGAAACACATAAAATTGGATCTTTATGATTATTACATGATTATGGTGTTCTAGGGTTTTAAAAATTAGTAAACCCTAATTTTTTATAAGGGTCGATCACCCTAAATTTTATTAATTAGGGTTTTAGTTTTGTAAAACTTGTAGAAACCCTAGGTTGCATGTAATTTTTTTTATGTGAAAATTAATGAATATTTTTGTTATATGTCATTAATTGATATGCGTCCATTAAGACTTGATTATTGTATATAATAAGTGCTATGTGGGAATCCATGACGAAAACATGCATGTTTTGTCATGGATTATATTGGACTTGTAGTAATTGTTATGTGTTTTTTGATTACATGCTTTTATTATGCGATTAGAATTAATTAATTAGGGTTTTAGTAATAAAAGTGTATGACATGTTTAATTACTAAAAATTAATTAATTATGTAACTAGGGAAGACCTAGAATTGGGGAAGACCCCATTTGAATCGTATATTAAATCAATTATGTGTGTTATTGTATATATTTATCGTAGGACTTACGCAACCAATTTATTGGTGTATGTGGTCCATTGGTACCTAGCTCAAAAACCAATGGGAATCTTAGATCAATATATACATGTTAATTGATTTGTTTAGCATGTACATTATTTAAGTCGTTTATTTTTTTGTTAATTGCTATTTGTTTATATATGTTGTGACATGATAGTAAGCAAAGGGTAATTTTAAAAATGAAAATTAAACTAGACTTAATAATGGTGAAACATGGTTTTAAGCTTTAAAAATCTTAAACTTTTAATTGATTGATGCAACTGTACAAAAAATAGTCGAAAGGCGGACCTAATTTTGACAAACTATAAGGTTGGTTTAAGGTTGGTTTCGTATTAAATTGTGGCCTTAAAGAGACTCCATTCTGTCTCTCCGCCCGCTTGTGCATCAAATTAGACTTACCAAGTACAATTAAAACTTTGTTGATTTAAGCTTAGTAAGGAAACTAATGAGTAAAAGATTTTTTTCATGAAGCATATGATACAAGATGAATGCATGACATCTTTGTACATATTTTGATTACACACATCAAAATAAATACCCTTAATTTAAGTTATATGCCATCCAATGAAATGGAAACACCTGAGATTACTATTTCCATTTGTTGTGGGACGAGCATGGATGGTAATCAAAGGGTAAATCTCCATTTGTTGTGGGACGAGCATGGAAGTATTTGCAGTTTCTTAAGTTGGTTGACTTAATTGAGTTGATAGTAAGACCTAGTCACTTAAGGCATAAAGATGGGGATAAAATATGCTTACATTTGTAACTGAGGTTGGCAAAATATGTAAATCTCATAATTCTAGGAATTGCAATTTAAGATTGGCAATTGAGTTCGACTCGTACCTTATTGAGTACTTTCATTACTAGCAGCCCTAGCTGATGTAATGAAACTATGTCAATTTGGATCCTAGTTTTCAGTGAAAATTAAATGGTTAAATGTTATTTACCATGGGTATTTAATTTTCTTGAAAGATTTTATTATCGAAAATACTAAAAATTGAATTTCGTAAATTCTTTTAATGTATTAATGCAACGTTAAAACCGTAAAAGTGGGGCATTCTTTTAGTGGAAAATTAATATACACCCGTAGGGGTTTTTGGCTAGAGTCAACCTTACTAAAAGAATAAGCCTAGTCTACTTTCTTTGAGAAGAGTGAGACTTAATCCTATTCCTTTTCATGAATGAGAAAGGAATAATAGGAAAATTAGAATTGTCTAAATTCTAAGAAATAACTCATAGTAAATTTTTTAATAGTTAAGAAAATTGCACGTTTTATGAGTTATTAAAATTAGAAGCTAGACTAGTTACCGCAAAATTGGTAAAAGGCAAACTAGCATACTTTGTCTAGTTGTTGTGCTTTGACCGTTTAAAGGTGCTATATACCATTGTAGGGATGGTAGACCTATTGAGGATGAAATTGCATGCCCAATATCTCAAGTTAATTGCATTGATGGATTGTCCATCATTTACAAAGTAGAATACATTCTTTGAGTACCTAAGTAATTGTTACGTATGGGATTTCTCAAAGGTGTAGGAAAGTAAACAACACACTATTTACTTTTACTGGTTATGAAACACTTATAATGTTGTCAAACACAGTGGGAGCATTGTGTTTTAATTACTAAATTATATATATTAATGTAATGATCTGTAATTCAGTGGGAGCTACAAGCTTTGATATCTTGGTAGTAACCCAGATTATCTCTAGAATCTCTTGAGATAATTACTTTCCAATTATAGACACTTATAGTTTTAAGGATAGTCATGTACGTTTTCTTACTAGACAAGGTGGTTCTATATCTACTCATATCTATGACATAATCATATTGATCACATAAACAAATGATTGGCGTGTTGTTTATCTGATACATGATGTTGTTCCATGCACAAGTGGGAGAAATCTTTATTGTGTGCAAGCAACAACACAAAGGAATATGATTTAAAGGATTCTCTTGACTGCAAGGTAAGAGATTAATGTTCTAATGTGATTTATTCACATCTAATTAATAGAACACTTGGAGTTAATATCTAGCGTAAGTGAGACCTTGACATAGATATTAATGACAAGGTAAATTACATACTTTCATTACAAGCAGATCAACTGATGTAATGAAACTATGTTAATTTGCAAGTTTCTAAGTGTCAATATGATAATAAGACTACTTCAAACTAAATATTTATGTATTATTGTAATGACATAAATAAATGAAGTAATCTAATACTACTTCAAATTTGAATGTTTATGTATTCTTGGAATGTCATAAATATATGAAGTAATAAATTAACTTGAAATTACTATTGAAACCAAATTGTGGTGTTCATGATTACTTTACTTATACATGTTTATATTTTATTGTAAAGATATAAATATGAAGTCTTTTATTGCTATAAGACTTATAAATAAAGTAAGACGTTAACTTGTTATGTTTTTTAATTAAGACATATACAAGAAGTCATTGAGTTGATCAATGATTTATAACGTATATTGGGATTATAACAGTTTATGTCTTCTTGTTAAACATGGACATGAAGTGACTTGGTCAAAAAGTACTTATGTTATAAAGCATGCAATTGGCTTGGAAAGTCTATTATACCATTAAGCTGACTTAGTTGGTGAATAGATAAGCCAAACGAAATATATTTATCTTACATGTTGTAAGATTGCCTTGAAATATTAATCCTAATGAAATACATAATGTTCATGGTATGTTCAGTTAGGAAAATCAAACTCTTGTTATATTGTTTGATTAAAGATAACTATATCTTCTATTCTTCCAAAAAGTTATCAAGGTTAGAAAATTGAGTAGTATATACTCAATTAGACTCCAACCTAGAAGATTAATAAGACAACATTTATTATGGAATGTGATGAATCACATTAAGTCTTAAAATTGAAATTCTGAATTTGTTAAACTGCTTTTGAGTAGGTTATTAACAAACTTAATGTAAGAAACTGTCAACATGTATTTGTAATGTCCCAAAAGAGAACAATATTGTGTTGCTCTACTTGCTAAGTTTTTATAGATAATCTATAAATTGCAAAAGGCAAGTGGGAGATTTTATCTTGAAAAGATAAAATTACAAGATACATAATCTTCTAAAATACACTAGCAAAGTCATGATGAGGATTAAACATGTTAATGTTAAATCTCAAGATGATAGAATTCTCATTCATAGATCCGCAAGGATATCTCAAATATTTGGATAATATGTTGAGGATTATGAGTTACAGGATTATGGTAAACCTGTTGATGAATTGCAAATATTGAATTTGGCAAGTTACTCATACTATGAATGTTTAGATGCAGTCCATAAAGATAATTAGTTGTGGAAACTTAATTAATCTTAAACTCTATAGTTACACTATAGAATGAAGATGAGTTTCTACAAAGGAAATGAAAATCATAGAGATTTAAATTTTTGAAATCATAATGGACAAAATTTTGTATACATATTTATGTGTGAAAAGATTATCGATCAGACTTAAGCAATTAACTGTGATTGAAATTCTTCTAGGCACATTAAATGTATAAAGATTATGATTGTCATTCTTAGTTTCATTTATATGAAATTAACAATGGAATATCAAAACTCTTTCTTGAGTAATTACTTGTGCGAGGACGATAAGTAATTGAAAGGAATAATTGAATTCAAATAATCTTTGGAAGTATACAAAGTGCAATCATTTATGAATGGATTAATGCATGCATCTAGGAGATATACTTATGTTTAATTATTAAATTCAGTTTTGATTTATAATTAAAATAAGATGATTCCTTAATATTCCTTAAAGCTAGTGGGAGTGTTATATATATTTATTTTCTTGTTTCATATATGTTGTATAACATATAGGAAGTAACATTCCATTAACATTAAATGTTAAGTCTTAGTTTGGAATGAAACTTCACGTGAAGATTTAGGAAATAAACATACAACCTTGGAATATGTGTTTATTGTTATAAACATAAGCGGTAAAATAATTGATTCTAATAAACATGATATACTATTAGAAAGTCTAGATAGAAACATATCTTTGAAAAGATATGACATGAATAAAATCTAAGTTTGACACAAGGATTTATCATGTACATCATGTTGTTTGTTGTATCATGCTTGATGAAAGATGATTTGACAACATTAATATCTAATTGAAAGTTATTAGATAACTAAGTGTAATGGACATGGTTGGATTTAGAATTAACATCATCAGCCTGGAGTTGCTCCTAAATTGTAAGTATGAACCATATGGCAAATTGTTGCGTAATTGATATAGTTGACAAATCTTGAAAGATTTGAAGGTATCAAACATTACACGATGGATATCAAAGTTTACGGAATTTTAAAGAGCATATTGTTGTTTGCATACAATGATGCTAATAAGATTGAGATGACACTCAATTCTAGTCATGGTAGGATTTCATCCTTGTTAATGGCCATGTGTACTAGTAATGCTTAACTATAAGCATAGTTGCATTTTACATTAAAGAATTAGAATATTTTAAAATATAAAAGGTTTGATAGTTTAACTGTCATAAATTCGTGGTTGAGGATGTCACACATTTTATGAAATATTTAGTGGCAATATCTAGGCAGATGAATGCACACATACAAGAATTCCACTAATTAAATTCTTGAAATAAGTATTCTCAAAATTTCGATAGATCAAAATTAGTTGATTTATGCCTTGTCAACAAGTATGTTTGACATGACTTGAGGCATAATTCATTAATGGGAATTATCATGCATTGATCTATTTAGTATTTGGATAATGGATGTTAAGCAATTATTATTTACAATGAATTAAAGTACTTGGTACTTTTGTTTTCATTAATAATAAATTGTATCCTATATTTGCGTGTTTAAATCCATGAATAACTTATGTTATTCTAAATAGTCTATTGTCAATCAATGATATAAGAATATTATTGAATTAAGACAAATCTGAGTTTTGTTAGAATATACTTAAGTATATTGATGTGTTGTACATGCCAAATTCACATGATATTCAATAATGGATAAATTGAATATAGGACAGATCCCAACCTCATGATTGTACTTTATGGATCTTTGTCATTAAAGTAAATCATGAATATTTATCCTCAGACTTGAGATACCAGATAACAGCTGCGGATGTAGCTCATTTTCTGTAAGATAGTCTAACGCTATCCGTAACTGGTAGTTATAAGGGCTATTTTCAGAGGTGATGCAAAGTTCAAGGGTTATGCTTGTAGTCAAGAAATAATTTGTTCCTTCAAATTTGTTTTGAAGTATAATACTACTGGGCCCCTCGTAGGGTTGACAAGATGTTTGTGCGGCCGCACCCAAGATCTATCTGGAATATGTTCGGATTATTTAGAACCATATCCATATCCATATTAACGTGGTATTAGAAACAAAAGGATAAGTATGATGATGATTCATCAAAAGGTTTTTTCCAGGAAACCACACTCAGGGTCGTTCTGGGGGCATTAGGGTGTTATGCTAGACTAACCAATGTCATTACTATATTAATGCATATCCAAGTGGGAGCTGTTAAGTTTATGGATATAAATTAATATACGTATGACCGGATTCGAACACGAGACTTCGGGATTGCACACTTTACGTATGAGTTTCAATGTTTTAATAATTAATATAATAAGTTATGTTTAATTATTAAATTCACAAATGAACACTTAACGGACGTTAGTACTTAATGGGAATTGACTAATGGTCGTTAAATGTTAAAGGGAGACGAATATAAGGAAACAAGCCAAGAAGGATCTAGAATCCTTGGGGATCCCTTATGTTCGGCCGATCAAGAGGATTAGGGGTATTCCTACCCTAACTTGGACTACAAGATTGGATTAGTATAAATACAACCCCTTGTATTCATTATTCTCTAATCTTGTTTCCTAGCAAACCTTAACTTCTCTTCTTCTTCCTTCCTTGTGCTCAAATCCGATCGACATCCCCCCTATTCCCATAGGGTCGATTTTCTTGAGCTCAAACCAAGTGTTGGGTTTGTTTTGTGATCAAGAACCTAGCTTTTCTCATTGAAACGTTAGTAATATGTATGTACAGGAACGAAGAACAAGCATACTTTTGCTTGTGATTCTTTTCCCATTCGACTTAGGTGAAGTCGAATATACTAAACCCTAAGTTAGGGTTTTATTGGTTCTTGTGTGATCAATTTCTTGTTTAGCTAGAAATCAAAAGGTACGCATATTCTTTTATTTTGGTTAATTAATTACAAGTATTAGATCCTATATATTCCGCTGCAGGCTTTGATGACGTTTACTTGTTATATATATAATTGTTATGATATATATAAACTCCAAAAAATACTTCACACTACATTAGGCAAGGACGTTACAATTCAACAATACTATAAGAGATAACTAAGGAGTAATGATATTATAGGGAAATACACTTTTCCTCATATAAGAAGTTCACCACCACTTTACTTTTCTTGTTATTTAATTTTATTGCATTGTAGTTTAATTAGTAGTTTAAAACCAACCTCTTCCAATTACTTGAGATTTTACTTTCTTTCTAATAAAATCTAAAATGACAAAAATAATATTCCCTCAACCTTTAGGCTTGAATCGATAAGCACTTCGAACCTACCATACTATTCCACTAAAGAACGATCAATGCCCCGATCTTACCTATACTACACTACAACGATTAGGTACACTGCTTAGGAGGCTTGTAAAACTTAATTGCGTTTGCACCATCCGTACATCATGTTTTTGGCATCGTTTCCGGGATAGTCTAGGTTTTGATTTCTATTTCGTTTAGGTCTACTTACTAGATTCCTATCAAGTGAGATTTTTCTTATTCTGTTGTAGTTTTCTCGTAGTCTATCTTTTTCTTTGTTTCTTTTGTTCATAAATCTATTCATTTGCCATCTTGGTGAATGAGATTCCACTCAACATACCCGACCCACAAAACCCGCCTTTTAATCAAAACCCACCAAATCTACCAAGAGCCCGTACTCTAGGTGAGTACTCCTATCCTAGCCATGAAGGTTATCGAAACAGCATTGGACTTCCCGAAGAAGCCAATGTGTCTACCTTGCGATCCGACACCATTCGGTTGGTGCAAAATGGATGTGCATTCTATAGACATCGTTCCGAAGATCCAAATCAACACCTTAAGGATTTTCTGAAAATCGTCGATTCCATTGACCTTAATGGTGCTACCAAGGAGACGACACGCTTGCTTCTCTTACAATTCTCTCTACGTGATCAAGCTAGCAATTGGCTTGAGCGTCTACCCACGTGTGAAAACTTATTTTAGACCGAATCGCATCTACTAAAATAAGTTACGTGATCATTTATGGACTCAAGGCTGTTAAGCCTTTGATCTAGGATTTTGTCTATGACTAGTATGATGATAATATTGACGGAATATTCTATAAAAGAAACAATATTATCACAACAAGGTTTTGCCAAACTTTCTCTTTGTTTTCCAAATCAGCCCCAATACTACTTGATCAATAGCAGTACGATTACACTCTAATCAGGGATCGAAGTTCCTTGAGGCTAAACAAACATAACAACATCAGACCCCATGTCTGATGTTCCCACACACACTCACTATTTGGTGCTTTAAATTTTAACACACTTGGTGTTGTTGTAATTTGTAAGTACAAAGCACACTGGTGTTGATTGTATCAATCACCACCAAGACACTTTTATCTAAGGGTGTGATCTCCTTTTTATAGAACAAAGGAGGTCATTACAAAATTGATAAGTCTTGTCTACTACTTGCTTGTGTATGCCAGTCAATAAGATACAACTTGTATCTTGTTTTACAACTTTGTTGACTGATAACATATCTAGATATTATCTACTTGATATACTTGACTCAAATACAAAATATCTTTTTCATCCTTATCCATCCAGTAGTAGTATGACTCACTGATCAGCAACTTCATTTGCACTAGCAGTTCTAACTGTTGCACTAGCAGTTCTAACTGTTGCCTTATTTGCACTAGCAGTTCTAACTGTTGCACTAGCAGTTCTAACTGTTGCCTTATTTGCACTAGCAGTTCCAACTGCTAGGTGTATTTTGCTTATCATTTCAGTAATCCTTATGTTTCATTCTTCTTGTTTTGTATCATCAAATCTATGAAATATATAAAACCCAACAATCTTCCCCTATTTGATGATTACAAAACAAACACATTCTTGTACGAATTTCCCTAGACGAAGTAGAGAAATTGAGATAATTAAATCTCACCATGAATGAAACCATACTGTCTTCCCCTTAATCTATGCTATCCACCACATCTCTTCCCTTTTTTGTTATCACAAAATAAGAAAAGTAAGCATTAAAAACCTTCCCCTATGGTGATGCATGAACATAAAATGATTAAACATTTGAACATTTAAGCTTCCCCTGAAACCCATATGTTAATCATTTGAATCTTCCATTCTGTAGGCTTTTATGACTGATGAAGAAAAACCAACCATTACTAACTTGATGATGAAACAGAATAAACCATCCTTGTGCCTTATATCTTGTACTAAATTTGACTTCGAACGTATACCCAACTTTCTTGTATAGGGAGACCGCAATCTCATGACAATAAACTCATCTTCTATGAGACACTGAGTACTAAAACGTATCTCCTTTAAGTGTTTGTCATTTCGTAGTTACTTGAACGAACGAACAAGTTATCTTTAAAGTGTAGTCAACCACTTTAAGATATGATAAGAACACAATTTTGAAAAATTCAACTTCAACTTCAAATAAGCAACAAATAATCTTTTTCACCAATAATAACTTGATAAACAAGCCTTTAATCTTTTAAGAACCAACTCTCTTCTGTGTGTGATTCTTCCCCTTTGTGTGTGAACTTTGAAAGAAAACCAAAAATTCGACCATACCTTAACTGTTTTTGCAGCAGTTTTCAACGATGCATATCTTGCAACCTAAGGCTCAGATTGAAGATCCCTCCAGTGAGAATCTACCTTGATATACCAAGAACCTCCTGTAAAAATTTCAGCCCGATCCAACGGTTAACGAAGGAGTTATCGCCTTTTGAAAACAGCCCTGCAGTGAGTTACGAATATACGAACCAGATCCGAATTTTTCTTCTTTCTTTAGCTAAAACCTTTTCTTTTCCTAGATCCAGAGCCCCCCGCTCTGATACCAACTGTGAAAACTTATTTTAGACCGACTCGCATCTACTAAAATAAGTTACGTGATCATTTATGGACTCAAGGCTGTTAAGCCTTTGATCTAGGATTTTGTCTATGACTAGTATGATGATAATATTGACGGAATATTCTACGAAAGAAACAATATTATCACAACAAGGTTTTGCCAAACTTTCTCTTTGTTTTCCAAATCAGCCCCAATATTACTTGATCAATAGCAGTACGATTACACTCTAATCAGGGATCGAAGTTCCTTGAGGCTAAACAAACATAACAACATCAGACCCCATGTCTGATGTTCCCACACACACTCACTATTTGGTGCTTTAAATTTTAACACACTTGGTGTTGTTGTAATTTTTAAGTACAAAGCACACTGGTGTTGATTGTATCAATCACAACCAAGACACTTTTATCTAAGGGTGTGATCTCCTTTTTATAGAACAAAGGAGGTCATTACAAAATTGATAAGTCTTGTCTACTACTTGCTTGTGTATGTCAGTCAATAAGATACAACTTGTATCTTGTTTTACAACTTTGTTGACTGATAACATATCTAGATATTATCTACTTGATATACTTGACTCAAATACAAAATATCTTTTTCATCCTTATCCATCCAGCAGTAGTATGACTCACTGATCAGCAGCTTCATTTGCACTAGCAGTTCTAACTGTTGCACTAGCAGTTCTAACTGTTGGACTAGCAGTTCTAACTGTTGCCTTATTTGCACTAGCAGTTCCAACTGCTAGGTGTATTTTGCTTATAATTTCAGTAATCCTTATGTTTCATTCTTCTTGTTTTGTATCATCAAATCTATGAAATATATAAAACCCAACACCACGGGATCCATCTCGACTTGGGATGATCTTACTTCTCGTTTCCTTGCATAATTTTTCCCACCGGGAAGAACTACCAAGCTAAGGAATGACATCTTGATGTTCCAACAACATCATGCTGAAACTCTTTATGATGCATGAACTCGTTTCAAGGACTTACTCCCAAAAGTTCCTCATCACGGCATTGATCTTTTGCTCCAAGTCCAAATATTCTATCATCATGTCAACTCCTCCATAATGCAAGTCATCGACCATGCGGCTGGTGGTAAGCTTCGTGACAAAAGTACGAAAGACTCATGGGCCATTATAGAGGACCATGCTCTCTATGACAACGAACATTGGAATGACCCTCGTGAACTCACAAGCAAAACGGTCAAGGCAATATCCTTGCCTTCCAATGCATTTAGCATTTCCGAACAAAAGCTTAGTGAGCTTGAAAGTAGGTTATATTACTTAACGAAAAAACAAATAATGGCGTTTTAAACCTTAACAAACCAAGCATTAGTTAATTCCATGTGACAACCGGTAATTTTCAAAAATATTTTTATACCGCATTATATTTGAAAATAAATATTTAATACCTGAGAAGTGTTTTGAAACGTATTGGGATTTATTTTGGGATATTATTATGTGATACGAGAGTTTATCTCGGGAAATGTGAGAGTGTAGCACAACGCGTACCGGCACGAGTCTAGACCTAATATGCGATTATTAAATGATTTATGACGTTTTGTGCAAAGATAGGCGTGTAAATTGTTATTTTTATTGGAAAAATGATTTTAAAAATATTTGTGCAAGTTTTGAGGTCTCGAGAAAATTCTATCTAGCCTAAACGAGCCCCGAATGTTATTTCTATAAAAGCTACCAGAAATTACACGTTTGGTCCATGCGTTCAAGTTTCCACGCGCGCTCCTCAACTTTGTAAATTGTCATTTTCAGCACAAGAGTTAATATATATGTGTTATTATAACTCATTTTGTAACACCCCAACCCGACCTTGGTTAGGATGCCACATTATGTTGTCCATCAGAACAAATCAAAATAAACACAAGCGGAAGACTTCATAAATAAAGTAAAGTCAAGAACATCATGACTTACAAATTACAAGCTCCCAAAAGTCTAAACAATATCAAAAGAAATGAAATGAAATAAAATATCCAACATAGGTCCGAAACATATCCAAGACAATGGGGAAATCTAAATAAGGTAGGTCTTCTACTCCTACTCACATCACTCTTGCCCAACATCCCGCTTATTACCTGCCACATGAAAAAGAAAATGCGGCTGAGCTTAAGCCCAGTGAACAGATATATAAACAAAGCAGAAACGGTAAATAAGCATAAGCAAACGAATATGAATCAAATGGACCAAATGTGTTGGGAATTAAATATTCTCAAGATTAGTATCGGGAACTAAAGGTTTACAAGATTAGTTCTGCTTAAGAAAATTCACTAAGTATCATTCTACTGCTAGTGTATTTCATTCTACTGTTAGTGTTAGAGATTCTGCTGCCGCAAAAATTCTACTGCTAGTATATGAAGATTGTGCTGCTGAGTAGATAACTGATGCGTATTCTACTGCTGTGTGGATAAGTATGAAAAAGATATTTGTGTATAAAAGTCAAGTATATACAGTAGACAATATCTTTGATAGTTGTTCATAGAACAAGTTGTAAAACTCAGATACATGTTGTATCTTAATGACTGACACTCTCAACACAATCAAAGCATGTGCTCGACAAGACTTGACAATATTGTAAAGATATCTCTTGGACTATAAAAGAGAAATCTTAGCTTAGTGACTAAGTGTGTGCCTTTCATAGAACTTTCATATTAGTTATCAAGAACAAACACAACAATATCTCTAGTCATAGAAACATAAGATTCAAGGTTTTGTAACCCTAGTGATAGTGAAGATCACTCGTATTATTTCTTGAATAATATTGAATTGTTTGGTGTTAACATTCATTGTTCATTATCAAATTCAACAAACATAACTATTCCATTTCCATAACCAAATAACCTTCTAAGTGTGGTTAAGTAGATTCCGCATACTTAATCATATTAACTCAAGATATCATATACACACGTTATAAAGGTCTAACACCCATTTAGTGTAACGCATCCTCTAAATTGGTATCAAAGCAAGGCTGATATCTTTGATTTAGAAGAAGAAGAAGAAGAAATGGACGTTGAATCTATTCAGACGAATGTTGCTGCAAAATTACCCATGCTCAAACATAATGAGTTTGAGATGTGGAGGCTGAGAATAGAGCAATATTTCCAAGTGCAAGACTATGCACTTTGGGAAATTATTGAAGATGGAAACTCTTACTAGCCTACAACCACTACATCAATAGTTGAAGGCAAAGTGGTGACAACTCTGCAGCTCCACCCAACATCTGCAGAAGACAGAATAAAGAAGAAAAATGACCTAAAGGCAAGAAGTATGCTGATGATGACCATTCCCAATGATTAACTTTTAAACTTCAGCAAGTTCAAAGATGCCAAGTCATTATTTGATGCCATTGTTGCCAGGTATGGTGGAAATGAAGCCACCAAGAAAACCCACAAGACTCTACTCAAGTAGCAGTTTGAAAACTTCTCCTCTACCAACAATGAATCTCTTGACCACATGTTTAATAGGCTTCAGAATATTGTGAGCCAACTTGCTATTCTTGGGGTTGTAATACCTCAAGAAGATTTAAAATCAAAATTTCTGAGAAGCTTACCAGAAGAGTGGGCTATACATGTTGTTTTCTGGAAGAACAAGCCAGACCTTGACACCATGGAACTAATAGACTTGTATAGCAACTTTAAGATTGTGGAACAAGATTTGAAGAAAACTGGAGGTACTAGTTCTAATAATGGGAACATGGCATTTATGTCATCTCCTAGTACCTCAAATCCAAGTGAAGAGGTGAAGGTTGTTGATGGTGTTGGTGCTGCTAGTTCATCAAGCAGTACCATGGGTAGTTTGGATGAGAAGACTTGTTGTGCTTTCCTCACAAGTCGAAATGATGGGTCCTTGCTCACTTATGAAGACCTCCAAGAGATCAATGATGATGATCTGGAGGAAATGGACCTAAAATGGAAAATTTCTCTTCTTAGCATGAGGGCTAAGAAGTTCTATCAAAGGACGGGGAAGAAGCTCACAATCAGCAACAATGATACTGCTGGTTTTGACAAGTCAAAGATAGAATGCTATAACTGCCACATGATGGGGCACTTCTCAAGAGAATGTAGAAGGCCAAGGCAGCAAGATATCAAGAACAGAGGTTTTGGAAGCAAATCCAAAACAGGGGAGGTTTCTGAGCCAAACTCAAAAGCTATGGTAGCTATTGATGGGCTAGGTTTTGATTGGAGTTTCATGGCTGATGAAGAAGAAGCTTCTTCACAGATGGCACTCATGGCTTTCTCTACTGAGGTACAAAATCAAAAAGTTTGTTCTAATACTTGCACAGCTCTTTCAGAACTACAAACTTTAATAAAACATTATGATGACTAAAAGAAAGTTTTAAGCAAAACTCAACAAGACTTAGTAGATTATAAGTGTGGTTTAGAATCCCTAAAGAAGCAGATCATTCACTACAAACAAAATGAAATTGCTTTTTCTGATGAAAAAGCTCTTCTTAGACAAGACATATTCTTTAGAGATGCTGAAATTAAGCTTTTGAGAGATGCTTATGATAGGATCAAAAAGGAAAATGGAAACATTCACTTGACTGTAGAAACACTAGAACATGCTTCTAGAGGTGTAACCAACATGATTGAATGTCAAGTGATTAATAGAGCCAAGTCAGGGTTAGGATATAATGCTGTCCCACCCCCTTACAGAGGAATTCCTATTCCCCCATGTATAAACATAGAAAATTCAGGTGTAGCTGAATTTCAACAACCTGAGCTACAATATGGTGTGCAGCCAAAAACAAAGCTAGTTGTTGATGAACCTAAGAAAGTAAGTGAGAGTTTATGTAAAACTTCACTTCCTAAGGACAAGGTGTCCTCTGTTAGAAGATCAGATAGAGTAGTCATTGAAGACTGGATATCTGATGATGATGAAGATGAACAGGTTTTGTCTAAACCTGAAGTGGTTAAGAAAGCAGGAACAAGTGTTCCTAAGATAGTCAAACATAATACTGATAGGCCTAAAATCAACATTAAACATGTTAGGCAACCAGTTAGATATTGTGAACAATACAAAACCACTAACAAGCCTAAAGGCAACCAAAGGAATTGGAATGGCCTTAAGTCTCACCAACTAGGTGATGACTTTGACTTTTATAACAAAGCTTGTTTCGTTTGTAGAGAATTTGACCATGTTGCAGCTTTCTGCAACCAAAGGGTATCTGGGTATACAAACAATAGGGAGAATTACAAAAGGCAAACACATAAAAGTCACTCTAATAATACTAGAACCACACCCAGAGCAGTTTCATCAAAGTCTGGACCAAAAGCAGTTTCTACTGCTAGACCAAAAAATTATACTTCTAGACAAGCAGTTTCTATTGCCAGACCTTTTTACTCTGTTTACCCTAAATCAGCCGTACAAAGTGCAAAAACAACTTTCAAACATTCACAAACAACTGCTAAGAGACCTTTTCCAACAAGAGCAGTTTCACTAAAACAAATTTGGAAACCTAAGGGTTCTACTGCTAGGGAAAAGAAGGCTAATGCTGCTAAGGCCTCAGCATGTTGGATTTGGAAACCTCTTAAATCCAATGGTGCATCAACTGTTCTCAAGAGATTTAATTACATTGATGCACATGGCAAATCCAAGTCCGTAATGGATTGGGTTCCCCAAGGAAACTAATTTCCTTATTTGTGTGCCGGAACATTCACCAACAGATCATGAAGATCAAGGATATTCAGATAGTGGGTGTTCAAGGCACATGACAGGAAACATGTCTTATCTTTCCAACTTTCAATCATTAGATGGAGGATATGTTACCTTTGGAGGTGGTATCGGTGGCAAGATTACTGGTAAAGGTACTCTTAAAACTGGTAAATTAGATTTTGAAGATGTGTACTATGTGCAAGAGCTAAAGTATAATCTTTTTAGTGTCTCACAAATGTGTGACAAAAAGAACAAAGTTCTTTTTACTGACACTGAATGTCTTGTACTTTCTTCTGATTTTAAGATGCCTGATGAAAGTCAAGTACTTCTTAAAATTCCAAGAAAGGCCAACATGTACAGTGTTGATATGAAGAAGATTGTTCCTAAAGAGGCACTTACTTGTCTAGTTGAAAAGGCCACATTGGATGAATCTATGAAATGGCATAGGCGGCTTGGTCACATTAACTTCAAAACCATAAATAAAATTGTTAAGAATGGTTTAGTAAGAGGTTTACCTAAAAAATGATGTGAAAATGACCAAACATGCATTGCTTGTCTTAAAGGCAAACAACACAAAGCCACTTGTAAGCCCAAAAACTTTAACTCTATTGATCAATCATTGTTTATGCTTCATATGGACTTATTTGGACCTACTTCTGTTAGTAGTATGATGCATAAAAGATATTGTCTAGTTATTACTGATGACTATAGTAGATTTACATGAGTTTTATTTTTAGGCTCTAAGGATGCGACTTCTAGCATCCTTAAGATATTCATTACACAGATAGAAAACCAAGTAGACAAGAAAGTAAAAGTCATTAGATGTGATAATGGGACAGAGTTTAAAAATAGAGTTATGGATGACTTCTGCAAGGAAAAAGGTATTAGGAGAGAGTTTAGTGTAGCTAGAACTCCTCAAGAAAATAGAGTTGCTGAAAGGAGAACTAAAACACTCATAGAAGCTACTAGAACCATGTTAGCCAACTCTAAGTTGCCTATCACTTTTTGGGCTGAAGCAATTAATACTGCTTGCTATGTTCAAAATAGGGTTTTGGTTGTCAAATCTCACAATAAGACATCATATGAGCTTTTTAGAGGTAGAACTCATGCAATAGGATTTCTTAGACCTTTTGGATGTCATGTGACAATTCTGAATACCTTAGACCATCTTGGAAAGTTTGATGGTAAAACAGATGAAGGATTCTTAGTTGGATATTCTCTTAATAGTAAAGCTTTTAGAGTATGCAACTCAAGAACTAGAAGAGTAGAGGAAAACCTGCATGTGGAATTTTTAAAGAATAAATCCAATGTAGCAGGTCAAGGTCCAAATTGGCTATTTGATCTTGAGACATTAACCCATTCTATGAATTATGTGCCTGTTGTTGCAGAAACTAATGATTTTTCAGGTTCACAAACAACAAATGAGGCAGGGTTAGAAAAGGAGACAGATCAAGATTCTATATGGATACCAATAAGTACCAGTGTGGCTTCAACTTAAATAAATGATGAACCTTCTTCTGATAAAGCTAAAGAAGGGATTGAAGATGAAAACAAGGAAGATGGAGCAAAGGAACAAGAGAATGTTTCTTCTGATGATAGTACTGCTGAGACAGAGCATTCTACTGCTAGGCTTAATTTTTCTACTGCTGAGCCAAATGTTTCTACTGCTGGCCCATCAGAACCAAATGAAGCAGAATTCTCAGATGAAGAGGTGGATTTCAACAATCTCCCACCTAACTATCAAGTTCCTTCTACACCACACACAAGGATTCAAAAAGTCCACTCTCTGGACAATGTAATTGGAGATGTACAATCAGGGGTGATGATAAGGCAACAACTGATGTCTTCAGACCAACAAGGGCTTCTTGATTCCCTTTATGCTTAAAAGCAGCATGAGTTTTCAAACTCTTGCTTGTTTGTATGTTTTCTATCACAAGCAGAACCAAAGAATGTTCTTAAAGCCCTAGATGATTCAAGCTGGGTAGAAGCTATGCAAGAAGAGCTTCTTCAGTTCAAGATTCAGAAGGTTTGGGTGCTAGTTGATTTACCCAAAGATGTAAGGGTAATTGGCACTAGATGGGTTTTCAGAAATAAAAGGGATGAAAGGGGCATAGAGATTAGGAATAAGGCTATATTAGTAGTCCAAGGGTACATACAAGAAGAAGGGATAGACTATGAAGAGGTTTTTGCTCCAATAGCAAGGATTGAAGCCATTAGGTTATTTTTGGCTTATGCTTCATTTATGGGATTCACAATTTATCAAATGGATGTCAAGAGTGCTTTTATATATGGTACTATTGAAGAAGAGGTATATGTCTCACAACCTTCAGGGTTTACTGACCCAGATCATCCGGATAAAGTGTACAAGGTAGTTAAGGCTCTTTATGGTCTTCATCAGGCACCAAGGGCATGGTATGAAACACTGGCTTCCTACTTAATTGAAAATGGATTTCAAAGAGGCAAGATTGATCAGACATTATTCATCAAGAAGCACAAGAGTGATCTTTTGCTAGTTCAGGTGTATGTGGATGATATCATCTTTGGATCTACCAGGAAGGAGATGTGTTTGGAGTTTGAGAAACTTATGCATCATAAGTTTCAGATGAGTTCCATGGGGGAACTTACATTATTTTTGGGTCTGCAAGTTAGGCAATCATGTGATGGCATATTTATTAGTCAAGATAAGTATGTTGTAGAGATTCTTAGAAAATTTCAATTTGCTGATTCAAAAGTAGCAAGCACACCAATGGACTCTGAGAAACCACTTCTTAAAGATTTGGATGGAGAAAATGTAGATATACACACATACAGATCTATGATAGGCTCTTTGATGTATCTCACATCATCAAGACCTGACATCATGTTTTCTGTTTGTGCATGTGCATGATTTTAAGTAACTCCAAAGGTTTCTCATTTAATAGCTGTCAAGAGTATTTTTAGATATCTCAAGGGTCAACCTAGGTTGGGTCTATGGTATTCTAGAGAATCACCTTTTGACTTGGTAGCATTTTCAGATAGTGATTATGCAGGTGCTAGCTTGGACAGAAAGTCAACAACTGGAGGATGTCAATTCCTTGGGTGTAGACTAATCTCATGGCAGTGTAAAAAGCAAACAATTGTGGGTACTTCAACAACTGAAGCTGAATATGTAGCTGCTGCAAGTTGCTGTGGTCAAGTCCTATGGCTTCAAAACCAACTTCTTGACTATGGGTAGAATTTCATGAACACTGTCATACATATTGATAATAGTAGTATAATTTTCATAATTAAAAATCCAGTGCAACATTCTAAAACAAAACACATTGAAATAAGACATCATTTTATTAGTGATTGCAATGAGAAGAAGTTGATTCAAGTTCTTAAAATTGATTCTGATCACAACTTTTCAGATCTTCTCCCTAAAGCTTTTGATGTTGGAAGGTTTCAATACTTGGTAGCAAGTATTGGAATGCTTAATTCTTAAAATTTTAATCTGTGTGATGTTTGTATACAATTTTTGTTTGTACTGCTAGCTTTGTAAATTGGTACTGCTATTACAAAAGGTTTGTAGTGCTGGTATAACTTTGGATTGTGTTATTCATACTGTTAGTCATATGATTATTCTAATATGAGATAAGTACTTTGTACTGTGTTCTTTTGGTTTTAGACTAACAATTTCAGGTATGAATATATGAGCACAAAGGAAATTAGAAGTGAAATGGAAGCAGCAGAATGATAATACTAGTTGCTGACATAATAGGTTTATGATGGACTGAGTTTGGGATTTCATTAACAAAGGTTTACACCTAAGTTAATTGACTCATTAAAACTTCTTTCTTGAAACATGTTTATTATGTTTCACATTGACTTGATGACTCAGTTGGTCAGATAGTAACTGACTCAACTCAATTTCTATCATTTTATACTTTTAAGTATAATGTGCAAGTCTAAGGACATATAATAGAAAGAACAGCGAACAAATGTGCATCTAACACTTGTGTTAGAAGACACAATTGTCACAAGCTGGAAAACCTGTCAAGAAAGCCTTTTGAATAGGTTTATCTTTACACAGGCAGTTATTTATAGCTGAAAACATTGGTTCTCACACAACCAGAGGTTAATTTTAAACCAAAATCTTGATTAAGTGTCTGTTACACACTTAATCCCTTCAAAATGGTTGTAAGCAGTATGATTTTTCATAATAAAATCAAGTTCATACTGCTAAGTCAAAAGTTTCTTAAAAAGGATTTTTCAAAAGGGCTCAGAAAAACCATCCATTGATGGATAATGAGTCAATGCCCCATGATTCACCTCTCATAGGAGTTAACACACCTAGAAGTGATGAGGGAAGCACATAAACTCTTAAGGAATTGATGGCTACATGTACAACACTGTCTGATAATGGAGTTCAAGTTTAGATGATGGTGAGAGATCTTCCAAACAAGGGAGGAAGTGAAAACCCGGGGAGGAAATACTTTGGTACATAGTGAGAAAATCTTCCAATCCTGGAATCAGGGGAGGAAAATGCCCATATTTATGAAGACAGAGGAGGAAGATAAACCAAATGAAAGGGAGGAAAAGACAAGAGCATACAAGATGATGACATGGAGGTTGAAAATGACAAGATTCTGGAGTATTATATATATTCAGAATGGATGAAGCATTCAAAAGGAGAAAGTTCTATCTAGGTTCTTTTAGTTTCAATTTTCTTGAGCAGAACTAATCTTGTAAACCTTTAGTTCCCAATACTAATCTTCAAAATATTTAATTCCCAACAATCCTCCCCTAAACATGTGATTTCCCTAATCAACGCGTTTCTTCTGAATTAAATTTTGATTCTGAGAATCTTTCAAACACATCATAGTCAGACTTTTGATCTGAGCTATCTTCTGTTCTTCAAGATTAAATATCTATTTGTCTAACTCATCTGCTTTCTGTGTATCTGTTTCAGCAATAGCATCATCCTTCTTTCTCTTGAACACAATCAATCACTTGAATAAAAGATGGTGCAATTTCCTTGGATGAAGGAATTATAAGAGGAAATGGTGCTGTGTATCTTGGATGTTTGTTTCAACAAGTGAAATCATCTTTCAGCAACCCTTTGCAAGTGATGAACAAACGTAGTAAACGGAAATTGAAACTGAAAGAACCTAGATAGAGCTTTCTCCTTTTGAATGCTTCATCCATTCTGAATATATATAATACTCAAGAATCTTGTCATTTTCAAATAGATATTTAATCTTGAAGAACAGAAGATAGCTCAGATCAAAAGTCTGACTATGAAGTGTTTGAAAGATTCTCACAAACAAAATTTAATTTAGAAGAAACATGTTGATTAGGGAAATCACATGTTTAGGGGAGGATTGTTGGGAATTAAATATTCTGAAGATTAGTATCGGGAACTAAAGGTTTACAAGACTAGTTCTGCTCAAGAAAATTCACTAAGTATCATTCTACTGCTAGTGTATTTCATTCTACTGCTAGTGTTAGAGATTTTGCTGCCATAAGAATTCTACTGCTAGTATATCAAGATTGTGCTGCTGAGTAGATAAATGATGCGTATTCTACTGCTGTGTGGATAAGTATGAAAAAGATATTTGTGTATAAAAGTCAAGTATATACGGTAGACAATATCTTTAATAGTTGTTCACAGAACAAGTTGTAAAACTCAGATACATGTTGTATCTTAATGACTGACACTCTCCACACAATCAAAGCATGTGCTCGACAAGACTTGACAATATTGTAAAGATCTCTCTTGGACTATAAAAGAGAAATCTTAGCTTAGTGACTAAGTATGTGCCTTTCATAGAACTTTCATATTAGTTATCAAGAACAAACACAACAATATCTCTAGTCATAGAAACATAAGATTCAAGGTTTTGTAACCCTAGTGATAGTGAAGATCACTCGTACTATTTCTTGAATAATATTGAATCGTTTGGTGTTAACATTCATTGTTCATTATCAAATTCAACAAACATAACTGTTCCATTTTCATAACCAAATAACCTTCTAAGTGTGGTTAAGTAGATTCCTCATACTTAATCATATTAACTTAAGATATCATATAAACACGTTATAAAGGTCTAACACCCTTTTAATGTAACGCATCCTCTTAAAATGCACAAATATCACGAGTCAGAATAGCTCTAAGAGTCAAATAATAATAATAATGATACGGCAACGAACGAGTCCAAATGAGCCACTCGAACGGACTAAAGATACCTAATAGATAGCCATGAGCCTGTCTAAACGAGCCACTCGAATAGACAACCTAATCACATATATATCCGTCAATTCTAAGTTGTACAAGGAGCTGCAGACTCGAATGTACCAGAAGTGAAATGGGGTGCATGACACACACAAACCAATCACTAAAATCACATTATAATCATTCCAATTATATTCCTAGGATGCATCCATATGCCCCCTGCAAAACAGAATACATATGCAAGTACGAGACTATACATACATATAACAGAATGGCCAGCTGTGCCAACATCATATAATCATAACAGAAGGGAATGCTGTGGATCAATCACACCTCTACAGAAAGTGTCATGCCATTGGTGCCTCAAATACATGGCCATGGTACCTCCATGGCTAGTTAGCTCGAGCGACAAAACTGAACATAACAGAATAAAACTATCCATAACAAGCAATCGTAATCAACAAAGGCATATCAACTGAACAGAATCTCAATCAAGGAGATAATAAACAGATCATCATAATAGAATGGATAGCAACTGAATCATATAAAGGGAATCATAGCAATTGGATCATAGCAAATGGATCATATCATAGTAACTGAATCAAAGTCAAGGATTGAAAAGTCAAGAGATCAGAACCCTTATTGAGAAAGGGTAGAATATTTGTACCTTATGCAAATCAACCAACAAACTAAGAAAGCACACCGAAACAGGGAAATCACTTCTTCTTCACCGGACCTATACAAATTAATGATCACTTATTACTTATAAGCTCATTTTATAAGTTGACTGCGTATAGTTATTTAGATTCCATATTTAAGGTTTCTTTCGATTTTTAGAAACTTTCTATTTTTAGAAGGTTTTCATATTTAGTAAGTTTCCCCGATTAATCATTTTTAAGGTTAAAAATGACAATTAAGTAAAGTTAAAGGCTTAATATGCCCAATTTCATAGTATAGGGTTTAATATATAACTTTAGTGAAGTTTAAAGTTAAACATGTAATTTATCAAAGTTTAAGGTTTATATCGTAACTTAATTTCATAACGACCAATTTAAGATTTATTCGATTTAACGCACATATTAAATGTATTTCCTACTTGATTTTAGCCCGAGACAAACACATTCTATAAACTTGTGACTTACATAATAACTTTATTATAACAAGGTTCTTACTCATTCTTTTGTATAAAGGCTACAATATTATATTTGTGTTATATAAAAACCTTTTTATGATACTACAACACACACATGCATGCACACCCATGACTGTATGATGAGTCTAAACATGATGGTACCCTTACTCATATACACACGTTTTGTATTTATCACCACTGACACATACAAATACACCATGTCTATTAGTACTATATGAAGGGACAAGACCACACAAAAACACTATTTTGAACCCAGAACAGTACTGTTGGTCCACGATTTATATGGATCTCTAAGTAGCCTTTGATTACTTAATGGATGATTTGAATAAATCCAAATCAATCCAAGTGAGAAACTCTTAACAATTCGTTAATGTTAACGCGGAATATTAACAAGAACAATGAAGAACACCGAATTATCACTAACTTCATATAGATTACTAACACTCACAATTCGTACATACATGTATCTCCTTAGGGTTCCTTTTATACTTGAAGGAAACCCTAATTACAAAACCATGTGAAAAGATATCACGTATCTTCTATAAAGATACCAAACTCGTACATATCTTTTCCTAACTTAATACTAACAAACTTTCCTATTTTCACTGACCCGACTTAACATAACTACCAGACTTAACTATTACAAAACCAGACTTAACTAACACCAGACTTAATATTATAACTACCAGACTTAACTTAAGTCTGTTCTTCACTTGGTCTTCCTCGTACCTTGTAATTCCCAACAATCCTCCCCTAACTTGATCTTCATGTTCCATGAACTTCAAGTTCCTTCTGAGTAAGCTTATGAGGATTGGAATTGTCTTGATCTTCAAAACACTCGAAATCTGCAAATTTGAGTATTTGTGCAGCAACTTGATCTTCTCAGCATCTTATATGCATTTCACTTGATCTTTCCAGCAACCATGACATTTTGTACATCAATTCATATTAAGATTCATATCTATTCTCATCACTTCCAGGTGTATTAACTCCTGTGAGAGGTGAATCATTGAAAATTAATGGATTTGATGTCTCTTTACCAATAGCCATCACTACTGGAGTAGCCAAATGTTTTGGTGTGTAAGACCATGGTACATTGATAACCATATGATTTTTAGTAAATCATCAACTATCAACAGATTTGTTATGTCTTTACCAAAAGCTGTACCCTTTTGGACTAGCCAATTCTTTTGATGGAAAGCACCTCATCATGGTGAATTGATTACCATTTATGGTTTTCCACAGCCTTTACCACAAGCCATAACCTTGTGGGCTAGTCAACTCTTCACTAATCTTAGATATGGTGAGTTGAATACCATACAATTTTTAGCAAATTGTCAGCCATAAACGGATTTGAGCTATCTTTACCTGTAGCCATTTGCTCAGGATTAGCCAGTCCTTGTGTTGGTCAGACAAGGTGGACTGATAACCTTTTGTTGTGTTAGTGCTAAGCACCTCCACCAAGTGAGAAGTTCCAATAGCCTCACTTGACAACTTAAAGAAAACTTATCTAAACCAGCACTGCAACATAGACATTTTTTTTTATCAACAAAATTAAAAAGAACTACCAGAATTAAAAATAAAACTACAAGACTTAAAAATAACCTAAGTGCTAGTTAGTATACAAACTTTACATTTTTGACCTCCCCTTAACATAAACCTCCCCTTAAGTCCAACTAAGGGTTTAGCATACCAATGCTGACTACCAAATAATTAAACCTAGGGCCATCAAAAGCTTTAGTCAACAGGTCTGCAACATTAAAATCTGTATGTATTTTCTCCACCCAAATTAATTTCTTTTCAAAGCAATCCCTAATAAAGTGATGCCTGATTTCTATATGCTTAGTCTTAGAGTGGTATACTGGATTCTTAACAATACAGATGGTGCTTTCATTATCTATGTGGATAACAGTATTCATAAAATTCAAACCATAGTCCAGTAGCTGATTTTGAATCCACAAGACTTGTCCACAGCAATTAGCAGCTTCCACATACTCAGCTTCAGTAGTTGAGTTGGCCACAATTGTTTGCTTCTTGCATTGCCAAGAGATTAACCTGCTTCCAAGGAATTGACAACCTCCTGTTTTGGATTTCCTATCAAGACTTGCACCAGCATAGTCACTATCTGAATAGGTTGTCAGGTCAAATGATGACTCTTTAGGATACCATAGGCCCAAATTGGGTTTGCCCTTTAAGTACCTAAAGATTCTCTTCACAGCATGAAAATGTGAAGTCTTTGGGTGTACATGAAAACGTAAACAAACACATACTGCATACATAATGTCAGGTCTAGAAGCAGTAAGATACATGAGAGATCCTATCATGGATCTGTAATGATGCACATCCACATCAGCAACATCTTCATCCTTTGTTAAAGGCACCTTGTTTTCCATGGGAGTGACTGCAGTTTTAACATTTGCAAATTCAAACTTCTTCAAAATCTCTGCAACATGTTTGTCTTGAGAAATAAAGATTCCATCAGCTTTTTGCTGTACTTGCAGCCCCAAGAAAAATGTAAGTTCTCCCATTGAGCTCATCTCAAATCTGCTTTTCATTATGCCTTCAAACTCTACACACCAAGACTTCTTTGTTGATCCAAAAATGATATCATCCACATAAACTTGAACAAGAATCATCTGTAATGACAAGGCAATAGCAGGCATGATTAACACTATGCACAGATGTAGGGCCAAATAAGTCCATATATAAGGTGTGTAATGGCTCAGTAATGAATCTCTCTAATTTAGCCTTACAGGATGCCCTATGTTGTTTACCCTTGTTACATGCTACACAGGTTTGGTCATTCTTAAACACTTTAGAAGGTAAACCTCTAACCAGATTATTTTTCACAAGCTTATTCATATTCTTAAAATTCACATGACCTAACCTTCTGTGCCACAACTTAGATTCATCCAAAGTAGCTTTTGCAATCAAACAGGCAGAACCTTTTGCAGGTTTAGATGCTTTCATATCAAAACTGTACATGTTGTGTTGTCTAGGAACTTTAAGAAGGATCTGATGTTCACCAGGCATCTTAAAATCCGGAGTCAATACAAGACATTCAGTCTCAGTAAAAAGCACCTTATGCTGAGTATCACATATTTGTGATATAGAGAAAAGATTGAACTGCCCAAGTTCTTTTACAAAAGATACATTGTCAAATTCTAAATTGCCCACAGTGATTCTTCCTTTTCCAGTAATCTGCCCCTTGCTTCCTCCAAAGGTAACAGAACCTCCTTTGAATTCTTGGAAATCCTTCAGCTAGCCCTTGTTACCAGACATGTGCCCAGAGCACCCACTATCAAAAATTCCTCTATCTGCCATATAGCTGAGTGGATGACCCTGCACAAAAAGAAGAGAAATTAGTTTCTCTTAGGAACCCAGGCCTGAGTAGGCTTGGGTCCGCCTTGTGGATCAACATATTTAAAAGTCTTATATGAAACTGATCCACTATTGTTTTGGGATTTATAGGTATATTCATTCTTGAATGGATCCCAAGACCAACATGCTGAGGGCTTAACATCAGAACCCCCATTACCCTTTACAGCATTTGAAGTTGAAGGTCTTGCTGTATTCTTAGCAATTGGTCTCCTCACAGGTGAATGAGGTTTATAAAATTGGTTTCTTTGATTCACCTGTGGTTTTTGGAAAGGCTGTTTAGATCTCACTTGATTAACATAACCAGAATTTACATTAGGCCTCACAGAATTAAAGTTTTGCCTACCCAAATTAAAGTTCCTTAAACCAGACTTAATATTTGGTCTACCAGAATTAACATTAAAGTTTGGTCTACCAGTATTAACTTGTTGTCTACCAGAATTAATGTTTGGTCGGGTAGAGTTAACATGTTGGGCTGGTCTGGGGGCAAATTGGTTGGCATGATTTATTCTGTTAGCATTATTCCACACTGGTTGATTATTAACATGTCCCATATTTACATTCCTTTTAAGCTCAGCCTCTCTTTTCATTCTTTTCTCATGAAAGTCACAATCTCTAATCAAGTGACTTGTACTTCCACAAACAAAACATCTCTTAGGAGTGTATGTGTAGCTACTCCTAACTTCTCTGTGAACACTATTACTTTTAGGTGACTCATTCATATTAACAGATTCCCTAGGAGTTTTTATGTGGTTGACACAACTAGGTTTAACTGTTTGTGATTCAGACTTAGTCACAACTGGTTCACTTTCCTTAACAATCTCAGGTTCAGGACTCTCTTTTACTTCACTTTTTGACTCAGACTTAGAGTGATCAGAGACATCACCAATGGATCCTTCATTGTCATTAGATTGACAAGTAGAATACTCACTAGTTTTGTCCTTTGAGGTGGTTGACTCAGGTGTTTGAGGACCTCTTTTTCCATACACAAATAGAGAGTCATCTAACTCCTCTTTTTCAAGAGGAGTGTAGTCTCCACTCAATGGATGTGGAACTCCCTTGAAATCATTAGCCTTAACAAACCGATTATATAAAGGCTTATCAACATAGTCCTCCTCTCTATTCTTAAATATAGCCTTTTTCTCATCCTCCTCATACCCTAGGCCATGTTTCTTACTTGACTTTATTTGTGCATCCCAGCATTTAAACAGATTATCATTTGACTTATTCCACTGGTCTACACGTTTTTGCAAATCATCCTTTTCCTTTTGTATTCTTAGGCCAATTCTTCTATATTTTTTAAGTTTTTCATCTTGCTCATATATTTTATTAGCCTGAAAGAATAGTTTTTCATTTAAATCAGCATGTTGTTTCTGAAGGGTGCCTTTTTGTGCTTCTAATGTTTTTAGAGCACTTTTATAAGCTAAAATTTGTGCTTCTTGGTCACCTATCAGTGTCAATTTCTCATCACGCAAAGCCTTAATATGATTATAGGAATCAGTACATAACTTAGAACATAATGGTACCTCATTACTAGAACCAATGGCCATGAGTGCATGACTGGACTCTTCATTCTCCTTTGTGTGCTCATTCCAGTTAATAGCTCCAGCCTCCAATGTCACCATACTCATCTGGTTTCTTTCCATCTTGTCATCCTCTGCATCACTCTTCCTATACCCATCAGTAGACTTCTTCTCCGGGCAGTCTCTAGAAAAATGTCCATGCTTATGAAAATTGTAACATTCAACTTTCCTCTTAGTGTATCCAATTGGAGACTTGTTGTTGAACTTAATGGACCTCCCATACTGCTTTTGAAACCTTTTTACCCGCAAAGCAATCATGGCAATGTGCCATTTGATGTCCATCTCTTCTACCTCAGCATCATTTATCTGCTCCAAATCTTCACTGATAAAGCTCTCATCTTCTTGTTAATTGGCGAAGAATGAGTGAATCACCTCATCTGCAAAGCCTGAAGGAGCAGTCCTTTCCCTTGTAGAAGCTTCATAAACACCAGACTTAACACTGCCAGACTTAACCTTGTAAGTACTGCCTTTGCTTTGAGATACAAAAGCAACATTTGAAGAACTAGTAGTTGCCTGAATAGTGTCATTGATGTCCCTTTCAAAAATCCTAAGATTGTTGTACAGGTCATCTGGGGTCATTGAGTCAACTTCATCCTTCATTCTCATAGTCATAGACACATTTACCCATTTTGGTGGTAGAGACCTAAAAAACTTGTGATTTGCATCCTCATTAGATACAGCAGCACCATGTACTTCTAGTTGTGACAGAAGATGTTGAAATCTGTCATAACCCTTTTCTAATCCTTCAGCCTTTGACACACTGAAAGTTTCAAATTGCTGTTTAAGAACAGCCTTCTGCATCTTTTTAGAGTTTGCATTTCCACCAAAACGTTTCTTAATTGCATCCCAAATCTCCTTGGCATCTATCATTCCATGAAACCTTTGTAGATGCTCCTTTGGAATAGCCATAGGCAGCAAGGTTCTAGCCTTCTTTTCTTTTTCCACAGCCCGTACCTCCTCAACAGTCAATGGTGGTATATTTCTGATTTGCCCATCATTACCAACTGAAACCCTTTTCTTAGAATTACCCTTCTGAATAACCTTCCATACATCACTGTCAATGTACTCCAAGTAATGTTCCATCTCCATGGCCCATATGTCGTACTCTTCTCTCTTCAGTATTGGAAGCTTAATGTTGGATATGGTGGTGGTTGCAGGGATGATTGGTTGTGTTTTAGAGGTGCTGGTTTCAGGGTTTTCTTCCTCATGGTTTAAGTTTTCATCCTCACTGTTATGGATTGAAAAGGTTTCAGTGTTGATAGGTTTTTCAATATCAGACATTGTGAAGGGTGAATTGATTGAGAGTTTGTTTGTGGTGTTGTATTCTTCGAACACAGAGTCTCTCTAAAGGCTCTGATACCACTTGTTGGTCCACGATTTATATGGATCTCTAAGTAGCCTTTGATTACTTAGTGGATGATTTGAATAAATCCAAATCAATCCAAGTGAGAAACTCTTAACAATTCGTTAATGTTAACGCGGAATATTAACAAGAACAATGAAGAACACCGAATTATCACTAACTTCGTATATATTACTAACACTCACAATTCGTACATACATATATCTCTTTAGGGTTCCTTTTATACTTGAAGGAAACCCTAATTACAAAATCGTGTGAAAAGATATCACGTATCTTCTATAAAGATACCTAACTCGTACATATCTTTTCCTAACTTAATACTAACAAACTTTCCTATTTTCACTGACCCGACTTAACATAACTACCATACTTAACTATTACAAAACCAGACTTAACTAACACCAGACTTAATATTATAACTACCAGACTTAACTTAAGTCTGTTCTTCACTTGGTCTTCCTCGTACCTTGTAATTCCCAACAAGTACCCACATAAGACACCATGTGTTATGTTTTCTTTTACTCATTTTATCGACACAACCCAACATAAAACCACCCATGCGTAAATCTTTCATTTCATTGTACGTATATCATCTAGGCTTTCTCATGCATAATATAGATCTATTTTAACGTTCATATAACCCGATTCGAATAGTCACACATAAATATGAATCGACATGTATTATCTAGTAATATAAAACCTTAGATCGATCCATGTAATTCCTCATTTTGTATATTCATTAACTTATCATTTCATGTAATCAAAAACTATTTTTCTATGCGACATGTACCCATTTATCCCGACTCAAACTTGACAATAATCGACCCAATGTTTACCCCCCATTCGACCCTTGTTTTCCAGCCAATACCACACATACATCACATACTATAATGACCACATCACATCACCCGTTTGGAGCTACACACAACAACCATAATCGACCCATGTTTCTTTTCCTATTTTAACGAGACAAAAGCCACATGAAGACCCTCTTTTGAACAGCAACCACACGACCCAACATTAGCTCATATTCAACCCTTGTTTTAGCCCATACTCAGATTTAGATTACACGCATGAACAACAGATTTTATTAGCCAAGCACAACCCTATTTCGACATGTATATAGACATCATTTCATGTGACTATTTTCCAGATTTTAAGAGTTACCATAGTGATCAAATTAATGGTTAAATAGACTAGATTCATATGCTCAACCTACTGATTTTGAATAGGAACAAAACTCTTATGTCGACCTCTATATTTCATACGACTATATTATTTCAGATTTAGAGTGCTTATAAGTGGTCAAATCAATGTACATATATCAGATTCTAACAACCATGCAACCCTTATATCGACCGTATTTACTTGCTAAAAAAACTTCCATTATTCCCACGTTAAATTTCCAGATTCAATATATATAAAATGGATCCAACAACAATGCATGAAACCTGATTTTATATTCAGAGTTAAGACCTGATCTCAACATATACATTTCATTGTCTCATATGACCGGTTATTCATTATTCATACGACATATAATCCTTCATTTATATACCTTTTTAGGTCGATCAGAATTAGGTTTTCATGTTGAGGGAACAAGAGATCAAAGGTGGTACCTTTTGTGTCGAAAAGCAGGATGACTCAAGAACAAGATGACCTAGAATAAACCCTAACCAAGCACCTCCTGCACGCCCATAATTTTATTCGAACAGCCTACCCTTGGACCCAATAAACCAAGATCAATACCACCTTATGTTTGGACCTTGCACACCTGATGAACTCAAATAAGTACATTTTATTACTATCATTTATCCTATTAATTTGAATTGTTTTACTATATTATGTATGAGGATTGATACTTAATCGTTTACTTTTGTAATTCTCAGGTAAAAACAAGCATTTGGTGAAACTTAGCGATTTTGGACTAATTATGGAGCAAAACATGCAAGAAGTTAAGAGTCTACTGAAATGAAGAAGATCAAGACTAATCTGCTCCAGATGCGCCGCATCTCACTCATTACATACGGCGCATCTCTATTAAGATTCCACCAGATACGATCCAAGATACAAGAAGACATGCGCCGCATCTAATCATGGAGTTACGCCGCATCTTCTGGCGGTGTACGAATATTCCTGAATATTATAATCTTGGACCCCACGCGAAGTTAAGTCAATGCGCCGCATCTACTTACTAGATGCGCCGCATCTTCCCTCAGACAGAAACTATAAATACCCCAAGACCAGACGAATTTCGAGAGCAATATATTAGATTCGAAGACCGAAGCAGCAGAACCCTAGGACGAATTCAGTCAAGGAGGCAGCACAAGACACACCAAACGAAGATACAAGAGCTGTAAGAAGGTGCTGCATGTGTTTAATTCATTAAGTAGTTTTGTTTTATTGTGTTAGCAAACTTTAATTCATCAGGATTGGTGGCTTGTGTAATGTGACAACGAAAGATTGCACTCCCTTTAATACTTTCTTTCCCATCAATTAAAGTTTATATGTTGATGTCTTTGGTTACTACTTATTAGTGCATTGATAACCTCTGTGTTTATTAGTGGCTTGCGGGCATTTGACAGCGGAAAATAATGTGGCTCCCACGGTTATTACTAAATTGATCACTTAGGAATAACTTTTAGACATAAGTAATCATTAAGGGTTTATTCGCCGATAAGAATAGGACCAACGAGAAAGGGTTAACTACATACACTTCATATAAAGCTATCAATAAAACAAGTGACAATCTACTTAATCATAAGGACAGCCCTCTTATTGTCTCGAGTATTTATCTGTGTACGTGTGTGCTACTTGCTGATTCGTGCCTATTGGTTTATTTTATTATTTAATTGCAAACAAATCGTGCCAGTCTCTCAGGCTGAAACCCCCTTGCGTTAGGATATTAAAATACTGATTAGAATAACGAGATAATACGTTCCACTCTTAGTGATCGACACTCTACTTACCATTATATTCATACTGACCGGGTACACTGCTCGTTAAGTGTGTGTGTTATTGATAAGTCGGCTAAATATAAATTTAAAACTTGAGTAGGCATTAAAACTGCTAAACCACAACGACACATCACGCGCATCAAGTTTTTGGCGCCGCTGCCGGGGAGTGAATTGTTATTATCTGTTAATTTGATTAGTATTTTAATTAGGTTTTTCTTTTTATTAGATTAATTGCCATTCATTGTATTATTTGTATTTGTTGTTTTGTTGTTTATTTGTTTTGCTTTTTATTTTTGTTTTTGTGTTTATTTTTGTTTGTGTTTTTAATTTTTTTGTTTTATTTTTACGGTAATTTTTTTTCTGTTTGCTATCGTTTGTACTGAGCTAAATCGAACGATACGGCGCATCTGATTTCTCAGATACGGCGTATTGCGTTCAATTTTTTATAAAATACAACGTTTAATACTTCGATACGACGCATCTTTTCCAGATACGGCGTATCTGTTTTTGATAAAAAAAATTTCTAAACGTTAACGCCAATACGACGCATCGATCTCTGTCGATACGGCGTATCTTCTGAATCAAAAATCCTATATTTTGAAACGTAACGAAGATACGGCGCATTAACTTTTGTTAATACGACGCATTTGATTTTAAATAAATATCGATTTTTGATAATTAAAACTGATACGGCGCATTCCAATTTCTAAGCGGCGTATCTATTTTTTGAATAAAAGTCTGATTTATTTTTAACGTATTAAGATACGGCGTATCCCATTTATAGGATACGGCGCATCGTCAGCTGATATCAGCAACTTTTATTTTACTTTGATCGTTTCACCCTTCTTTTGCACGAGTAAGTTTTATTTCAGGAAGATGGACGATCCGGATATTACAATGGAAGAATATATTAGGTTTGAAAAGGAAAGAGCCTTGAGCAATAATGGGATCTATGATTGGGAAAGAGCAAGATATGGTGCACAAGTCATTGAGACGGAAGAAATCACTATGGAAGAATACTTAATTTTAGGACGAGAAAAAACAAGGAAAGAAAGAAACAAATTGCCGTTTCAACACGCTTGGTGTATGTCAAATGATGATGAGGAAGAATCATATATCATGAAACCAATTCCGGCAATTGTTATTGATAGTACTTTTTCTCCGGAGATTGCACAAGAAGATGATGGGTATACGGAACATTACGATGAAGAATATTCAGCAATCGTATTACCACCATTAGACAATCCAACGGATGAAGATGAAAAGTATTCTAATTTTGATTTCGAACCATTTGACGCCATAGTTGATGATGACATACCTCAACCAGATTTTGACCCAACGAGGGATTTTGAAGAAGTCTGGGATTACTTATTTAAAGATGAAATTCGGGACGATGCTGAAATTGCCAGACCACTAGTTGAAGATGGAGATTCACAGGACGAATTGGAGTCACTTACAACACAAAGTGGTACAAATTTATTTAATATAATTAATCCCGTTACTAATAATCTTGCTAGTTTTCCTAAACAGGTTGCAAAACAAAAAGATGATGAGGTGAAATTTATCACACTACCTATTGAAGCACCTGTGATCAACCCGTATTTTGTGGAGCTCGAAGAAGAGTTTGGTGATGAGTTCTTAAACATTGCTATAATTGATGAAGATGATGATTTAGACCCTATGAAGGTTGTTGAAGAACTCGAAATTTTACTTGCCAAAGACCCTTTCTCATCTTCTGCGGGAGTCAAGGGACGCCTTACTACCAAAGAGACTAACCAAGAAGAAAGGAGACTCATTTTTTCTCAACACACTACTCTTTCTGATGAAGTGGTCAAGTCATCCAATTTATCAACCAAACCGGGTATGAATAGGAAAAATGTACATGTATTGCCAAGGTATGATCTTTATTTATTTCTTCCATATTTACTAGCAAATTTACACTCTTTTCGTGTTTATTGCTATTATCACCCGCACTTGATCCCAAGTGGGGGGAACAACACCCTATTACACAGTAAATAAGGGTGGAGTCAGGCTCGTGACTCGAACAAAAACAAGCGCTTCGTGGGAGGCAACCCATGCTTATCTTTTACTTTATTTTTTATTTTTCTGTTTTCTGTGTCGAGTCAGTCAGGCCCGCATGAGGATACGGCGCATCTCAATCCTGAGATGCGACGCATCTCCTGCAATGGTCATATCTTATTTTATTTTTCTGCATTTTTATTTTCGACTTTAAAACTATTTATCAGTTTATTTTAATGCGGCGCATCCCTGGTTAAGGATGCGGCGCATCTTTATTCTGATCCGTATTTATTCCAGGCTCGATACGGCGTATCTTCTTCCATAAGATACGGCGCATCGACTGACCTGATGATTTTCAGTTTTAATTTTTAAGTTTTATTTTTCCTAACTACTAATGTATTATGCAAGTTTGAACCTTTCTTATCTTAGGTGTGTTTTAAAGTGTTGGTGGTATTATAGTTTCCTGGATTTCCTGTGGATACATCAAGTAGGAAGCTTTAACGTTCTCATCCACAAGAAAGATGATTTTTGCTCTTATCAAATGGAGGATCATACCGAGCAAATCTCAGGGGAGTTTTCCTGTTCTAATTCTTTTATTTTCCAGTTTTTAACCTTTTATACAAACAACGAGGATGTTGTTTAACTTAAGTGGGGGGATTGGAGAATTAGAACACTTAACAATTACCTGTCCTAAACTTTTTCAAAAAATATGCTTAAAATGTGCTTAATATATCAAACTTAAAAATTTTTAGCATGTTTTTGTTTAAGATCTAAGTTGCATAACTGCACACAAGACGTTATTTTCAAAAATTGTGATTTTTCAAAATTCACAAATCTATGAGTGTGCCGGTGACTTGTAAACTTTAGAACTTGGCTTGTATACTATTCGAGACCACCATAATGAGTATTATTTATATAATTGGAATGACTTGTCTAAATTGGTAAAATTCTAGGATTACACCCAAATAGCCTATTATATGTTATGTGTTATTAACTAACTACACTGGTTAGTTAACCCCCGTATAAACCCTTTTGTTACTCTCATTTTTAGAGTAAGATACCCCTAGAAAAACACTCAGAGCCATTCCTTTCGTTTCTTACACCTATGTTTAAAATGTTTCGTTACACCCTTACACCTTAGCCTACCCTGTAGATTAGAATCCGTGGTTGGTTAATTGCTATAGGCAAAGTGTGTTTCCTTACATTACCTGTGTTCGCGTGCGTAATTCATTATCTTTGGTTAGGTCGGGAAATTGCACAATGCAATTGGAGTGAAAGTAAATATTGTATATCTTTGAGTTTATTTTTCGTGTGTTTACTACTTTCACTATTACCGTTATTTCTGAAGTATGAAAAGTATGGAAAAATTATCCAGAATTATCATTATAGTGATGTGGTGAAATTTTACACATCTATGTTTATGTTTGAAAAAAAAAAAAAAAAAAAAAAAAAAAGTTGGAAGTTTGTTTTAACCAACTTATGTAAAGTTATGTAAGTGGTCGATATCACCACTATTTGTTGTACTATATCTATGGATTGAATGGGAATTGGCAGTTATGGGAACGCCAATTAAGGTTTATTCTTTGATTAAGATCTTGTTGAGTATAATTCGTGTCTACCTAAAGCGTGTGTTTCAAGTGTTAAAGCGTGAGTTATTCAATGATATGAGTCTTATTCATGGGATGGTTGGGATAGTGATTAACCACACTTAGGATTTTAATTTATTTGTTTTGTTTATTTTTCATTTTACACCAATTTATATCCCAAATGTTATCCATACCCTTTATTATTCTTTATCCAACCAAACCTTTGATTTATTGAGATTAGGGATTTGAGCAATCTTAAGTATCGTAGTCGAAGATTCGGCTATGTATTTATGATTTTGTCGCCCTTTTTGATATATTATTATTGGTGAAGTTTGGACCTATCTTTAGCCTATTCGAGTTAAGGATTTGAGCAATTGCAAGTATCGTGTTCGTGGATTCGATCATGTATTTGTGATTTTGTCGCCTTTTCTGGAATTTGAGATCGATAGTGATCAAGAATAATTAACCCTTAAGCCTAAAAACCCTTTTTACCGCTTTGAGACTTGTTATTCCTTAGCTTTAGTGGAGGAGATGTGTATACTTGCCAAGCTTATGATAGAATATTCGTCACGACTGGACAGTTAAACGATTAGATTTGCTTTTATCAACTTATTTTACTTTACTTCTAATTCGTTAAGTGTTTAGTTGTATGATTATGAAATAAACGAATACATGCTTAAATATAAAAATAAATCCTAACATCTTTTAGGATACATTTTCATAAGAGAAATTCTAAGGTTTACTTGGGGACAAGTAAAGTTCAAGTGGGGGGATATTTGATGAACTCAAATAAGTACATTTTATTACTATCATTTATCCTATTAATTTGACTTGTTTTACTATATTATGTATGAGGATTGATACTTAATCGTTTACTTTTGTAATTCTCAGGTAAAAACAAGCATTTGGTGAAACTTAGCGATTTTGGACTAATTATGGAGCAAAACATGCAAGAAGTTAAGAGTCTACTGAAATGAAGAAGATCAAGACTAATCTGCTCCAGATGCGCCGCATCTCACTCATTACATACGGCGCATCTCTATTAAGATTCCACCAGATACGATCCAAGATACAAGAGGACATGCGCCGCATCTAATCATGGAGTTACGCCGCATCTTCTGGCGGTGTACGAATATTCCTGAATATTACAATCTTGGACCCCACGCGAAGTTAAGTCAATGCGCCGCATCTACTTACTAGATGCGCCGCATCTTCCCTCAGACAGAAACTATAAATACCCCAAGACCAGACGAATTTCGAGAGCAATATATTAGATTCGAAGACCGAAGCAGCAGAACCCTAGGACGAATTCAGTCAAGGAGGCAGCACAAGACACACCAAACGAAGATACAAGAGCTGTAAGAAGGTGCTGCATGTGTTTAATTCATTAAGTAGTTTTGTTTTATTGTGTTAGCAAACTTTAATTCATCAGGATTGGTGGCTTGTGTAATGTGACAACGAAAGATTGCACTCCCTTTAATACTTGCTTTCCCATCAATTAAAGTTTATATGTTGATGTCTTTGGTTACTACTTATTAGTGCATTGATAACCTCTGTGTTTATTAGTGGCTTGCGGGCATTTGACTGCGGAAAATAATGTGGCTCCCACGGTTATTACTAAATTGATCACTTAGGAATAACTTTTAGACATAAGTAATCATTAAGGGTTTACTCGCCGATAAGAATAGGACCAACGAGAAAGGGTTAACTACATACACTTCATATAAAGCTATCAATAAAACAAGTGACAATCTACTTAATCATAAGGACAGCCCTCTTATTGTCTCGTGTATTTATCTGTGTACGTGTGTGCTACTTGCTGATTCGTGCCTATTGGTTTATTTTATTATTGGGATAATTACTAAAATAGCCCGATTGCCCAAGTGCTAAGAGTATCTGTCCCGATCTCAAAAAATTCCCCCCTTAGCCCAAGGGCAACCGTATATTCACGTATTGTACAGCAGTGTTTTTTGGGCAACTTTTATTTGTTGGGCAACCGTATATTGTACAGATGGTTTTTTTTGTCAATTCACATATTACTCATACTACTAAAAACCAGGGCTGGAACAAAATAAAAAGCATTTCCGCGCCCACAATTCACTCACCAAAATCAAATCAAACCAAACACCACCCTTCACTTCACTGATGTTTTTTTTTTATATAATTTACATGAACCTCTATGCTGACTTTGTTCTGATTGTTTTATTATTGAAGGGATTTGTGGCCCAGAAGTCGAGATCTTACTTCAAAAGGTTTCAAGTCAAGTTTAAGAGAAGAAGAGGTTTGTATGGATATATCTTCGTTATCTGCTTCTTAACTGGCTTTTTTTCTTTTTATTTACAAGGGTAATTTCGTATTTGTTTTATCTTGTTTCTTGATGCAGAGGGCAAGACTGATTACCGTGCAAGGATCCGTCTGATTAATCAAGACACGAACAAGTACAACACTCCTAAATACCGATATGTTGTCCGATTTGTATCCTTTCCATTTGCCTCTTTGATTCGGGGATATTTATATCATTATTGTGATTCGCTTAGGAAATAAATCTATCTGACTATTGCTTTTAGCATTTTTATAAAAAAGTTTCACTTAATGATGCTATTAGACCAACAAGGATATAATTGCACAAGTCGTGTCTGCAAGCATTGCTGGGGATATGGTTCTTGCAACTGCATATGCTCATGAATTGCCTCAGTACGGTCTTAAAGTTGGGCTCACAAATTATGCTGCAGGTACTTTCATGTCCTATTTTGTCTTTCCTAATGCTATCTCATCTTAATTAAAGTTTTTCTGTTAACCTATTATCAAATGCAGCCTACTGTACTGGACTTCTATTGGCTCGCCGTGTTTTGAAAATGCTTGAGATGGACCAAGAGTATCAAGGAAATGTTGAGGTATGCAACTCATTTATCACTTGAATCTCATTATTATGTGGATTTATGTTAACTGAGATATTATATCTGCAGGCAACTGGTGAAGATTACTCCGTTGAGCCTGCAGATAGCAGGAGGCCATTCCGTGCTCTTCTTGATGTTGGTCTTCTCAGAACCACCACCGGGAATCGTGTTTTTGGTGCTCTTAAGGTACTTGGATGATTTTAGACTATGGTTCAAATAGGTCGATTTTCAGCTTTTTTTGCAGAGGTGCCAGTTTTAACCCACTCAGTAATAAGTGGATTTGTGCTGTGTTTTATTGCAAACATGTTAAATAAGAAGTTTAGAAATAGGGAAACATGGGATCGGAAGTCATCTCAAATGATTATTTTTGACACACCCAACATTCAAAATCATTATTACTATTATTTAAATAAATATATTTTGCGACAGTAAGTCGATAATTGATGAGTATTTGTTAAATTAGTTAGAAAATGAATAATTGTTTTTTTGTTGGGTCAACTCTGTGTGACCTCTTCAACCCTTTACTATAGATGACGTGTTTCAACCCAATCTGTTTTGACCGGTTACCTACCTACATAACCTGCTGCTTCTTGCAATATCTAGATAAAGACTGCTAAGCACTTTCTTAATGTGTTTCATTGGGTTCAGGGAGCTTTGGATGGTGGCCTTGACATCCCCCACAGTGAAAAGAGGTTTGCGGGATTTAGCAAGGATGGTAAGCAGCTTGATGCTGAGGTTCACCGCAAGTACATTTATGGTGGGCATGTTGCTGCCTACATGAGGGTGAGTCCATAGCATATCAATGGTGGTCTTTGATGCGTCACCGTGCGGCAAGTACAGGGAAATCTGAGTTGTGGTAACTTTCAGCGTTGGTTGGGGCTCAAAGGAATAACATTGACGCAGCAGTATTGCTAGAATTCTGTCGATATCATGTTAGATTTTGATAGCACATTTATTGAAGAGAGATAGCGTTTCTTATAAGAAGAATACTAGACCGTAAATTATGTTTTGCAAAATCTAAACCATCTGAGACAATTTCACAATTATGTTCTGTATTCATCCAAGATCTTGGTTTTATTCGGTTAAGGCATTTAACAAATTGCCATATGGTGTGAGAAGACATGCATATCTGATTCTGGGCCCATTTTCTTGGTGTACGAGAATTGTAGATGATGCCTAGTTGCCTTCCTAATTAAGAACTGATAATGGAAGCAAGTTGTTTACAATGCAAATGAATATCTTTAGGGGTTCGTTGTAATATCAATTGTGGCTTCACTTTTGTAATGCCAATTTGTATTATCTGACCGTTTGATGTGGAATAGCGTTTGTTTCTAATAGACTTATTGCAATGAATCAGGATGATTTCATGCCAAGAACAAGTGTGGCGTTGGAAGTACTATTCAAGTATCTTTGCTGGTACGCTCCTGAACTCTTGGTCACATTTTCGTATTGTTTCATTTGCATTGAACAAATATTCATGCCTCAGTGATTGCTACTTATAAAAGCTAAATAAGTCCTTTGTTATAGTGTTAGAATCAATAATCAGACACACAGCGGCAGTAACCAGAAACATATAGATTGAAGACTGTAATTTGTTTTATTATAGCCTTATTTCAATGAGTTAACTTACGAGTTTTTGATTGAAAATCTCCCCACAGTTCTATTAGATCTAATCTCATCAAGTGAGACGTTTCCGCTTTTTTGTTTGCACAGCTTCCCATGCATATTGTGTGGCACTTGCATAAAGGAAACATTTACGCTACAGCAGCAGATGCTGCAAGATCCGAGGCGTTTATATGCACCTGGCCGCCTTTATCATGTTATTGTTAGGAAGCCATTCGGGTATATCACTGCATCTTTTCATCTACGTTCATCACATTTCATCTCACGGTCGGTATTGATTTCAATCCAAGGATCTCAAACATTTGTTGGACTTTTGAATTTGTTGTTAGGGTTGGAAGATTATCCCCTGTTGTAAAGACAGCAGTACCCGTTGATGGTAGATTTGAGCACATGGTTATCTCGTGCCATGTTCTTACTGATCATTCTATTGCTCTCATGGAGCGTGAATTTTCAAATGCCCTCGATGTAAGTCACCTCAACTCTCTTTCATCATGTTATGTTTCTAGAACAATATTGTACCTCCCATGTTAATACTCCTTCCAGTTGTTAAAGAAGTGTATGGTTTGATTTTGTTGTTGAATGGATTACTATTTAACTTTGAACTTCATGTAAATTTTATGAAGAAAAAAAAATCTAACTTTTTTTTCCAGGATACATCTTTATAAATAATACTGCAAATACCAACAAGTTGATGTCAGTTTTATTAGAAAATTTATATCAAAATTTAAATTTGAAAATCTATTAGTTTGACCTCAATAGTCGGTGTTTCCCTCCTTTATTAAACAAATGGAATACTATAGGAGCCTAAAGCTATTATTCTTGTGAATTGTGATAGTTCAGACATTGAAGGAAAAAGATCGAGTACTGGATATCCCGCCACAACAGAGAATGGAGCGAAGGTCATCAGTAGCCATTGAGCACTCAGTGGAACACAAAGCAGCATTAGCAAGAGCGGTTGCACTAGACGTTCCTGAATCTTACTTGCCTAGTGAATATGGTACCTTCCGGAATGCTCAAGGTAGAGATGATTCTGATAAATTATTGACAGAAACACTTGGGTCATCAAGGAGTCAAGAAAGCTGGGATGAGTTAGCTGTTCGGCTTTTTGAGACTGATGAATCGGGTCAAATGGTGCTAAAGACCAATGTGTATTGAAGTGGTCTTCGTAAGGTTCTATAAATAGATTTTAGATGAGTATGTACGTATTCAGCAATCACCATTCTTTTGATACATGTATCTGTATAGTTTCTTGGTCACTTTACGGCTTGTTGATCTCGCTATATTGTGGCTAGCTCCCAGTTCACGCCGTTTTCATTTTGTGGATCCTATTCTTGTGAGCAATACATCGAAAATAAGACCCGTTATACAGAATCATTCAAGTAGAAACGGGTCATTAAGATATTGTTTATAACCCTTTCACCAAACTATTTTACTTTGTTGGCCAAGTTTTTTTATTTCCTCCATATTTTCTTAGACTTGTCTGCACTTTGGCAATTTCAAAGTCTACTGCCACAGTGGTTCGACAGTGTCTTTGAACCTATGGGTCCGTCATGTTGAATAACGAGTCAAAACGGGTTGGAACAATACATACCACTTTGGTACCTGTCAAAATCAGCAAGAAACCATGTTTTTCAAGAATGTCATACTTTTTCTATAAATAGTAATACAATAAACATTGTTAATGCCTTAAAACAGATGGAAAAATCAAACATAAATTACAAGAAGAAATTATGTTTTTATATTTTTTTTACTATTTTGCATTTAGTAGATTTTCTTAAAACAAAAAGTGAGCTACATAAATTACCAGCAGGAATGACTCATTTTTGGGCAACTTGTGTATTTTTTGGGCAACTTTTGTATTTTTGGGCAACTCATTCCTGTTGGTAGCTTTGAATACAAAAGTTGCCCAAAAATACACAAGTTGCCCAAAAATACACAAGTTGCCCAAAAAATACAAAAGTTGCACAAAAATACGTCAGCATCAACTAACACTACCAGCAGGAACCAGCTAAAGCTAACAGCAGCAATGAACTTATTCCAAAAAATACAAAAGTTGCCCAAAAAATACAAAAGTTGCCCAAAAATACGTCAGCATCAACTAACACTACCAGCAGGAACCAGCTAAAGCTAACAGCAGCAATGAACTTATTCCAAAAAATACAAAAGTTGCCCAAAAATACACAAGTTGCCCAAAAATACGTCAGCATCAACTAACACTACCAGCAGGAACCAGCTAAAGCTAACAGCAACAATGAACTTATTCCATAAAATATAAAATTCCTAACAGTAGATTAAAAAGTGAAACCATTAACATTGTATGATTTTGTTGTCATTGTCATTTGTTGTCTGAGCAATCAAAAAGCCCATTTAAGCAATCAGTCCTTTTTTCACATAATTAAACCTTCTTGATGTTATCGATCTTTAATCACGCCCACTCCATTGCAATTTTAGTTAAAATGAATAGAAGCAAAACTTGGTAAAATAAGGGATCAATTTCAACAAAAAAGTATTGTAAATACATTTGAAGGTTGAAATTCTGGCAACTATGTTACAAAAATGTGTAGGGATATGAGTAACCCCAAAACAGAATGTACTAAAAAACAAAAGCAAAAAAGGCATAAATCTACACATCTAAAGTTACATAAATAACAAGATATGTACCATGCCATGACACACACACACAACCACTAAAAATATTTAACTTCTGCTTGTACAAAGTAAGACTTCCCAACTTCAATGTCTATATACTGTGATTGCAGCATCCAGAGACTGATGTTGCAACAGCTGGTCTGATGATTATTCTTAAATTACCAACTGACAAACAGGTCAAACCTCAAACCAAAATAGAAAAGTCAACTCTCAAATCTCATCTTGTACAGAAATAAACACAAATCCTCAGCCGAACACGGCATGCCTTCATCTGTCTGAGAGAAAGAAGTACGCACTTTTATTAGTGGATAGACATACGAAATAAGAAATACAAAAACTTACATGATACAAGTAAATAAAGACAGATTTATATCACATATGTTTAAGTGGCTGAATATCATAAGTTTTTTTAGTGATCGTTATTGTTTAAATTTTATTATTTTAACTTCTGTAAAGGGGTAACTATATTATGTTGCATACTTGCATGTTGCTAAGGGCCGCTATAAATACTTGCAGCATTATTCTAAATCAAATATGCTGAGGTATCAAGACAATAATAAATCCTGAAAACCACATAAGTACTTCTTAGTGAACTTCTTTCATTTTATTTATTTTAATTATTATATAAGGAATCTAGACATGTTCCACGTATTTCCGTTGGTAGTCAAACCTAGCCAATATGCCATAAGGTGCATAATTGTTTATGAAGTCAGGCCTAGCCACTACAACTTACGTATTTCCGTTGGAAGTCAAACCTAGCCACTACAACTTATGAAACAGACTTGATATATTTCAACTTGGAAGTATCAACTGAGCATGAGCAAAGAACAGTAGAGGAGATTCCAAAGAAGAATAAATAAGCTGATAGGCGGCATAAGTGTGTAAATATAATTCAATTGATACAAGAATAAGAGAGAGGAGAGTACCTGAAGGGTGATGCCTTATTTGATACTTGAAATGAATGTGAACGAGTTGAAAATTGTAAGGTGGATGCCTTGCAGTCTGTTTATTTATTTCCAAAAGACATGGCTTTCAAATATCATCCCAGGATCAAGGCTTTTGCAGAAGTTACCACATCAAGGATTCAAACGAAGCTCAACAAGAATAAGAATAAAAACACTGGGCTAATTAAACATGCCTTTTGGCTTATGGTGATCTGTAAGTCTTTATATGACTCAGTGCTCCTTCCTTCTCAAATCAAACATGCCTTTTGGCTTTGGTTTCCGTCCCTAATTAAATGAGCCTTTTGATTTTTCAATTTTTTGGGAACACTTTCAATTATATATTGATAGTTATTTACATATGGAATGATGAATAATCATCTTAAAACAATGTGTTGGGCAAAAGGTTCGTTTATTTTGGGATGGAGAGATTTTATGTCATGCACCGTTTATGATTTTACATCTGGATCATACGGGGATCTAAAATTGACATTTAGAATATCTTAATGTAGATATAAAGGTACATATCGTAGTCAAGAGGTGGCTATCAAGGTGCTTAAGGCCGAGAAAATAAGCTCAGCTATGCAGCAAGAATTTGCACAAGAAGTTTATATCATGAGGTTTGTCATCATTTACCGTGAAACTCTTGGCTGTACCAATTTGATGCAGAGTTTAAAATATATATGAATGTTGTTGCATCCAAGTTTTCCAACCTTTTTAGCATCTACTTTTTCGGACTTCCTAAGTTTTACTAGTTACAGCTTCGGTATCCTCTAATCAGGATTTTCAAACGTTCCCTAGCTAAGAGGTCGGCATCTTTCTAAATGAAAATGATACTGAAATATGCTTCTATTTTGTATATGCAGGAAAATCAGACATAAGAATGTTGTACAGTTCATAGGAGCATGCACAAAACCTTCCAACTTGTGCATTGTAACTGGTAAGTACTGATAGCTATTTGAGGTTTTGTCAAGCATGTAAGGAAGGATTTTGTTTTTTTCATATGTGATATCTTATCAAGGATACTATTTTAGTAACTGCATCCATCTTAACTTTTATGTGACACAGAATTCATGAGTGGGGGAAGCGTGTATGATTATTTGCACATTAAAAAGGGTACATTTAAGCTTCCATTGTTACTCAAGGTTGCAATTGACCTGAAGGCTGCAAATCTTCTGATGGATGAGAATGACGTAAGATTCTTAATTTTTTTATAAAATAATTTGATTAGCAATCTTTATAGCATATTAGTAAAGTACTTCATTTTCTAGCTAATGGAAATTAAATTACTTCCATATAACATTTATTTAGAAGTCATTATTGTTCATGATGCTTAGCCAAAAATCTATGTAATGCTTCATATTCAGGTCGTTAAGGTAGCTGATTTTGGTGTTGCTAGAGTCAAGGCTCAGACTGGTGTCATGACAGCCGAAACTGGGACATATCGATGGATGGCTCCTGAGGTGCCTAATTATTCCTATCAAGCTTTATAAAGATACTTTGTTTTTTATATAAGTTCATCTTTCCGATGTTAACTCTAAGGGCAATTTCATATCTCCCCTACTAAAACATGAAAATTTCATATTTACCCAAATTATGCTTTAAAAACATTGTACATAATGCATTCAATGGCTCTATGTTGGACATATATGAAATTTCCCCTTAACTTTAACTATACATCATGAAAATGAGCACGCGCGACTTCTTTACATATATCGACTACTACTGTCCCATGAAATCTGCAACATTAGACAAGGTATATGATTTTAGAGATTATTGACAACACTACAACTTACGTATTTCCGTTGGAAGTCAAACCTAGCCACTACAACTTATGAAACAGACTTGATATATTTCAACTTGGAAGTATCAACTGAGCATGAGCAAAGAACAGTAGAGGAGATTCCAAAGAAGAATAAATAAGCTGATAGGCGGCATAAGTGTGTAAATATAATTCAATTGATACAAGAATAAGAGAGAGGAGAGTACCTGAAGGGTGATGCCTTATTTGATACTTGAAATGAATGTGAACGAGTTGAAAATTGTAAGGTGGATGCCTTGCAGCCTGTTTATTTATTTCCAAAAGACATGGATTTCAAATATCATCCCAGGATCAAGGCTTTTGCAGAAGTTACCACATCAAGGATTCAAACGAAGCTCAACAAGAATAAGAATAAAAACACTGGGCTAATTGTCAACGAACATTTGTACAGAAAAGCATTGAATTAACTCAATTTGGTGAGCTTCAGAGATCTTTCCATGTAGCCCACGGTTCTGGCTAGACAATGCTCCTGAGTATTTGGACCGGACTGATAATCATCTTTGACTTTGTGACTTCAACGGTTAACTCAGCTTTGAGTCATCAAAAAACGACTCTCTTGAAAGAAGAAAAAAGTAGTACAAGCTAGTTCCATAAACCTTCACTCGATAATTGAAGTAGCCCACGCATCTGAAGGTAAGGATTTTCCAACAATTTCTCATTGTTACTCTGCACATTTACAAAAAGAACAGTGTATATTAATATTATATTCATGCAACACACAGATAAATACATCAAAAATTGCAGTGTAGGTCTCTTTTTATGTGTTATCTTTTTTCCCATGTACCTAGGAACTTCTGTAATAATATTAACTTTATTTACTAAACTGCATATAATGGCACACCTGCTGAGCTCTGGATACAAGAGATGAAAGTCCACGCTGATAATTATCTGCTTCTTCGGTCATCATCCTCTGCAAAATTATAATTTGAATCGATAAGATCACTAATGTGTTTATCCACTTTATTGAAGGCGGAAAAAAAGAAACCTTCAAAAGGAATGTTGACGAGAAATAAGCCACCCTGGAGTCAGTATCATCTAGTAGCTCCCTGTCAAATATCATTAGACAAATCAATATTCTAAGATTAACAAAAAGCAGTAGAACTAGGTGGCAATTTCAACCCATATAGTTATATATCGGTTGATCGATTCGGGTTGCTTTTTATCTCTAAAATTAACATATTTGGACACTCATTTATAAAATTAACATATTTGGACAAGACGCGTTCAACTGAACCCGACGTGATCCGTTTCGCCAGATATGGTCGCTCCTTTAAAGATTCGAATATAGTTCAATTAAAATCACAAGTTATTAACCTCTAATATACGAACTTTCAAAACATTTGAGCCAAGAAGGCAGCCAACTCCATGAAATTACCCGCTAACCAATCTTGATCATACACATAAACAGTAAACCTGATTAGATATTCATCATTTCATTATATGTCCATTTGACCTGTTATAGATCCGCAAAAGGGTATCTTCTTATAATTTTCACTTAGGCATTTCATCGAACTCTTGGCACACAAAACTCAATACAAAACCAACAAAATATAAATGAGATCCAATTTTACAGCTCGATATGAAATTGTGTATCATATATTCACACATTTACAACCGTTTACTCATATATTCATCTAACTTGTTGACAGTTAACTATTACGAACGAATCATACCTGTCAACCTTACTAACTGCATCATTCATATCCGCACAAGTCTCATCTAAATCATCACTACCTTCATCAGGTTCAGGGACATCTTCCCCATACTCCAAATCTTCCATATCCATAGTTTCATCAATACTCTTAGATGCAGACCTAGAGATAACTTTCTGATATGTACCTTCATGAGTTTTAGAAATCATGTTCACATGTTTCATAGTAGATTTGGTAAGTGGGTTCATAGTTCTTGTAGTTCTCCTGGGTTTAATAGATGAATCCGTCCTTTTAGAGGACGGAGGGAGGTTAGGATCATAATCCGGATCATCCATGGTGATTAAACCATATCAAATCCAGAAAGGGGAAGAGGGAAACAAACACTTGAACCGTTACCCAGATGAAATGAAAAAAGAGGTGGATAGCTAATGGGTTTAAATTGAAAGAGGCGGATTAAATTTTGGTTGATATAAGTTTTTTTTTTAGGTTGATATAAGTCATTATTGGTATTTTTGTTGCTGGAGGATTAGTAATGAAAAAGGATTAGTACCAGTAGGAGGATTACGTTAATAAATAACAAGTTTCTAATTTTAATGCACGTAAAATGACCAAAATATCCTTTTGTTCATGTATTTGTTGCCCAAAATTCAAAAGTTGCCCAAAATACAATACATCCCTTATACATCGTATCAACAGTTGTATATATACTTTGGTCGGTGACGTGGCGTCCTGTGGTCCGTCGGATCAGTTGCCCTGGGCTAAGGGGGGAATTTTCTGTGAGCGGGCTAGATACTCTTAGCACTTGGGCAATCGGGCTATTTTAGTAATTATTTTATTATTTAATTGCAAACAAATCGTGCCAGTCTCTCAGGCTGAAACCCCCTTGCGTTAGGATATTAAAATACTGATTAGAATAACGAGATAATACGTTCCACTCTTAGTGATCGACACTCTACTTACCATTATATTCATACTGACCGGGTACACTGCTCGTTAAGTGTGTGTGTTATTGATAAGTCGGCTAAATATAAATTTAAAACTTGAGTAGGCATTAAAACTGCTAAACCGCAACGACACATCACGCGCATCAACACCTCTTTTACACCACCTTGTATTCGACTAAAAGAAGAAGCGATCCAAATGCCGCCACCTAAGTTTGTTTTAGGGTTTTTGGGTGTTCTTTGAATGTGAGATTCGGTTGAAGAAACTGAGAAGGAGGAGGGAAGATATAGGAGATAGTAGCCGAGCTTTAAGGAGATAATAAGGCCAAGTTTTTATCTTTCAAAATTTGAAAATAGTTCTAGACACTTCCTTATACTAAGTTGTGTACAAAATTTTATTGAATTTGGTCCTAGTTTGGGCGTGTGATATGACCACCTATAGCATCATGTATGTCAATTAATATACTTTTTAGGTTATACTGTTTGTACATAAGAGAAGATAAGAGGGATCGAGTTGGACTTTTTGGCCGAGCAAAGTGGATAGTCAAATGACCAATTCTCCATTTAAATTTTTCCATGAGCGTAGACCTCATTATGGACTTATAAGTTATGTACAATATATTAAAAATATTTGGCCCCTATAGGATTACTTAGTCGTGGGATATAATTTTTGAAGATAAGATGTGTGAGTTGATTTTATACAGCTTAGGTTATAGTCTATTAGTATCTTGTAGTTCTATTTATTTAGGTCGCATTCATTTCAAGGTTCAAATTAGCCATGGATTTAGAATCAATACTTTTATGTTATTATAATTCTTTCCCTCTAAAAGAAAATTTTCGTCCTTGAAATTTGAAGTAGGAACGTCAAACGAATACGTACCGAATCACGAAAAGAAATGCGGATAGCTGAGTTCAAGTTATATTCAATCTTAAGTTGTAACTAAGCAACCTATTAGTACCAAATCCGGTTGAACATGCCTTTCTTGGTTGTAGTTTGAATTCTTTCTTCATTGTGTTTTGATGAAAGAGAAAACTCAGATCCGGTTTTTTAGGTAAAGCTGGAAAATGACTGGTCAACTGCATTTTGACCGGTAAACTGCGTTTTGATGGTTGCGTTTTGACTGATCTATCCATTGCGTTTTGATGACAAGAAGACATTTTTATGTTTTTTATGAAAAGAAATGCTGTCAAAATTTTGTGAGTCATTGCGTTTTGTCTAAATTCAATTGCGTTTTGACTGAGTTGACCGGGTCAAAGGTTAAAAAGATAAGAAATTGAAGACCAGTACCAGTCCCCGTACAAAACCACTACTACAGCCTCGACATGACCAAAACTATCCTATCCTACAACTAGACTCAACCTCAAGACCCTATCATCACTCAATCAACTCTCAAATCAAACAACGTACAAAAAGACAAACAATAACAAATTCATAAGATCTCTGAAATAGTCCCATTTTTTATATATAATCTTTTTCAAGTTTTTTGTGGAACCTGCATCATCATCGATCAGACTCAAACAAAAAGACCAAATAATTGAATCTCAGCTCATTCTTTCAGATCATTCAAGGAAACATCAAGACTCTTGAAGCTCTATCATACGAGAAAAAATCATCATCATCGACCTTGTTGAAGCCTAGCTTCATTTAATAAACGAAACAAGCAAGAAAAGAAGATAACAAATCTGTTATTTCTTTTTCTATAGTTCGTTCAAAAATCAACATCAACACAAAACAATAACATTAATCCCTATCCGAGACCCACAAATGGATCTTGAAGACTTATTTCTTGATCCGGTTTGAGCATCGAAAGAAGATATAGGGTGCGTATGGTTAAGTTTGTGTTTGTGTGGTTTGATTAGAAGGACTAGTTAATTGGATGTACATCGTGATGATGATGAGGTGGAGATTATAGATCTGTTTTGGAGAATAGAGGGGGCGGATTTATGTGAGATTAGGGTTTGGGTTAGTTTGGTGACTGAGCGAAATGAAGGAGAGAAGGGGGCGGATTATTGTGAGATTAGGATTAAGGATTTGTGTTAAATGAGTCTTTAATAACCGTAACTTTAGGGTTAGTATGGAATTGGATCAGGTAGTGTTCGGATTTTTTTGGTGGACTGATTAGCTTGGGCTTCAATTATAACAAGAATACATGGGCTATTGTGATTATACAAAATTTTGGTAGTTTAATGACTTTACCAATTTTTTATTGCTTTATCAATGTTAAACTTGATATAATTGTTAGCAAATGGTATTTTGGTCGTATAAAATTTCACGGGGATACTTATTCACGGCTATTTGTTATTTTTTTTTTTTCAAAAATGACTACGGAGTTGATCGGGTATATGATTTAAACTGGGCTGAATTGTTATAACATAAACTGGGCTTACAAATCTCGGATTGGGCTGGTGTGTTGAATCGACATCCATTGTGTTTGGACTGAATTTGATTTTAAATGCTATATCATAAGACCAAATGGATTTGGCAATATCACAAAAAAAAAAAAAAAAAAAAAAAAAAAAAAAAAAAAAGAAGAGAAAAAAAAAATATTTGAGCTAAAAGTTATAATATTTTCCAATGTATTTTTTTTTTATCCATTGAGTGAATTTTGGATATAATTATTTGGCGAAAAAGAGTGGTATGTTTGGATCTACAAAATTTGATGAGGATACACACGTCACGGCTAGTATTTGGGTATATGAATGTCAACATGATTACGGGTTTGATTTGGTATCACTAATTTGAGATTGAAGTGGAATTTCACGAAGGCGCATACTTATTTTATATTGAAGTCGGGGATGGTTGGATGCATGACTTTCAATGATAACTTGCTCGTGCTTAAGATTTAAGTTGAAGACTTGGTTTATCTAGTTTCCAAAAGTCGGGGTGGATGGTTGAAGACCTGGTTAACAATCACTTAAAGAAGTTACATTATAGTACTCAGTGTCACACGCAGAAGACGATGTGGATAATCGCAAGAGGTGATGAAAGTCAACTACTTTTTCGGGATAGTATTGAGTACTTAGAGATTTGCACGGTGCACAAATTCTCTACACTGTTGATGCGCGTGTATGTCGTTGCGGTTTAGCAGTATTAATGCCTCCTCAAGTTTTAAATTTATATTTAGCCGACTTATCAATAACACACACACTTAACGAGCAGTGTACCCGGTCAGTATGAATATAATGGTAAGTAAAGTGTCGATCACTAAGAGTGGAACGTATTATCTAGTTATTCTAATCAGTATTTTAATATATTAAGTTAGCTATACAACCTAATCTAACGCAAAGGGGGGGGGGTTCAGCCTGAGAGACTGGCACGATTTGGTTGCAATTAAATAATAAACTAAACCAATAGGCACGAATCAGCAAGTAGCACACACGTACACAGATAAATACTCGAGACAATAAGAAGACTGTCCTGATAGATAAGTAGTTTGTCACTTGTTTTATTGCTAGTTTTATATGAAGTGTATAGTTCGATGCAACGCACCGAGATTAAGTCCTTTCTCGTTGGTTCTAATCTTATCGGCGAGTAAACCCTTAATGATTACTTATGACTATCCTATTTATCTTTCTTCCTACTTTTCTACAGACGATAGAATGCATAGGCGATCTAATAAATAGGCGAGGGCAGAGGCATGGCGACCTGATCAATGCTCAGCTAGACGCAGAGGTTATCAATGCACTAATAAAAGTCACCAAAGACATCAACATATAAACTTTAATTAATGATAAAGCAGTTTTAAGGGAGTGCAATCTTTCCGTTGTCACATTACACAAGCCACCAATCTTGATGAATTAAAGTTTACTAACACAATAAAACAAAACTACTTAATGAATTAAACACATGCAGCACCTTCTTACAGCTCTTGTATCTTCGTTTGGGTGTGTCTTGTGCTGCTGCCTTGACTGAATTCGTCCTAGGTTTTCTGTACTTCGGTCTTCTGTCGAAACTTCGGAACTTATATTCTGCCTCTCGAATTCGTCTGGTCTTGGGGTATTTATAGTTTCTGTCTGAGGGTAAGATGCGGCGCATCTAGTAAGTAGATGCGGCGCATTGACTTAACTTCGCGTGGGGTCCAAGATTATAATATTCAGGAATATTCGTACACCGCCAGAAGATGCGGCGTATCTTCATTCTTGGATGCGGCGCATGTCCTCTTGTATCTTGGATCGTATCTGGTGAAATATTGATAGTGATGCGCCGTATGTGATAAGCAAGATGCGGCGCATCTGGAGCAGAATGTCTTGATCTTGTACATTTCAGTAGACTCTTAACTTCTTGCATGTTTTGCTCCATAATAAGTCCAAAATCGCCAAGTTTCACCAAATGCTTGTTTTCAACTGAGAATTACAAAAGTAAACGATTAAGTATCAATCCTCATACATAATATAATAAAACAAGTCAAATAATTAGGATAAATGATAGTAATAAAATGTACTTATTTGAGTTCATCAAATATCCCCCCACTTGAACTTTACTTGTCCCCAAGTAAACCTTAGAATTAATCTTATGAAAATGTATCCTAAAAGATATTAGGATTTATTTTTATATTTAAGCATGTATTCATTTTTGCCATAATCACACAACCAAACACTTAACGAATTAGAAGTTAAATAAAATAATTTGATAAAAGCAAATCTAATCGTTTAACTGTCCAGTCGTGACGAATATTCTATCATAAGCTTGGCAAGTATACACATCTCCCCCACTAAAGCCAAGGAATAACAAGTCTAAAGCGGTAAAAAGGGTTTTGAGGTTTAAAGGGTTAATTATTCTCCTTAATCTCTATCGATCTCAAATTCCAGAAAAGGCGACAAAATCACAAATACATGATCGAATCCACGAACACGATACTTGCAATTGCTCAAATCCTTAACTCGAATAGGCTAAAGATAGGACCAAGTAATCTTTACCAATAATATTATATCAAAAAGGGCGACAAAATCATAAATACATAGTCGAATCCACGACTACGATACTTAAGATTGCTCAAATCCCTAATCTCAATAAATCAAAGGTTTGGATCAAGAATAATATAGGGTATGGATAACATTTGGGATATAAATTAGTGTAAAATGAAAAATAAACAAAACAAATAAATTAAAATCCTAAGTGTGGTTAATCACTATCCCAACCATCCCATGAATAAGACTCATATCATAGAATAACTCACGCTTTAATACTTGAAACACACGCTTTAGGTAGACACGAATTATACTCAACAAGATCTTAATCAAAGAATAAACCTTAGTTGGCGTTCCCATAACTGCCAACTCCCATTCAATCCATAGATATAATATACAACAATTAGTGGTGATATCGACCACTTACATAACTTTACATCGTTGGTTAAAACAAACATCCAACTTTCTTCTTTTTTTTTCTTTTTCTTTTCTCATTTTTTCGATTTTTATTTTTTTTTTTTATTTTTTATTTTTTTTTTATTTTTATAAACATAAACATAGATGTGTAAAATTTCACCACATCACTATAATGATAATTCTGGATAATTTTTTCATACTTTTCATGACTTCAGAAATAACGGTAATAGTGAAAGTAGTAAACACAAAAAAAATAAACTCAAAGATATACAATATTTACTTTCACTCCAATTGCATTGTGCAATTTCCCGACCTAACCATAGATAATGAATTACGCACGCGAACACAGGTAATGTAAGGAAACACACTTTGCCTATAACAATTAACTAACCACAGATTCTAATCTACAGGGTAGGCTAAGGTGTAAGGGTGTAACGAAACATTTTAACAAAGGTGTAAAAAATGAAAGGAATGGCTCTGAGTGTTTTTCTAGGGGTATCTTACTCTAAAAATGAGAGTAACAAAAGGGTTTATACGGGGGTTAACTAACCAGTGTAGTTAGTTAATATCACATAACATATAAGGCTATTTGGGTGTAATCCTAGAAATTTTACCAATTTAGACAAGTCATTCCAATTATATAAATAATACTTATTATGGTGGTCTCGAATAGTATACAAGCCAAGTTCTAAAGTTTACAAGTCACCGGCACACTCATAGATTTGTGAATTTTGAAAAAAATCACAATTTTTGAAAATAACGTCATGTGTGCAGCAATGCAACTTAGACTTAAACAAAAACATGCTAAATTTTTTTTAGTTTTGATATATTAAGCACATTTTAAGCATATTTTGAAAAGTTTAGGACAAGTAAGTGTTAAGTGTTCTAATTCTCCAATCCCCCCACTTAAGTTAAACAACGTCCTCGTTGTTTGTATAAAAGGTTAAAAACTGGAAAATAAAAGAATTAGAACAGAAAAACTCCCCTGAGATTTGCTCGGTATGATCCTCCATTTGTATAAGAGCAAAAATCATCTTTCTTGTGGATGAGAACGTTTAAGCTTCATAATTGATGTATCCACAGGAAATGCAGGAATCTATAATACCACCAAGGCTTTAAAAGACACCTAAGTTAAGAAAGGTTCAACTTGCATAATACATTAGTAGTTAGATAAAAAAAAATAAAACATAAAAATTAAAAATGAAAATCATCAGGTCAGTTGATGCGCCGTATCTTATGGAAGAAGATACGCCGTATCGAGCCTGGAATAAATACGGATCAGAATAGAAGATGCGCCGCATCCTTAACCAGGGATGCGCCGCATTGAAATAAACTGATAAAAAGTTTTAAAGTCGAAAATAAAAAATGCAGAAAAATAAAGATATGACCTGTGCAGGAGATGCGTCGCATCTCAGGATTGAGATGCGCCGTATCCTCTGCGGCCTGAATCAAAAATAAAACGAAATAAAGGATAGGATGCGTCGCATCTGTTTACCAGATGCGGCGCATGTGTTCACCAGCCAGACTGCTAACAGTCTGTTGTAAAATGGCTTGTTCCATGGTTTTCTCTCATGTCCTCTCGTATTATCATGCTGAACTTAATGCCAGTCTTTGCCAAGCATGTTAAGAAATATAAACTGAAACATCAAATGCATAAATGAGAATATCGATTAGTACAATCCAAAAAGAATAATAATAATGTGCATGGAACAATGTCAAATAACACGTGGAATCAAGAGATCAAGGGTCAGTGTGGTCGTGTGGGTCGTTGTAGTATAGTGGTAAGTATTCTCGCCTGTCACGCGGGTGACCCAGGTTCGATCCCCGGCAACGGCGCCAAAAACTTGATGCGCGTGTATGTCGTTGCGGTTTAGCAGTATTAATGCCTACTCAAGTTTTAAATTTATATTTAGCCGACTTATCAATAACACACACACACTTAACGAGCAGTGTACCCGGTCAGTATGAATATAATGGAAAGTAGAGTGTCGATCACTAAGAGTGGAACGTATTATCTAGTTATTCTAATCAGTATTTTAATATATTAAGTTAGCTATACAACCTAATCTAACACAAAGGGGGGGTTCAGCCTGAGAGACTGGCACGATTTGGTTGCAATTAAATAATAAACTAAACCAATAGGCACGAATCAGCAAGTAGCACACACGTACACAGATAAATACTCGAGACAATAAGAAGACTGTCCTGATAGATAAGTAGTTTGTCACTTGTTTTATTGCTAGTTTTATATGAAGTGTATAGTTCGATGCAACGCACCGCGATTAAGTCCTTTCTCGTTGGTTCTAATCTTATCGGCGAGTAAACCCTTAATGATTACTTATGACTATCCTATTTATCTTTCTTCCTACTTTTCTACAGACGATAGAATGCATAGGCGATCTAATAAATAGGCGAGGGCAGAGGCATGGCGACCCGATCAACGCTCAGCTAGACACAGAGGTTATCAATGCACTAATAAAAGTCACCAAAGACATCAACATATAAACTTTAATTAATGAGAAAGCAGTTTTAAGGGAGTGCAATCTTTCCGTTGTCACATTACACAAGCCACCAATCTTGATGAATTAAAGTTTACTAACACAATAAAACAAAACTACTTAATGAATTAAACACATGCAGCACCTTCTTACAGCTCTTGTATCTTCGTTTGGGTGTGTCTTGTGCTGCTGCCTTGACTGAATTCGTCCTAGGTTTTCTGTACTTCGGTCTTCTGTCGAAACTTCGGAACTTATATTCTGCCTCTCGAATTCGTCTGGTCTTGGGGTATTTATAGTTTCTGTCTGAGGGTAAGATGCGGCGCATCTAGTAAGTAGATGCGGCGCATTGACTTAACTTCGCGTGGGGTCCAAGATTATAATATTCAGGAATATTCGTACACCGCCAGAAGATGCGGCGTATCTTCATTCTTGGATGCGGCGCATGTCCTCTTGTATCTTGGATCGTATCTGGTGAAATATTGATAGTGATGCGCCGTATGTGATAAGCAAGATGCGGCGCATCTGGAGCAGAATGTCTTGATCTTGTACATTTCAGTAGACTCTTAACTTCTTGCATGTTTTGCTCCATAATAAGTCCAAAATCGCCAAGTTTCACCAAATGCTTGTATTCAACTGAGAATTACAAAAGTAAACGATTAAGTATCAATCCTCATACATAATATAATAAAACAAGTCAAATAATTAGGATAAATGATAGTAATAAAATGTACTTATTTGAGTTCATCAACTGTTCTTCCAACAACAGTGCAAGCTTAAGTAACAAATTTGGGGAATTCTACTTCATTTTCTAGTTAGGTATATCGGGTTTACTTTACCAAGTGGTCACAGAAATAGCCGACAGAATAACGTAGTTGGTTAAAGAGTTTATTTTTCAAGATGTTTGCTTCAGACAAGATCTTCTCGTGTATATGGTCGTACACGTCAATGATGCTTCTGATTGTTCGAAACCATCATGGGGGAGAAACGTGTACTTTGATGATATAAGGTTAACCTCCAGGGGGAAGTAGTTTATACTACTTCACTTAGCATGGTTTGTGAAGTATTCCACATATGTGAGAATAATTGTTGCTGATCTCTTGCATGTTCCCCCAAACAGTTATTCACCATAATCAAATTTGTCATAACACATTCAATTTGTCATTGTCTCACGGTTTCTTCTTGGTTTTGTAAAATCCCGCGAAAGAATCTATTTCTCGATTTAAATCATAGATTTGTAAAATCCCGTGATGATGGAACTATCCTGGAGAAAGAAAAGTGCATTTCTGGATCTTAATTGATTTGGGAGAAAAGTGCTACGATTTCAACTTTGAAGAAGGGATAATGTGTGTACTTCATGTATTGGATGATTTTTTTGAAATACTTTCTGGCATTTTGGTTAAAACAAAGTTTCACGGGGTTATGCACTTTTGACAAAGATTGGGATAAAACCATTATCAAAGTTCATTTAAAACATCAAAAGGGGCTAGATCTGGGCATTTAAACCACAAGATGTGACTATGGCGTTAATTTCATTATTATTTATTTGAGGTTGAAGTGAAATTTCACGGGTGTGTGTACTTAGTATCTGAAGATATCGGAGTTGGTTGGATGAAGATTCTTCGAGATCCTTGTTCGAGCTTTTAACCTTTACAATGACAAAGACTTGGATATCTAGTTATCTTTGTGACTCTTCCTTTCTATTACCACAAAATAACTATCACTTTAAGGAGTTATATTGTAGTGCTCAGTGTCATACGAAGTTGTGGATATTCAAGAGGTGAGGTACGTTTTATACTTGATGGTTGGTTTGTTGAAGAGTATAGAGTACTTAGGGATTCGAAGTTGCACGAACTCTCTACACCGCTCTTAGTCACACATTAGTGCAAGCTTAAGTCACAAGTTCGGGCCATTTTACTTCAGTCTCAAGTTCATCATATTGGGTTTTCTCCATTAGTAGTCACGACAAAAAGCCGACTGAATGATAATGGGGTTGGTAACGAGTTAGCTGAGAGAAGTAGAAAAGAGAGAAATGACGTTTGAACACATCAGTTCAAGCCTCATTCTTCAACGACAAATGACGTTTGAACACAAAATTTCAAACGTCGTTCTTCAATGACAATGACGTCTGTTCACATCAGTTCAGGCCTCGCTCTTCAACAACAAAATGGCGTCTGCAGATAACACTTCAGGCTCCGTTCCTAAAAGAAAAGAAAGGTGTACGTTTCAGTGCGCTTTATCTTTGGAAGAAGAGAAATCTTCTTGTTTATGACCACTATCATCAACATGTCTCATGCTTTTCCCATGCTCATTCTGTCACCAAGTGAATCAACGTTCTGGAGTCATCATTATTTACTTATTCAATCAAAAATGGCAACCTCACATACAATTTTTGAGGGGGAGAAGTGTGAATAAACTAAATGTCAGTCATCAAGTGGATTTACTTACCGTTGATTGTATTCTTATTCACTCGTTCAATCAAAAATGGCAGTCACATGCAATTTTTGATGGGGAGAAGGGTGAATAAACAAAATGTCAGTTTATTAAGTGGATCTACTTAACGTTGATGGTATTCTTATTCACTCGTTCAATCAAAAATGGCACTCACATGCAATTTTTGAGGGGGAGAAGGGTGAATATACTACATGAATGGTCATACGACTCCTGCACAAATCAGTTCAGGACCCGCATTTAATTTGATGACTCCTGATGTTTATCGACATCTTCTCACGGGCTGATATGATTAGTGATAAAGTGCTTCCAGTTAATGCTTCATGTACGCATAATTATGATGATTCCGATTAATCGTAACCATCAGGGGAGAGAAATGTGTACACCAAGGACGCACAACAAGTTCACGTGATCAGGATTAATGTCTTATGATACAAATTAAAGATGATCAGTGTTTCAACTTGTTACCTTGGTATTATCATTTCATGTGTACGTCACGGGCTGATTAATCGTAACCATCAGGGGAGAGAAATGTGTACACCAAGGACGCACAACAAGTTCACGTGATCAGGCTTAATGTCTCATGATACAAATTAAAGATGACCAGTGTTTCAACTTGTTACTTTGGTGGTATCATTTCATGTGTACGTTACGGGCTGATGGGTTATATGTAAGATAACTGGAATGCATTTGGTGAGATGAAGATGTTGACATTTTGTTCCCCAAATGGACAATCATTGAAGAAGGTCGAGTCTACAGTCTGTTCTACATTTTCTGTTGTGTGTTAGAAGACTAAAGACGGCATGCATTTAATCATCAAAAGACTTCTTGATATTCAAGGCATTCATCTAAAAGGTTGTCAGTTTGGGGGATAGCACTAATTAGGGGAGAGTGAAAAGTTTGTATTAATCCCTAATTAGATGTGCTCACATTCTTCTTCAGCAAGTTTATTCTCACAGGATACATTTGAGCCAATTTTGTTCTTCTCACAAGATTTCAAGTATATGTGCGTAAAATGTGTTGTTGATTCTGAGGTATCAAAACAAGCAAGGGGGAAGGAGACATACATCTAAACGCACAACGAGTACACGTGATGAGCTTTATACTTCTTCTTAATTGAAGTTATTCTGGGATGACAAATGTCATAACCGCAGAGAAAATCAGTGTTTTATAGGTGATTATGAATATAAATAACATAATATGAATAAACAAACACAACGGATAAACCACCTATCAACGGATCCATAGAATCATATGATCAATCAAATTAAAACAAACAAGATTATACCTTTGTAGCGTGATTCGGGAGTCACCAACAAACACCTATCCCACGTTTGGAATAAGAAACCCAAGAGATCAATAAGGTTGATCTCTTCTATGAATGAAACACACTACACATCACCGTATACCTCTTGGATGCTAGTCCTTAACCCCGTAACCTTGCAAATCACCTTTGAATGAACAAGATTCAAAAGAGAGATGGAAAAAATAAAAACCCTAGGTGGGATTTATTTTTGAGCCGTGAGTTTTAGAGAGAAGGGAGGGAGAGAATTTTGGTAAATTGATTTCTCAATAACGAGGAGATTATGGAGATATATTTGACCAAAAAACAAACTAAAAATCCTCCCTTGAAAGACTCCAAGGTCGACCCCTATTTGGGCTCAAATGGGCTTGCCATTTGATTTCCAAGTCCAATGGATTAAGTCCTTTACTTAGCCATTAGAAGCCCAATAGTGATCCCGAGCTACGTAAGGTTATTTATATATCGTAAATACAATAAACACGATATATAAAGTGTTACCTCAGTGTATATGTGTGTGACCCCATAGGCTTACATATGTCTAGCCATATAATTTTTCATTATGACACGAGCATAGTCTAACAGCTCCCACTTGCGACGTCATAGTAATCAAGTAATTATACAAGCAAAGGTTAGCGTCTAGCAACACGCTAATGCCCCTAGAAATGTGCGAGTTTAGTTTCTTAAACGTCTCATTTTAGATGGTTTATATGTCATCTATCCTTTTGTTACAGATACAATGCTGAACATTAGACATGGATCAAATGTCATTCTAATAGTTCAACTATTATGTTACTCGATATAAATATTGAACAAGATTACCAAGTAGATCAAGATTCATCTTAATCTCATTTGGGTACAGCCATATAAACATCTGCCCAATTCATCGAGGGGCCCAATAGTATCTAACTTCATAACATGTGGAGGAACAAATCCTATTTTGATGGCACGTATCATTCATGTGTTTCATATCACACCTGAAGATGTTTTTATAACTACCTTATTCAGGACAGCGTTTAACCATATCAAGGAATGAAATTCCACACATGCAAGACCTACTTGCATCTCAAGTCTAAGGATAAGAGACATAACCACATGCGAGATTCACTATTGACGACGATCCATGTAGTGAAAATTCGCAGGTTGGGTCAATCTAATGTTCATCACAATGAACAACATGTGAGTTTGGTAAATAATCACCAACACGCTCACATTTGCCTTAATTCAATGATACTCCCGTATCGTCAACCGGCAATGGACAATTTTAGAATAATTAAATCATTCATGGATTAAACATGCAAATATAGAATATAGTTGATATGAATGAAAACGATCATAACCAGTACATCAATTCATTATAAATATAAACTGTTTAACATTCTAATTATTCAAATACTAAAAACAGATCTACATGAGACTATTAGCAGGTCGAAGCCCAATGCTCCTAGCATGTTTGACATGTTTGGTGCAAGGCATTGGTTTTGTAAAAGGATCAACTAAGTTGTCATCTGTGTGAACTTTGAGAAGACGAATATCACCACTTTCGATAACTTCTCGAATGTAGTGAACCTTCCGACGAAAGTGTTTGGCACCCTTTTGAACACCTGGTTCATTGGCTATGATAATGGCACCGGTATTGTCACAGTACATATCCATAGGTCGTTCATTGCTGGGGACAACGCCAAGCCCAGAAATGAATTTTAGTATCCAAATCGCCTCTATTGCAGCTTCAAAAGCATCTATGTATTCAGCATCAGTAGAGGACATTGCTATAGTGCTTTGTTTGGCACTCTTCCAGTCAACAGCACCTCCGTTCATGATGAAAACATATCCTGTCTGGGATTTGGTGTCATCACGATCCGTCTCCCAGCCTGCGTCAGTGTAATAAGTAACACTGAGCTCACGCTTGACATCACCACCATAAATAAGAAACATATCTTTAGTATTTCACAGATACTTTAATATGTTCTTAACAGCAGTCCAGTGATATTATCCTGGATTCTGTTGAAATCTACTCGTTAGGTTCTGAGAGAACGCTAAATCAGGTCCAGTACACCTAACCGCATACATTATGGATCTCACAACCGAAGCATAGGGGATTCCTTTCATCCTCTTCACCTCAGTAGGTGTAGAGGGTCCTTGAGCTTTATTCAATTTTGTATTTGGATGCATTGGAAGACTTCCACGTTTGGAATCTTGCATCCTAAATCGCTTCAGGATTTTGTCAATGTATGCACTTTGACACAAGCCGATTAACCGTTTTGATCTATCCCGATAGATCTTTACAACAAGTATGTACGCGGCTTCTCCTAGATCTTTCATGGCAAAGCAATTTCCAATCCAGGATTTTACATCTTGTAGCATTGGAATGTTGTTTCCCATGAGTAATATGCCATCGACATATAAGACTAGGAACATGACTATACTTCCACTAGTTTTCATATATACACATGGCTCATCGAGATTTTGAGTAAAACCAAATTTCTTGATTTCCTCATCAAATCTCTTATTCCAGCTTCTGGATGCTTGCTTTAATCCATAAATGGATCTTTGAAGCTTGCATACCTTAGCGGGATGTTTAGGATTCACGAAGCCCTTCGGTTGCACCATATAAACATCTTCGTTCAGGTGGCCGTTCAAGAAAGCTATCTTGACATCCATTTGCCAAATCTCATAGTCATAGTACGCTGCTATGGCTATAAGAATCCTAATTGCTTTAACGTCTGCAACAGGCGAGAAGGTTTCTTCATAGTCAATCCCGTAGGTTTGAGTGTAACCTTTTGCTACCAGACGAGCTTTATAAGTGTGTACATTTCCATCCATGTCGGTCTTCTTCTTGAAGAGCCATTTGCTCCCAACGGTTTTAGCATTAGGAGGTAGGTCAACTTCGACCCAGACATCATTGTCTTTCATGGATTGCATCTCCGCATTCATAGCTTCGATCCATTTATCGTGTTCAGGACTCGATAGTTACTAGAAGGTTGTGCATCTTCCTCTTGAATTTCATCAAGGTCTACTTTGCTCCCACTTGCTTCCTGTGAAATGAGACTATTCTCAAGAAACTCGGCATACCGAGCAACAAATATTTTGTTCTCGGGTGGGTAGTAGAAGTAGTAACCCATTGTTTCCTTTGGGTATCCTACAAAGATACATTTGATAGCTCTGGGCTCAAGTTTGTTAGGTGTGTCTCGTTTCACGAGAGCCTCACAACCCCAGACTTTCAAGTAAGACAGATTAGGGACCTTCCCATGCCATATTTCGTATGGTGTCTTGTCGACCTTCTTGGTTGGAACCATGTTGAGAATGCGTGCAGCAGACTCTAGAGCATAACCCCAAAAGGACATTGGCAATGTTGTTAGACTCATCATAGATCGAACCATGTCTAGTAAAGTTCGATTTCTCCTTTCAGATACACCATTATGTTGTGGTGTGTATGGAGGGGTGAATTGTGAGACGATCCCACACCTTTTTAGATGATCTAAAAACTCTTGACTCATATATTCACCTCCTCGATCAGATCGAAGAGCCTTTATGGTCTTGCCGAGTTGATTTTCTACTTCATTTTGAAAGACTTTGAACATTTCAATGAATTCATGTTTATGTTTAATCAAGTAAACATAACCATATCTACTGAAATCATCAGTAAAAGTAATGAAGTATTTAGCTCCTTCCCTAGACATTGTTCTAAATGGGCCACATACATCAGTATGTATGAGTCAAAGTAGATCTTTAGCTCTTTCTCCAACATGGGAGAAAGGCTTTCGTGCCATTTTACCAGATATGCAAGAAATGTATTTATCAAATGACTCATGGTCGGTTGACTCTAAAAGCCCATCGTGTTGCAGCTTCGTAATGCGTTTCTTGTTTATGTGGCAAAGACGGCAACGCCATAGAAAAGTGGAATCTAAGTTATGTTTAGATTTCTTTTTGCTAACATTATATATAGAACTATCGTTTGAAATAGAATCACGCATATCAATTTCAAAAATACCATCACGGGGAATTGCATTAAAATAAAAAACATTATCCTTAGAAACTGGAATGCCAAAATTTATAAAAGTATGAATGTAACCATCATCCTTCAAACGTGAAAGTGAAACAACACCTCTAGTGATAGTAGGTGCAAAATAGAAATTATTCAAAAAAATAACTAAACCATTAGGGAGGATGAGATCGAAGCTCCCTATCGCTTCGACATCTGCACGGTTGCCATTACCCACGTACAGATTCAAAGCTCCTTGCTTCAACTTTCTGCTTCCCCTAAGCCCCTGCACATTATTACAATTGCGAGTACCACAACCTGTGTCATATACCCAGGATTTGTTAGGAAAAGTATAGAGTTCTATAGTGAAGATACCCGATGTGCTAGCTCCGCTAGCATTGTTCTTCTTTAACTCTTCAATGTAGGTCTGACAGTTCTGCCTCCAGTGCCCCTTTACTCCACAATGGTGACAGGGGGTGTCCTTAGCCGGGTGCTCTTTCTTAGCAGGTGGGGGGATCTTTGGTTTGGAGGCGTAAGCACGCTTACCCTTGCCCTTACCTTGTCCCTTGCCATGTGCCTTCGGCTTGTTATTTTTCTGGATTCTGCCTTGCTTGATAGCTAGGACCAGTGGAGCCTTCTTGGGCATTCCCTTTTCTGCAAGTTTATGCATGTTGTGCAGTTCGGGAATGGTCTTGCCTATGTTGTGCATGTTGTAGTTCTGCACAAATTGGTCATAATACTTCGACAGTGAGGTAAGAATCAAGCTCACTCCAGAGATCTGAGGCATGGGGTATCCCAGATGCTCCATTTGGTCCAGATAGCCTTTAATTTTCATGACATAGCTACTGACCAATTGGCCCTCCTCCTGCTTACAAGCATGAAAAGCTTTGACAGTGTCAAACAGTTCTTGCTTAGCTTGCTGTTCGAACATGGTTTTCAGTTCTCTCAGCATGTCAAATTCTGCAAGGTCCTCTAAGTTCTTTTGGAGCTCAGGGATCATGCTTGCAAGCATGCGACAAGCCACTTCTTGTTGCTTATTAACCCTACGAGTTTAGGCGTTATGAACAGTAGCGGTGGAATTAGCAGGGGGTGCTTCAGGTAAAGGTTCTTCCAGATGGTAAAACTTTTGTTCAGCCTTGAGGACGATTCTCAGGTTGCGATACCAGTCCAAAAAGTTGTTACCATTCAATTTCTCTTTTTCAAGAATTGATCTGATTGACGAGTTGTTCATGGTTTGATTAGGAGTTCTCATCTACAAAATAAACAAAGTTCAAATTTTAGTAAGTTTCAATAATTAATCCTTTTTAAAATTAACTACCCAAGTTTACCATATTAAAAAAATTAATTTTACAAAAAGGCTAAGATCCTCATTGAGGTTCCACCATCACATTAGTTGATCTCCTAGAAATGGTGGATTCAATAGGTAGGTAACGTCGACCAATTGCATTACATGTGCAACTCTTAGGACTTTATGGGACTCATGGCACTAGTGAACAAGCAACTAGTGTCAAGCTGGCATGTTTAGTCCAATCTTTGCCTCGGGTCAAGGTCTAACCACTTAACTCGATTAATTCATCCAATTTAAAAACGTGTGAGAATATATCTAGGTCCCACGCATAGAGAATAGTAACCTTGGGTTACAATTCAACCTAGGTCCCACGCATAGGCAAAAGGTAATTGCAAGTGTTCTCAACAATTGGACGACATGACTTAAATTTGACGGGTAAAGTATTTTGATGTGGATCAAAAACGTGTACGAAAGAAGCATGCATTCATTCTTCATAGCGAAAGTTAAAAACTTTTCTTAACTTAAGTCTAATCATTGTTTTAATTTATGTTTGTCAAGTTGTCCATTTTTAAGACTAATATAAATCCTAAGTGGATTACAATAAGTTTGGACAATACAATAAATACATAACCAAGCTTAACAATTTTAAGTGTTATTTAGAAAATAATGATTTTAAGTTTCAAATCCAAATTTAAACTTAGTTAAACTAAATCATAAGACTTAGTTTAAATTGTTTTGTGTTTTGTTTCAAGTTTTTAGAAAATATTTTGCGTTTTACATATAATCGAAGCATATATAAAAGCAACCAAACAAACACACAACCACAATATGCAAAGCCTCAACCGATGAAAATCCTATGCTTGGTCTCGTGAGCCATCATGAGAACCAAGAGTCAATAAGGGACAAGATGCACAACCACACATAGGGCTCCCACTTGCCCCAAGACGATCATGGGCAAGTAAAGGCCCATTATGCACATGGAAAAGTGATTCTGTCCGATTAGTTTTTCTGTCTTTGGAGGCCAAAAATGCCTAGAAGATGACCTCCTCATGCTTCGGCCCAGATGAAAAAGTTGTAGGCCCATGTCTTGTGAATCTACAAAAAAAAAAAAAAAAAAATTAGCCCAAAATACCCTACGCAGCTCCTGGAAATGACCTTTTACAGCAGTGTGTCCAGTAGCTATCTTTGGTCCAAAGTTCTTCATTCTTTTGCCATTTGATTACAAGCTTTTGATTACATAATATATGAAGTAAAATACAACTAATCTACTTCCTATCTATTGTAAAAATTCCCAAACAATGGCAAAACCAAAATGAATTACATTTTACCACAGAAAATTAAGCCTCAACGGCTGATTTGAAATCGTTTCATAAATCTATCAAATTAACGCGTTTTTGGCCATTTTACGGGTACCAAACAAGTATACCAATTAAAATATGCGTAACAAATGGCCATGGGATCTAAAAGTCCAGATCATAAGACCTCATATAGGTCGAATTATTTTCAAAAAATTAGCCCTCGTGGCTGTTTTGAAGTTATCCTTTTAAATCCATTAAAAACACGCATTTTTGGCCATTTTTACGCATACTAGATGATCATATGATGGCTCGTGATACCACTATAGGTGATTATGAATAAAAATAACATAATATGAATAAACAAACGCAGTGGATAAATCACCTATCAACGGATCCATAGAGTCATATGATCAATCAAATTAAAACAAACAAGATTATACCTTTGTAGCGTGATCCGGGAGTCACCAACAAACACATATCCCACGTTTGGAATAAGAAACCCAAGAGATCAATAAGGTTGATCTCTTCTATGAATGAAACACACTACACGTCACCGTATAACTCTTGGATGCTAGTCCTTAGCCTCGTAACCTTGCAAATCACCTTTGAATGAACAAGATTCAAAAGAGAGATGGAAAAAATGAAAACCCTAGGTGGGATTTATTTTTGAGCCATGAGTTTTAGAGAGAAGGGAGGGAGAGAATTATGGTAAATTGATTTCTCAATAATGAGGAGATTATGGAGATATATTTGACCAAAAATCAAACTAAAAATCCTCCGTTGAAAGACTCCAAGGCCGGCCCCTATTTGGGCTCAAATGGGCTTGCCATTTGATTTCCAAGTCCAATGGATTAAGTCCTTTACTTAGCCATTAGAAGCCCAATAGTGATCCTGAGTTACGTAAGGTTATTTATATATCGTAAATACAATAAACACGATATATAAAGTGGTACCTCAGTGTATATGTGTGTGACCCCATAGGCTCACATATGTCTAGCCATATAATTATTCATTATGACACGAGCATACTCCAACATGTTTTAACTCGTATCTTTTGGTGTATTATTCCAACTACGTGGGGGAAGATATGTAAGAAACAGTTTATGATGATAAAAGAGGTACACAATTGATTGAGTGTGTGCTTCGGATTTTTGAGCTTCATACAATGAGACTGTTTGCATCATTTCAACTACTTGGGGAAAGTGGTCTCTTGATACCTTTGGTACGCATTACTTCAGCCTTCAGCGAAAAGAAATATGAGAAGAATTATTCAAGCGTGAGATGATATGTTGCTGATCTTGTTGATGATCCCCCGAACGGATAATCACGATGATTATTCTTAAAAAGAGAAGCAATATTTGATGTGGTGTGCTACAGATTCTGTTGTACACTTAACTAATGTAAGTTTGAAAGAGAGCTGTGAAACTGCTCAAAAAGAAGATTTTCAGTTTGGGGGGAAGCTAACAAAGCTTCACATTGAGAAGGCTCAAGTTCAGATGATTATTCAGGAGCCTCGAAAGCTTTGGTGGTGAAAGTTTAAGAGATGTTGACTACAGACTTCTACAACAAACAGAACGGTATCCTCATTTCGGTAGTCATGTCAACATCGTCTTAAATTGAATAATATCCTTTGTACATATATTATATCAAAATGTAAATAGATATATATATCAAACCAACAAAAAAAATATAAAAAAAACCATAAAAATCAGAAAAACATAAAAATACCAAAAATAGTTATTCTAGACATGTCTTTTGTTTATCGATAACGTTTACCGACCTAGAAATGTCATTCAATAATGACATGGGTATTTAAATGAAGCTCGAGAAGAAGTTCAAAAGGATTGTTAAAACATGTCACAATGGCTTGCTATTATTTCAGATAGCAACCCGCTTTTCAAAATAGGGAAAGTACGTCACCAAAAAGACGGCTGTTCCTCCCACTGGGTGAAGTTCACCCGGGCATGGATTACTTTATATCCGTGTTTCTCCAATTTAGTGCACGCTTCAGTGCATTATTTATGGTATAAGAAGAGAAGTCTTCTTTGTATAACAAATAATTTTCCTTCTATGATTCTTCTAAAAATTATTTGTGAGACACATGGTGGTAACGTGTTGTTTGAAATTCTATCAGACTTAGATTGTTCATAAAATTTGTCACTCAATCAATGACTACAGCTGTTTAACTAGAATACGGGTCATTGATTGAGGGAGAGAGTGATTTAAAATTTTATATCATCAAACGGGTTTCTTGGTTATCTCATAATTGTTAGAAAAGGTTCTGTAGTTAATGGGGTATTAGTTGAAGAGGAACTTACTAAGCTTTATCTCAAATGGCCAAATGTGTTAGTTGTTAGAAAGATTAGGGCATTATGTGCAATTTGCTTATAGTATCCTAGCTTTATGTAACTATAAGGTTCATTTGTGTCACTCTGGAATCCTCGTTTAATCCCTTAAATACTTAAAAAAAAAACCAAAATCTAAAAGGAGTTAGAAAACCCATTGTGTTTGATGTTCTTTAATACTCCACTGGCATTTGTATGATCTGATTGAATGAGTTTCAAATGTTGATTGACTTTTGTTAGTCGATAGCTGCTTAATTGTTGTTGATTTAGTGCATGTGCACTCAGGATATGCTTAGGTATGTAGCTATCATGTTAGAATCTTGTCCCTAAGATCCTGAATTGAATGTTGAAATATGAGTGAATTGCCATGTTCATGATTGCTGATTGCTGTTCATGCTAGATAGAGGTTTGATGTATTTCCTGACTGTGGTTTGATTATGAGATGAATATGGTATTATGAGTAGGCAAGCTGCTACGTGGTAGCTATTAATGAAGAGTGAATCTATATGTATGTATATCTGTGTTGATATTCTTATGCAGATTCCATGGCCGATATGAATGTGCCTGTTCTCGCTCTAACCATTTGATCAGATGTTTAAACTCTATTGACTGGCTCTGAATTCACCACAACAACAACATCGGCAGCAACAACAACAACACTATCATCACCACCACCGCCTTCATTTCAACAAAGCATTACTTATTCTGGTCTCGCCAAGTGGCGATCTACAATATTTGGGAAATTTTTGTTGGTGAATGGATAATTGATGTTGACTACTGACTACCTCTGAGAAGCGGATGATCACATCGTCTGTGCAAAAAGTCAATGTCATCTGTGTCATTACAGTTATCATGTACATCATAAGTAGTGAATAAACATTTGTTGTTATGTGTCAGTATATGATTATTTCAATTCAAAATCTTTCAAACCTATCATACCTGACACTAACATCCTCCCTCATAGATTGAGGGGGAGCATCGTAATGTTCCATTATCAGCATATATTGAATCTGACCACATTTTCTCCCAAATTTTCTAAACATATTTAAATCAATTGGGATCTCAAATCTCAAAAGGTTTGAAATTTTTGATCGAGGGAGAGAATGTGATTTATATATGAAAATCTGATAATAATGTGATCTTTTGGACTCAAGTGTAGGCTCTTCCATATGTGCTAAACTCTTTAGTATATCGATGCACATATTGAGGGGGAGCAAATGATTTATGATGGCAATTGTGAAAGTATACCAAAGACCGACCATTTTATTTACTGCACTGGAGGTATAAGGATGGTGAGGTTAGGTATAAGTTCCCATGATCCAGCCAGAACCGGAGGGATCTTCCCAGGGATAATCCTCTAGTTAGAATAGAAGTCCTTAGGAATGATTAAAAAGGAGAAAAGTGAGAATAAGGGAAGAGTGTCGACTGAGATGGAGCTAGTACTGGAACAAACCCAAGAAGGTACTAGTGATGAAGTCTCGGTAAGCGCTGAAGGGGTTGAAGAATGAAAAAGAAATGTAAAGATAAAGGGTGAAAAGAAAGAAGCCCTCCTTACACTTTAGGCAAAAACCGGGTCAATACATATGCTGTCAGAATCACTTAGTTGATTGCTGACATTGAAGACAAGTATCATGGACCCAATGATACACTGCTCAACCCTCCCTAGCCACTAAAGGTCCTTCAAAGGACTCTTGTTTCATTTGTCACGGAGATCAATACATTTCTATCGTCTCTCTCACTCCAAGTTAGACGATATTGAAAAGGTGCCAGTCCTCTCCAGCCTCCGATCACTAAATCAAAATGCACTATTGAGTCTAGAGCCAAGAGATCATCCACTAAACTCATTAGGACACACTTCCAATATGCTTGCTGTTTCATACACCGTGAAAATCAAGGAAACATATATTAAGAGTCCTACGCATTAACCATGTGGTATTGCCATAATATCCGAGTGATACGTAAAGTATTCACAATGAAGATGGAAATCCTTCTAGAGCCAACATCAAACAAGATCTTGGTGGGTGACATGTGAGATCCTTCATGGATTAAACTAGTGACAACTGGAAAGAAACAATGAGGAGATTCACATTTGAATCAAACTTGTTCTAGGAAATGGATTGACGGATGCTTTTGGAAAACATTTCAATGTGCTCACCAACTGAGTTTCGAGCACATTGATTGTGAAAATTTTCAAAAAAAAGTATTTATGAAAGAAATGTGATTCAATTTATAAAACTCTCATCGTGTTGCATAAATTATTTATTCAGTGACACGCGAGTAATTTTTCTAATCAATTTCTCATCAATCAGTAGGTATTTAATTCATTGATTCACTCTACCGTGTTGTCTGCTTTGAGACATTCCGGTATGAGAACATGCTTTGTATGATGATTCTGATGTTAATTCGTTGGATGATTCTTTACAACAAGCTAGAAAGTCCTGTCAAGGAGAATTTTCTTTAAAGGGGATTCTACCTGATCACAGGTCGGTCCTCACGGAACCGAAGGTTAATCCAACCACACCGAGCGAATGACAAAGCCATATTCGTTCTCCAACTTTATTGCTAACTATTTCCAGCAGAGACATGTCAATCCACACCCCATGCTCACACGACCAATTCATTATCAAAGGATCATGAGAGTTAAGAGACTTACAACAATGCTTCCGCAACTCTGATGCAAAGTCTCCTGATCCAGAAAAGTGTGAGCATGACGGTCCGATGGTCACTACATCACATGGAGGCGATACTACTAAGGATGATTTGGAGATTTACTGTGGCTGATGATCTCAAAGCAAGCTCAAAGATCACACAAGCCAAAGGAACATTAATCACAAGATCATTGCTTGAAGTACAAAGATTAAAGACCTTGAAGAATCAAAGACTACGAGCTAGGAAATTAAGTTCATTAGAATGCTAGAATTCAAATTGTAATTTTCGGGGTGACCTCCCTTAGGGGGAGATTGTTAGGAATATAAATATTCATATGAAAGACTCGGTCACCCCGAGTATCTATACCTACTGTCAGCTCAATCCACAGCCCATGTGGGGCGTTTATTTTAAGAAGTATATATACCATTTCCATGCTATAGGAAGGGTTTGTTGTTCATTAATACACACACACACAACAAGTGTGTTTCTCTCACTAGAACTTCCCCTCTCTACTCTTCCTCTCTCTAACAATGGCTAACTTGTTCTTCCATAATCCCTGACCTCCCAAATCCCATATAATCAACATGTGAATCGATCCTACACCTAACCCTAATTAATTCTCCTTCTCTCTCTCATTTGTACGCCGCCGACAACCACCCCACGTCGTATCTCCGACCACCACAACGTTGAGCCGCCACTATCACCATCATAAAACATCACTATTTCCACCCATCCTACATCAATTTGAACTTGATTTGAAGGTTCACTTGCGAGATCCGTGTACCACGCACTCCATTTCTTCTTCTTTTCTTTCTTTTGGTCGTGCCAAGTACGTTGTACTGTAGTTGCCATTATGCTGTGCTATTTCTTTGATTCTGCCATGTTATTTCGTTGCTGAGGTTAAGATGAGTTTTATAGCCGCGCTTTTACTCTTATTACCGTTTTATTGAAATCTTGGGGTGAGAAAACTTGCAAAAACTTTTATTGAATGGACCTGAAACTGGTTTGTGATTTATGAAATTAATAAGTGAGCTGGCTAAAGTTAGTATTATTAGATGTTGCATCTTGAGCGTGGTTATCATTATATGTTGCAATTTGTGCGTGGTTATTATATTATGTCTCATCTAGTGCGTGGTTATGATTACATGTCGCAACTTGTGCGTGGTTACTATTGTAAGGCACTCCTTATGTGCGGTTAATGCATTGGTTTCGCTTCTTAGTCCAGTGTAACAAAAATATGCGATGAGGTCCAAATGTTAATGTTTTATGACTAAACCTATGAACTCACCAGCGTTAGCTGACCCTTTTAGCATGTTTTCTCAGAAAACTGATGATGAAATTGTTAGAGTCTTGGCAAGCGACATGGATTATGGGTCGATTTGACTCTGATATCTTATTTGGGGACCTATCTTTATGATTTTCTTGTGCTTTTCCAATACTTTCGAATAAATGTAAACTTTGAATTTTGAATTTTTGAAATGTTTTATTTAAAATGGATGATGTTATTCCGTTCTCATATGCTTGTGTTGTGTACCAATTCATAGCACCCCAATGCTTGTTTTGTATTCCGCTGAACCAGATCTTGGGGGTGTTACATTCCATCACCTTGAACCAAAACCAACCACCTTACTCCGAATCACCCAAAAGAGAAAACAAATTCCTTTTTTAAAAACATGCTTATCCTTCTCCCCCTCTGCGTAAACTTGAACCAAGTTTCAAGGTTAAAATGAGGAAGTATATGTCGGCGAACTCTTAAAGGTTAGAGAAATTTAAGGAAGCCATCTATAGACAAAGATAGGAGATGCAGGAGAAGATGGCGAAAATGTTGAATCTTTTGAATGAGTATACGAAGGGAGAAACTCCGAAAAAGGTATTGGTAAGAAAGGAGAATAATATGCCCATCACAAAGCATGTAAATGCAATCTGTATCATCCAAGAAAATGATAATGAGGTTGAAGAACGAGCAAGGGATATCGAGAATGATGATGGGGTGGAAGATGAAAAAGGTGTCGGAAAAGATGAGGTAATAGAAGATGATAAAATCGTAGAAAAAAGGATCGGATGGTGAGGAAGAAGTTACTCCGAATGGATGGGAAGGTTATAAAGGCAAGATTACGAAAACACCAAAATCTCATTCGATAGGGTACTAATTAAAGAACGAGATTAAAAAGAAAACCATAGATAATTTGATAAATAATTATAAGTATAATGATTCATTGAGAAAAGCCTTCATAAAGAGAAATAGATTATGATACTTATGAATCTTTATCCGTAGGACCTTTGTATGAGGAAATTCTTAAGAAGAGTTTAGTTAGGAAACAAGAAGCCGTAGGAAATTTTGTAATACCTTGTAGTATTGGAGAATTAAGGTATATGAACGCATTAGCCGACCAAGGATCCGATGTGAACATAATGCCTTTATCGATCTATAATAGGTTGACTAATGATAAGTCGACTAAAACAAATCTAAGGCTCTCCTTAGAAAATCACTCTTATGTGTACCCTTTATGAATAGCAGAGGATGTGTAATTTGAGGCCGTAAATTACATGTACCCGGTTGATTTTGTGATAGTAGATGTAGAAGAAGACGAGTATATGCTTTTTATTTTAGGGAAACCATTCTTGTCTACCGCTAAGGCCAATATAAGATGTTGTGAAGGAGTGACGATACCTAAAGCGGGTAAGAATAATATTATAATGTATAAGACCCCCGTCATCCTAGGGAAATTAGGAAAAAGAGAAGGCAAGACCTCAAACCATTGTTTTCATATAATCATGTGAGCCCAAAGATTTTGGAATGGGAAGAAAGAATTAGGCAATGCAAAGAAAGTGAGATAGAATTTGAAAAATGGAGAAGTGAGGTTTTTAGGGAATAAAAGATAAACGGACATAATTTCTTTATTTATGATTTTGAAATTGAGAAAGGAGATAGCGAGAGCGTGACGGAGGATGGACTAATGTAATAGGATTGACTTTGAGTCTAGCTACAAGACTCGTAAATAAAGAAAAGTGGTCCGTGGGCAACCCACGTTTGTTTATTTATTTATTTTTTCTATTTTTTGTATCATAGATATGTTTACTTATAATTGTTTAATTTTTCATGTTTCAAATAATTTGTGAAAATGCTTTATTTTGTTTTTAACTTCGTCTTAATTGCATATAAAGGTATTTTACAAAAAGATAAGTGTAGGGAAATGCCTTCAAAGAACGTAATTCGAACATGAAAATTTTACAATGCATAATTAGCATATATTCTAATAGACAAAAAAAAAAATAAATACATAAAATTTCATCGCACAAAAAACGCGGTACCGGTATTGTCATAAATTCTAGAACTTGTTTTAGTGATACATCCCGAGACCGCTAGTGAGAAAACATTTGTGTGATTAGTATTTAATAAGTGATAAGAGGCATTAGGATTAACCTATGAATTTAGCATGCATTCGTTTAATTATCGAACCACATAGGTTTTTTCCCCCAAACGTTTTGTAGCATTAATTTTTAGTGATGGATACATTTATACACCCTACTGAGCCTATCTTTTCGTTTTGTTTACACCCCAATAAAAAAATGTTAACTTAAAATCGCCTTAGCCCACATTTATATGTGTTATATGTTTAAACCTTTGTTAATTATTTAGAAGATTACATGTTGAAAGTCGAGTTGTATATACAATTTTGAGATAATTAGGACTCTTGGTAGTATTATATATATGGAAAAATGGAGAAGAAAGAAAAATTATTGCCCCCAAGTTATGGAATGTTAATTAGTACTCCATTAGTGTCGATCCTTCTAATGTGGGCCACTTATGATCACGTTAATGTTAATGTTCATGTTTCAAGTTATCAGTTGTTTATTTCATTTTTGATGACATCAAATAAGTACTAATTATATGCATCATTTAACCCATTTATATTGCTCATTTTATACAATTTTATATGAGAATTGATACTTAATCGTTTACGTTAGTTAATCTCATTAATATTCAAAATTTTGAAGGAAGTTAAGGAAAAGGACGTGTTTTGGAGCTAAAACGAAGAGATTTGAGAAAGTCCACTGTTTAGATCTCCAATACGCCGTATTCACCCCAAATTGATATGCCGTATTGGCGCCGTTACTTCACAAAACATCCACGACGGGAATGCACTCGCTACGCCGTATTCAATATCATCAATACGCCATATTCAGAGACTGTTATTGAATATCTCAGAATATTTTATCCATGGAGTCCATGCTAAAAGACCCCAATACGCCGTATTGGACCACTGATGACATCAAATATCAACATATTATTAGCATCATTTATCCTATGTATATTGCTTTTTTTGTATTATTTTATATGAGAATTGATACTTAATCGCTTACTTTTGTAAACGTCAATTATTATCAAGCAACTGGTGAAAGTTAGCTATTTTGGACGTAAATTGGAGCAAAATGGATCAAGTTGGAAAAGTCTACTGAACTGAAGAATCATACGCCGTATCATTCTAGACAGATACGCTGTATACCAAGACTTAGACGAATATGAAGATCATTGCCTGACTTTTAAGCATACGCCGTATGGATTTATTCCATACGCCGTATATGAAACTTTGGTCAACAAAAAGATCTGACTTATTCTACTCCAGATACGCCGTATGACATCAACAACATACGTCTTATCTATTCTCAAGACTTCACCACATTTCCAAGATAAGAAGACAAGTTGCACCGTATAAAGATTAGTTATGCGCCGTATCGCATAGGCGGTGTACGAATATTCCAGAATATAATAATCTTGGACCCCACACGAAGTTACCTAGATATGGCGTATCAGATAAAATGATACGCCGTATCGAATCTGTTTCCGAAAAGTATAAATACGCCATTCACAGCTGAATTTTAGAGACACACAAAAGGCACCAGAGAACCGAACGGCTGATAACCACCAAGTACGAGACCAGGAGCAATAAGAAGGTCCTGCTAGTGCATAATTTCATAGAAAGATTCGCTTAATTCATTTTAGTACTCTTTAATCGTTTTGTTAGCGCATTTTTCTCTTTTGATTCATACTTGAATATTTCCAAACATGTTATCTCGTGCTATTACAGAGATTGTGGGCTAATACCTGTAGGTATTAGCCATGTTTATTGATTATATGATGTTTCATTGGATGCTCATGTGTGTGTTTTGATTACTTTATTACTTCATTAATATCGTTTGCATCTTACCCTAAGTGGTTAATTAATAAATTGATAATCATTAAGGTAGACTTTATGTGGATTTCTGGTTAATCGTGATAGGATTAGTCGGTTGAGAAAACTTAAAAGCCAAAATCTAGACGTTTAGGGAGACTAAACATTAGAACGAGATACGCCACAAAGTGATGCACCATAGAGAAAGACCCTATTTAGTATTCATCATATATGTCCGAACATTAGGCTAATACATTTTCCTTACTATCGGATTGGCCTCTTATTTGTTATTTGTGTTTCTGCTTGTGTGTGTTATTTGCTTATCTGCCTAGAATTACAGTTTTACTTAATCTAAACATCGTGCCAGTCTCTCAGGCTACATTGATAGGGTACACTGACCGTTAGTGTTTGTTATAGGTTAAGTTGGCTAAATATAAATTTAAAAATTGAATACAATAATCTATACCTACAACGATAGCACATCAACCACTCCGATACGCCATATCGGGCCAATTCCAGAACCTATAAATAGAAAACCCAAATTTCAACTTATGGCATGCTTTTTACCACAAACCTCGATTCCCTGACATTTTTATGAGTAAAGAAGGTCCTGCAAACAACATAATTCCATTAAAGAACACTTTGTAACATCATTACTTTGATTAATCATTTGGTTAGCGTATCGGTTTCAATATGAATTCTACTTTTATCGTTTTGATTACTTCTTTGTATCTCCTACCGAGATTATGGGCTAACACCCTTAGGTGTTAGCCAAGTTTATGAAGACCATTTGATTTTGATTTGTTTACTGCGATTACTTGCTTTTCTTGTTGGATATTGATTATGTTAATTGCTAAATACTCGTTTACTTGCTTGATTGTGTTTTATCTATTTTCTAGACCTTAGGGATTATGATTTAATTTCTATAATTTAACTATCCGTAACTGTGGTTACTTGAATTAATTCTAAGACCTAAGATCCGTATCATAATGGTAGAATTCATGGAAAACCATCTGTATCGGCCCCTATCTATTTTCACTATTAGGACTAGTGAATGTAATGTTCCTAGGTTAGATAAATACATGATTAAGGCAAGTCAAACCTAGATAAATTATAATTAATAGTTGAAGGACTTTATGCGGGCTTGTTGACTTTGACAGTTAACAATTTGTTAGCCTCGGATTTAGGGAGAAGACCCACCTAGTTTACATTCGTGAATCACCAATGAAATTAGTTAAGTAATCATTGCACTTGTAGACAAATCACTATTATTTGGTAAGATGAACTTGGCTAGCACGTTCTTCTACTATTGACCTCGATCTTACTTCTTTATAGTTTGTTTTGTTTATTCGCTTTATTAGTTTAATTAGTAATCCAAACTCGTGGCAGTCTCTTAGACTGAAAACCTCCTATTTCGTTAGTTAGGTTAATTAGTTAATTTAGTTCATCATAATACCTTTAGGTTAGTATTAAGGCAACTCACTTCTTGCGAACAACCCATTTATGCTTATTTTAGATCAGGTTTTAATATTTATAATTTCTCGTCTACCTATGCACTAACGGCAGAGAACCCGGTAGTGTGTAGTGTAGTATTCGGCAAAGCCGAGGCCGTCCCAAGAACTAATGGGCAGTATTTAACTTGAGTTCTAATTGTCACAATTTAAGGTTTATTTGTTTAATTAACTAATTGCAAGAAATAAATAATGAAATTGAGTTAGATTAATCAAGGGAGAAAAATGTGCTAACCTAGCTACTACATTATTAACGCGATGATCACGTTCCTAAGTGCAATGTCTACGTCCCATTTTGTTACACCCCGTGCCCGCTTTGACCAAGAATTAAAACTTTTTACGCGGAAACGACCCACTTTACGAACATGCTGTTACTCTTTTGCCCATTTACAAAAATCTATAAACTTTTAGACCTTGAGACTATTTTTAAATGAAACTAGACTCAATTACCTTCGAAACGACGGGTGGCTCGACCCGTGCCGACTTACGGATTGAAAGATATGATTTTTCAAAAATCGACAAAATCTGGAAATCACTTCCAACCGCTGGTTGGAATGCCCAATCGCCGGTTGGGCTTCTCAGAAAGGTCCCAGCCGCCGGTTGGGTTCCACAGAAAGTCCCAGCCGCCCCGGTTGGGATTCCAACCGCCGGCTGGGGGTCTGCAACTTCAATAACTTTCGTTTCTAGCCCTTTTTCCCGATATACAACCCATACCACATCCGTATTACATCAAACTTAACCAAAATCATTACTTTAACATACTAAACATGTTCCATAGACACTTGACCCGTTTACAACCCAAAATGGGTACATTCATACTTAATCCAAACGCCCCTTTTTACTTTGACTATAAACACTTCAAACACACTTTAACATACCAAATGACTACCAATTCATTATACAACTCTTGGCACACAATTTGACGCTTGTCTACTCATTACAAAACATTACTTGACTCACGGGGGTACAAACTTTACACTTGAGCTCGGTATCTACCTAAGCTCTAATTTCTTACCAATCTTCTAATATCACATAACCAACCCTTTATCCTTAGTCCAAGCCTTCCATGATAGCATACAAACCTACAAAATGGTTAGACAACTAAACCATAAGCACAAAGGCTTAGTAAGTAAAACGATAATAACATACCATCATACTTCAATCAAACATATAAGCATCACATATATCCAAACACTTACTTAGCGGCTCAACATTCTAATTCTTACTTTAACACATAACATCAACTTACTCTCACAACCAAAATCATCACTTAGATCACATTCATCATAGCACATAAGCACATCTCAAGTCTCTTATTACTAACCACAAAACATACATAACACATATATGTTAGAAATCCATATAACACATGCCATCATCATTTTACTTACCTTATCTCCAAGATAAGCATATCAAAGCATCATCATCATCCTTATAACCATCATCATCATCATCATCATCATCATCATCATCATCATCACCCTATGTCATAATCACCATAAATACAAACACTTGAACACATAACCAAATAACTATAACAATGGTTAATCTAACCATATCTCATCTCTAAGCACCTCTAATCATCACATAATCATATATTGATTATATGATAATCAAACCCACAAATCACTAACTTAAGAGAGATTACTTACTTGATGTAGGAGTGGTTAGTATAAAATTGACTCTTAAATGGTAAGCTTAAATCCTTCATTACTAGCATCATCAAGCTACTTCATTTCCCTCCTTTTTCTCTTGAACCGAACTTCACATACACACTTAAGAAAATGGTGGAATTCTATAGAGAATGATAGATTTATCTATACTTAGGTGTTAGTTTGGCCATATGGAAATTGTGGTCCCTCAAGTCCTTTTCTTTATACTTTGGCTACATCTAACCTTATAGCACATTAACCAGTTGGAAACTTTGGTCCTTGTAGTCCATTTCCTTTCTAGTTATGACACATAATATTCTCCATAACTTTATAACTCATTATTTGACTATCACTTTGACTATCGGATTTGACCACTAGGAAACAATTATTGACTGGCCAATCACGTAAAGTCCTTAATCCATTTTCATCTAGGGTGGGGTCCAAGTACCCAGGAAACGGGTCTAACACATTTTACGTGGTGGTTCCTAATATCATTAGGCCCGATTGGTTGTCGTTCCTAACCTATACTTCCTATGATCTCAACCTCGTGGTCACGGAAGTCGGGTATCTAGTTCATACTCATTAAACCCAAACTATCTATAAGGACCTATCTAATGTCAATGGTCTCGACATTCAAACCCTCGTTTGGTCCACGTAAGGTTTACCTGTGCTTCTTAAGTACCTATTCTAGTATAGGTGGTAATATGAACAATTCCTACACTCTGGTGATGCTCACACCTCTAGTAGCCTATTAGACTAGTGTTCAAATGGTCATCTAATAGCTAGCTAATAAACTCTACACTAGCTTCAATACTACCAAAACGCGGGGATCAAACGATAGGCTCAAAAGATATCCACATAAATGATAAATAGACGAAGGAACTTAAATCAAAGCATTAATAATATCATAACTAGGCTAACACATACAATGTTTAGCCTCTCATGCTGTAAAGTACACAAACAATTTTGAATAAAACATTGATCAAATTAAACATGATTTTAGATACAATTACTTGATAATTAACTAATAAAATTGATGAATTGAAGTGAATTCTCCCTTAAAAGTGGTTGTTGGTAGCTGGAAAATGCCTTGGGTTGGTCAAGCGTGACTAAACATGAATAGTGGTTATGACATTTATAACAACTATGTAGATTAATATACAACTTACAACAACAGACACACAAAACAAGTAAGATAAATTAGAGCTAGTTTAGTCAGACACTGTGGACGATCCCTTATATATACGGACGGTCCCATATATGTTTGGGACCGTCGGTCTGTTTAAAGGACCGCCGACAGTGGCATGTTTAAGACAGGTGATTTAGTGTGTATTTGCATATTTTAAGTTATCTTAGTTTGTATCACATCCACATTCAGAATATAAGCGACAAGACACACAAACACAACCTAAACGCAAAAAGATAAGTGCAAGAATAACAAGCAAAGAGATAAGGTAAAAGAAAGCGCAAACCAGACATGGTGATTTATAGTGGTTTGTCACGAAGCACCTCTTTGTCCTACTCCACTCCCCGATTACCCAACTCGAGAGTTACTTCACTAGGCAACACGCTCCCTTTAGGCGGAACAAACCGCACGCCAAAGCTTACACCAATTTAACGAAACTAAGCGGAATGTCGAGTCCTAATCCTAACTAGAACCAATCTACACAAAGCCCACGTGGCTACACGAACAAACACTCTTGTCCACTTAGATTTACACACTGTTAGGAATATAAATATTCAGATGAAGGCTCGGTCACCCTGTGTATCTATTTAGCATTTACGTAGCTCGTAGGCTTATTTATATTAGTTTAGTATTATTAGTAATATTAGTATTAGCTTAGTTATATTTATATTTGTGGAGTGGGTCGGGGCTTTCTCCACTATCAGCTCACTCCACAGCCCACTAGGGGTACGAATATTAGTAACTATATAAACCCTTACCACACATGGGAAGGGGTGGAACTCTTCTCACACTTAATCTAATTTTTACATTTTGCTTTGAAAGAGTCTCCCACCTCTCTCTAACTTCATCTCTCTAAACTCCATGGATCTATTCTTTCATAACACAAGACCACCCGAATCATCCACACAATCAAGATGGTTATGTCTTACAATTGGTATCAAGAGCCATGGTTAGATTCGATTGATTGTGTGTGCTTGGATTCATGGCATCTATTTTCTCGAGTTTATTTCCTTTGGTTCGAATGGTCTCCACTTTAGTTTACTGTTTTTGTTCAAACGTGTTTGTTTATTTCTTTTGTTCAAACAATATTTTATTTCTCTTGGTTTTCAAGTCAAACATCATATTGGGATGTAAATGTTTAGGTGGGCTATGTGGTCTAGATCTTTAACTGAATCTCATTTTGGATTACATGTGTATTTTTTTACATAGGTTCGAATTGTATGATGCAAGAAAACCAAAATTTGACTATTTGTTCCATGGGTTAATCTGTGTTGGTCAAACCACTTTTTCTTTGGGTCTTTACTCTAACTTGGACTTCAACTCTTGGCTACACTTTGGCTTTCGTGGGTTTGTGTCTTGCCGTATATGTTTGCGGCTTCATTCTTTTGTGGTCCAAATTGGCTTGTACTATGATATGGTTGTGTTGTTTGGGAGTTTTATGGTGTGTTGGTTGAAAGTGGATGTTCTTAGCAGTGGTTTGACCATTGTTTGACCATTTTATGTAGCGGTTTTGTAAATCTTGGATGGGTGGTTTGGCTGGTATCCGAAAAGGGAAAAAGATAAATTGACTGAAAGTGACTGCTTTGTTGGTTACCTGTAGCGGTTTGTTGACTGCATCGGGTTGTTGACTGCAGCGGGTTATTGACTGGAGCGGGTTATTGACTGCACGGTTTATTGACTGGCGGTTTATTGACTGCAGCGGTTCAGTGATTGCAGCGGTTCAGTGACTGCAGCGGTGTGCCACAGGTGTTGACTAGTCAAGATTTATCCGACAAGTCTTGTTCATGTAATTAAAAGAAAGACCTCAGTGTTGTGTGTTGCATCTCGTATCTCATATGAGATGTCGTGACCCAAATGGATCTATACCCACAACTCATTATAGATCTTGAAACCGAAACTAAAAGGAAAAATAATTAAAGATCTCGGATCTAGTCTTTCGTATTACTCCAGTATACGAGACTTTTTGAAAGTCTATCATACGAAAAAAACATCAAACCATCATCGATCCATTGAAACTAGTCTCACTTATACGTATGGATAATACCACACAACCTCAGAAACTCTGTCGTGTGGTGCAACTAATACTCAAAGTCAGTTAAAAGAAGAAACCACACGAAGAAGTTATCATCATAGATCCAAATGCAAAAACATGAAACAAACAGAAAATAAATTTTGATCTCAGACTCGTGCTTAGGACTCTAACCGAAATCCTTTATTTACGGTTAAACATGTTTTCTTCATAGATCGATTCATTTTTACGCTTAGCCTCAGTGAATATCCGAATCAAAAAAAAGAAAGAATCATAACAAGAGTGTTATGTTCTTCCTTTAATTCGTTTGTGAAACGAATACACTGAAATTACAACCTACCTTAAATCTTTGAAAGATCTTGAAGCCTTCTACATGGAAGTTCTTTGAGATCATTGGTGTTTATTGATCAAATGGTATGAGAGGTGATAAGAGTTTGTTTGAATAAGTGTTTGTGTTGTTGATGGGGCGGATTGTGGTATAAGTTGAGATTAGGGTTTGTGTTTGACTACTGATTGAGAGGTTGGTGAGTAGAGTTAGTGAAAAGGGGCGTATTATAATGGGAGATTAGGGTTATGGAGTGGAATCTTATGTGATTAATACCCGCCTGTTTAGGGTAGTATGGTTATTGTTGGACCGATTGTTATTGGGCTGAAGGTTTACAATGGAAGTTGGGCTAATTCTTAATATCAATAACTGATTAGGTCGATTGAGTGTTTTATTCGATATGTGCCGAAAGGTTATTAGGCTAATGTAATTTTCTTACATTGAGCTTGTAATTTAATGTAATTGTATGGCGGTAAAGAGTGGTATGTCTGGAGCTACATAATTTCACTTGGATACATACGTCACGACCTGTATTTGGGTATATGAATGTCAACGTGATTTCAGAGTTGTGAGTTTGTCAGCATTGTCCTAGTGATGCCTACGATTTGAGTGAGCCTGCAATCTGATATTTGCAAATTGAGTTACAGTTGACTAATTACAATTTGATTAATTACAATTTGTCAAGTTGCTATTTGACTTGTTGCGACTTGACTAATTGCGTTTTGACCAGTTGCGATATGACGTTGCGAGTTGACACTTGCAATTTGACTAATTGTGATTTGGTTGATTGCAGTCTGACTTGTGGCAAGCTAACAATCTGTGACTTGACTTGTTGCGATCTGATCAAGTTGTGATTTAACTCCTGTGACTTGAATTTCGAAGATTAGTATTGCAATTCACTCTTAGTTGTTCTTGTTGATTTTATGGTTTCTCTTGTAGGTTTTAGAAAATCCTGCGAAAGATTCGATTTCTCGGTTTAAATCTCAAGAGCTATAAAATCCCGTGAAATTAATTTTGGACAAGTAGGCCGGACTTGGATTTAGACTTAATTAAACTTACGGGGTGTGACCAATTTTTCGGGATAAGTTTTTGCTTCGAGATCGGCAGGAATTGGGAAATTATGGTGACTTGGTTGGTTTGTTAATTCACGGGTTGATGTACTTAGTGTCTCAAACATCTCGGGGTGGATGGATGCACGATGTATGATGACCCTTGCTCGAGCGTATTTAAGGTGATTAGACTTGGATGTTCAAGAAGTGGATATATACAATAAAGGATGGAAGGTTGGGTATATATCACTACCTATATTTAAAGGAGTTACGTTGTTGTGCTCAATATAGGTTCTAAATCACAATTTGCAATTTAAGGTGATTAAGGTGATTAGACTTGGACGTTCAAGAAGTGGATATATACAATAAAGAATGGAAGGTTGGGTATATATCTCTACCTATATTTAAAGGAGTTACGTTGTTGTGCTCAATATAGGTCCTAAATCACAAATTTAGTGCAAGTATAAGTCGCGAACTTGTCCTTTATCAAGCTTCATCAAGTGATTGTTGTTTCTCAAGCTTCTAATGGGATTGTAGTACCAGATCTTCTCAAGAGGTGGTCAGACTTAAAGACAGGAGGTGATTTGTTTAGAGACATGTTTTAACCTTTTACTCACTTGTTTATTATGAGATGTTAATGTGTCACTTCTAAAAGCAAGGGGAATAATAGTAGGAAGCAGATAGAAGCTAGTTCCCCTACGGTTTCTTGCTTTGATGTAGCTTGATTTCTTGTTGTTGATCCTCCCCGCTAAACAATGATCGAGCAAAAAAGTGGCTTTTTAACGACCCGACATTTTTTTATTCAAATAAAATAAATGAGATCAGGGTCGACCTGTTTCAGGAAAGAAAAAGCATGAACAAAGCAAGTTGTCCTCAGACTTTCTGTCTTTTTTCAACCTCTGAAGGGTACCCCACATGGCACCTCTTTGAAACAAGTTTTAAAGCTCTTATTTAGCCGATGATTTTATCTAAATAAAACATCGTTATACCCGCCACTGAACACACATTTCATCAAGCGGTTTTGGTATGGTACGAGCCTCAATGAATTGTTAATCTGCTAAACCATTGATGAAGAGTCTAGCAAGGGGTTACTACAAGAGAGTCTTTATCACCATCTTCTTTGCAGTAGTTTTATCTGTCTCTTTCCATGTATTGTGCCTGACAAATTCACTATTATCACGGACTCTCAGCTTTGGCAAAAAGGGTCATTTCATGCCCTTTTTGAGGGGGAGAATTAGTGCAAGTTTCCTAGCGGTTTCGTCTCCAGCGATGTGAATTTTAGCGGTTCCGGTTACAGCAGGTCAGATCGTATCGGTTTAGTCTCCAGCGGTTTGAATCTTAGCAGTTTCGGTTTCAGCGGGTCAGATCGTAGCGATTCAGGATTCAGTGGTTCAGTCTCCAGAGGTTTGAATATTAGCGGTTCCAGTTTCAATGGTTTAGCTTTCAGCGGTTTGGGGCTTAGCTATTTGCATAAGATTTCAGCGGTCTGATACTTACTGTTGTGCAGTTGGTTCTTGAATTTATTTCTCGGTTAAATCTCAAGAACTTTAAAATCCTGTACACAGTACGACAACTATTCCATGCACTGCACCTGATATCATCCAAGCAGCTGGGTCAAACAGCTATGTTTGATTGGACTAACTATGAGTCATGGGCACTGCTAAGAATTAGCGCATGTTTCTTCTCCCTTTGACTATTCAACCGCACAAAATGATTACAAAGTTAATTTGGCATTCCTTGCTTGAGGGTGAAGTTGGATTTCACGAAAGAGTCTACCTATTTTTATCTTGAAATCGGGGATGGTTGGATGCATGATTTCAATGATAACTTGCTCGTGCTTAAGATGTAAGTTGAAGACTTGGATTATCTAGTTTCCAGAAGTCGGGGTGGATGGTTGAAGACCTGGTTAACTATCACTTAAAGGAGATACATTGTAGTACTCAGTGTTACACGTAGAAGACGTTGTGGATAATCGCAAGAGGTGATGAAAGTCTCATACTTTGTCAGGATAACATTACGTACTTAGAGACTCAACACCATTCTTCCAACAACAATGCAAGCTTAGGTAACAAATTTGAGTAATTCTACTTCATTTGCAATATGGGTATATAGAGTTTCCTTCATCAAGTGGTCACAACTAGTTGTTTGTGTACGAGGTTGGTTAGTTGGACAAAGGTTTTAAAAGTTGTGATGTGATCTGCAATTCTCACGAGATATTCTTAACCCAAGCTGAAGTTCACCAAAATCAAATCAGTCATGCCACATTCAATCTGTTCCTGTCTCACGGTTTCTTCTTGGTTTTGTAAAATCCCGCGAAAGAACTTATTTCTCGGTTTAAATCATAGATTTGTAAAATCCCGTGATGATGGACTATGCACTCTTGACCATGATCGGGTTAAAACCATTATCAAAGATCAGCTAAAACATCACAAATGGCTGGATCAGGGCAGTTAATTGACAAGATGTGACTACGGCGTTAGATCAGTATTATTTATTTGAGGCTGAAGTGAAATTTCATGGGTGCGTGTACTTAGTATCTGAAGATATCAGGGAGGTTGGATGAAGAGTCTTCGAGATCCTTGTTCGAGCTTTCAACATTTACAATGACGAGGACTTGGGTATCCAGTTATTTTTTCTTCTCTCTTTTACAAAATAACTATCACTTTAAGGAGTCACGTTGTAGTGCACAGTGTCACACGAAGTTGTGGATATCCAAGAGGTGATGTACGTCTTATACTTGATGGTTGGTTGGTTGAAGAGTACAGAGTACTTAGGGATTCGATGTTGCACGAAGTCTCTGCACCGCTCTTTGTCTCGCATTGGTACAAGTTTAAGTCACAAGTTCGGGTTATGTTACTTCAGGCTCAAGTTCATCATATTGGGTTTTTCTCCATCAGTGGTAACGATTTCAAGCCGACAAAATGATAATGGGGTTAGTAACGAGTTAGATGAGAGAAGTAGTAAAGAGAGAGATAATGACATCTGCATACATCAGTGCAGGCCTCGCTCTTCAACATAATGACGTCTGTATACATCAGTGCATGCCTCGTTCTTCATCAGTATGACGTCTGAACACCTCTGTTCAGGCCTCGTTCTTCATCAGTATGACGTTTGTACACATCAGTGCAGGCCTCGCTCTTCAACATTATGACGTCTGTACACATCAGTGCAGGCCTCGTTCTTCATCAGTATGACGTCTGTACACGTCAGTGCAGGCCTCGCTCTTCAACATAATGACGTCTGTACACATCAGTGCAGGCCTCGTTCATCAAGAAAAGAAAAGTGTACGCTTGAGTGCACTTTATCTTCAAAAGAAGAGGAATCTTCTTATTTATGGCCATTCTCATCAACAAGTTGTTATGCTCTTTCCGTGCTTATTCAGTCTTCAAGTGGATCGGTGCATATAGGAGTATATTCTTATTCACTTGTTCTACAAAAAATTGCAGTTGGCAGGCATATGCAATTTTTGAGGGGGGGAAAGGGTGAATAAACAACATGTCAGTGTTCAAGAATCGTCAAGCGGAGCTACTTACCGTTGATGGTATTAATATTCACTAGTTCAATCATCAAAAATTGCAGTTGGCAGGCATATGCAATTTTTGAGGGGGGGGGGGGAAGGGTGAATATTATTCTACATGTTGATTGATGATTGAGAAATGGTCATACGACTCCTAAATACGTCAGTTCAGGAGTCGTGCAAACCATGTTCCTCCAACACTATTCTTCCTTCGTCTATGAAGGTGTTGAAGAACATGGTCAGGGAATGCTAATCGACATCGTCTCACGGGCTGATTCAATCAGTAACAAAGGGTTTCTAGTCAATGCTTCATGTATACGTCATCAGGCTACATGTACACATAATGATGATGATTCCGATTAATCGTAACCATCATGGGGGAGAGAAATGTATACACCAAGGATGCACAAAAGGTTCACGTGATCGAGCTTAATCGTGTATCCCGGTGTTGAAAAGCCGTAGAGATGATCAGTGGTTCAAATTGTCACCTTGGTATTAACGTTTCAATGTTACGTCATGGTATGATTAATCGTAACCATCAGGGGAGAGAGAATGTGTACATCAAGGATGAACAACAGGTTCACGTGATCAGGGCTTAATATCTAAATATGGATACATTCTATAGATGATCAGTGGTTCAACTTGTTACTTTGGTGTTATACTAAAGACTGAAGATGGTCGAGTCGTCAGTCTATTATTCATTCTCGGTTGGGTGTTATCATCTCATGTGTATACTGCGGGTTGATGGGTTACATGTAAGGGTACTGGAAGGCATTTGGTGAGATGAAGGTGGTTGGCATTCTGTTCCTCCATATTGGGCAATCTTGAAGAAGGTCGCGTCTACAGTCTTCTCTACATTCTCCGCTATGTGTTAGAAGACTAAAGACGGCGTGCATTCGGTTATCAAATGACTTCTTCATATTATGGGCGTTCATCCAAATTCTTTCTTCTATTATGGGTGTTCATCAGAAAGGTTGTCAGATTGGAGGAGAGCACTAATTAGAGGAGAGTGAAAAGCCTGAATTAATCCCTAAGTTAAAAGTGCTCACGTTACTCTTCAGCAAGTTAAATGATGGAAGCGGAAAAGATTCAGGATGCTGAGGAGTAATGGTTTTCGGTTCGTATCCTTGTATATATTTTGCTTCTTACATTCTTTTTTCATATCTTATACCATTTTGTAAATAGATATATAGAAATCTTGCTAATTGTAAATAGAGAAACGTAAAATCAGAAAAACCATAAAAAAATTAAAAAAAAAAAAAAAAAAATTAGAAAAGACCAAAAATAGTTTCACCTAGGCATGTCTTCTGTTTATCGATAACATTTACGGACTTAGAAATGTCATTCAATAATGGCACGGGTCTTTAAATGAAGCTCGATCAGAAGTTAAAATGGATTGGTAAAACATGTCTAAAATGGCTTGCTATTACTTTAGATAGCAACCCGCGCTTCAAATTGGGGAAAGCAAGTCGCCAAAAGGACGGCTGTTCCTCCAACTGGGTGATGTTCACCTGGGCATGGATTACTTTATATCCATGTTTCTTCATTCTGATGTACGTTTCAGTGCATCATTTCTTGAAAAAGAAGAGAAATCTTCTTGGCATACAAATAGTTTTCATTCTATGATTCTTCTGAAAATTATTTGTGAGACACTTGGTGAATATATGTTGTATGAAATTTGTTTAAGTTTGGATTGTGCATAAAATTTGTCACTCAATCAACGACTTAAGGGTCATTGATTGAGGGGGAGAGTGAACTCAAAATTTATATCATCAAACGGACTTATTGGTTAAATCATACTTGTTAGAAATGGTTTTGTAGTTAATGAGGTATTAGGTGAAGAGGATCTTGTTAAACCTTTATATCAATTGGCCTAATGTGTTGGTTGCTAGAAAGTTTAGGACATTACGTGCAACTTGCTTATAGTTTCCTAGCTTTACATATCTAGAAGGTTCATTTGTGTCACTTTGGAATCCTCGTTTAATCCCCTAAACACTTTAAGACTCAAAACCTAAAAGAAGTAAGAAAACTAGATGTGTTTGATGTTATTGAATACCCCTATGACATTTGTATGATCTAAGTGAATGAGTTTCAAATGTTGCTTGTCTCTGCTGCTTAATTGTTGTTGATATTGTGCATATGTTCTCAGGATTCGCTAAGGTATATTGCTATTATGTTAGAATCTTGTTCCTAAGATCCTGATTTGAATGATGAAATATGAGTGAATTGCCATGTTCATGATTGTCGTTTGCACTTCATGATAGATAGTAGTTTGATGTATTTCCTGACTATGGTTTGACTAAATGAATTTGGTATTATTATGTGGCAAGCTGCTGAAGGGTAGCTATTAAGGAATAGTGTATCTGTATGTATGTATATCTGTGTTGATATTCTTATGCAGATTCCATAGCCAAAATGAATGTGCCAGTTCCCATTCTAACCATTTGATCAGACGATCAAAATCTATTGATTGGCTCGAAATTCACCTCAACAACAATGTCGGCAACAACAACAACAACAACACTTTCACCACCGCCACCACCATTCATCTATTTTGGTCTCGCCAAGTGGGGATCAACGAAATTTGCGAAAGATTTGTTGGTGGATGGATAATTGATGCTGACTACTAACTCAGAAAAGCGGGTGATTACATCATTTGCGCAAAAAGGTCAATATCATCTGTGTCATAATTGTCAAATTGTGCATAATAAGCAGTGAATCTCCCTCTTAGATTAAGGGGGAGCAAAGTATGTCTCATCATCAGAACATGTTAAACCTGACCACATTTTCTCCCATGTTTTCTAAATTATTTAAATCAATTGGGATCACAAATTCAAAAGGTTTAAAATTTTTGATCGGGGGAGAGAATGTGATTTAAATATGAAACCTGATGAAAATGTGATGTTTTGGATTTAAGTGTAGGCTCTCCCATATGTGCTAAACTCTTTCGTATATCGATGCACATATTGAGGGGGAGCGAATGGATGAAAAAGGATTTTGGCATAGCATGAGATCGTGACTCAGACTTCACCAAGGAATTGACGAAATCTATACTGTCATTGATCGAAAGGACATATCCTGGCCGGGTAATAATTTCAGGCTGGTCTAACCAGTGATGTAAGCGTGTCTCGAAAAGGATGTGTCTGAGTAGAGTGTACCATTTCGAGAAAATTTCTGTGAACTTGACCAGGACGGGTAATAATTTCAAGCTGGTCTAACCAGTGATGTAAGCGTGTCTCGAATCGGTCATGTTCACTGAAAGTTGATCAATTCAAAAAGTGCGAGCTCTACCTAACATGTGCAAATTTATAAAACAATCAACCGAGCACATGTTGAGGGGGAGCATTTGAAAAATATAAAACTCTCAAGTGTTTGCAAAAATGTGTTTCAGAATCATGAACACTTTGAGAGATTTTTTTCAAAAATTTGGTTTATGGCAATCGTGCAAGAATACCAAAGACCGACCATTTTAATTAATGTATGGAGTCATAAGGATGGTTAGGTTAGGCTCAAGTTCCCACGATCCCGCCAGAGCCGGAGGGATCTACCCAGGGACAATCCACTAGTTAGTGTAGAAGTCCTTAGGTATGATTAAAAAGGAGAAAAGTAGATAAGGGAAAAGTGCCGACTAAGATGGAGCTAGTACTGGAACAAACCCAACAAGGTGGTAGTTATGAAGTCTCGGTAAGCACTGAAGGGGTTGAAGTATGAAAAAGAATTGTAAAGATAAAGGGTGAAAAGAAAGAAGCCCTCCTTACAACTTAGGAAGAAACCGGGTCAATACATATGCGGTCAGAATCACTTAGTTGATTGCTGGCATTGAAGACAAAGTATCATGGACCCAGTGATACGCTGCACAACCCTCCCTAGCCACTCAAGGTCCCTCAAAGGATTCTTGTTTCAATTGTCACGGAGTTCAATACATTTCTATCGTCTCTCTCACTCCGAGTTAGATGATATTGAAAAGGTGGCAGTTCTCTCCAGCCTCCGCTCACTAAATCAAAACGCACTATCGAGTCTAGAGCCACGAGATGCATCATAATATCTCTTAGGGACACGAATTACTTCTACACTGGTTGGTCAACATTAAGGACACCAGTTGTAAACTTATGAGTCCTTCATAGATCTTAGCAATCTGCCAGAACATTTATGAGAGAATTTACGAATATAATTCTCAATGATTGAATGGAAATTCCTGCCAGGGTCAACATCAAGCAGCCCTGAAAGCAGGTTACTTCGGTAATTCTTTATGGATTACGCTTAGTGGTCACGGTGGTTTCTAACGGTCTACAGTCGTGGAGTGATCTCCAGCGACTCACCTAATCGTTGATGTGCTACGGTTCGATCTTAAAAAGCCCTCTGTGGGTTTTCGATTAGGAACGGTCTGGGTAAGGATTAGAGAGAGTTTTCACACTATGCTGTTAACAATCTCGAAGTCCGAACCTGTAAGTACCGGTCGATTTGTTGCTAACTGTCATATGCAGGAACTTCTGGCGGTTGTAGCTGTGGAATGCTGTAGCTGGTTGCTGTTGTAGCTGGTTGCAGAAATGATGCCAATCCATCACCACATGCTCATACTACATCATCATATTCAAAGAAATCATGATTAACCAAAAGACCTTCAAGACGGCTTCCACAACTCTGATGCTAAAAAATCATGATCCAAAATAGTGTGAGCATGTCGGCTCGAAGATTAACACATCACAAGGAAACATACTGCTGAAAGATGACTTGGAAACAAATGTTGGATGACAAAGTCGAAGAATACTCAAAGATCATCCAAGACGATCAAACGGTCATCAAACAAACACTGCTGAATGCACAAAGTTTCAAGACATTGAAGAATCAAAGACTACGAGCTATGAAGACAACTTCCGAAGATAAAATGCTAGAATTCAAGTTATTATTTCCGGGGTGATTTCCCTTAGGGGGAGATTGTTAGGAATATAAATATTCAGATGAAGGCTCGGTCACCCCGTGTATCTATTTAGCATTTACGTAGCTCGTAGGCTTATTTATATTAGTTTAGTATTATTAGTAATATTAGTATTAGCTTAGTTATATTTATATTTGTGGAGTGGGTCGGGACTTTCCCCACTGTCAGCTCACTCCACAGCCCACTAGGGGCACAAATATTAGTAACTATATAAACCCTTCCCACACATGGGAAGGGGTTGAACTCTTCTCACACTTAATCTAATTTTTACATTTTGCTTTGAAAGAGTCTCCCACCTCTCTTTAACTTCATCTCTCTAAACTCCATGGATCTATTCTTTCATAACACAAGACCACCCGAATCATCCACACAATCAAGATGGTTATGTCTTACACACACAATACAAGTCTTCACACGGACGATCACCCGGTCCAAATCTTCACACGAACGATCACCTCGTCCACTTGAGTCATCACCCAATCAAATTCTTCAAGGACCTTCACCCGGTCGTAGTATTCACAAGGACGATCACCCCATCCCAATCTTCACACGGACGATCTCCCTGTCCTAATCTACACACGGACGATCACCCCGTCCTAACAAACTATTACAAGGACTACACACTTTGTCATAACCTAAACTAACACAACTATTCACGACTCACACATAAGTCGGATATACTAATACACAAATGAGAGAGTTTGGAGGAAGAAAAGAATAGTAACACAAGTTACGTGTGTGTGTGGGCTACATTATAACACTTCGATTCTTGACAAATTCGAGTATTCTCCTCTTTCACTTGAGATAGAGGATGACGGGATCACTTATAAACACATACCAAAGAGTTATAGTGATCAAAGAAGGAGGAAGAAAGAACAGAATATTTTTGTGCAAAGAGGGTTGGTTTATCTGAGAAAACAGTGCAGTATTTATAGGCACCAGGAGGAGCGAGGGACGGTCCCTTAAAGTGTGACGGTCCTTTATATATAAGGGACCGTCGCCCTATTTATGGGACCGTCCCGACAGACGCTCCTATTTTTGTCCTTTAGTGGTGAAAATTTATCTGATTTAGGCAGGAAAAATAGCTGTTGGCAATTTGAAATTCAAATTTAAAATTTATTTTTCTTTAAAACATTTCTTTATAAATACTAAAATAATTTGTCTAGTTTATTTTTGTAAAAATGTGAGGTTTAAGGACAAAAATATTTTCTTTGATCACTTAACAAAATTGGTATAGAGTTTGTTTATACCTTAAGTGATGTAGACTTGAGCCGTCGAGAGATGTTGATGCGTTCCGGCATTGATGATTAGTGTAAACGAGTAACTTGTGCACTTTACATTTTGTACTACAAGTTACATGTTTGTCATCATTAAAACATGAAGACATCGTATAGATTAAATGTCATAACGTTTGCACTAACAATCTCCCCCTTTTTGATGATGACAAATATGTAAACCGTAACTCATAGCAAAGTGTAGAAAGTTACTTATTTACACTCCCTCTCCTCCTTTTGTCGAAGCAAAAAGGTGTTGCCAATGTAGAGGTAGAAAGAAGATCGGCGAGAACTTGAGAGGTAGACTTGAGAAGATGACTCGAGAAGAAGACTTGAGAGAAATGCCCGAGCTTTGAGGAGAGGAAGAAAACTTGAGAAGATTACTTGAGCATAAGACTTGAGAAGAGGAGATGTCTTTGCTTGTACTAGAGGAAGACTTGAGAGGACAACTTGAGAAGAAGACTTTAGAAGTTAACTTTGAGAGAAAAACTTGAGAAGACAACTTAAGAATATAGGATGATCCCCAAATGTATTAGACGATCCCGAATCCCATCATTCAAATAAGTGAGCTTGCATCATCCTAGTGAAGCCTTGCTCCTATCGCCATTGACTTTTAGCGTGTCCATGAATCAAATATGTTGCAAATGCTTAACCTACATCAAGGGTAGTTTCAAGCAACAAAGTATGTAAAAGGTTATGAGTAGCATTATAGAGGTTGACTACACATAGCAAGTCATGTGTAGATGTGTCAACGATTTGCAAACGATTTTGACATTTGCAAATGCTCCCCCTTGTTTGGGCTACCAAAGAATCGAGCGATGAAGGAATGCTACAAAACAGAGTTAGTAGACAAGTGCACATATATATAATAATTATGATATATATCGCAAGACATTATCGGATATTAATACATGCATGACTCAAATATGAGTATTCTAAAGTATGGCACAAAAGGAATTGAAATAAGTACATTTTATTACTATCATTTATCCTATTTATTTGACTTGTTTTAATATATTATGTATGAGGATTGATACTTAATCGTTTACTTTTGTAATTCTCAGGTAAAAACAAGCATTTGGTGAAACTTAGCGATTTTGGACTGATTATGGAGCAAAACATGCATAAAGTAAAGAGTCTACTGAAATGAAGAAGATCAAGACTAATCTGCTTCAGATGCGCCGCATCTCACTCATGACATGCGCCGCATCTCTATCAAGATATCACCAGATACGATCCAAGATACAAGAGGACATGCGCCGCATCTAATCATGGAGTTACGCCGCATCTTCTGGCGGTGTACGAATATTCCTGAATATTATAATCTTGGACCCCACGCGAAGTTAAGTACATGCGCCGCATCTACTCCTTAGATGCGCCGCATCTTCCCTCAGACAGAAACTATAAATACCCCAAGACCAGACGAATTTCGTGGGCATTATCAGAGTTTCGAAGACCGAACAGGAAAAACCCTAGGACGAATTCAGTCAAGGAGGCAGCACAAGACACACCCAAATCAAAGATACAAGAGCTGTAAGAAGGTGCTGCATGTATTTAATTCATTAAGTAGTTTTGTTTTATTGTGTTAGCAAACTTTAATTCATCAGGATTGGTGGCTTGTGTAATGTGACAACGAAAGATTGCACTCCCTTTAATACTTGTTTTCCCATCAATTAAAGTTTATATGTTGATGTCTTTGGTTACTACTTATTAGTGCATTGATAGCCTCTGTGTCTATTAGTGGCTTGCGGGCATTTGACTGCGGGACATAATGTGGCTCCCACGGTTATTACTAAATTGATCACTTAGGAATAACTTTTAGACATAAGTAATCATTAAGGGTTTACTCGCCGATAAGATTAGGACCAACGAGAAAGGGTTAATTACATACACTTCATATAAAGCTATCAATAAAACAAGTGACAATCTACTTAATCATAAGGACAACCCTCTTATTGTCTCAAGTATCTATCTGTGTACGTGTGTGCTACTTGCTGATTCGTGCCTATTGGTTTATTTTATTATTTAATTGCAAACAAACCGTGCTAGTCTCTCAGGCTGAAACCCCCCTTGCGTTAGGATATTAAAATACTGATTAGAATAACGAGATAATACGTTCCACTCTTAGTGATCGACACTCTACTTACCATTATATTCATACTGACCGGGTACACTGCTCATTAAGTGTGTGTGTTATTGATAAGTCGGCTAAATATAAATTTAAAACTTGAGTAGGCATTAAAACTGCTAAACCGCAACGACACATCACGCGCATCAAGTTTTTGGCGCCGCTGCCGGGGAGTGAATTGTTATTATCTGTTAATTTGATTAGTATTTTAATTAGGTTTTTCTTTTTATTAGATTAATTGCATCATTGTACTATTTTGCATATTTGTTGTATTGTGTGTTAATTGTTTTCTTTTATTTTTGTGTGTTTTATTTTCGTCGTGTGTTTTTATTTTTTGTTTTTATTTTTCGTATTTTTTCTGTTCTGCTATCGTTGTACTGTGCTAAATCAAACGATACGGCGCATCTGATCTCTCAGATACGGCGTATTTCGTTTAATTTTTTTTAAAATACAACGCGTTTAATTAATTCGATACGACGCATCTTTTCCCCAAGATACGGCGTATCTGTTTTTAATAAGAATTTTTTTTCTAAGCGATAAAGTAATACGACGCATCTGCTTTTGCAGATACGGCGTATCTGTTTTTGATAAAAAAAATTTTCTAAACGTTAACGCCATACGACGCATCTGCTTTAGCATATACGGCGTATCTATTATTTTAATTAAAAACAGTTTGCGAATTATTAAACAGATACGACGTATCGATCTCTATCGATACGACGCATCTTTCTGAATCAAAAATCGATATTTATTTTTAAACGTAACGAAAATACGGCGCATTAACTTTCGTTAATACGACGCATTTAATTTTAATTAAATAAGCTGATTTTTGATTATTAAAATTGATACGGCGCATTCAAATTTCTAAGCGGCGTATCTATTTTCTGAATAAAAGTCTGATTTAATTTTAACGTATTAAGATACGGCGTATCCCATTTATAGGATACGGCGCATCAACAGCAGATATCAGAAGCTTTTATTTTACCTTGATCGTTTCACTCTTCTTTTGCACGAGTAAGTTTTATTTCAGGAAGATGGACGATCCGGATATTACAATGGAAGAATATATCAGGCTTGGAGAGGAAAGAGCCTTGAGCAATAATGGGATCTACGATTGGGAAAGAGCAAGATATGGTGCACAAGTCATCGAAAATAAAGAAGTCACTATGGAAGAATACTTGATTTTAGGACGAGAAAAGTCAAGGCATGAAAGAAACAAATTGCCATTCCGACACACTTGGACTTTATCAAATGATAATGATGAAGAAGAGTCATACGATTTTGGTGCAATTAGGTTTCCGGCAATAGTTATTGATGATGTTATTTCTCCGGACGTTGCCCAAGATGAAGAAGAGTCACAAGTGTTTGATTTGAATGATAATCCGGCGATTGTTTACAAAGAAGCTTATTCATCCGAAAGTGCTTATGATGAAAATGAAGATGAATGTGGTACAATGGTGTATAGTGCTATTACTTGTAATTTTCCACCCGAGGTGGAAAATATATTCTCATCCTATCAAAAACACCATGATAATATTCCTTCGGATGGAGATAATAAGTATTCTGATATTGAAAAGTTTGATGCTATTGTATACGATAACATACCGCAATTACCACAACAAACGGAAGTATTTAGGTGTGGAGCGGATAAACCAGATTTTGACCCGACGAGGGATTTTGAAGAAATCTAGGATTACTTATTTAAGGATGAAATTCAGGACGATGCTGAAATTGCAAGACCACTAGTTGAAGATGGAGATTCACAAGATGAATTGGAATCACTTACAACACAAAGTGGTACAAATTTATTTAATACTATTGATCCCGTTATTAATAATCTTGCTAGTTTTCCTAAACAGGTTGCAAAACAAAAGGATGATGAGGCGAAATTTATTACACTACCTATTGAAGCACCTGTGATCAACCCGTTTTTGGTGGAGCTCGAGGAAGAATTTGGTGATGAGCTCTTAAACATTGCTATGATTGATGAAGATGATGATTCCGACCCTATGAAGTATATAGAGGAACTCGAACTTTTACTTGCCAAAGACCCTTTCTCACCTTCTGCGGAAGTCAAGGGACGCCTTACTACCAAAGAGACTAACCAAAAAGAAAGGAGACTCATTTTTCCTCAACACACTACTTTTTCTGACGGAATGGTCAAGTCATCCAATTTATCAACCAAACCGGGTAAGAATAGGAAAGATGTACACATATTGCCAAGGTATGATCTTTATGTATTTCTTCCATCTTTAATAGCAAATTTACACTCTTTTCGTGTTTATTGCTACTATCACCCGCACTTGATCCCAAGTGGGGGGAACAACACCCTATTACACAGTAAATAAGGGTGGAGTCAGGCTCGTGACTCGAACAAAAACAAGCGCTTCGTGGGAGGCAACCCATGCTTATCTTTTATTTTATTTTATTTTCTGATTTTGTATTGAGTCTGTCAGACCTGCGGTAGATGCGACGCATCTCCTGCAATGGTCATATCTTATTTTAATTTTTCTGCATTTTTATTTTCGACTTTAAAACTTTTTATCAGTTTATTTTAATGCGGCGCATCCCTGGTTAAGGATGCGGCGCATCTTTATTCTGATCCGTATTTATTCCAGGCTCGATACGGCGTATCTTCTTCCATAAGATACGGCGCATCGACTGACCTGATGATTTTCAGTTTTAATTTTTAAGTTTTATTTTTTCCTAACTACTAATGTATTATGCAAGTTTGAACCTTTCTTATCTTAGGTGTGTTTTAAAGCATTGGTGGTATTATAGTTTCCTGGATTTCCTGTGGATACATCAAGTATGAAGCTTTAACGTTCTAATCCACAAGAAAGATGATTTTTGCTCTTATACTAATGGAGGATCATACCGAGCAAATCTCAGGGGAGTTGTTCTGTTCTAATTCTTTTATTTTCCAGTTTTTAACCTTTTATACAAACAACGAGGACGTTGTTTAACTTAAGTGGGGGATTGGAGAATTAGAACACTTAACACTTACTTCTCCTAAAACTTTTTCAAAAATTATGCTTAAAATGTGCTTAATATATCAAACTTAAAAATTTTTAGCATGTTTTTGTTTAAGATCTAAGTTGCATAGCTGCACACATGACGTTATTTTCAAAAATTGTGATTTTTCAAAATTCACAAATCTATGAGTGTGCCGGTGACTTGTAAACTTTAGAACTTGGCTTGTATACTATTCGAGACCACCATAATGAGTATTATTGATATAATTGGAATGACTTGTCTAAATTGGTAAATTTCTAGGATTACACCCAAATAGCCTTTATATGTTATGTGATATTAACTAACTACACTGGTTAGTTAACCCCCGTATAAACCCTTTTGTTACTCTCATTTTTAGAGTAAGATACCCTAGAAAAACACTCAGAGCCATTCCTTTCGTTTCTTACACCTATGTTTAAAATGTTTCGTTACACCCTTACACCTTAGCCTACCCTGTAGATTAGAATCCGTGGTTGGTTAATTGCTATAGGCAAAGTGTGTTTCCTTACATTACCTGTGTTCGCGTGCGTAATTCATTATCTTTGGTTAGGTCGGGAAATTGCACAATGCAATTGGAGTGAAAGTAAATATTGTATATCTTTGAGTTTATTTTTAGTGTGTTTACTACTTTCGCTATTACCGTTATTTCTGAAAGTATGAAAAGTATGAAAAAATTATCCGGAAAGAAAGTTATAGTGATGTGGTGAAATTTTACACATCTATGTTTATGTTTGAAAAAAAAAAAAAAAATCGAAAAAAAATAAGAAATGAAAAAGAAAGAAAGAAAAGTTGGAAGTTAGTTTTAACCAACTTATGTAAAGTTATGTAAGTGGTCGATATCACCACTATTTGTTGTACTATATCTATGGATTGAATGGGAATTGGCAGTTACGGGAACGCCAATTAAGGTTTATTCTTTGATTAAGATCTTGTTGAGTATAATTCGTGTCTACCTAAAGCGTGTGTTTCAAGTGTTAAAGCGTGAGTTATTCGATGATATGAGTCTTATTCATGGGATGGTTGGGATAGTGATTAACCACACTTAGGATTTTAATTTATTTGTTTTGTTTATTTTTATTTTTACACCCATTTATATCCCAAATGTTATCCATACCCTGTATTATTCTTTATCCAACCGAACCTTTGATTTATTGAGATTAGGGATTTGAGCAATCTTAAGTATCGTAGTCGTGGATTCGGCTATGTATTTATGATTTTGTCGCCCTTTTTGATATATTATTATTGGTGAAGTTTGGACCTATCTTTAGCCTATTCGAGTTAAGGATTTGAGCAATTGCAAGTATCGTGTTCGTTGATTCGATCATGTATTTGTGATTTTGTCGCCTTTTCTGGAATTTGAGATCGATAGTGATCAAGAATAATTAACCCTTAAGCCTAAAAACCCTTTTTACCGCTTTAGACTTGTTATTCCTTAGCTTTAGTGGTGGAGATGTGTATACTTGCCAAGCTTATGATAGAATATTCGTCACGACTGGACAGTTAAACGATTAGATTTGCTTTTATCAAATTATTTTATTTTACTTCTAATTCGTTAAGTGTTTAGTTGTGTGATTATGAAATAAACGAATACATGCTTAAATATAAAAATAAATCCTAACATCTTTTAGGATACATTTTCATAAAAGAAATTCTAAGGTTTACTTGGGGACAAGTAAAGTTCAAGTGGGGGGATATTTGATGAACTCAAATAAGTACATTTTATTACTATCATTTATCCTATTTATTTGACTTGTTTTACTATATTATGTATGAGGATTGATACTTAATCGTTTACTTTTGTAATTCTCAGGTAAAAACAAGCATTTGGTGAAACTTAGCGATTTTGGACTGATTATGGAGCAAAACATGCATAAAGTAAAGAGTCTACTGAAATGAAGAAGATCAAGACTAATCTGCTCCAGATGCGCCGCATCTCACTCATGACATGCGCCGCATCTCTATCAAGATATCACCAGATACGATCCAAGATACAAGAGGACATGCGCCGCATCTAATCATGGAGTTACGCCGCATCTTCTGGCGGTGTACGAATATTCCTGAATATTATAATCTTGGACCCCACGCGAAGTTAAGTACATGCGCCGCATCTACTCCTTAGATGCGCCGCATCTTCCCTCAGACAGAAACTATAAATACCCCAAGACCAGACGAATTTCGTGGGCATTATCAGAGTTTCGAAGACCGAACAGGAAAAACCCTAGGACGAATTCAGTCAAGGAGGCAGCACAAGACACACCCAAATCAAAGATACAAGAGCTGTAAGAAGGTGCTGCATGTATTTAATTCATTAAGTAGTTTTGTTTTATTGTGTTAGCAAACTTTAATTCATCAGGATTGGTGGCTTGTGTAATGTGACAACGAAAGATTGCACTCCCTTTAATACTTGCTTTCCCATCAATTAAAGTTTATATGTTGATGTCTTTGGTTACTACTTATTAGTGCATTGATAACCTCTGTGTCTATTAGTGGCTTGCGGGCATTTGACTGCGGGACATAATGTGGCTCCCACGGTTATTACTAAATTGATCACTTAGGAATAACTTTTAGACATAAGTAATCATTAAGGGTTTACTCGCCGATAAGATTAGGACCAACGAGAAAGGGTTAATTACATACACTTCATATAAAGCTATCAATAAAACAAGTGACAATCTACTTAATCATAAGGACAGCCCTCTTATTGTCTCAAGTATCTATCTGTGTACGTGTGTGCTACTTGCTGATTCGTGCCTATTGGTTTATTTTATTATTTAATTGCAAACAAACCGTGCCAGTCTCTCAGGCTGAAACCCCCCTTGCGTTAGGATATTAAAATACTGATTAGAATAACGAGATAATACGTTCCACTCTTAGTGATCGACACTCTACTTACCATTATATTCATACTGACCGGGTACACTGCTCGTTAAGTGTGTGTGTTATTGATAAGTCGGCTAAATATAAATTTAAAACTTGAGTAGGCATTAAAACTGCTAAACCGCAACGACACACCACGCGCATCAGCACAAAAGGGATTGAAACTAAACATATATAATTATTGATTATATATTAACACACCATTCTCTAACTTCTTCCAATATAATTGTCTAATGTCTAGGTGATATAGATTGAAGATGATATGCTCCTAGATGAGAATGAAGATGACTCTTTAAAGTGGAGAATTGGGAGAGGATGAACGGAAATGAAGAAAGAAGGTTTTAAGCCAAGATTGGCAAGGATGATGTAAAGATGAGAAGGAAGATACGAGACTTCATATTTGAAGATAGTGGTTTAATTTAGGCTTTTGTTGAAGGGGATGAGAAGAGATGTGTGCAGAGAAACAATGAAAGGACCGTTTGCACTTACAATGAGTGAGGATGAAAAGAAGTGAGGAAGATGGGAGACTTTAAAGAAGGCACATACTATCCTGGTTTTGTTGGGTGCTTTATGAAGAAGAGGTAGATGTGAGAACAAGAAGAGGGATGGTACAATGGACCATGAATATGGTCTAGAGAGTGAAGAAGAAGTTTTTGAAGGGATTCTCATGGATGGTACCAAGTGTAGGTATAAGTCTTAGAAGAAGAGAATGAAGAAGATGATGAAGGCGAGTGAAGGGATAAGTGTTAAGATGATCAAAATGGTTGTTATTTTGGAAAAGGCATGGTGTAAAATGGTTCAAAGTATTGTTTAAAGAGAAAGAAACTGGTCTAGAGAGTGGTGAGTCAAGGATGCAGAAAAAGAAAAATAGTGAACCAGTTCATGACACCTTTACTGGGGATGTTCCTATAAATAAGGGACGATCCCGTATATATAAGGGACCGCCCATATGTTTTTGGGATCGTTGCCAGCGGGGTGCAGAGTCTTTCCAGTTTTCTCTATTTTTCCTAGATGCAAGGATAGGAATAATCAAAGGATTGATTATGTGAGAATCATATTGCCATTAAGAAAGAAAAGAATTGGGGAATAACGATTAAGGAATGATTTAGAGATTTGATAAAGAATGTTTATAGGAATGTTGGTATTATATGAAAAGTGTATATAATCATTTGTTGGGTATGAAGATAATTTGCAAATGATTAGAGAATGTTTGGAAATAGGAGAGGTGTAGGTTATATGAGAAGTGTGGGAATAATCTTTCCTAGACAAAAGAGTAGATTGTTTGGAAGAGAGCGAGATGGTGATTAACGAAATGTGTGCATCTAAGAGATTATCATGATAGGCATACCTAGTCCGCTATCTATTAGACCGACATAGTGTAGGTGTACAAATAACACGTAACTCATGTAAAGGGATGCATATGACGCATGATCACTATGAAAGCAAACATTAAGTAAGGCATGTTGACATTTAGCACATAAGAGCATGAATCATGAACATATATCAAGAAATATAACATTATTAAAGCTAATTCAAAGCAAGATCTTTCTAATGAACAAGCATTCAATAATTAAGCAAGTAGGCATTGAGCATTTAAGAAGGCATGAAGACATTTAATCATATTTCACAAGAACAAGTTGTTGTTTTCAGATATTAAACACATATATGCATGTAATCTAGGTTTGTCAAGAAGAATCCTAATTACTACTTGATTAAAATGCAATCCTAACGGTAGACAAAGATCATCGATGTAAAACATCTTTAGTCAAATGTAGGAATGAAAATTTTTCAAGTTAGAGAATGGATATGAGACTATCACTAGCGGTGCTTAATTAAGGCTAAGCACAACCATTTTTATGGGTTTACCACATACCCAGCTTCTCTCCTGGAAGCAATTCAATCATTAGGTTAAATTGAATTTCTAGTGCAATAGGTTCTCGAGTAGCCATTATCATATTAGGAAAATTGGAATTCCTATATTTTCCCATCGAAGTTTTCCAAAGATGATATTAGCCGATTTCGCTAATACATGTCCTAACCATATTTTAAAAGCTAGTTAATGAAGACGACATGTCTTATACAAAATCCTTACAAAGGCAAGCACAATATTTTAAATATGTGTTTGAGATTTGGAGGTTGTTTGGTTTGGATGGTGTATTACATGAACTTATGGATGTCACCTTTGTTTGTTGAGTTGTTATTTTAACATTTTAAGGTTTCAAGAATACTCCATAGTAAATATTGAGAAAGAGATTCTAATTAAGGTTACTTGCCTTAATAGATCTTGTAATGTTTTACGTTGTATCATTGAGAGAAAACATATTGTATCATTTTAAAAATATGCTTATTTAAAAGGATAAACTTTTCACTTTTATGAATTGCCATGTTCATGATTGTCGTTTGCACTTCATGATAGATAGTAGTTTGACGTATTTCCTGACTATGGTTTGACTAAATGAATTTGGTATTATTATGTGGCAAGCTGCTGAAGGGTAGCTATTAAGGAATAGTGTATCTGTATGTATGTATATCTGTGTTGATATTCTTATGCAGATTCCATAGCCAAAATGAATGTGCCAGTTCCCATTCTAACCATTTGATCAGACGATCAAAATCTATTGATTGGCTCGAAATTCACCTCAACAACAATGTCGGCAACAACAACAACAACAACACTTTCACCACCGCCACCACCATTCATCTATTTTCGTCTCGCCAAGTGGGGATCAACGAAATTTGCGAAAGATTTGTTGGTGGATGGATAATTGATGTTGACTACTAACTCAGAAAAGCGGGTGATTACATCATTTGCGCAAAAAGGTCAATATCATCTGTGTCATAATTGTCAAATTGTGCATAATAAGCAGTGAATCTCCTTCTTAGATTAAGGGGGAGCAAAGTATGTCTCATCATCAGAACATGTTAAACCTGGCCACATTTTCTCCCATGTTCTCTAAATTATTTAAATCAATTGGGATCACAAATCTCAAAAGGTTTGAAATTTTTGATCGGGGGAGAGAATGTGATTTAAATATGAAACCTGATGAAAATGTGATGTTTTGGATTTAAGTGTAGGCTCTCCCATATGTGCTAAACTCTTTCGTATATCGATGCACATATTGAGGGGGAGCGAATGGATGAAAAAGGATTTTGGCATAGCATGAGATCGTGACTCAGACTTCACCAAGGAATTGACGAAATCTATACTGTCATTGATCGAAAGGACATATCCTGGCCGGGTAATAATTTCAGGCTGGTCTAACCAGTGATGTAAGCGTGTCTCGAAAAGGATGTGTCTGAGTAGAGTGTACCATTTCGAGAAACTTTCTGTGAACTTGACCAGGACGGGTAATAATTTCAAGCTGGTCTAACTAGTGATGTAAGCGTGTCTCGAATTGGTCATGTTCACTGAAAGTTGATCAATTCAAAAAGTGCGAGCTCTACCTAACATGTGCAAATTTATAAAACAATCAACCGAGCACATGTTGAGGGGGAGCATTTGAAAAATATAAAACTCTCAAGTGTTTGCAAAAATGTGTTTCAGAATCATGAACACTTTCAGAGATTTTTTTCAAAAATTTGGTTTATGGCAATCGTGCAAGAAAACCAAAGACCGACCATTTTAATTAATGTATGGAGTCATAAGCATGGTTAGGTTAGGCTCAAGTTCCCACGATCCCGCCAGAGCCGGAGGGATCTACCCAGGGACAATCCACTAGTTAGTATAGAAGTCCTTAGGTATGATTAAAAAGGAGAAAAGTAGATAAGGGAAAAGTGCCGACTAAGATGGAGCTAGTACTGGAACAAACCCAACAAGGTGGTAGTTATGAAGTCTCGGTAAGCACTGAAGGGGTTGAAGTATGAAAAAGAATTGTAAAGATAAAGGGTGAAAAGAAAGAAGCCCTCCTTACAACTTAGGAAGAAACCGGGTCAATACATATGCGGTCAGAATCACTTAGTTGATTGCTGGCATTGAAGACAAAGTATCATGGACCCAGTGATACGCTGCACAACCCTCCCTAGCCACTCAAGGTCCCTCAAAGGATTCTTGTTTCAATTGTCACGGAGTTCAATACATTTCTATCGTCTCTCTCACTCCGAGTTAGATGATATTGAAAAGGTGGCAGTTCTCTCCAGCCTCCGCTCACTAAATCAAAACACACTATCGAGTCTAGAGCCACGAGATGCATCATAATATCTCTTAGGGACACGAATTACTTCTACACTGGTTGTTCAACATTAAGGACACCAGTTGTAAACTTATGAGTCCTTCACAGATCTTAGCAATCTGCCAGAACATTTATGAGAGAATTTACGAATGTAATTCTCAATGATTGAATGGAAATTCCTGCCAGGGTCAACATCAAGCAGCCCTGAAAGCAGGTTACTTCGGTAATTCTTTATGGATTACGCTTAGTGGTCACGGTGGTTTCTAACGGTCTACAGTCGTGGAGTGATCTCCAGCGACTCACCTAATCGTTGATGTGCTACGGTTCGATCTTAAAAAGCCCTCTGTGGGTTTTCGATTAGGAACGGTCTGGGTAAGGATTAGAGAGAGTTTTCACACTATGCTGTTAACAATCTCGAAGTCCGAACCTGTAAGTACCGGTCGATTTGTTGCTAACTGTCGTATGCAGGAACTTCTGGCGATTGTAGCTGTGGAATGCTGTAGATGGTTGCTGTTGTAGCTGGTTGCAGAAATGATGCCAATCCATCACCACATGCTCATACTACATCATCATATTCAAAGAAATCATGATTAACCAAAAGACCTTCAAGACGGCTTCCACAACTCTGATGCTAAAAAATCATGATCCAAAATAGTGTGAGCATGTCGGCTCGAAGATTATCACATCACAAGGAAACATACTGCTGAAAGATGACTTGGAAACAAATGTTGGATGACAAAGTCGAAGAATACTCAAAGATCATCCAAGACGATCAAATGGTCATCAAACAAACACTGCTGAATGCACAAAGTTTCAAGACATTGAAGAATCAAAGACTACGAGCTATGAAGACAACTTCAGAAGATAAAATGCTAGAATTCAAGTTATTATTTCCGGGGTGACCTCCCTTAGGGGGAGATTGTTAGGAATATAAATATTCAGATGAAGGCTCGGTCACCCCGTGTATCTATTTAGCATTTACGTAGCTCGTAGGCTTATTTATATTAGTTTAGTATTATTAGTAATATTAGTATTAGCTTAGTTATATTTATATTTGTGGAGTGGGTCGGGGCTTTCCCCACTGTCAGCTCACTCCACAGCCCACTAGGGGCACAAATATTAGTAACTATATAAACCCTTCCCACACATGGGAAGGGGTGGAACTCTTCTCACACTTAATCTAATTTTTACATTTTGCTTTGAAAGAGTCTCCCACCTCTCTCTAACTTCATCTCTCTAAACTCCATGGATCTATTCTTTCATAACACAAGACCACCCGAATCATCCACACAATCAAGATGGTTATGTCTTACACACACAATACAAGTCTTCACACGGACGATCACCCGGTCCAAATCTTCACACGAACGATCACCTCGTCCACTTGAGTCATCACCCAATCAAATTCTTCAAGGACCTTCACCCGGTCCTAGTCTTCACAAGGACGATCACCCCATCCCAATCTTCACACGGACGATCTCCCTGTCCTAATCTACACACGGACGATCACCCAGTCCTAACAAACTATTACAAGGACTACACACTTTGTCATAACCTAAAATAACACAACTATTCACGACTCACACATAAGTCGGATATACTAATACACTAATGAGAGAGTTTGGAGGAAGAAAAGAATAGTAACACAAGTTACGTGTGTGTGTGGGCTACATTATAACACTTCGATTCTTGACAAATTCGAGTATTCTCCTCTTTCACTTGAGATAGAGGATGACGGGATCACTTATAAACACATACCAAAGAGTTATAGTGATCAAAGAAGGAGGAAGAAAGAACAGAATATTTTTGTGCAAAGAGGGTTGGTTTATCTGAGAAAACAGTGCAGTATTTATAGGCACCAGGAGGAGCGAGGGACGGTCCCTTAAAGTGTGACGGTCCTTTATATATAAGGGACCGTCGCCCTATTTACGGGACCGTCCCGACAGACGCTCCTATTTTTGTCCTTTAGTGGTGAAAATTTATCTGATTTAGGCAGGAAAAATAGCTGTTGGCAATTTGAAATTCAAATTTAAAATTTATTTTTCTTTAAAACATTTCTTTATAAATACTAAAATAATTTGTCTAGTTTATTTTTGTAAAAATGTGAGGTTTAAGGACAAAAATATTTTCTTTGATCACTTAACAAAATTGGTATAGAGTTTGTTTATACCTTAAGTGATGTAGACTTGAGCCGTCGAGAGATGTTGATGCGTTCCGGCATTGATGATTAGTGTAAACGAGTAACTTGTGCACTTTACGTTTTGTACTACAAGTTACATGTTTGTCATCATTAAAACATGAAGACATCGTATAGATTAAATGTCATAACGTTTGCACTAACAATCTCCCCCTTTTTGATGATGACAAATATGTAAACCGTAACTCATAGCAAAGTGTAGAAAGTTACTTGTTTACACTCCCTCTCCTCCTTTTGTCGAAGCAAAAAGGTGTCGCCAATGTAGAGGTAGAAAGAAGATCGGCGAGAACTTGAGAGGTAGACTTGAGAAGATGACTCGAGAAGAAGACTTGAGAGAAATGCCCGAGCTTTGAGGAGAGGAAGAAAACTTGAGAAGATTACTTGAGCATAAGACTTGAGAAGAGGAGATGTCTTTGCTTGTACTAGAGGAAGACTTGAGAGGACAACTTGAGAAGAATACTTTAGAAGTTAACTTTGAGAGAAAAACTTGAGAAGACAACTTAAGAATATAGGATGATCCCCAAATGTATTAGACGATCCCGAATCCCATCATTCAAATAAGTGAGCTTGCATCATCCTAGTGAAGCCTTGCTCCTATCGCCATTGACTTTTAGCGTATCCATGAATCAAATATGTTGCAAATGCTTAACCTACATCAAGGGTTAGTGATGAGTGTGTAAATACTCATCATTTTATACCCAATAAAGACACAAAAATAACCAAAAACACCCAAATATATTGCAGATACCCTTGGTTTTGTGTTTTTATATGTTTCAGGTACAAAAGGATTGAAAACGGGGCAAACACGGACAAAACCGAGCTTGGAATGGAAAAGAGCCGAAAACCGAAGCCGGGAAAGACGATTTTCATTTGGATTTTTATTCGAGCTCAAGAATCTCACAATGGCCCTTGGATTATTACTTGTTGGCAAAATTGGTCCTTTGATGAATTTTGAAGAAATGGAAATTTTGGACCTTGAAGTTTCCACTTTTACAACTACGGTCCTTAAGCTAAAACCTTTCTATCTATACTAATATCCGGATCCACTAAAACAAAACACAACCCACCTATTACTAAACTCACCGACCCAAGCTTAAACTAAAAACCCACTCACCAGCCCACTACCACTTAAACCACCCAAAGCCCACTCCATCTATTTAACCCGACCCACACCCACGATCCTAAAACTAATAATAAAAAGCGGTTAAGGGTCAAACCCCCAATCGCATATTAGTCAAAATCCCTAATTTCTTCTTCCCTTTTCCCGCTATTACCCACTGGGTATACCTCCTTCATCCAACACCACCACTGTCACACACCACCACCACCTCAAAAGCACCCCCAAACACATTCCCCCATCCCACTACATTCCCCCTCCTCACAAACCCGTACCTACCACTGCCATGTCACCAATCCGAGTGACAAATTGGGCGCCAAAAAGAAATCAAAGGCCAAGATCGCTTCTTTTTAATCCAAGGGTTAGGAAATGCTCCAAAGAAGCACAGAAGAGTTTCCCATTGACTTATCTCACAGAAGTAACACAATCGTACAAGATTTTAGTTTTTTCTAGCTTAGTATAAATAGGGAGCCTTGTAAGCCTTTATAGGCAGGTTTTTATTAGCTAAAAATTCAAGGTACTTGTATTTTCTTTATTGTATTTCTCAGTTTAAGTAATGGAAGTTTAATTTTTATGGTCAACGAAAGTCAACTGTTAAAGCTTATTCATTGCTCAGTGTATCTGTAAGTGCTTATTGCCTTGTTTTGAGTTTAACTGAGTTATTAATGTTAGAATGAAGTTAGTTTGATGATTACTTTATCCTAGTTTAGATTTGCTCTAAGAAAATTAGAAAAACCAAAAAAAAATGCTTAACTGCTTAAAAGCTTATCTAGAGCTTATTTGGCTCATTAAGGTCTAGAGTAGTTGGATTGGTAATATTAACTCAGAATTTGGCATTCTCTGGTCTTGTTTGGTTTTCACATTCTAAGTAGCTTCTTTGGCCTGATAATTGCCCTGCACCCAGCTATTTAGTTTTGACCCATTTTTCTAGGATTCACATCTTGTTCAACTGTGGAAATTAAGACTTGAGATTTGGTGTTTAGTGAAGTTTGCTGGCCTGTCTTGCTTGATCCATGCTTGGTTTGGTCTTGTTAGCTTATTTTCTTGGCTTATTTTAGCTCCAAAGTTGCCAAATTTGGCCTGTTTCTGCTGTTGTGATCCAGTGTGCACTGAGTTTGATTAATGCTAGACCTAATCTTGTTAATTGTTGTTGATTTGTTGTTAGTAGCCTATTAGTGTTTGGTGTGATTTTGATTGTTGTGTTTATCTACTTTTATGCTTATTTGACAAGTGCTTATTTCATAATCTCACTTTTAGTTCAATTTAACTACTGTTGGTGTTCATAAGCTTGCATAAGCTTGTGAAGCTCCTAAGTTTAGCTTGATTGAGTTAATTTGAGGGCACATAACCCTTGCACCATAGTTTCTTAGCTGTGAGCTTGTTTGAATAGCTTTTGGTTTGAAAACCTTCATAAACCCACACTGAATCAAACCTGAGTCAGTGGGTTCCAGGCTAACCTCACCAGTCCACAAAATTGTTCTATACTCAAGCTCACCCTAAGATTGAAAAGTTGATTTTGTAAAAATTGCTTAACTTTAGGTATTTAATCAGTTTGTTAAAATAAAAATCAAAAAAAAAAATCATAAAAAAAAATAGTTAGTAAAAAAGGGTAGCAAGTGAGAATCGAACCTGGGTTCTCTGGTTGATAAACCCACAACCCTACCATCTGCTCTAGGCCTTTTGTTATTTAAATCTTTGCATTAGTTTTTATTTAACCTTGTTTCTTTTTAAACTCATTTAAGCTGTTTAACACAGAACAGCTTATTCCAAAAAGCACTTTAATGTTTCTTATTTTTCTTAAGACTGTTTCAGTCTAAGGTTGCTTCACAAAAATTTTCAGATTTTTAAAGGTAGTTTTAGTATTTTTAGTAATTTAAATTAGTTTAAATAGTTTTTAATTCGTAATAAAAAATTAAAAAGTCAAAAAAAAAAAAAATTCTTTTTTTTTTCCAAAATTTTCTTTTATAATTTAGAGTGTAGGAAAATCAATTTGGTACTTGTAGGGTTAATATTTTTAGATTTTACTTTTATTTTTGCGCGTTGATGTTAATTTTAATTAAAACGTGCGTTTTTAGTTTTAAATACCCTTTTGCATTTCATTGCTTTGTGTAATTATACCACAACACCAAATAATCTCCAAATCCAATCATCAAGCATTTTAATTCCGAACCTAAAACGAAATCCTCGATTCACACCTCGCTGGGACACGACCCGGGTGATCACTTGCCCGGTATCACACACATCACATTCACGGGTTTTGCAAGTTTTACTTTTCCTAAGGTTTGACTTGTCATTTCCCAAAGTATCACGTGTGCACGATACTATAATTATTTATATATACTCACACACGGATCAAATTTTGGCGCCGCTGCCGGGGAGGTTGTGTTGCGACAATATTGTTTAAGGTTTAAACGATTAGTGACTTGAGATCCTTCTTCACGAAGTTATCACTTCCAAAAAAATTATAAAACACAAAAATATTTTTCATTTTCTTTCTATATATATAAAAGATAAAAACACAAAAAGATTTTCCGTTTTTCTTTGTAATTAATAAAACAATAAAAAAATTACCGTCGAAAACCAAGACAGAATACTACCTAACTGGGGGTATGACCATTAATAAGTTCCCAAACTAAAGATTAAAACTTGCCTTTATGTCGCTTGCGAATTCGGCTCACCTTTGATTGATAAACAACCTATACAAGTGGTTTAAGGTAGGTCTTGACATTAAATTGCAGACCGAAGAGAGATCCATTCTTCTCTCCCGCCACTCTGCGCGTTTATCTTTTGAAGAGCTACCGTACGCTTGTTTGATTTAAGGTTTAAGTTCACTTGTGTTTTGCCTCGGTCTTGTTTTAATTGAATTGTTTTTGTTAGTGCATGCGCACTCGTTCTTCTCCGTCAACAAGTCCTTTACGTGAACTCGTGCATACCTCGAGAAGACGTAATCGTAGGCATTCCGCCTCAATAGCCGAACCCGAGATTCGTGCTATTCCTCCCATTGTCACAATGGCGGAGGAACGTACCATGTCTGAGCTTCTCCAAGCACCCACCGAGGGTTACGGAGATGCTATCGTTGTTCCGGCAATCGTTGCCGATAACTTTGAACTTAAACCGGCGTTGCTAAACTTAGTAACTTCAAATCAATACTACGGTTTCGAGAGGGATGACCCTCATTCCCACATTCGATGGTTCAACAAAATTTCATCTACCATCAAATGTAGAAATGTTCCTCAAGAAGCAATCAAATTGCTTCTCTTTCCTTTCTCTCTCGAGGGGGCAGCCCGGACTTGGCTTGAAAAACAAACCCCTCGTTCTATCATAACATGGGAAGATTTGGTGTCGAAATTTGTGAACGAATTCTTTCCCCCTTCTAAAACCACAAGCCTTAAAAATGAAATCACCAAATTCACTCAAAAATTTGATGAATCCTTTAGTGAAGCGTGGGATCGTTTCAAAGAATTACTTCGCAAATGTCCTCACCATGGTTTCTCCGAGTTACATCAACTCGACACCTTCTATAATGGTTTGAACCACTCCGATCAAGACTCTCTAAATGCCGCCGCCGATGGTAATCTCTTGTATCGGACGACTAAAGATGCTTTAGCCATCATTGAAAATAAGTCTAAGGTTCGTACTTCACGAAGCAAGCAAGTTGTTTCTCAAGTGAATGCCTCACCTTCTACTTCATCTCCCGTGAGTTCTTCTAGCACCGATGCTAAGATTGACAAACTCACGGAGGCTATTCAAGCTTTGGTTCTTTCCAAGCAAAAGAAACAATCTTCCCCACAAACTTCTTCACCCACTCAAGTCAAAGCGGTGGAAGAAACTTGTGTCACTTGTGGTGGTCCTCATGCATACTACAATTGTACTGCCACCGATGGTAGTCGTTGTGATGTTAATGCGGTGGCCGGGTCTTTCAACCAAGGAGGTAATCAATACCGTCCTCAAGTTGACCCGAACTATCGTGTTAGCAATCAAAATGGACCACCCGGATTTTCTCAACCCAACAATCCAAATAGATTCAATCAAAACCAACCGAGAGGGCAAAATGTTCAAAATCAATTTCAAGCCCCGATCAATCAATACCCAAATCAAGGTGGTAATTTTAATCAAGGCTTTCAAGCTTCGAATTACCAAGCCCCAATTGCTTCCTCAAACGAACTTGCTAATTACATCAAAGCAAATGAAGCAAATATGAGGTCAATGCAAAATCAAATCACCACCTTGAAAAATGATTTTCAAACTTCAATTTCAAAACAAGGTCATGAACTTAAAAATGAGCTTAAGAATACAAATCAAAAGATTGATCAATCTCAAAATAAAATTGAGAACATGTTTGCTAGTCTCATGTGTCAATTGAATCAACCTTCAACTTCGGGAACCCTTCCAGGAAATACCATTCCAAACCCGAAGGGTGAGTTGAAAGCTATTACCACTCGTAGTGGTAAGACAATTGATGGACCCTCGATTCCTACTCCTTCTCCGGTGAAGGAAGTGGAACGAGAACCCAAGGTGAAAAAGGACAAAGTGCAAATTACTAGCCCACAAAGTACCGCAAACGTCCAACCTTCGGTCGTCCAATCTCCAATTCCGGAACCCGATGTTCCGAAGACAAATTCTAAGCCCTCGATTCCTTATCCGTCGAGGCTTAATGAACAAAAGCTCCGTGACAAAACTAATAGTCAAATGATGAAGTTTCTTGAAATCTTTCAAAAGATACACTTCGATATTAGTTTTGCGGATGCTCTTCTCTACATGCCAAAGTTTGCTTCAACATTCAAGAGTCTCCTTAGCAATAAGGAAAAATTGTTGGAAATGGCAAAAACTCCATTGAATGAGAATTGTTCGGCGGTGATTCTTAAGAAGTTACCCGAAAAACTAGGAGACCCCGGCAAATTTCTCATTCCTTGTGACTTCCAAAAGCTTGATGAATGCTTAGCCTTGGCCGATCTTGGCGCAAGCATCAATCTAATGCCTCTTTCCGTATGGGCAAAGCTTTCTCTACCGGAACTTACTGAAACACGAATGACTCTCGAGCTTGCAAACCGATCGGTCACTGTTCCGAAAGGTATTGCCGAAGATGTCTTCGTGAAGGTTGGCAAGTTCCATTTTCCTACTGACTTCGTAGTAGTCGATTTTGATGCCGATCCCCGTGTCCCCCTTATTTTGGGAAGACCATTCTTGAAAACGGCTCGTGCATTAATCGACGTCTACGAAGGTGAAATGACTCTTAGAGTTGGTGATGAAAAATTGGTCTTAAATATTGAGAGTACTTCAAAATATCCTCTCAAGCATGATAGCGAGTCAATTAACCAAATTGATATCATTGATACTACATGCGAGGAATATTTTCATGAAGTGCTAAGTGGCAATCCCACTTCTTCATACCATACCAATGCTCTCTCTTCCCCTTCTCTCACTCCATTTGAGGGAAGTGACTTCATTTTGGAAGAGATTGAAGCTTGTTTAGCTTGTGATGTAACTCAATCGGAAATTGATGAAGGTGTTTTTGACATGGAGGGAGACCTTCGTCTAATTGAGAAGTTACTTAATGAAGATCCATCATCTCTCCCTCTGAAAGAACTTCATAATGAGGAAATCACATCTAGTGAAAATCCTATTGATCCACCGGAGGTCGAACTTAAGGACTTACCGCCTCATCTCGAATATGCATTTTTGGAGGGTACCGATAAATTACCCGTCATAATTGCTAAAGAGTTAAATGATGAGGAGAAAACCGCTCTCTTAAAGGTTTTAAAGTACACACAAGCGAGCCATCGCTTGGAAACTTTCCGACATTAAGGGTATTAACCCGGAATTTTGTACACACAAGATTTTAATGGAAGATGACTTTAAACCGGCGGTTCAACATCAAAGAAGGGTTAATCCAAAAATTCACGAGGTTATCAAAAAGGAAGTTCTTAAACTCCTTGATGCCGGCTTGATTTACCCTATCTCGGATAGTCCTTGGGTGAGCCCCGTTCATTGCGTGCCTAAAAAAGGTGGCATTACCGTTGTTACAAATGATGAGAACGAGTTGATTCCTACTCGATTGGTGACGGGGTGGCGTGTATGCATTGACTACCGAAAGTTAAATGACGCCACCCGTAAAGACCACTTTCCTCTTCCATTCATGGACCAAATGCTCGAAAGACTTGCGGGAAACGAGTACTATTGTTTTCTCGACGGTTTCTCGGGTTACTTCCAAATTCCCATTGACCCGCAAGATCAAGAAAAGACCACTTTCACTTGCCCTTATGGAACGTTTGCCTACCGACGCATGCCTTTTGGCTTATGTAATGCTCCGGGCACGTTCCAAAGGTGTATGTTGGCCATTTTTCACGACATGGTCGAGAAAACTATGGAGGTCTTTATGGATGATTTCTCGGTCTTTGGGGATTCTTTCACCACATGTCTCTCCCATTTGGACAAAATGCTTCAACGTTGTGAAGACACTAATCTTTGTCTAAATTGGGAGAAAAGTCATTTCATGGTCAAAGAGGGCATTGTCCTCGGCCATAAGATTTCCAAGAGTGGGATTGAGGTCGATAAGGCCAAAGTTGATGTTATCGCTAAGCTACCTCATCCCACTACCGTCAAGGGTATTCGGAGTTTCCTTGGTCACGCCGGTTTCTATCGTAGATTCATTCAAGATTTTTCGAAAATCGCCCGGCCGATGACCCGTCTCCTTGAAAAGGAAACTCCGTTCATTTTCTCACAAGAGTGCATTGAAGCTTTTCAAACTCTAAAGAAAAAGCTTACTGAAGCACCAATCTTGGTTGCCCCCGATTGGGACCTACCTTTTGAACTTATGTGTGATGCAAGTGATTTTGCCATAGGTGCGGTCTTGGGGCAACGAAAAGCAAAACATTTTCAGCCTATACACTATGCTAGCAAAACTATGACCGAAGCTCAAGCACATTACACCACGACGGAAAAAGAATTATTAGCCGTGGTGTATGCTTTCGAAAAGTTTCGGCCATACTTAATCTTGTCTAAAAGCATAGTGTATACGGATCACTCGGCTCTCAAATATCTCTTTTCAAAACAAGATGCAAAGCCGAGATTGCTCCATTGGGTTCTCCTCCTACAAGAATTTGATATCACCATCCGTGATAAAAAAGGAGCCGAGAACCTTGCTGCTGATCATTTGTCCCGATTAGAGAATCCTCATCAAGGTGTGCTCGAGAAAAAGGAAATAAATGAAACATTTCCTCTCGAGACACTTAACGTGGTATCTTTTCGTGGTAATTCTAGTACCCCATGGTTTGCCGATTTTGCAAATTACCATGCGGGTAACTTTGTTGTGAAAGGGATGTCGTCCCAACAAAAGAACAAATTCTTCAAAGATGTGAAGCATTACTTTTGGGACGACCCCTACTTGTTTAAAATATGTGCGGATCAAGTCATCCGGCGATGTGTTCACGGCCAAGAAGCCGTTGAAATTCTTAAGGCTTGCCACAATGGACCCACGGGGGGACATCATGGTGCCAACTACACCGCCAAGAAGGTGTTTGACTCCGGGTTTTATTGGCCCACAATCTACCGTGATGCCCATGACTTAGTCAAATCTTGTGACTCTTGTCAACGTCACGGGAAGATATCTCAAAAAGATGAAATGCCACAAAACGTCGTTCAAGTTTGTGAAATCTTTGACGTTTGGGGCATTGACTTTATGGGGTCGTTCCCGTCTTCACGAGGGAACAAGTATATACTCGTAGCTGTCGATTATTTGTCCAAATGGGTTGAAGCGAAAGCACTCCCCACTAACGACGCCCGACTAGTGTGCAAGTTTTTGAAAACTCTCTTTGCTCGGTTTGGAACTCCACGTGCTATCATTAGTGATCGTGGTACGCACTTTTGCAATGATCAATTTGCAAAAGTCATGCTTAAATACGGTATCACTCACCGTCTTTCTACCGCGTATCACCCACAAACAAGTGGACAAGTGGAAGTTTCAAACCGTGGTTTAAAAAGAATTTTGGAAAGGACCATAGGTGAAAACCGTGCGTCTTGGTCGGATAAACTAGATGATGCACTTTGGGCCTTCCGTACAGCTTACAAAACACCCATCGGGTGTACTCCTTACAAGCTTGTGTACGGAAAGGCGTGCCATCTACCGATCGAGCTCGAGCACAAAGCTTATTGGGCCTTGAAGCATGCAAACTTCGACCTAAAGTCCGCGGGTGATCACCGCAAAGTTCAACTCAATGAACTAAATGAACTTCGTGATCAAGCCTACGAGAACTCTTTGATCTACAAAGAAAAGACAAAGAAGATCCACGACTCCAAGATCAAAAACCGCGTTTTTAACGTTGGTGATCGAGTCCTTCTTTTCAATTCTAGATTAAAGATATTCTCGGGTAAGCTCAAAACCCGTTGGACTGGACCATTCATCGTTGCCAAAGTTTTTCCTTATGGTACCGTCGAGTTATCTCAAAATGACGGACCAAACTTCAAGGTGAACGGTCATAGGTTGAAGCATTATTTTGGAGGGGACATACCATCCATGGTTGTCCCGGATCTCCAAACTTTCCCCATGGACCAATGAATTCGGGGTCGAGTCAAGCTAGTGACTCGGTTAACAAAAACATTAGCATTGCATGGGTGACAACCCATGTTTATGATTTCTTCCTATTTTCTAACAACTAAGTGTGGGGGAATTCCTCTGCTGTGCTTTCTTTTGTGTTGTTTGCTCTGATTTTCAGGTTTCCCTTGGATAGTGTTGATTGACGCGCCTGTTTTCAATCCAGCCGCTCAATATCCTATCCTTTTGCTAACGTTTATCTAGGGATATCTTTTTAATCCTGTTTGTGAAAATCGAGATTTCTGTTCCACACTTGGCTAGTGGTATTACCTTTTTACGTTTTAAGCGTCGGCATAATAGCCGGTACTTTGAATATTGTGGGCAATATTCAATTCTAAGTGTGGGGGGGAATTCTCGCGAATTTTGTCACTTAAGTACCTTCTAGTCCCTAGTACCCCCGTTTTTGACCAAAATTTTAAAATTTTTTTTGTCAAAAAAAAAAAAAAAAAAAAAAAAAAAAAAAAAAAAAAAAAAACAACTTCATCAATAAAAGTGTGTTTAGTCTTGATTAGGTTAGAACAAAGGGAATCCTGACTCTGCTAGAGTGTTGATCTAGCTGCTTCCTTAACGTTTAGACTAAGGTTTTACGATGTGTGCAAATGAAAATGCTAAGCGTAGAATAGTTGGTTTTCTTTAGAGCTTATAAAAGTAATCTATGGCTTTTTCTCCCATAAGCTAACTAATCTGACTTAATAAGTGCTTGTTTTTCAAACTTTTGAACACACAAAATCATTTTTTCATACGATTTTGAAAAAGACTAGTTCAAAGATTTATTTAAACTTCGGAACAAGCATATGTCAGAATAATGCAAAATGAAAGTGAGACGTTGCTTGAAAGTTGCAAAAAGTTAAGTAATAAATGTAGGTGCTAAAAAATAAGCTAAGGTTCAAGATCGGCCCTTGGATCCTCATTTCAGGAATGTCTAGAGTCTTGGAATTCTCCGTTGTAACGGCCCTTGGATCCTTACTTCCGAAAGGCGGTTAGGTCTTGGCTACCCTCTTACACCGGCCCTTGGACCTCTAATTCAGAAATGTGTGAGGTCTTGGATCCCGTGAAACTCCGTTAGTTTATTTGCACAAGTATTAAAAAAAAAAAAAAAAAAAAAAATAAAAAAAATGAAAAATGATGAAAAAAATAAATAAAAAGGAAATAAAATGGAATGATATTGCAAAATGCAATATATTTTGAAACTTGCTTGTTGTGAATTTTAAATCTATCTTTCAACTAGTATTAGTCAAAATTTTATAAAAACGTCGATTTTTGTTATCAAGATTTTGAAAATCAAGCACTGTCACCTAAACTTAAATAAATTGTGGGAGTAAAAAGTTAAGTTTCGGCTTACATAGATTATTAGTATAAGTAGTGTTAGCATTTTACAAAAACGTTTGCACATTGAGTTTAAGCTTAGTTGGGAGTATAAAAAGAGGATGACGATTTCAATTCCCTGGAGACACCCATTTTGTGTGAATCCCGTTCCATGATACCATTTTTGAAAATCAAGCGTGTTATTTATTTATGTTCTAGTATAAATTTCTCGCATCAAATAAAAAGTCGAAACGGGGTATACTTGGTATTCTTTTGATCCTTTCATTACTTCACATGATTGGATTGCTAGGCACTAGCAATAGCTTAGTGTGGGGGATTTGATGAGTGTGTAAATACTCATCATTTTTTACCCAATAAAGACACAAAAATAACCAAAAACACCCAAATATATTGCAGATATCCTTGGTTTTGTGTTTTTATATGTTTCAGGTACAAAAGGATTGAAAACGGGGCAAACACGGACAAAACCGAGCTTGGAATGGAAAAGAGCCGAAAACCGAAGCCGGGAAAGACGATTTTCATTTGGATTTTTATTCGAGCTCAAGAATCTCACAATGGCCCTTGGATTATTACTTGTTGGCAAAATTGGTCCTTTGATGAATTTTGAAGAAATGGAAATTTTGGACCTTGAAGTTTCCACTTTTACAACTATGGTCCTTAAGCTAAAACCTTTCTATCTATACTAATATCCGGATCCACTAAAACAAAACACAACCCACCTATTACTAAACCCACTCACCGACCCAAGCTTAAACTAAAAACCCACTCACCAGCCCACTACCACTTAAACCACCCAAAGCCCACTCCATCTATTTAACCCGACCCACACCCACGATCCTAAAACTAATAATAAAAAGCGGTTAAGGGTCAAACCCCCAATCCCATATTAGTCAAAATCCCTAATTTCTTCTTCCCTTTTCCCGCTATTACCCACTGGGTATACCTCCTTCACCCAACACCACCACTGTCACACACCACCACCACCTCAAAAGCACCCCCAAACACATTCCCCCATCCCACTACATTCCCCCTCCTCACAAACCCGTACCTACCACTGCCATGTCACCAATCCGAGTGACAAATTGGGCGCCAAAAAGAAATCAAAGGCCAAGATCGCTTCTTTTTAATCCAAGGGTTAGGAAATGCTCCAAAGAAGCACAGAAGAGTTTCCCATTGACTTATCTCACAGAAGTAACACAATCGTACAAGATTTTAGTTTTTTCTAGCTTAGTATAAATAGGGAGCCTTGTAAGCCTTTATAGGCAGGTTTTTATTAGCTAAAAATTCAAGGTACTTGTATTTTCTTTATTGTATTTCTCAGTTTAAGTAATGGAAGTTTAATTTTTATGGTCAACGAAAGTCAACTGTTAAAGCTTATTCATTGCTCAGTGTATCTCTAAGTGCTTATTGCCTTGTTTTGAGTTTAACTGAGTTATTAATGTTAGAATGAAGTTAGTTTGATGATTACTTTATCCTAGTTTAGATTTGCTCTGAGAAAATTAGAAAAACCAAAAAAAAATGCTTAACTGCTTAAAAGCTTATCTAGAGCTTATTTGGCTCATTAAGGTCTAGAGTAGTTGGATTGGTAATATTAACTCAGAATTTGGCATTCTCTGGTCTTGTTTGGTTTTCACATTCTAAGTAGCTTCTTTGGCCTGATAATTGCCCTGCACCCAGCTATTTAGTTTTGACCCATTTTTCTAGGATTCACATCTTGTTCAACTATGGAAATTAAGACTTGAGATTTGGTGTTTAGTGAAGTTTGCTGGCCTGTCTTGCTTGATCCATGCTTGGTTTGGTCTTGTTAGCTTATTTTCTTGGCTTATTTTAGCTCCAAAGTTGCCAAATTTGGCCTGTTTCTGCTGTTGTGATCCAGTGTGCACTGAGTTTGATTAATGCTAGACCTAATCTTGTTAATTGTTGTTGATTTGTTGTTAGTAGCCTATTAGTGTTTGGTGTGATTGTGATTGTTGTGTTTATCTACTTTTATGCTTATTTGACAAGTGCTTATTTCATAATCTCACTTTTAGTTCAATTTAACTACTGTTGGTGTTCATAAGCTTGCATAAGCTTGTGAAGCTCCTAAGTTTAGCTTGATTGAGTTGATTTGAGGGCACATAACCCTTGCACCATAGTTTCTTAGCTGTGAGCTTGTTTGAATAGCTTTTGGTTTGAAAAGCCTTCATAAACCCACACTGAATCAAACCTGAGTCAGTGGGTTCCAGGCTAACCTCACCAGTCCACAAAATTGTTCTATACTCAAGCTCACCCTAAGATTGAAAAGTTGATTTTGTAAAAATTGCTTAACTTTAGGTATTTAATCAGTTTGTTAAAATAAAAATCAATAAAAAAATCATAAAAAAAAATAGTTAGTAAAAAAGGGTAGCAAGTGAGAATCGAACCTGGGTTCTCTGGTTGATAAACCCACAACCCTACCATCTGCTCTAGGCCTTTTGTTATTTAAATCTTTGCATTAGTTTTTATTTAACCTTGTTTCTTTTTAAACTCATTTAAGCTGTTTAACACAGAACAACTTATTCCAAAAAGCACTTTAATGTTTCTTATTTTTCTTAAGACTGTTTCAGTCTAAGGTTGCTTCACAAAAATTTTCAGATTTTTAAAAGTAGTTTTAGTATTTTTAGTAATTTAAATTAGTTTAAATAGTTTTTAATTCGTAATAAAAAATTAAAAAGTCAAAAAAAATAAAATTCTTTTTTTTCCAAAATTTTCTTTTATAATTTAGAGTGTAGGAAAATCAATTTGGTACTTGTAGGGTTAATATTTTTAGATTTTACTTTTATTTTTGCGCGTTGATGTTAATTTTAATTAAAACGTGCGTTTTTAGTTTTAAATACCCTTTTGCATTTCATTGCTTTGAGTAATTATACCACAACACCAAATAATCTCCAAATCCAATCATCAAGCATTTTAATTCCGAACCTAAAACGAAATCCTCGATTCACACCTCGCTGGGACACGACCCGGGTGATCACTTGCCCGGTATCACACACATCACATTCACGGGTTTTGCAAGTTTTACTTTTCCTAAGGTTTGACTTGTCATTTCTCAAAGTATCACGTGTGCACGATACTATAATTATTTATATATACTCACACACGGATCAGTTAGTTTCAAGCAACAAAGTATGTAAAAGGTTATGAGTAGCATTATAGAGGTTGACTACACATAGCAAGTCATGTGTAGATGTGTCAACGATTTGCAAACGATTTTGACATTTGCAAATGCTCCCCCTTGTTTGGGCTACCAAAGAATCGAGCGATGAAGGAATGCTACAAAACAGAGTTAGTAGACAAGTGCACATATATATAATAATGATGATATATATCGCAAGACATTATCGGATATTAATACATGCATGACTCAAATATGAGTATTCTAAAGTATGGCACAAAAGGAATTGAAACTAAACATATATAATTATTGATTATATATTAACACACCATTCTCTAACTTCTTCCAAGATAATTGTCTAATGTCTAGGTGATATAGATTGAAGATGATATGCTCCTAGATGAGAATGAAGATGACTCTTTAAAGTGGAGAATTGGGAGAGGATGAACGGAAATGAAGAAAGAAGGTTTTAAGCCAAGATTGGCAAGGATGATGTAAAGATGAGAAGGAAGATACGAGACTTCATATTTGAAGATAGTGGTTTAATTTAGGCTTTTGTTGAAGGGGATGAGAAGAGATGTGTGCAGAGAAACAATGAAAGGACCGTTTGCACTTACAATGAGTGAGGATGAAAAGAAGTGAGGAAGATGGGAGACTTTAAAGAAGGCACATACTATCCTGGTTTTGTTGGGTGCTTTATGAAGAAGAGGTAGATGTGAGAACAAGAAGAGGGATGGTACAATGGACCATGAATATGGTCTAGAGAGTGAAGAAGAAGTTTTTGAAGGGATTCTCATGGATGGTACCAAGTGTATGTATAAGTCTTAGAAGAAGAGAATGAAGAAGATGATGAAGGCGAGTGAAGGGATAAGTGTTAAGATGATCAAAATGGTTGTTATTTTGGAAAAGGCATGGTGTAAAATGGTTCAAAGTATTGTTTAAAGAGAAAGAAACTGGTCTAGAGAGTGGTGAGTCAAGGATGCAGAAAAAGAAAAATAGTGAACCAGTTCATGACACTTTTACTGGGGATGTTCCTATAAATAAGGGACGATCCCGTATATATAAGGGACCGCCCATATGTTTTTGGGATCGTTGCCAGCGGGGTGCAGAGTCTTTCCAGTTTTCTCTATTTTTCCTAGATGCAAGGATAGGAATAATCAAAGGATTGATTATGTGAGAATCATATTGCCATTAAGAAAGAAAAGAATTGGGGAATAACGATTAAGGAATGATTTAGAGATTTGATAAAGAATGTTTATAGGAATGTTGGTATTATATGAAAAGTGTATATAATCATTTGTTGGGTATGAAGATAATTTGCAAATGATTAGAGAATGTTTGGAAATAGGAGAGGTGTAGGTTATATGAGAAGTGTGGGAATAATCTTTCCTAGACAAAAGAGTAGATTGTTTAGAAGAGAGCGAGATGGTGATTAACGAAATGTGTGCATCTAAGAGATTATCATGATAGGCATACCTAGTTCGCTATCTATTAGATCGACAAGTGTAGGTGTACAAATAACACGTAACTCATGTAAAGGGATGCATATGACGCATGATCACTATGAAAGCAAACATTAAGTAAGGCATGTTGACATTTAGCACATAAGAGCATGAATCATGAACATATATCAAGAAATATAACATTAGAAAAGCTAATTCAAAGCAAGATCTTTCTAATGAACAAGCATTCAATAATTAAGCAAGTAGGCATTGAGCATTTAAGAAGGCATGAAGACATTTAATCATATTTCACAAGAACAAGTTGTTGTTTTCAGATATTAAACACATATATGCATGTAATCTAGGTTTGTCAAGAAGAATCCTAATTACTACTTGATTAAAATGCAATCCTAACGGTAGACAAAGATCATCGATGTAAAACATCTTTAGTCAAATGTAGGAATGAAAATTTTTCAAGTTAGAGAATGGATATGAGACTATCACTAGCGGTGCTTAATTAAGGCTAAGCACAACCATTTTTATGGGTTTACCACATACCCAGCTTCTCTCCTAGAAGCAATTCAATCATTAGGTTAAATTGAATTTCTAGTGCAATAGGTTCTCGAGTAGCCATTATCATATTAGGAAAATTGGAATTCCTATATTTTCCCATCGAAGTTTTCCAAAGATGATATTAGCCGATTTCGCTAATACATGTCCTAACCATATTTTAAAAGCTAGTTAATGAAGACGACATGTCTTATACAAAATCCTTACAAAGGCAAGCACAATATTTTAAATATGTGTTTGAGATTTGGAGGTTGTTTGGTTTAGATGGTGTATTACATGAACTTATGGATGTCACCTTTGTTTGTTGAGTTGTTATTTTAACATGTTATGGTTTCAAGAATACTCCATAGTAAATATTGAGAAAGAGATTCTAATTAAGGTTACTTGCCTTAATAGATCTTGTAATGTTTTACGTTGTATCATTGAGAGAAAACATATTGTATCATTTGAAAAATATGCTTATTTAAAAGGATAAACTTTTAACTTTTATGAATTGCTTATGAAAAAAAGTATTTTAGTTTTAATGGGATTAAAGAATTTTACTTGTTTAAGTACTGACACAAGTTATATTAGGTTGCGTACAAAATCTAATATCCTATCTTTTTAAGCAAGATATGACGTATGTCACACCTCGCCAAGGCGGAAACGCGAGTGCAACATCATGGATATCATCACAACACATGGTGTCTAAATAGAGAATTTATACATGCAAATAAATAGAGCAAAGTACAGACACAAAGTGTTGTAACAATACCCCAAAATAAAATAACCAAAACCAAACTCCAAAGGTATCTTCATAAAACCATAAAGTACTAGTCAAACGACAATAAAGTATCATAATCAAAATCCGACTTATTCAAAATAAACATAAAGATAATTCACTCTCAAATGCAACTAAGTCTCGTCTAGTCGCTCTCTTCTACCTTAGCCTTAGAATGCTCACCTGAAAATGATGCTTAAAAACGTCAACATAATGTTGGTGAGATTCATAGGTTTAAGACACACAATATCACTCAAAACAACCAGTTCGCTGTGATTATAAAACATAGCAGGACAACAAGTATAATTACCATATAAGCTAACATGCAATCACCATAACCAACTAACGGGACGGAACGTGCCCACCGATCCAAATTCAATATCCACCAATAATTTGGGATGGAACGTGCCCACCGATCCAAAAATCACATTACACCACAATGGCATAACATGTAGCACAAACACGATAACCACTTACACGTCCATGCATTTATTAGACACATAATCACAGTAACTTAAAAATCATAATTTACACAAGCATCATTCCCATCCCAAGTTTAAAACAAAGTAAAAATGGGACTATGAACTCACCTCAAACCTTGCAGCTTCCAAATATCAACCACAATCTATATAACACAAATAAGATCACATTACACGCGACCAAGCTAAAATCTATAGTCCATGTAACACACACATATGATGGATGTCTAAGGTTCATATAACCCACCACGGATCACCTAGACTCCATACTAACCATTACCAAACACTTATACTCACTAAATCCTATGCATATACCTTTTCAGAACATGCAGATTTTGGGGTACTTTTACCCACATAAAATTGCGACCAAATACTCTCCACAACTCACACCAAAAATTCACCATGATCCTTCATGAGCATACAAGCTTCTCCCAAAAGGCCATGAACTAAAAACACACACAAGTACCCAATGAAAAATCAAACATGACAACTATCCAGATTCGGATCTGAACGCACACCAAAATGTTTTGAACTAGTAGACATACTTGCACAACTTATTATCGTCCAATTTTCGCGTGGAAGTCAAAGGGAAAATAGAAATCAAATCCCACAGAAGGGCTAACCCTAATAACACATTTAAAGCCACCTTTGACCTTAATACTTTTACCCTAATTCTTTCCCGGTTTAACAGTTTTGAAACCTTTACTTGTAAAAATCGTTTGACTAACCTCCGGACCTCGAAATCACTCGTGGCTGGACTTTTTGGAAAGCTCTTTCTCTGAACTAAAATTTAGACTCAAAATTCGTGATCTAAATCATCTCCATCTATTAAATATCATCGAATCTCTACAGCCTTACAATTCTGTCAGAACCTTAACTCATTAATTAACAAGTTTTAAACCCCAATCTCTTCACCAATCATCATAATATTAACTACTAATGATCCTAACATGTTTTATATTAATAATTTACAGAAAACTCATAGACCCTAAATCCATCATATTTTGTATTATATGAATCATAACAATATTTAAACAATTAATTGAATACAAGTATCAAAAATTATACCTTGTTCTTGATTTTAGTTTCAAAAATAAAAACCCTAAAATTTTCTCTCCTTCTTCTTTTGGTTTGGCCGAATTTTCTCAAAGGGAGGGTTAGGGTTGTTCTGATTTTGTATTTATATTGCTCCATAGAAAATTCTAGATAACTTTTAATTGGTAAGTATAGTTGGGATCAAATTTGGTTTCCTAATTCTACCCTAATCCCTAAATCGGACGCCCCCCTATTATATATTCTTATTATTTTTTTTTATTAAAATTAACTATTACACTTAAAACCTTGTACTCTTGATATTTTATAAAAACCCGTACTGAAACCTAACGTCTTACGCGACAATTCTTCATTTTTACGACAACTCAGAAAAATTATCATTTTCGAAACAAAGTTTCCAAAAATAGAATTTCACACTCTCTGAAAATATAACTCATAAAAAAACAACCTCCACATAACTTACTAACGCTCGAATACTTGAACGGAGACTTGTTACGCAACACCACAAAACACCAAAACTACACATGTCATTTCTACACCACCAAGGTGATCAAAATGAACTTATCCCAAAAATCAATATTACTCAAATCATAATAGTATATTTCACACCAAGGGATTTAGTGCCAACACACACACTTACCACACATATATCCCACATAATCACATAATACACACCAAACAAAAGTTAAATGGGTTGAGACTATTAGTCAAACTAACTTGCTAAAACCACGGTTGTTACATCATCCCCCACTTAGGGAAATTGCGTCCCGAGATTTAATAGTTCGTCTCATCCATCTTCTCAACAAACAACTTCGGGTACTTGGACCTCATCTGATCCTTACGTTCCCAAGTAAACTCAGGACCACGCTTGCAATTCCAACTTACCTTTACCAACGCTATCTTACCACGCTTCATACTCTTGACCTCTCGGTCCATAATCTCAACAGGTTCCTCGACAAAATGAAGGGTCTTATCAATCTTAATCTCCTCTAATGGCACATGCAGACTAGCATCCGCCAAACATTTCTTCAGATTAGATACGTAAAACGTATCATGCACACTACTTAACTCTTCAGGCAATTTCAACCGATATGCCACAAGTCCAATTCTTTCCGTAATCTCGAACGGCCCTACATATCTTGGTGCTAATTTGCCTTTCTTACCGAAACGCACAACACCTTTCCAAGGAGACACTTTCAGCATCACAAGATCACTAACATTAAACTCTAAAGGCTTACGGCGATTATCCACATAACTCTTCTGGCGATCTCTCGCTGTCTTAAGTCTTTCCTTAATCTGAAACACCTTATCCGTAGTCTCTTGCACTAGTTCAGGACCAATTAGTTGGCTTGTCCCAACCTCTGCCCATAGAACAGGCGATCTACACTTCCTCCCATATAACATTTCAAATGGTGCACACCTAATACTGGAATGATAGCTGTTATTATAGGAAAACTCCGCCAAAGGTAGATGAGTATCCCAGCTTCCTCCAAAATCAATAGCACATGCCCTAAGTAAATCTTCCAAAGTCTGAATCGTTCGCTCACTTTGCCCATCCGTCTGCGGATGATAAGCAGTGCTCATATCCAATCGTGTATCCAACGCCCTTTGCAACGATTGCCAGAACCGCGAGGTAAACCTACTATTGCGATCAGAGATAATCGACACATGCACACCATGTCTCACCACAATCTCATAAATATATATTCTTGCCAGCTTCTCCATCTTATAATCCTCACGAATGGCCAGAAAATGTGCAGACTTTTTCAGCCTGTACACTATGACCCATATCGTGTCATGTCCATTACTTGTCCGAGGCAACTTAGTAATAAAATCCATCGTTATATTCTCCCATTTCCACTCAGGAATCGGTGGTTGTTGTAGTAATCTAGAGGGTTTCTGATGTTCAGCCTTAACTTTTAAACAAGTCAGACACTTACTAAAATACTCAGCTATTTCCCTCTTCATTCCTGGCCACCAATTAGCATCTTTAAGATCGTAATACATCTTGTCAAAATCTGGATGAATTGAGTATCTCGTCTTATGAGCCTCATCCATGATCAACTTCCTTACATCTCATACCAATGGAACCCATATTCTATCTAAGAAATACAGTCCACCATCCTCCTTTCTCTCCATTTGTTGATCCAACCTACGTAGCATCTTAGCGGTCACATTCTCATCCTTAAGAGCTTCCTCTTGTGCTGCCAATATCTTACTCCTAATTCCCGACTGCAATGTCATGCACATTACTCGCACACGCTTAGGCTTAATCCTTTCCTTCCTACTCAAAGCATCAGCTACCACATTCGCATTTCCAGGATGATAGCGAATCTCACAATCATAATCACTGAACAATTTAATCCATCTTCTTTGTCGCATATTCAGCCCCTTCTGACTAAAGATATGCTGAAGACTCTTATGATCTGTATAAACAACACTCTTTATGCCATACAGATAATGTCTCCAATTCTTGAGAGCAAATACTACCGCACCAAGCTCTAAATCATGAGTTGTGTAATTCTTCTCATGGATCTTGAGTTGCCGGGATGCATAAGCTATCACCTTACCCCTCTGCATTAGCACACACCCAAATTCTTGATTCGACGCATCACAATATACAACAAAATCATCTGGCCCATCAGGTAACGTCAGAATAGGTGCATTACACAAGCCACTTCCTGTTCTTCTCCCCAAACATACTTCTTGTTCTTCTGAGTCAATAGAGTAAGGGGTTTAGCAATTTTTGAAAAATTCGCTATAAATCTTCGGTAATACCCCGCCAATCCTAAGAATGAGCGTACTTCAGACGGCGTCGTAGGAGCCTTCCAATTCTTGACCGCTTCTATCTTACTAGGGTCTACATGTATTCCTTCACTATTTACCACATGACCAAGAAAATGTACCTCCTCAAGCCAAAACTCACATTTTGAGAACTTGGCGTACAACTTCTCCTTCTCCAGTAATCCGAGGATCAACCTTAGATGTTCCCCATGCTCCTCCTTCGTCTTAGAGTAAATTAGAATGTCATCTATGAACACAATTATGAGTTTGTTGATGAGGCGAAAAGTGTACCGCTTTTAAGGGGTCATTTAAGCCCTAAATCGGATTTATTTGATCAAATATCGCCCTAAATCGTTCCTTTTGTCATTTTAGGTACTTTTGAGGAGAAATCTGGAAAAGGAGGCATTTTGGACGTTTTTGGAGCATAAAAGTGAAGAAAACGACAAAGTCTCAAAAATCGGCTAAAAGTTACTCTTGACGGCGTCACAATTTACTCTGGACGGCGTCATGCTTTGGCAAGAAAAGTTGGACGTGAAATTTACTCATGATAAGCCAGTGAAAATAGCATGTGAATTCTGACGGCGTCACGCTTTAACTTGATCAAGGGCGTCACGGCTTAAATCATAAGGGGACGGCGTCACGTTCATGGTTCGACGGCGTCAAGCCTTGATAAGCCAGAAGGGATTTTTGAAGAGCTAAAGAGGGACGGCGTCAAGAAGGTCATCCGGGAACCCTAGAAGCGGCGAGGTGACGGCGTCACACTCCATAAGGTGACGCCGTCAGATCCAAAAATCTATATATAGTTTTCTAATCTTTTGTCATTAAGGAGAGCTTAGTGTGTGGAATTTTGGGATAAAACCCTAGGACGAATTCAGCATATTTTTCAGGGCTTTTTGCCTTGAGATCTTCCATGTTTCATTGAAAGATAAGTTATCAATTAATCATTCAATATGTCTATGTGTTGTTTGATTCTATCTTATTCTTGTCTTTTGTTTAACATGTTAGGCTAAATTTATCTTGTGTTTGCTTAGATCTAATGAAACCTAGCTATTGATTATTGGTTGTTAGTGTGTTATTAGTTGTATTGGATGATTGTTTATCTATGTTAGGCTTAAGAAAACTGGCTAACTTCCTATTCGGTAACTTGCTTGAACGTCTTAAGAAACATGAACCAAATGCGTACTAAAGGTTTTTATGGTTGTATTTAATGCACAAGCGAATTCTAGTGATCCCATGTTAGGAGCTTCCTAGCCGGCTCGACATAGGAGTGAAGTAGGAGCTTGTAGAGTTGGGGAAGTAAGTACGCCACCCCACGAATGGTATTAAGGAATACACCCGTCATCCACGCGACTAATACACACTATTTAACCGGTAAAAGATAGTTAGGGAGTAAGGAAATCTAAGTGAACACATTTCTCTACACATAAGTTTCTCACCACATTTCATTTTTGTTATTTTATTTTATTTGCATCCGTAGTAATTTTGGGTTAGTTGACTAGCAACTAATTCCGCCCACTCCTTCAAACCCGAGATTTTACTTGCTTTCATAAAAACTATAAAAACATAAAAAAGAATCTTCCTCAACCCTTAGGCCTAATTAGAGTAGCCTTTCATACCTAACGAACACTATTCCCTGTGGAGAACGATCAATCCCCCGTACTTACCACTACACTATACTACATCGGTCAGGTACACTGCCTGGTGGGGTTGTAAGCCTCTTGAAATCCCTCGAGAGGTAAAACCTGTTGTAAGGTTACAAAACCACGCAATCAAGTTTTTGGCGCCGCTGCCGGGGAATAGTTATTGTTTAGGTTGAATTTTTATTTCTATTAGGTCTACTCACTAGATTCCTTTCTAGTGAGATTTTTATTTTATTTTTCTAGGTTTTCTTTAGTCTATCTATTTTCTTCGTGTCTTTGTTCGTAACCATACCATCCGACATCATGGAAGATGGTAATATCCTTAACCCCCACAACCCACCACCACAACAACCACAACCACCTCCTAGAGCCCGTACTTTAGGAGAGTATTCCCGTCCTAGCCACCATGGCTATCGAAACACCATTGAGCTCACTCAAGGAGCCAATATCACACCCTTGCGATCCGACACCATCCGGTTGGTGCAAAGCGGATGCGCATTCCATGGACTTCGTTCTGAAGATCCTAATCAACATCTCAAGGACTTTCTTAAAATCGTTGATTCTATAGACCTTGATGTTGCCACTCGAGAGACGACCCGATTGCGTCTCTTCCAATTCTCTTTGCGGGACCAAGCTAGTCAGTGGCTAGAACGTCAACCCGCAGGATCCATTACCTCTTGGGATGATCTCACCACTCGTTTCCTTGCTCAATTTTTCCCACCGGGAAGAACCACCAAGCTAAGGAATGATATCTTGATGTTCCAACAACGTCAAGGCGAAACTCTCTACGAGGCATGGACTCGATTCAAGGACTTACTCCAAAAAGTCCCTCACCATGGCATAGAACTTTGGCTCCAAGTCCAAATCTTCTATGACCATATCAATCTCTCCACGAGGCAAACCATTGACCAAGCGGCCGGTGGTAAGCTACGTGATCTAAGTGCAGAACAATCATGGGCTCTCCTAGAGGATCTTGCTCTTTATGACAACGAAAGTTGGAGTGATCCCCGTGATTTGAATAAAACGGTCAAGGCAATATCTTTGCCTTCGAACAATTCAAGCACTTCTGACCGTAGGATCATAGAACTTGAAGACCAAGTCAAGTTTCTCATGAAATCCTACGAGGCTCCTAAACCTTCAAGCCAAGTGAACAAAATCACTTCTTCATGTGAATTATGTAGTGGTCCCCACGACACTCGTGATTGCATGGAACTCCCCGAACAAGCTTTTGTGGACTACGCATCCTCACGTACCGACGGAGCAGGAGACAAGTGGTACACTTTCAAACCCGAGCCAAACCATTACGGTGATACATACAACCCCTCATGGAAAAATCACCCGAACCTTAGGTGGAAACAAAACCAAAACTCGCAACAAACCAATTCTTCCAACCCACCTAATCGTTTCCAATCAAGCGGTTCCAACTCGAACCGTACTTTCAACAACAATCCTTCCGGCAATGGTAGTACCAATAACTTTGAAGGGTTGATTTCCCAATTTATGGCATCTCAAGAAGCTCGGATAGCTAGATTCGAGACCGAATTCAATCAACAACAAACTGAGATGACCAATAAAATTGACAACTTGTTGAAAGCCCTCAATAACCAAGTGTTATCACCTCCACATTAGGACGCTAGGAACACAAATAGCGGACCCCAAGTAAAAGACCCCTCTTCATCCAAACACGTCCACTTTGTCAACATTGTCACTATTAAACCAATTGATAGGAATGAGGATAATAGTGAACCTAAGGATGAGGATAGGAAAGTCGAGGTTGATAAGGAAGTTAGGACAAGTGAGATTGAAGAAGTAGATGATGATGAGGACTACTTCAATAGGCTACCCACTAAGGAAGAGCGTGCATATCATACAAATTTATTCGATGACCCCGAGACACCATACTTCCTAGGTAGACCAATCATAGAAATAGGCGACCCTTCTAATCTCAACATACCATGCAACATCGGACATCTACATGTGTGGAAAGCTTACATCGACCTTAGATCGCCCATAAACATCATGACTAGAGCCCACTACAACTTGATAATGAAAAATCAACTTGGGTATAGGAGTGCTCCCTGACAAGGGTTGGATGAGTAACTTCACGGGAAGAGTTAAGGGATTACCGGTTTATGTAGGAAACTTCACCTATGTCACCGACTTTGTAATTGTAGAAGATATCCGCCCAATAGTCGATGCATCCTTGACTCAAGTGGTTTTTGGAAAACCATTTGTTGAGGTCTCTAGAATGACTTATGAACCTTCCTTAGGGATAGTTAGATTTAAGGATGAGACCGATGAAGTAAGCTACCAAATGCCATATAAGATAGAACAATTCCAACACTTGTCAAATGTTGAGAAGTAGCTTAAACAAGCGGTCTACTATAGGAATGATAAGGATAGAAGTAAAGGAGTAGACTATGTTATGGAAAGGATATTCGGTTTCTACAAGGATTGTTTGAAATTAGGACCGGAATATAAAACCGGGAAGGAGAATGGCCTAGGAACCGTGACCGATGATGGAGTCACGTAATGTACGTGACTTTGAGTCTAGCTACAAGACTCGTTAATAAAGAAAAGCGCTTCTTGGGAGGCAACCCAAGCTTTATTTATTTTATTTATTTGCTTTGTGTGTTTATTTGTTTGTTTGTTTGTTTTTATTTGTTTCCGTATGTGTGTTTAATTTTTATTATTATTGATTCATGTTCAAAACTAATTTGTGAAAATGCTTTATGTTGTTTTTAACTTCGTCTTAACTACATATAAAGGTATTTTGCAAAAGATAAGTGTAAGGGAAATCTAAATCGGTTTATTAGAACACAAATGAACATGAATCGTAATAATAATAAATTAGCATACATATTCGTATTTGTTTGAGTCAAATGCTTGTATCGAGTCATAATGATGTTTTGCAGGATTTCCAGGAAGTAAGGTAAAGGTTTTTCCAGAAATTTTCCGGAAACTTAAAATGAAAATTTTTGTCAGGTCATTTCTGACGGCGTCAGGGGTTATAACCTGACGGCGTCAGATTTAATTTCCAGAAATTTTTGAAAGTTTTGTTTTCATAAAAAGTTTTATTAAAATCTCCAACTTATAATCTCCAGGAATCTGCAAAATTATCATTCCACAAGCATTATATCCTTATATATAGATTTTATCCCGCCGATGTTATGCAGGTTTTCGTGTTTGTTTTCTCAGGTTTAACAGGTTATTTTGGACAAGGAAATGTTTTTGGATCAAGCTTATGGCGATGCATTAGTCATGGAGCTTCAACATTCTCTTTGGAGGAAGATTTAACCGTGTAATTTCATTATCCACCGAGCGAATCAGGGGAGTATTTGATTTCATTCTTTTACTTTTTGCTTTTACATCTTATTATTTGAACATTGGGGACAATGTTCATCTTAAGTGTAAGGGGAGGGTAAAAGTACGATTTTAGAGAATACAATTACGCTTGATTTTTGTTTGTTTGATGGTAGATGTGTAATAAAACTGAGAGAAATACTTGTTAAGGTAATTTTAGTGCCAAATTTAAAATTTTTTACAACATATAGGAGTGAAACTTTGATCTTAATGAGCGTCTCACGGATAGGAGTTATATGACTAGCACAAAAACCGTACCACTAAAAAATTTTTCCACCCCAAATATGTGAGGTTCGCCCCTAGAATTGGTAGGAAAAGCATTTATGCTATGATGTGTGTACCGGTAGCACTTAGATTCTAGAACTTGCGTTAGGACCATTCCAAGGCCACAAGTGAGACTACATTCGTGTAGTTAGATTTACTACATGATAAGAGGCATTAGGATTAACCCATTGTTTTACACCTGTGTTTTTGTTATAATTACTTTGGCTACATTGGTCAAGTAATTCTCCCACACCCTTTGCGTTGTACTCATTTTTAGTACACGATACCCCTAGTACACCCCTCAGAGCCTATCTTTTCGTTTCGACCTTTAAGCATTTTACTTAAAGGAAGAATTTGTTTACACCCCACTAAAATGTACACCCAAATCGCCTTAGCCTACCTTGTATGCACTCATTTTTAGTGCATTATTGTTACAACATTTGTTTAAACCCAAGTTAATTATCTAGTTGATTACATGGTTGCTAAGTCGAGTCATATCCTTGTACATATTGTTTTGGGACGATTGGGACTCATGGGTAAAGTACTAGTATAATGGAGTAATGGGGAAGAACAACATTATTACCCCCATATGTGCTAAATATTTTAAAAGTACTCCAAGTTTTTCAATTATCTTAATTCGAGTCATTAGATTAGTATTTGTAAAGTTATGTAAAAATTCAAGTGTAAGGGGGATGCAATGCCCCTATGATGTATTATTTTGGATGGTAGGGTAAAAGTGTATGCAAAAAAAAAAAAAAAAAAAAAAAAAAAAAAAAATCAAGAAAAACACAAAAAAAAAAATGAGAAAAAGAAAAATAGAAAAAACATACGGACTACCATCCCGTTTTATTTTATGTTTATTTTATGTTTTTGTTATTTTATCATTAGCTTAAGATCGAGTCTAGTCTTGGCTTAGCAACATTGTATAGTACATGTAATTGATCAAGATCTTTAACTCGCCACCAGTAAAATATCCCTTATCCAACAAGACCGTGTTTTCCTTTTCCCTACACCTAACGTTATAACCCATTTAAGAGCCCTCTTTGATAGTTTATCTTAGGTGCTTACGCCTAGTGGAGGAGGTTTTCGATCCTTTCCCAAGCCTATGGTAATCTATTTGCTATGACAGGTAGTGAGAGATATTATCCGTTTTCATTTATGAGATTTATTTTGATGACACTTGAGAGATGTGAGTATCTAAACACTACTTGTGAGGTGCTAGTTTATAATCTCCGTGCTTATTATGATTAAAGTGGAACGAATATTTGTTGTAATTACTTTTATGTTTGCATTAAATGACCCCTAACTTGTATTTTGATTAGAATAAAAGCGCATTTGCTTGAGGACAAGCAAATCTCAAGTGTAAGGGTATTTGATGAGGCGAAAAGTGTACCGCTTTTAAGGGGTCATTTAAGCCTTAAATCGTATTTATTTGATCAAATATTGCCCTAAATCGTTCCTTTTGTCATTTTAGGTACTTTTGAGGAGAAATCTGGAAAAGGAGGCATTTTGGACGTTTTTGGAGCATAAAAGTGAAGAAAACGACAAAGTCTCAAAAATCGGCTAAAAGTTACTCTTGACGGCGTCACAATTTACTCTGGACGGCGTCATGCTTTGGCAAGAAAAGTTGGACGTGAAATTTACTCATGATAAGCCAGTGAAAATAGCATGTGAATTCTGACGGCGTCACACTTTAACTTGATCAAGGGCGTCACGGCTTAAATCATAAGGGGACGGCGTCACGTTCATGGTTCGACGGCGTCAAGCCTTGATAAGCCAGAAGGGATTTTTGAAGAGCTAAAGAGGGACGGCGTCAAGAAGGTCATCCGGGAACCCTAGAAGCGGCGAGGTGACGGCGTCACACTCCATAAGGTGACGCCGTCAGATCCAAAAATCTATATATAGTTTTCTAATCTTTTGTCATTAAGGAGAGCTTAGTGTGTGGAATTTTGGGATAAAACCCTAGGACGAATTCAGCATATTTTTCAGGGCTTTTTGCCTTGAGATCTTCCATGTTTCATTGAAAGATAAGTTATCAATTAATCATTCAATATGTCTATGTGTTGTTTGATTCTATCTTATTCTTGTCTTTTGTTTAACATGTTAGGCTAAATTTATCTTGTGTTTGCTTAGATCTAATGAAACCTAGCTATTGATTATTGGTTGTTAGTGTGTTATTAGTTGTATTGGATGATTGTTTATCTATGTTAGGCTTAAGAAAACTGGCTAACTTCCTATTCGGTAACTTGCTTGAACGTCTTAAGAAACATGAACCAAATGCGTACTAAAGGTTTTTATGGTTGTATTTAATGCACAAGCGAATTCTAGTGATCCCATGTTAGGAGCTTCCTAGCCGGCTCGACATAGGAGTGAAGTAGGAGCTTGTAGAGTTGGGGAAGTAAGTACGCCACCCCACGAATGGTATTAAGGAATACACCCGTCATCCACGCGACTAATACACACTAATTAACCGGTAAAAGATAGTTAGGGAGTAAGGAAATCTAAGTAAACACATTTCTCTACACATAAGTTTCTCACCACATTTCATTTTTGTTATTTTATTTTATTTGCATCCGTAGTAATTTTGGGTTAGTTGACTAGCAACTAATTCCGCCCACTCCTTCAAACCCGAGATTTTACTTGCTTTCATAAAAACTATAAAAACATAAAAAAGAATCTTCCTCAACCCTTAGGCCTAATTAGAGTAGCCTTTCATACCTAACGAACACTATTCCCTGTGGAGAACGATCAATCCCCCGTACTTACCACTACACTATACTACATCGGTCAGGTACACTGCCTGGTGGGGTTGTAAGCCTCTTGAGATCCCTCGAGAGGTAAAACCTGTTGTAAGGTTACAAAACCACGCAATCATTTATCCAAGTAAGGCTTGCATACGCGATTCATCAAATCCATGAATACCGCAGGTGCATTTGTCAACCCGAATGGCATAACCGTGAATTCAAAGTGTCCATATCGAGTCCTAAAAGCAGTCTTCGGAATATCCTCCTTATACACTCTCAGCTGATGGTACCCAGAACGTAAATCTATCTTTGAGAAAAATCGAGAACCTTGCAGTTGATCAAAGAGATCGTCGATTCTAGGAAGAGGATATCATTTCTTAACAGTTAACTTGTTCAATTCTCGATAGTCAATACACATCCGGAACGAACTATCCTTCTGCTTAACAAATAACACAGGTGCTCCCCACGGAGAGTGACTAGGTCGGATAAACCCCTTATCCTGAAGTTCTTGCAACTGCGCGGACAACTCCTGCATCTCAGAGGGTGCTAAACGATATGGGGCCTTCGCCAGAGGTGTCGCTCCAGGAATTAATTCAATACGGAATTCAACTTGACGGATTGGAGGCAACCCTGACAAGTCTTCAGGGAAAACGCCAGGAAACTCACACACCACCGAAATCTCTTCTATTTTAAGTTCTTTGGCTTTTTCAGCCTTAAGGGCTTTCAAATCATTCCCTAAGAATTCTCCTTGTATTAGAAATATAACACCATTCTCTAAAGGAATACGAACTACCTTTTCGTAGCATATAACCTCGGCCTTATGCTTAGACAACCAACTCATCCCTATCACCACATCGAAACTCCCATGCCCAAAAGGTATCAAATCAATCATGAACGGGATACCTTCTAACACTATAGTACACCCTCGAATAACCTTGTCAACCTCTACTTCCCTACCGCTAGCTATCTCAATCACAATACTAGACCTAAGCTCACTAGGTTCAACATTCAATAATTTAGCAAATTCAGTGGACACAAAGCAGTAATCCGCACCCGTATCAAATAAAGTAGTAGCATAATGACCATTTAGAGAGAAAGTACCAGTAACGACGTGTGGGTCTTGACGCGCCTCGTTTGCATTCATGGTGAACGCCTTTCCCTTAGCTGCATTCCTGTTGTATCCTTGCCCTTGACCTCCTTCAATGGCCAACCTGTTTCTTGTTTGACCAGGTGCCCTGTTCAGCTTGGGACACACATTTCGGAGATGATCCGTACTTCCGCACTCATAACACGCCTTACAACCATACCCTGCACCAACCGAGCTGATTGGAGTCGCCTGAGTAATCACTGCGCGACATTCCCTAGCAAAGTGTCCAAGATTGTTACACCTGAAACACGTACGACATCCAGCCTGCTCATGATGATAACCATTGCATTTCGCGCATTTGGGAGCAAGATTAGTGTACCCCCTTCTGTCGGTGTTTCCTGTCGCCGCCGGAGTAGCTGCCATTGCAGGACTCGCTGCCACCACAGGATTCACCGCTACGAACCCTTTTCCCATTCCTTGCTCTCTTATTGTCAGTACCAGCACTAACCAGCTTACCTGCTTCAGTTTCCTCCTTCCTTTTCTCACTCATCTTCGCGAGTACTCCACTCCTAACCGCTTCATCAGTTAGTGCCCCAGCCTTCTGAATAGCACTCTGGAGTGTCGTAGGTTCCGTAGCCCTAACCATGGTACGAATCTGCGGAACCAACCCACGAATGTATTTATCAATATGCTTCGACTCAGGAGTTACCAAGTGAGGGACCAACTTAGCTAACTCATGGAACCTGTCAGTATACCCCGCGTGATTAGCTCCAACCATTACATGATTCCAAAATTCTTCCTCCAATTTCTGCATCTCATTCCTTGGGCAAAACTCCTCCATCATCAATGCTTTGAGATATTCCCAAGTCATTCCCATCGCAGCAACTCTACCCCTAGCTTGGACTTGCGTGTTCCACCAAGTCAAAGCCTTATTGATCAGAGAACTCATTGCATACTTGACTTTTTGAGCTTCAGCACAGCCACTAATATCCATCACTGCTTCCATTTTCTCTATCCATCGAGTGAGCACTATCGCACAACCCTTACCATCGTACTCCTTGGACTTACAAGCCATAAACTCTTTGTAGGAGCATCCGTTGTTGCCACCCCCACTACTTCCAGCACCATTAGATTGAGCACCATCACCCATCTGTGCGCTCACATGGTTAACAATCTCTGGCAGTAGGGCTTCCAGTTGTTGATTGATCATTTGCTGAAAGATGGGGTTACTCTCTCCAGCAGTGGGCTCCGGCTTTTGCCTCTTTGGCGTCCGCCTCTTCGGCGTCCGGTAGGCTCCACTCATTGGTGACTTATTAAATAGGCTTCTTGGTCTTTTGGTTCCATTCCCTGGACACACAGATTGTTAAAACCGTTAGGCGTCGTTCACGACATTCGCGAATACACAATCATACTTAACACTAGTACTCCTCATCGAATGGGACAATTAACACAAATATCACAGTTAAACCTCATCCTACTACACGTAAGCATGTCATCATTGTTCAACGTAGCATTGACCATAAGTCCACATGTGTCGTGATACATGTATAATTATGTTGGCCACCCATAATTATAGATGTATCCTTTCACATGTGTACTCGCTTCCAATACCACACCTATCAATAATAACACCTTACAATAACACATACACAAATTCAAAATTAATCACATATCACACACATAAAATATTCAAACTCACTCAAGCCTTATTATTAAAACTTGGGTAAAATCCCAGAATTCAAAGGAATTCGCGATCCAACATAATACCAAACATCAAAAGTCAATAGAAAACATCCCAAAATATAACACTAAATAAATAAAAAAATCGCGCACGGCTTGAGCTCCATCCTAATGTTTGCCCCTCTCGTTTATCTTGGAATAAATCAACTACTTGCCGTAGACTCTAGGTCCGAATCCACTTCGTACTCTTCCTCTTCAATTATCCATCCATTTCGGTTTCCCTCGGGCTGTGGTAGTGGGCGACTAGCAAAACCACTCTTGAGGTTCCTTTCTTCCTCTTCTATATGGTCCACAAACCCATACAACTCACGAGGCCCAATCCAAACCTCTCCTCCACTTTCTAGGAACTTGGGGCACTTTCTAGGGTACCTAATAATGTAACTGTCTTTATTTGTCACCTTTGTCTCGTACCTTTCTATCTCCTTTCCATCCACGTTCAATAGAGTCATCCTCTCCTCGATCTTACATGGATACATGCCAACAGGAACTAAGATCCTCTTGTTGGTCCGTTTCAAATTACCAATCCTCTTGCAACCAGTAGCGACAACGATAGTCCAACGAAACTTGCTACGCGCGAGTGGTGCCATGCTGAAAGTGACATATATAATACTAAGTATAGGTGTAACGCCCCAACCCGACAAGGGTAGAAGCATCACATTATGGTGACAAATCAAAGCATACATAAAAGCACAGCGGAAGTCTTAAACAAATACATAAAGAAATTCAAGTCAACACGACTTGAATGATACATATGTTCAAGGAAAAGAAATAATCCAAAGGTACGAATACAAATGAAATCCATGATCAAAACAAAGTCATAAGATAAAGGTGGTCATCTAAGGTCAAAGCTCCATCTAACTCTCATCCCATTCTAAAGCATAATCCAAAAGCTCCTAGCTTAGATACCTGCCGCACACGAAAAGAAAACGTGCGGCTGAGCTTAAAAAGCCCAGTGAACAGATATATATAATAAACGGAAATGACAAACGAAGCATAATGAAAGAGATATAAATAGGGTATAAGAGTAAAGGTTAGGACAGTCATCCACCACGAGCTCAAACAAATCAAATATCCAAATCCTGTAGTAGTCCAGAGGGGATGCCTCTATAGTAACCGGATAATATGAGGGGTGTCCTCATGTATCAAATTGGAGTGATCAGCTCCCAAATATTGTGAAAGACGTGGATTGCACCCATCATCAGTCACCAAATACAAATATACAAATCACATACAAATCAAATCTAGGATGCATCCATACGCCCCCCAAACAAATCATATTGGCCATATCAAATCATATCATAGTGAGCTCATATCAAATCAAAATGGGGACGGTGTACAACATCACTCGAGTACACTAGAGTCATGCCATTGGTGCATCAATGACACGGCCATGTTACCTTCATGGCTAGGAAACAAATTTGGCTCGTAGCATCAAACTGGGGTCAAAGGTCAAAGGTCATTATCAAAGCAAAGGTTCACATGGTTATGGTCCAAGTATTAAAGTTCATATCAGAAGGTTCAAATCAAAGGGTTCATATGCCAAAGGTTCAAATCCAAGGTTCATAGCAAAGGTCAAAGTCAAATCATAGTAAGGGTTCAAGAGACCGAAGGCACCTTATTAAAAAGGGCAGAATATCTGTACCTTATTCCAAAAGCAAACACAACCAGAAATGAATAAGATGAAAAGATCAGGTCCTCTCCTTCTTCACACCTAGAGGGTAGAAAAGAATTACAAACTTTCCATTTTAAGTAACTTTCCATTTTTAGCAGGTTTCCATATTTGGAAAGTTTCCATCATTAGTAAGATTTTCATATTCTCATTTAGGTTAAGCCGTTATTGAATCATATTATGGTTTTAGGGTGTATTTTAACAAGTCACAAAAGTTTAGGGTTACTTATGACAACTTTGCATAGATTAGGGTTTTAAGTGCAATTATATCAAAGTTAAGATTCAAAAATGAAAATATCCCAAGTAATCTGTTTTGAATCCATATTTATCAAGTTAACAATTTCAGCCCCTCAAGTTTCCTAATTTTACACTTTACACCCTTAAGTTACATAATTTACATTTTAAACCTTATAATATCCATAATTACACAATAGCCCCTTAGTTTATCAAAATTTCACAATGGACACTTATTTCCTCATATTATACGAATCTACCCTTAAGTTTTCATAATTTACACATCAAGTCCCTCAAGTTATCAAAGTTACATATTTAACCCTTAATTTACATTTTCAATCTTTAATTACCAATAATTACATATTAAGCCATTAAATTACTAAAATGACACATAACTCCCCGAATATAATTTATTACTCAAATCAACCCTAAGTTTCCAGAATTTACATATTTAATCCCTCTTTTAATTTATTTACAAATCGAATTACCTTTTTATTAAACTAAACATTTTAATCCCTTTAAATGTAAAAATTACACATGACACCCCCAACTTATATTTTATTTGAATAATATGCAGTCCAAATGAAGTTCTAAAAATAACCCTTGAGTTTCAAAAGTTACAAAACACCCCCTAAACATTTTCATACAATTCGATAACCTTTTAAAACATATGAATTCAAACCCTAATCCTCCCAATCTATTTTTAATCATTGCACTATCATTAAACACCAATTATTATCACAAGACAAACCCTAACATCCAAGCCCTAATTCGATTACCAATTTATTTCTTTTTCTCTTTAATTTCTTACAATCGGTAAAATACATAAATCCACAAATAATTCGATTAGGCCCCAATAATTCGAAGTAACATTTTTCTTAGGCTATTATGATCATGTAGAGTCCAAATAAAATTATTATGAAGCCTCAAAAATTCGGATAGGTGATTTATAGAATTTATTCGATATTAAGGTTTATAACACATTAATTCATTTGCGACTTATCTAGCATGCATGGATCGATTCAATGATTTTATACGAAGCTTATATGATCTGAAGAACATGAGAAAAATACCAAGTCGAAGATAGATCGAATAGGTTAAGCGTACGAAATGTTTGTCTCTCGGATGAGCCACTCGACAAAGAGAAATCCCCCACGACCACACGAACGATCTCACAACCTTGTAATCATTTTTCATAGAGCATACACAATGTAAGGAACTCAGGAAAAATGAGAAACATATTTTATAGAGGTCGGATTAATTATAACGAATTTTACCTTGTTTATGGACTCGCGACACAAGGAAATTCACCACGCTCGAACCACACAATGTACGACTTCAAACTGATTTTTCTGGGACTCCTTGGATAATGATCTAACTCAGAAAATTGCTTTGGGAATTTGAGCTAATCGGATGGAGGCTATGGAAATTTATTTGTGTGTTTTACTTCAATCGGCACTAAGGTTTTTGGAAAGAAATTATGGATTGATTTTATGGAGTGAATGCCGAGTCATAGGGGGGGAAAATCAAAAAGGAGCGGCCCAATTTAATGGGATTGATCAATCACCATTTATTTGCATTTATCTCCATTTATTTTGTAATTTAATACATTTAAATAACTTTTTAAAATTAAGTAAATGTATACTTAATTATTTTTGAACTTGTTTGTGTGTAATAATAATTTTTATAGCTTGCACAATTATTTTATGATGCTCTCTAATTATTTCATGTCATACTTGGTACATTTTATAATTTTTGGAATTAATTTATAAGTGATATAAGCCTTTATTAAATTTTCAAATTTGTGGGGGCATTTTGGTCTTTTGCACATTTTAGATTTTTAGGGTTTTACAATACTAAGTATAGGGGTTCAATCGGCGTCCGAAACTCGACAAAACTTCTCATAAACTCAAGAAAAATAGACATATAAAATACCATACTTATACATAAGCCCTAAATGCAACTATATGAGGGACACCTAGGTTGTCTAGGCTCAACCACCTACTTCTCTATAACCAAGTCTCTGATACCAATCTATCACACCTCGCCAAGGCGGAAACGCAAGTGCAACATCATGGATATCATCACAACACATGGTGTCTAAATAGAGAATTTCTACATGCAAATAAGTAGAGCAAAGTACAGACACAAAGTGTTGAAACAATACCCCTAAATAAAATAACCAAAACCAAACTCTAAAGGTATCTTCATAAAACCATAAAGTACTAGTCAAACGACAATAAAGTATCATAATCAAAATCCGACTTATTCCAAATAAAAATAAAGATAATTCACTCTCAAATGCAACTAAGTCTCGTCTAGTCGCTCCCTTCTACCTTAGCCTTAGAATGCTCACTTGAAAATGGTTCTTAAAAACGTCAACATAATGTTGGTGAGATTCATAGGTTTAAGACACACACTATCACTCAAAACAACCAGATCGCTGTGATTATAAAACATAGCAAGACAACAAGTATAATTACCATATAAGCTAACATGCAATCACCATAACCAACTAACGGGACGGAACGTGCCCACCGATCCAAATTCAATATCCACCAATAAGTTGGGACGGAACGTGCCCACAGATCCAAATACCACATCACGCATAAATTGGGACGGAACGTGCCCACCGATCCATAAATCATATTACACCACAATGGCATAACATGTAGCCCAAACACGATAACCACTTACACGTCTATGTATTTATTAGACACATAATCACAGTAACTTAAAAATCATAATTTACACAAGCATCATTCACATCCCAAGTTTAAAACAAAGTAAAAATGGGACTATGAACTCACCTCAAACCTTGCAGCTTCCAAATATCAACCATAATCTATATAACACAAATAAGATCACATTACACGCAACCAAGCTAAAAGCTATAGTCCATGTAACACACACATATGATGGATGTCTATGGTTTATACAACCCACCACGGATCACCTAGACTCCATACTAACCATTACCAAACATTTATACTCACTAAATCCCATGCATATACCTTTTCAGAACATGCAGATTTTGGGGTACTTTTACACACATAAAATCACGAGAAAAAACTCTCCACAACTCACACCAAAAATTCACCATGATCTTTCATGAGCATACAAGCTTCTCCCAGAGGCCATGCACAAAAAACACACACAAGTACCCAATGAAAAATCAAACATGACAACTATCCAGATTCGGATCTGAACGCACACCAAAATGTTTTGACCTAGTAGACATACTTGCACAACTTATTATCGTCCAATTTTCGCGTGGAAGTCAAAGGGAATATAGAAATAAACTCCCAAAGAAGGGCTAACCCTAATAACACTTTTAAATCCACCTTTGGCCTTATTAATTTTACCCTTATTCTGTCCCGGTTTAACAGTTTTGACATCTTTACCTGTAAAAATCGTTTGACTAACCTCCGGACCTCGAAATACTCGTGGCCGGACTTTTTGGAAAGCTCTTTCTCTGAACTACAATTTAGACTCAAAATTCATGATCTAACTCATCTCTATCTATTAAATATCATCGAATCTCTACAGCCTTACATTTCTGTCAGAACCTTAACTCATTACTTAACAAGTTTTAAACCCTAATCTCTTCACTAATCATCATAATATTCACTACTAATGATCCTAACATGTTTTATATTAATAATTTACAGAAAACTCATAAACCCTAAATCCATCATAATTTGTATTACATGAATCATAACAATATTTAAACAATTAATTGAATACAAGTATCAAAAATTATACCTTGTTCTTGATTTTAGCTTCAAAAATAAAAACCCTAAAATTTTCTCTCCTTTTTCTCTTGGTTTGGCCGAATTTTCTCAAAGGGAGGGTTAGGGTTGTTTTGATTTTGTATTTATAATGCTCCATAGAAAATTCTAGATAATTTTTAATTGGTAAGTATATTTGGGATCAAATTTGGTTTCCTAATTCTCCCCTAATCCCTAAATCGGCCCCCCCCCCCCCCCCCCATTATATATATATATATTTTTTTTAATTAAAATTAAATATTACACTTAAAACCTTGTACTCTTGATATTTTATAAAAACCCATACCGAAACCTAACGTCTTACGCGACAATTCTTCGTTTTTACGACAACTCTGAAAAATTATCATTTTCGAAACAAAGTTTCCAAAAATAGAATTTCACACTCTCTGAAAATATAACTCATAAAAAAACAACCTCCACGTAACTTACTAACCCTCAAATACTTGAATGGAGACTTGTTACGCAACACCACAAAACACCAAAACTACATAAGTCATTTCTACACCACCAAGGTGATCAAAATGAACTTATCCCAAAAATCAATATTACTCAAATCATAATAGTATATCTCACACCAAGGGATTTAGTGCCAACACACACACTTACCACACATATATCCCACATAAACACATAATACACCCCAAACAAAAGTTAAATGGGTTGAGACTATTAGTCAAACTAACCTGCTAAAACCACGGTTGTTACAACGTATTATGTGTGACATTTTTACTTGACATGTGATGTTGAGTCTTGACTCGATCATGAGCAAAGTCTACATATATTGTTTGTTTGCTCGTGTTTGGTTTTTCGGAAATGACACATTTACAAATTGCGTTGCAACATAAATTGCTTGAATATTTCGGATGAAACATCCAAGTCGTCAATCCTACTTCGTTGTGTATTTTAAGCATTTTTTTTAAACATAAAAGTTTAATATTTGAAACACAACCATTGGACAAGTAGACTCAATATGACATCCTTAACACAAGTGTGAGTTATGATCCGATGCACATTCTTTTTATCTTGAGAAGGACGTCATTACTTTCATAACAATCAAGTGTGATTGAGTATGTAGGTTCAAGATAATACATTTCGTTATGTTTTGATTTTATCTTGAAGCTAAACAAATAATGACTCCAATTTCATGTCCATACTCGAAAACTTGTCAATTAGATTCGTTAATGATATCAATCATAATTTGAATAATGAATTGATATATGCTCAAAATATTTCTTGACCCTCACGACCACTCTTTTTAATAATGAAAATAATTAAAGATTTATGGAATGTGCTCCATCAAATATAATACTAGTTGTATGTGTGAGGTTAATAATAATAACATGTTAACTTAATGATTCAAGATTTTCATTTATTTTTGTGTGCGAAAACTATTTATCATTAGGTATAATATACATAGTTTTTGACATTTCATAAGTATAAAAATAATTATCCTAACCATTTTTATACAATACACGACTTATTTAAAAATATTTTATGACTACATGTTTGAAACAATTAGTGTGTGTTCAAATATATGCAAGGTTCAAAAATACATTCTTTTACTTAAATAATAATTTATTATTATAAACCTTTTTCTTGATTAGACAACCTATGGCCAACCAAGATAATTGCATGTAATGTTTTAGAAATCATGTTGAAGATATGTTAAATATTTTAAGGTGACACATTTTAACACTTGAACCTTTGGAAAGATAATTGTAACATAAGACAATTGTTTTCGTCATACGTGATTAATCAACTTAGTCTGCATATCTAAGTGAGTTACTAAAATATTATAACATGAGAAAACACATAATCATTTAGCATAGCACACATAAAGATATTCGTAACCGTTTTGTATGTTAGATACAACAATGTATACTTGCTTGAATTTGTTTTGAAAAGAATTATCCTCCCCATTTCAAAAATTAATTAAGATCAATATTTTGAAAAGACAAAGACAACATTTTTCAAAATTCATTTACTAAAGATGTCCGACTCGAGAGAAATAACAAAAAGCTAGTTTTACGTTAAAATGTGACATACGATTTTGACTACTATGTAGCAATTTGCATTTATGACTTAATTAAGCTTGAAATCAATACTTGAAAGTATTTTTAAATGAATGTTGACTCAATTACTTTTAGAATGGCGGGTGGCATGACTCCTACGGACTTATGGTTGATTTTATATGAATTTTCAAAATTGACACTATTCTGGTGAAGGTCCCTTAAATACTGACGGTCCCATAAATATTTAAGGGACCGTCCACATATCTAGGCCATCACCAGTAAACAAAAACACATTTTTTGTGTATAAATTTATTTAGTCATTTTCAAAATCGTTTGAGAAGTTTTTCCTTCAAGAAAGTATACGAAGTGCATTTAACTAACAAAACTAGTACGAATAAAACAACAAACCATTTTAGCACAAATTTAGCAACTAAACACTTTTCATATTTAATCATTCTTAATGAGAAATTTGATACGTGGACCGTACTCTATTTTAAAAACTATTTGTTTTAAAAACTATAGCGACGTGGCTTTGATACCAATTGTAGAAACGTAGAGGGGAGGGGTGAATACGTTTCTATTTAAAACTTAAAAATCTTTCGTATCAAATTTCCGATCAAGCGTGACTAAACATGAATAGTGGTTATGACATTTATAACAACTATGTAGATTAATATCCATCTTACAACAAGAGACACACATAACAAGTAAGATAAATTAGAGCTAGTTTAGTCAGACGCTGTGGACGGTCCCTTATATATACAGACGGTCCCATATATGTTTGGGACCGTCTGTCTGTTTAAAGGACCGCCGACAGTGGCATGTTTAAGACAGGTGATTTAGTATGTATTTGCATATTTTAAGTTATCTTAGTTTGTATCACATCCACATTCACAATATAAGCGAAAAGTCACACAAACACAACCTAAATGCAAAAAGATAAATGCAAGAATAAAACACAAATAGATAAGGTAAAAGAAAGCGCAAACCAGACACAGTGATTTATAGTGGTTCGGCACGAAGCACATCTTCGTCCTACTCCACTCCTCGAGTACCCAACTTGAGATTTACTTCACTAGTCAACACGCTCCCTTTAAGCGGAACAAACCGTACACCAAAGCTTAAACCAATTTAATGACACTAAGTAGAATGTCGAGTCCTAATCCTAGCTAGAACCAATCTACACAAAGCCCATATGGCTACACGAACAAGCACTCTTGTCTACTTGAATTTACATACAATCCAAGTCTTCACACGGACGATCACCCCGTCCTAATCTTCACACGGACGATCACCCCGTCCACCTGAGTCATCACCCAATCCAAGTCTTCACGGACCTTCACCCAGTCCTAGTCTTCACAAGGACGATCATCCCATCCCAATTTTCACACGGACGATCACCCCGTCCTAATCTTCACACGGACGATCACCCCGTCCTAACAAACTATTACAAGGACTACACACTTTGTCCTAACCTAAACTAACACAACTATTCACGACTCACACACAAGTCGGATATACTAATATACAAAAGGAAGAGTTTAGAGGAAGAAGAAAATCGTAACACAAGTTACGTGTGTATATAGACTATATTATAACACTTTGATTCTTGACGACTTCGAGTGTTCCTCTCTTACACTTGAGATAGAGGATGACGGGATCACTTATAAACACATACCAAAGAGTTATAGTGATCAAAGAAGGAGGAAGAAAGAACAGAATATTTTTGTGCAAAGAGGGTTGGTTTTTCTGAGAAAACAGCGCAGTATTTATAGGCTCCAGGAGGATCGGGGGACAGTCCCTTAACGTTGGACGGTCCTTTATATATAAGGGACCGTCGCCCTATTTACGCGACCATCCCGACAGGCGCTCCTCTTTTTGTCCTTTACTGGTATCGCATCGTTCGTAAACATCATTTTATGATGCGCGTGATGTGTCGTTGCGGTTTAGCAGTTTTAATGCCTATTCAAGTTTTAAATTTATATTTAGCCGACTTATCAATAACACACACACTTAACGAGCAGTGTACCCGGTCAGTATGAAGATAATGGTAAGTAGAGTGTCGATCACTAAGAGTGGAACGTATTATCTAGTTATTCTAATCAGTATTTTAATATCCTAACGCAAGGGGGTTTCAGCCTGAGAGACTGGCACGGTTTGTTTGCAATTAAATAATAAAATAAACTAATAGGCACGAATCAGCAAGTAGCACACACGTACACAGATAAATACTCGAGACAATAAGAGGGCTGTCCTTATAATTAAGTAGTTTGTCACTTGTTTTATTGATAGCTTTATATGAAGTGTATGTAGTTAATCCTTTCTCGTTGGTCCTATTCTTATCGGCGAGTAAACCCTTAATGATTACTTATGTCTAAAAGTTATTCCTAAGTGATCAATTTAGAAACAACCGTGGGAGCCACATTATGTCCTGCAGTCAAATGCCCGCAAGCCACTAATAAACACAGAGGTTATCAATGCACTAATAAGTAGTAACCAAAGACATCAACATATAAACTTTAATTAATGAGAAAGCAGTTTTAAGGGAGTGCAATCTTTCCGTTGTCACATTACACAAGCCACCAATCCTGATGAATTAAAGTTTGCTAACACAATAAAACAAAACTACTTAATGAATTAAACACATGCAGCACCTTCTTACAGCTCTTGTATCTTTGATTTGGGTGTGTCTTGTGCTGCCTCCTTGACTGAATTCGTCCTTTGGTTCCTCCTGTTTGGTCTTCGGTTTTAGGGTTTTCGGAACTTGTAATTCGTCTGGTCTACGGGGTATTTATAGTTTCTGTCTGAGGGAAGATGCGGCGTAACTCCTTATTAGATGCGGCGCATGTCCTCTTGTATCTTGGATCGTATCTGGTGATATCTTGATAGAGATGCGGCGCATGTTGAGAGTGAGATGCGGCGCATCTGGAGCAGAATTGACTTGATCTTGTCCATGTCAGTAGACTTTCACTTTATGCACGTTTTGCTCCATTATTAGTCCAAAATCGCTAAGTTTCACCAAATGCTTGTTTTTACCTGAGAATTACAAAAGTAAACGATTAAGTATCAATCCTCATACATAATATAGTAAAACAAGTCAAATTAATAGGATAAATGATAGTAATAAAATGTACTTATTTGAGTTCATCAAATATCCCCCCACTTGAACTTTACTTGTCCCCAAGTAAACCTTAGAATTTCTTTTATGAAAATGTATCCTAAAAGATGTTAGGATTTATTTTTATATTTAAGCATGTATTCGTTTATTTCATAATCACACAACTAAACACTTAACGAATTAGAAGTAAAATAAAATAAGTCGATAAAAGCAAATCTAATCGTTTAACTGTCCAGTCGCGACGAATATTCTATCATAAGCTTGGCAAGTATACACATCTCCACCACTAAAGCTAAGGAGTAACAAGTCTAAAGCGGTAAAAAGGGTTTTTAGGCTTAAGGGTTAATTATTCTTAATCACTATCGATCTCAAATTCCAGAAAAGGCGACAAAATCACAAATACATGATCGAATCCACGAACACGATACTTGCAATTGCTCAAATCCTTAACTCGAATAGGCTAAAGATAGGTCCAAACTTCACCAATAATAATATAAACAAAAAGGGCGACAAAATCATAAATACATAGCCGAATCCACGACTACGATAGTTAAGATTGCTCAAATCCCCAATCTCAATAAATCAAAGGTTCGGTTGGATAAAGAATAATAAAGGGCATGGATAACATTTGGGATATAAATTGGTGTAAAAATAAAAATAAACAAAACAAATAAATTAAAATCCTAAGTGTGGTTAATCACTATCCCAACCATCCCATGAATAAGACTCATATCATTGAATAACTCACGCTTTAACACTTGAAACACACGCTTTAGGTAGACACGAATTATACTCAACAAGATCTTAATCAAAGAATAAACCTTAATTGGCGTTCCCATAACTGCCAATTCCCTTTCAATCCATAGATATAGTACAACAAATAGTGGTGATATCGACCACTTACATAACTTTACATAAGTTGGTTAAAAACTAACTTCCAACTTTTCTTTCTTTCTTTTTCTTTTCTTATTTTTTCGATTTTTTTTTTTTTTTTTTTTTTTTTTTTTTTTTTTTTTTTTTTTTAAGACATCAACATATACAAAGATGTGTAAAATTTTACCACATCACTATAACTTTCTTTCCGGATAATTTTTATTCATACTTTTCATACTTTCAGAAATAACGGTAATAGTGAAAGTAGTAAACACACGAAAAATAAACTCCAAAATATACAATATTTACTTTCACTCCAATTGCATTGTGCAATTTCCCGACCTAACCAAAGATAATGAATTACGCACGCGAACACAGGAAATGTAAGGAAACACACTTTGCCTATAGCAATTAACCAACCACGGATTCTAATCTACAGGGTAGGCTAAGGTGTAAGGGTGTAACGAAACATTTTAAACATAGGTGTAAGAAACGAAAGGAATGGCTCTGAGGGTTTTCTAGGGGTATCTTACTCTAAAAATGAGAGTAACAAAAGGGTTTATACGGGGGTTAACTAACCAGTGTAGTTAGCTAATAACACATAACATATAAAGGCTATTTGGGTGTAATCCTAGAATTTTACCAATTTAGACAAGTCATTCCAATTATATAAATAATACTTATTATGGTGGTCTCGAATAGTATACAAGCCAAGTTCTAAAGTTTACAAGTCACCGGCACACTCATAGATTTGTGAATTTTGGAAAATCACAATTTTTGAAAATAACGTCATGTGTGCAGTTATGCAACTTAGATCTTAAACAAAAACATGCTAAAAAAAAATTTAAGTTTGATATATTAAGCACATTTTAAGCATAATTTTTGAAAAAGTTTAGGACAAGTAATTGTTAAGTGTTCTAATTCTCCAATCCCCCCACTTAAGTTAAACAACGTCCTCGTTGTTTGTATAAAAGGTTAAAAACTGGAAATTAAAAGAATTAGAACAGAAAAACTCCCCTGAGATTTGCTCGGTATGATCCTCCATTTGTATTAGAGCAAAAATCAACTTCTTGTGGATTAGAACGTTAAAGCTTCATACTTGATGTATCCACAGGAAATCCAGGAAACTATAATACCACCAATACTTTAAAACACACCTAAGATAAGAAAGGTTCAACTTGCATAATACATTAGTAGTTAGATAAAAATAAAACTTAAAAATTAAAACTGAAAATCATCAGGTCAGTCGATGCGCCGTATCTTATTGAAGAAGATACGCCGTATCGAGCCTGGAATTAATACGGATCAGAATAAAGATGCGCCGCATCCTTAACCAGGGATGCGCCGCATTAAAATAAACTGATAAATAGCTTTAAAGTTGAAAATAAAAATGCAGAAAAATAAAATAAGATATGACCATTGCAGGAGATGCGTCGCATCTCAGAATTGAGATGCGCCGTATCCTCATGCGGCCTGGACTGACTCGACACAGAAAACAGAATAATAAAAGATAAATCCGGGTTGTCTCCCGGTAAGCACTTGTCTTTATTCCAGAGTCTTCAAGTTAGACTCACGTTCAGCTCAGCAATAAGTCCTTGTCACGGTCCATCCTTCGTCCTTCATCCGAAAGATTTTTCCGTATATCTCTGCGACGTTTTCTTCCGTTCGACTTAATTTAGTATAACTCTTTGTCTTCACCGCAGTATATTCTTCATCAGGACCCAAAGAGTATTTGATGATTTTAAATTTTTCAGAAATAATCATGGGCGGCTCATTGTAAGGAATCCCAAGTAGTTGACACTTTCTTTTGGTGAACTCTTCCTCGTCTTTATCAACAAACTTAAAATAAGGATCCTTAATCAAATAATCATCTAGTTCTTCAATCAATGACTCATTATTATTATCATCTTGAATCGCCTCCCATTCTCTTTCCAAATCATATTGCAACCGTCGACTAAGCTTTGTGAAATCATCAAACTGTTTATGCACCCATTCCCAGAAAGTAGTATCCGATGTTCCCTTAAGTCCTTTCAAGCGTTCAATTCTGCCCTTTTCTTGTAAAGCCTCCGCCTTTTGTGGGCAGTCTTCAACATTATCGTACCACTCATAATCTTCAAAGGTTACATCGTTTCCAACCCGTCTCATCCCAATTATACTTCCCCCATTACAGGTTCCGTCACTTTTATAATCACAGGTCTGCCAAACACTACTCCCGTCCTTGAAAACGAAGGGTGTACAGGTGTGATTAATGTGCGCAAATTCCCATGGTTTATCCCAAACCCATGGTACTTGATCATTCCATTCATAGTACCAGGTGTTTTTGAAATCGTCATAAGTCTTAAATCCTGGTAGATCTCCAGTAAGCACATCATCATCGACTTGAAGAAGGTAGTTAAATTCCTTGAACTGCTTGCACAGGGGTGTCTCATAATCGAACACATCAATGTCAATTCTGAAAAGTTCTTCAATGCCCTCATTGATTGTTGAATCATGAAGTGACGACCCATAATCGCTTTCTACTTCTTCATCTTCTCCTCTCATCCAATATACCCATAATGCATCTTTAGTAGCACGATCCATGCTCTTATGGTTATTAAACTTACTAGCCAACCATTCTGAAAAATCAACATCATTAGGGTCATGGTTAACGTCAAAGCAAACCTTTCCAATCATATTCTTTTTTATCTCCATGAACTCGTTAAATTGCTTCTTAAAACTCCGAGTCAACCATGAAGTCATAATCTCCTTGACATAATTTGTAGGGGCAAATTCCGGACTACCATATTTAAGTTCAAGCCAATCATTGAGGGAGAGATCAATCAATCGTACCAATCTGCCGTGAAATAGTAACTCCGCCAAAGCATAATTCATGTCATTATCCTGATATTTCTCATTTAATCCCCAGTACTCCTCGGAATATGGCATGTAAGAGTTTTGGGTATTGCCTCCACCACAGCTGTTGTTGCTTGAATCCATGTATGCAAGATAGAATTTCCCATCATCTTCTTCGATAGTAGTCCAGTTCAATCCTTCGGCTTCAATGCTAGGCCATAAGAGCGACAATTCTTCTCCAGTATATCTCACAAATACATCATAGGAGAATACCTCTTTGTCAATGTTGCATAAACGCATGAATTCCTTAAAAGCAGCTTCAAGAGGAGTCTCCCAAGAGAATAAATCTGCATCGATCATGAGTACATTGAATGAATCCGAAAACAAGCATTCCTTAGCAAGATATCCGTTAACTGACGTGTCTTCCATAGCAAAATCTGTCATCCAAGGTAAAATCATCAGTAGGATTTGTTCGCTAGAAGAGAAATTAATGAATATAGAAACGGATATATGAATAAAAATAGCTGATATCTGCAGACGATGCGCCGTATCCAAAAAGTTGGATACGCCGTATCTTAATACGTTAAAATTTAATCAGACTTTATCCAGAAAATAGATACGCCGCTTTAGAATTTAAGAATGCGCCGTATCGAATTAATTAATCAAAAATCAACTTATCTAATTAAAATTAAATGCGTCGTATTAACGAAAGTTAATGCGCCGTATTTTCGTTACGTTTAAAAATAAAAGATTTTTGATTCAGAAAGATGCGCCGTATCGATGGAGATCGATACGCCGTATCTGTTTAATAATTCGCAAACTGTTTTTAATTAAAATAATAGATACGCCGTATCTGCTAAAGCAGATGCGTCGTATGGAGTTAACGTTTAGAAAAAAAAAATTTATTAAAAACAGATACGCCGTATCTGCAAATGCAGATGCGTCGTATTACTTTATCGCTTAGAAAAATTTTCTTATTAAAAACAGATACGCTGTATCTTGGGGAAAAGATGCGTCGTATCGAATTAATTAAACGCGTTGTATTAAAAAAATTAAACGCAATACGCCGTATCTGAGAGATCAGATGCGCCGTATCGTTTGATTTAGCACAGTACAACGATAGCAGAACAGAAAAATACGAAAAATAAAAAGAACAAATAAAACACACAACGAAAATAAACACACAAAAATAAAAAGAAAACAATTAACACACAATACAACAAATATGCAAAATAGTACAATGATGCAATTAATCTAATAAAAAGAAAAACCTAATTAAAATACTAATCAAATTAACAGATAATAACAATTCACTCCCCGGCAGCGGCGCCAAAAACTTGATGCGCGTGATGTGTCGTTGCGGTTTAGCAGTTTTAATGCCTATTCAAGTTTTAAATTTATATTTAGCCGACTTATCAATAACACACACACTTAACGAGCAGTGTACCCGGTCAGTATGAAGATAATGGTAAGTAGAGTGTCGATCACTAAGAGTGGAACGTATTATCTAGTTATTCTAATCAGTATTTTAATATCCTAACGCAAGGGGGTTTTAGCCTGAGAGACTGGCACGGTTTGTTTGCAATTAAATAATAAAATAAACTAATAGGCACGAATCAGCAAGTAGCACGCACGTACACAGATAAATACTCGAGACAATAAGAGGGCTGTCCTTATAATTAAGTAGTTTGTCACTTGTTTTATTGATAGCTTTATATGAAGTGTATGTAGTTAATCCTTTCTCGTTGGTCCTATTCTTATCGGCGAGTAAACCCTTAATGATTACTTATGTCTAAAAGTTATTCCTAAGTGATCAATTTAGAAACAACCGTGGGAGCCACATTATGTCCCGCAGTCAAATACCCGCAAGCCACTAATAAACACAGAGGTTATCAATGCACTAATAAGTAGTAACCAAAGACATCAACATATAAACTTTAATTAATGAGAAAGCAGTTTTAAGGGAGTGCAATCTTTCCGTTGCCACATTACACAAGCCACCAATCTTGATGAATTAAAGTTTACTAACACAATAAAACAAAACTACTTAATGAATTAAACATATGCAGCACCTTCTTACAGCTCTTGTATCTTTGATTTGGGTGTGTCTTGTGCTGCCTCCTTGACTGAATTCGTCCTTTTGTTCTTCCTGTTTGGTCTTCGGTTTTAGGTTTTCGGAACTTGTAATTCGTCTGGTCTACGGGGTATTTATAGTTTCTGTCTGAGGGAAGATGCGGCGCATCTACTAAGTAGATGCGGCGCATGTACTTAACTTCGCGTGGGGTCCAAGATTATAATATTCAGGAATATTCGTACACCGCCAGAAGATGCGGCGTAACTCCATGATTATATGCGGCGCATGTCCTCTTGTATCTTGGATCGTATCTGGTGATATCTTGATAGAGATGCGGCGCATGTCGAGAGTGAGATGCGGCGCATCTGGAGCAGAATTGACTTAATCTTATCCATGTCAGTAGACTTTCACTTTATGCACGTTTTGCTCCATTATTAGTCCAAAATCGCTAAGTTTCACCAAATGCTTGTTTTTACCTGAGAATTACAAAAGTAAACGATTAAGTATCAATCCTCATACATAATATAGTAAAACAAGTCAAATTAATAGGATAAATGATAGTAATAAAATGTACTTATTTGAGTTCATCAACATCATTTTAAAATAGTTTTTCTCAAAACATTTCCATGATATAATTAAGAAAGGTTTTCACATCTAGGCACCAAAATCAAATGAACCTTCGAAGTGTAAAGTGATTCGAATACTAATATCACAGGGTAATGAATGAATTTTATCAAGTATTATATCACAAGGATCATAATGAACGAATGTCAAATGGATCATGAAGAACGAATCAAAGTATAAGGGAACATAGCAATGGTTTAGGGAATCCTAATGGATCAAGACCAAGAAAGTCATGAGAACGAAAGCACCCTTACTGAAAAAGGGTAGAATATCTGTACCTTATCGAAGCACACAAATCAAAGCAATGAAATGAATAGAAGCAGGGGATTACTCCTTCTTCACCCGATCTACAATAATCATAAGTTTACTTATAAGTTTTATAGCTTTCTTAATCATAAAGGTTTCATTTAGTTTTCTTTCCATTTTAGGTAACTTTCCATATTTAGATTTAAGAGCAATTTAGGGTTTCTAATTACACAAGTCATCTTAATTTATCATTTAAAGTGATTAAACTCCAATTAGGGTTACATACATTCCATTAGGTCATAATTAAGTCACATTTCCCGAATTAGTAGTTTTAGTGTTTAATTCATATAACTTGTGTTTCATTTTCTCATTATTCAAATATTAGGGTTATTATTGCAATTATGCCAAAGCTAAAGGTTAATATGGTAATTAATTAAAACACAAGTTGAACACTTTTTAGATAACCATTAGCTTATTTAGGTTCTAAAGGTAAGGTAATTTAGCTTATAAGTGTTTTAATAAGTAACTTCTTAAATTTCAGGATTGACACCAAAACAGACCCGACTTTTACAAATTTTTAGAGCACCTTAACGAGTTTATAAAATTCTATAATTTTTCCCAGGTATACCTATATGTCATAAGCACTTTACATAATTTTTCCAGATTTTATTGAGTAGCATAAGTATACACTAAAAATCGACATTAACAACCTCTACCCGAATTGTATCTGCTGGAACCACCTCGAAAGTATGCAATTCTTTACCCCCGTTAAACATCTCAGAAAAATCCACAAAAATTACACAAATTAACTTATATTTCAAATATGATTCTGTAAAAAGTTTAGGTCAAAATTCTTTATAGATATTAAATTAAAAATCGCAAACCACAAGTGAATTTTCATAACCCGAAACACAGTTTTGACACCCGATCTTGTAAAATCAGAAAGTGTACCTTCCCGACCTCTAAAAATTACAAGGCTTATTTTTCCAGAAATCTATTTTCTTAAACTTAGTTTTAGACTCCAGAAACACTCAAAAATACGTTGTTATCACCAAGATCCATTCGAATCAATTTCGCCTATTATTTCTGGACAGTAACTGGGTTTCATTATTTTATGTGTAGCCATTCCAAAGACCCGTCTATTGACACAAGGCCTTCATGTATGATACAAAAACATATATAGGTCGATTCTTTCATATCATAAACATGTTCATAACAATTGAATTCATAATATTTACATAGGTCGATTCATATGTTAGGTTTTAGAGTTGTTATTTCATGTGAAACTAGTTCTTATATATATCCGATTTCAAGAACACAACATATTGATCCGAAATATTATTATAGATTAAGGTTTATATGATACCTATTAGGTTAGATTCAAATGGAATGAAAGAACACATGATCTCTACGAATCACCACGCTCTCTTCTCCTCCTCTTGATCAAATCGGATGAAAGAACAAAAACAACAAATATGGATCGAATTAGGTTTTGTTCACAATCCGTATGGATTAAAATTAAGTGTATATGATTACCTTGTTGTGACACGAATTGAGGAAGAAGACAATGATCACGATTTAGCTCTTCTCCTTCTCTTCTTCTTGATGTCGATTGGAAAGGTTTTTAGGGTTCTTGATTTGGTTTTCTTTTTGTGCCGTACCATGAGATAGAGAGAAAGGGTGTTAGGGTTTTTGGATGTGATGAATTACACGGCTTGTATGAGAAGGAATAGGGGAGGATTGAGCCGAAATTATGGAGTGATTAAATGGTGATTTGCACTTTCCAAACTTGCCAAATTTTCATACTTATCTTTTATGACTATGTTGTGTACAAGTTTTTAAATAATTTGGCCTATATGAGACATATTAAACGTGCCATACTTTTATTCATAAGTTTCTTGTACAATTTCATATAATACTTTAGGTTACATGTTCATATCGTATAGTTTCGAGTCATAACATGATATATAACTCAAGTTTTAATTTATAGCGTATTTCATAAGTTCTTAAAATTTCAAATTTATAGAGTATTTTGGTCAATTCAGATTATGGAAATTTTAGGGTTTTACAATTCTTCCCCTCTAAAAAAATTTTTGTCCTCGAAAATTGAAGTAAACGAAACGGAACACAATGGACAGTGAATAGAATTGTGAAAGACTTGTTTCTCATGACTCTATCTTGTTGATCACAATAGCTTCGGCTTTCTCAGAAAGACATACCATACTGAATCCAGATCAAAAGAATAATATACCAAACGTAATAGATGATAATCGCATTCTCTCGGGAGAGATACAGGGAATACGTAGGATTTTGACGGATATGCCGTCCATAGAATTTGATTAGACAAATCAGATGAGAACGTACAGAAAACAGATTGTTGATAACATCAACCGGCAGAAAGCTCTACAACAGAATCTAAGATTCTTATTGGAAGTGCAGAGGTCAGCAAAACGCGTGTCGCGAATCTAAACGTATCAAATCGTATAACGGTGAAGGAAGATTACGCGTATAGGTAGAACGAACCTAAAGTCTCACTAACGCATAAATTCTCAAACAGCTTATCTAACTTCTAAGGCTCCTAAGGCACTTCTCGAAATATCCTATGATCACAATAAGTGCACGTTATATGATGTAAGTATTATCACGTTGATCAGGCGTCATAATACTTGCATCACATAAATATGCCCTCATGATGGCCATACTCTATCTCAAGTTGTGAACAAAACAACTTATCTTAACCACCTATCAGTCCTTCTACCTCCTAGGGTTGGTCCGAATCGATTATCATTACGAATTCAAAATCGGGGAAACAAAACGTACAACTAGCGTAACGGAATTAGTAAGCATCAAATGAAGTTCGTCGTCAAAAGCGTCAGGTCTTCCACAATTTATCATAGTTCTCATAACAAAACCATCATCCAACAAACGCATAACGAACACAGAACGGAATTTCTAATAGGGAACATATCTCATTCAAAGGATCTTATCATCAGGTAACGGAAATTTAATAGGTTAAGAGGAAGTGAATTACGTCATCGATAGCTTCATCCTTCACAGAATTAACTCTTCCAAACCCAAACGTTTGCTTCAAATTTCATCCCTTCAATATACATGATTTCAAACCTCTTCCAATTCCAAGTAGTCTGTCTACGTCTGTCCATATGATCATAGGGTGGAAAGGAATTATAAACTTGAGTCTGGTCCCTCAAGCCTTCGGAACCTCTTTTGGACACTGTGGTGTGGTAATGTGAATTTCTTCTTTATGCTTCTTTCATGGTAACGCCTGTCACGAACATCTTCCACTACTCTTCTACAAGGTTTCTAGCTCCGATAACTGTCTTCGATCTTGGTCCTTTTTGTGGGAAACTCTGTCATCGCAAGATACCTGGTAGTGCTGTCTGCAACAATCTCCGAACGCCAATCAAACCTATTCTTCCAGAACACAGGGGTCATTCTACTCAATACGAAAATGATCTACATATTACTTTCTCGTCTCTGAGCACAAACACACTGTCACATTATGACAATTGTCCAAAGACTAGCGAAGAACATGATTCTATTAGCCAATACAATTGGCATCCTTTAAAACTCATAATGATCGCAACTAGTATGAAGTCCGCTTCAGGGATCGTCTTCATATCTACTTCACATCACCAATCTTCCTCTTCACGAATAAAACTGAAATGCTTCGCGGGGGTTACTTTCAGTTAGTCAACTACCTTCTTAGAAGTTTTTGTGGTTGCTTCTTCAGTCCTTCAAACTTAAATGAGGCCGTCTGATACGGAGTTTTCAAAGGTAGGCCAAATCAATCATTGGTATGCGGAAAATAGATAATGATTATGGATGTTGATACGGTTGAGTTCACGATAGTCGATACGCCGCCTCATACTTCTCTCTTCCTTCTTCATGAGCCAACAGGAAAATCCCAGGATAAACACTAGGGTGAAGAAAATCATATGTCATCAGTTTCTTTTATCTCTCAACTTCTATGGCATCATGGTTTCGTCAACTGAGATCAATTCAATGCTAACTCCACTTCCCAAGCAGGAGGGAATCCCAAGAGGTTCATCAGAGAACATCAGAAGATTTTGTACAACAAAATACTTCCAATACCAGAGCTTTCTAAAGGTGGATACTAATAGGTGTCAGGATAAATTTGACTATCAAATGAGATCGGAGTAAGTGTTTCCATAGCAACATTAATCTTAACATATTTGAGCGGTTGAGGGTCATCATAGCAAAAGTAGGATGAACATAGATTTCTAAAGGTCACATATCAGATGTGGTAGTCTCTGGCAGCTTTATGAAGAGCCAGCCAATCCATAACCTAAAGACCTCAAAATCGAATATATTAAAAGTAAACGGATTCGTAGGATGAGTACGGTCGTCAAGCCAGACGGATAGTTCATATATCAAAGTTAAGTACATGGTTCAATATAGTGTGGAGATAGATAAGCGAACAGTTCAAGTGTTGGAATTATGTTTAGCTATTTAGCATAAGTGGCAGGTAGGGTGTGAATCGTCGGTAATATGAACATCGTATAACTGTCAAAAGCGAGATGTATGGAATATCAGTTATCAGCATCATCATGCTCAGTTAACAATTCCATATTGAGACAATATTTTCGTCATATCCTTCCAGGGAACTGGTTGGTAGACAAGGTTCATCATTAAAAGGGAGGGAACAAAACTTCCTATATCCGTGGTTAATAGTTACCAGAGTTCTCATAGGTGTAGTAATGGATTATGCAGAGTTGAGTAGTATCGGATGATATATTATATCCAGCATGGGTTCATAGAATGTGTCAAACACATTTTGGTCGAATGACCTTCGGGATGGTCGAAAAAGCATCAAACTGTTTATCAAACAGATCGGAATTAGGGATCAAAATCAGAAGGTGAACCTTAAATGGTGCAAGGCACCCATGTAGTTCTCGAGGACTTCCAAACTTACTTGGTTACTAAGCTTAAGTTGCAAAACTTTCTAGCTTCTGAAACAAATGTTCTTATAAGGCTTAGCTAAAGGCAAAGGCACGAATAAGAGTGATGCGGAAGCAATGCTACTTACATAGATGTCCTAGTCTACCCACTCCTCACCGGTAATAACTTAAGTTCCTATGGGGAAATCCTAAAGCAAATTTTCAAAGGTTGTCTTATGAGGGCCTACAATGGAAACTTAATGGTCCAAACTTCACAGGCCAAGGGTAAATGTATTACGAGTCGCAGCCTGTCTCTCTGATACCATAATTGTAAAACCCCAACCCGATAAGGGTAGAAGTATTATGTTATGGTGACATATCAAAGCAAACACAAGCATATGACTAAATAATACAAAATGAATTTCAAAGGTTACAAAGGAAGAATTTGAAAATACAAGGTTACAAAGGGAATAATAATAAATTCTAAGTTCCCCAATTTGTAAATGTTCTAGTCATCTCTAATCTAGAATAGCTAGTAAGGTCTTCTAAGTCCAAAGTACTCTCCACTCATACCCCAGCTTCCAACTAAAACCTGCCGCAGGAAAAGAAATGCGGCTGAGCTTAAAAAGCCCAGTGAACAGATATATATAATATAACATAATGGTAAGTAAGCATAAGCAACGAAGGAATAAGAATACAAAACGAAAAACATAATCATGAAAGTCATACGAATTTAAAGAGAACTAAGAATTCAAGAATACATGAGAACTGAATAAGAAATGAAACAAGGAATGAAATGAAAATAAAGAAAGGTTCATATAAGGATGTGCCATAAGAACTCTATATCATAATCCGTCAAATCATACATATAACATAACATATCATAATCAATACAAGTATACGAAGAGGGGAGACCTCTAAGTAATTAAAAGTGTGAGAAGGAGTGTAAGGCACACACCACCTGGTCACCATAATCATATAAACATAAAACCTATGATGCATCCATACGCTCCCTAACAAAATATGAATGCCAGTACTGGACTGATCACGCATATATAAAGTTGGCCAATAGTGTACACAAAATCATATCATATCATAAGGGGGAACGCCATAGATCTATCACACCTCTACGGGAGTGTCATGTCTAAGGTGCCATCAAAGACATGGTCATGGTACCTCCACAACTAGGTAAGCTCAGGCACGGATCTATCATAGCATACAACAATTATAATCTAGCATGGCAAGAGAAACAAGATAGTAACTCTAATAAGCATGGCAAAACATAAACATAACATAGCAGAGACATTTAAATAAATGTCAGAATGAATCAATAAGAATGACAATCATACAATGAAAGTCATGAGTCAAATGAGGGAATCATATCAAGGTCAAATGTCAAATCATCGAAGTATCAAAGGTTCATCATCAAAGATTCATAATCGAAGGTTCATAATCAAATGGTTTATTTAAAGAAATCTTGGTCAAATGATTTTCATAAAAATGATATTTAATAACGGTTTTCACAAAAGTGGTCTTTAAAATTAGTTTTCATAAAAGATAGCAGAATTCCATATAAAAGTTGTATCGCATCATTCGTAAACATCATTTTAAAATAGTTTTTCTCAAAACATTTCCATGATATAATTAAGAAAGGTTTTCACATCTAGTCACCAAAATCAAATGAACCTTCGAAGTGTAAAGTGATTCGAATACTAATATCACAGGGTAATGAACGAATTTTATCAAGTATTATATCACAAGGATCATAATGAACGAATGTCAAATGGATCATGAAGAACGAATCAAAGTATAAGGGAACATAGCTGATGCGTGGGTTTTGCAACCTTACAACAGGTTTTACCTCTCGAGGGATCTCAAGAGGCTTACAACCCCACCAGGCAGTGTACCTGACCGATGTAGTATAGTGTAGTGGTAAGTACGGGGGATTGATCGTTCTCCACAGGGAATAGTGTTCGTTAGGTATGAAAAACTACTCTAATAGGTCTAAGGGTTGAGGAAGATTCTTTTTTTATGTTTTTATATTTTTATGAAAGCAAGTAAAATCTCGGGTTTGAAAGAGTGGGCGGAATTAGTTGCTAGTCAACTAACCCAAATAACTACAAATGCAAATAAAATAAATAACTGAAAATAAAATGTGGTGAGAAACTTATGTGTAGAGAAATGTGTTTACTTAGATTTCCTTACTCCCTAACTATCTTTTACCGGTTAATTAGTGTGTATTAGTCGCGTGGATGACGGGTGTATTCCTTAATACCATTCGTGGGGTGGCGTACTTACTTCCCCAACTCTACAAGCTCCTACTTCACTCCTATGTCGAGCCGGCTAGGAAGCTCCTAACATGGGATCACTAGAATTCGCTTGTGCATTAAATACAACCATAAAAACCTTTAGTACGCATTTGGTTCATGTTTCTTAAGACGTTCAAGCAAGTTACCGAATAGGAAGTTAGCCAGTTTTCTTAAGCCTAACATAGATAAACAATCATCCAATACAACTAATAACACACTAATAACCAATAATCAATAGCTAGGTTTCATTAGATCTAAGCAAACACAAGATAAATTTAGCCTAACATGTTAATCAAAAGACAAGAATAAGATAAAATCAAACAACACATAGACATATTGAATGATTAATTGATAACTTATCTTCAATGTAACATGGAAGATCTCAAGGCAAAAAGCCTTGAAAAAGGAGCTAAATTCGTCTTAGGGTTTTCTCCCAAAATTCCACACACTAAGCTCTCTCTCTTATGACAAAAAATTAGAAAACTATATATAGATTTTTGGATCTGACGGCGTCACCTTATGGAGTGTGACGCCGTCACCTCGCCGCTTCTAGGGTTCCCGGATGACCTTCTTGACGCCGTCCCTCTTTAGCTCTTCAAAATCCATTCTGGCTTATCAAGGCTTGACGCCGTCGAACCTTAAACGTGACGCCGTCCCCTTTTGATTTAAGCCGTGACGCCCTTGATCAAGTTAAAGCGTGACGCCTTCAGAATTCACATGCTATTTTCACTGGCTTATCATGAGTAAATTTCACGTCCACTTTTTCTTGCCAAGGCATGACGCCGTCTGGGGTTAAATGTGACGCCGTCAAAGGTAACTTTCAGCCGATTTTTGAGACTTTGCCGTTTTCTTCACTTTTATGCTCCAAAAACGTCCAAAATGCCTCCTTTTCCAGATTTCTCCTCAAAAGTACCTAAAATGACAAAAGGAACGATTTAGGGCGATATTTGATCAAATAAATACGATTTAGGGCTTAAATGACCCCTTAAAAGCGGTACACTTTTCTCTTCATCAATAGCAATGGTTTAGGGAATCCTAATGGATCAAGACCAAGAAAGTCATGAGAACGAAAGCACCCTTGCTGAAAAAGGGTAGAATATCTGTACCTTATCGAAGCACACAAATCAAAGCAATGAAATGAATAGAAGCAGGGGATTACTCCTTCTTCACCCGATCTACAATAATCATAAGTTTACTTATAAGTTTTATAGCTTTCTTAATCATAAAGGTTTCATTTAGTTTTCTTTCCATTTTAGGTAACTTTCCATATTTAGATTTAAGAGCAATTTAGGGTTTCTAATTACACAAGTCATCTTAATTTATCATTTAAAGTGATTAAACTCCAATTAGGGTTACATACATTCCATTAGGTCATAATTAAGTCATATTTCCCGAATTAGTAGTTTTAGTGTTTAATTCATATAACTTGTGTTTCATTTTCTCATTATTCAAAGATTAGGGTTATTATTGCAATTATGCCAAAGTTAAAGGTTAATATGGTAATTAATTAAAACACAAGTTGAACACTTTTTAGATGACCATTAGCTTATTTAGGTTCTAAAGGTAAGGTAATTTAGCTTATAGAGCACCTTAACGAGTTTATAAAATTCTATAATCTTTCCCAGGTATACCTATATGTCATAAGCACTTTACATAATTTTTCCAGATTTTATTGAGTAGCATAAGTATACACTAAAAATCGACATTAACAACCTCTACCCGAATTGTATCTGCTGGAACACCCCGAAAGTATGCAATTCTTTACCCCCGTTAAACATCTCAGAAAAATCCACAAAAATTACAAAAATTAACTTATATATCAAATATTATTCTATAAAAAATTTAGGTCAAAATTCTTTATAGATATTAAATTAAAAATCGTAAACCACAAGTGAATTTTCATAACCCGAAACACAGTTTTGACACCCGATCTTGTAAAATCAGAAAGTGTACCTTCCCGACCTCTAAAAATTACAAGGCTTATTTTTCCAGAATGCTATTTTCTTAAACTTAGTTTTAGACTCCAGAAACACTCAAAAATACGTTGTTATCACCAAGATCCATTCGAATCTATTTGGCCTATTATTTCTGGACAGTAACTGGGTTTTATTATTTTATGAGTAGCCATTCCAAAGACCCGTCTATTGACACAAGGCCTTCATGTATGATACAAAAACATATATAGGTCGATTCTTTCATATCATAAACATGTTCATAACAATTGAATTCATAATATTTACATAGGTCGATTAATATGTTAGGTTTTAGAGTTGTTATTTCATGTGAAACTAGTTCTTATATATATCCGATTTCAAGAACACAACATATTGATCCGAAATATTATTATAGATTAAGGTTTATATGATACCTATTAGGTTTGATTCGAATGGAATGAAAGAACACAAGATCTCTACGAATCACCACGCTCTCTTCTCCTCCTCTTGATCAAATCAGATGAAAGAAAAAAAACAACAAATATGGATCGAATTAGGTTTTGTTCACAATCCGAATGAATTAAAATTAAGTTTATATGATTACCTTGTTGTGACACGAATTGAGGAAGAAGACAATGATCACGATTTAGCTCTTCTCCTTCTCTTCTTCTTGATGTCGATTGGAAAGGTTTTTAGGGTTCTTGATTTGGTTTTCTTTTTGTGTCGTACCATGAGATAGAGAGAAAGGGTGTTAGGGTTTTTGGATGTGATGAATTACACGGCTTGTATGAGAAGGAATAGGGGAGGATTGAGCCGAAATTATGGAGGGATTAAATGGTGATTTGCACTTTCCAAACTTGCCAAATTTTCATACTTATCTTTTATGATTATGTTATATACAAGTTTTTAAATAATTTGGCCTATATGAGACATATTAAACGTGCCATACTTTTATTCATAAGTTTCTTGTACAATTTCATATAATACTTTAGGTTACATGTTGATATCGTATAGTTTCGAGTCATAACATGATATATAACTCAAGTTTTAATTTATAGCGTATTTCATAAGTTCTTAAAATTTCAAATTTAGAGGGTATTTTGGTCATTTCAGATTGTGGAAATTTTGGGGTTTTACAACATTTCTTTTTAAATACAAGGGTTTTGCTAAACATTGCACACTGGGCAATGTTTAAGCCACATTAAACAATCTGTTTTTTCCTTATTTAGAGTAATTATGCATTTAATGCACATTAAATGAACAAAAAAATGAAGTTAAATATACACCATTTTTTATTTAACAAAGTTAAAATTTTCTTTTATATTCATATTAAACATTGCCCAGTGGGCATTGTTTAGCAAAACTCTAAATACAAAAATAATTTTTCTAGTTTATTTTTGTAAAAATGTGAGGTTTAAAAACAAAAATATTTTCTTTGATCACTTAACAAAATTGTATAGAGTTTGTTTATACCTTAAGTGATCTAGACCTGAGCCGTAAAGAGATGTTGATGCATTCCGGCATTGATGATTTGTGTAAATGAGTAACGTGTGCACTTTACGTTATGTACTACAAGTTATATGTTTGTCATCATTAAAACATGAAGTCATCCTATAGATTAAACGTCGTAACGTTTGCACTAACAATGGGGATGCAATAAGCTAGGGGGAGCTCGGAGGTGTTTGGATAGGAGCAAGGCTTCACTAGGATGATGCAAGCTCACTTCTTTGAATTTTCTCAAGTCTTCTCGCCGATCTTCTTTCTATCTCTATATTGGCGACACCAACCTTCTTCTCAAGTCTTCTTATCAAGTCATCTTCTCAAGTCTTCTTCTCAAGTTTTTTTTCTCAAGTCTCTTCTCAAGTCATCTTCGTCTATATGCTCAAGTCATCTTCTCAAGTCTTCCTCTCAAGTCATCTTCTCAAGTCTCTCCTATTTTCGCCGATCTTCTTTCTATCTCTACATTGGCAACACCTTTTTGCTTCGACAAAAGGGGAGAAGGAGTGTAAACAAGTAACTTCTTTACTTTACTATAAGTTATAGTTTACATATTTTGTCATCATCAAAAAGGGGGAGATCACTTCAGTCTACAAAAATGCAAGTACAAATCATAAGTGCATGCACACATCAACGTCTCTCGACGACTCAAGTCTACATCACTTCAGGTATGAAGAAACACTATCCCAACTTAGTGAAGTGATCAAAGAAGTTATTTTCTTAAAACCTCACATTTTCATGTGACAAAACATTTTTACAAAAGTATTTTTGTAATTAGAAAGAAATGTATTAATAAGAAAATATATTTGAATTCAAAATTTTCCAACAGCTAGTTTTCCCGCCCAAAGCTGTTAAAATTTTCACCAGATAAATTTTCGCCACACCAGGACAAAGTCTATCGGGACAGTCCCGTAAATAGGTGACGGTCCCTTGTATATATGGGACCGTCCAAGGTTTAAGGGACCGTCCCCGCTACTCCTGGTTCTTATAAATACTGCACTGTTTCTTTAGAAAAAAGAGACCTCTTTGCACAAAAATATTTTGTTCTTTCTTCCTCCTTCTTTGATCACTATATGTAAGATACCGTAAAAATCCACTGTGATAAATCTCATTGATTAATAATAATCTGGTGTTACCATTTAACAAATCCCATTTTTTACGGGGAAATTAAAATTTTTCTCTTATTGCTAACATTACCACGTTACATTTTCGCGACACATACTACGAGACACGAATAAACCACGACACCTCATTTTCACAAAATTCAAACGTCCCAAATAATGACAAGCTTTTCTACAATTTGAATATTTAACTCAATTCCAACTTACCTTCATTTTACAATACGAAGTTATGTATGCAAACTCTTCTTATATGTAATACGTAGATCATGCAAATTCTACTCCATAATAAATCGATCTATTTCTTTTTCACAAACAAAATGTGTCCACTTGGTTCTATATCTTTTATATACGATCTACCCTTTTATTTTTCTTCTTGATATAGAAATATTACATAGATCTTTCGGATGATACAAACCAAACCGACTCTTTTTATAAAAATATGTAATCAATCTATACCTACTATAACCACTTGAGCAACATGTTATCTTAGCCCATACATATTCCCTCACATATCATACCCCAATTCCCACATGTTTTATATCTTCTCATTCCACGTATACATAAAAAATACATCAAAAACCTACTAAATATCTACAATATCTTCCTACCCATTCTCACACGTTTCATTTCCTTAATCTATAAAAATCTAACACAATCTACAATATGATTGGTCTGCTAGATTTCCTTATCCATATCTATCTTATCTATCTCTACACTATATATACACACACTTCATTTCTTTCATTTCCCAGCCGACATCTCCCTCACCTCTCTCATCTCTAATATTTTCCGGCCACATTCCGGCCAGTAGTGCCGCCACCGCCGGTCACCACCTCTCACCGCCACCACCACTTTAATCCTCTTAATCTTCTCATCATTTCCACATAATCCACGCGCCAAGAAACCCACTCGTTCTCGATAACTTACAAATTTTCCGGCGATATTTCCGGCGACTCAAGCCTTTGCCGACACCGCTGCTGTCACCACTACGCGCCGTCTCCACCGTCGTGTGCTACTCTCTTCTCGTCATGGTAAAACCGAGAAGCCCGTCTTTGTTTTTTTTTTATTACCGATTGATTTGTTATAGTTTTCGTGGATTCGAAACGAAAATAACTCATTATAATTTTGTGATTAAAAACCGGATATAAACTTGTTTTGGAAACTTATTCGTGTGGTTAGATTCGATTAAAAATGGTAAAAACCGATTAGGGTGCTTGTTTGTCTTGGTTTAGTGAAATGGTCTTTATGGTTGTGTCGTCGTTATTATGTTGTTGTTGGTGCTCGACAAGGGTGTGAAGCCGAGACCCCTTGGTCTCGGCATAACAAGTTATATTGTGCGTGTTTAATTATTTTGGTCTCGGCAATATTTTTGGCATTATTGTTGTTGTAGATTGTTGATATTGTCATTGTTTTTATTTTGGATACGGGTCATCCTGTACGACCCGGATGGGGTCTAGAGATTAGTTGGCGATCTATTTTGAGTTAGGATGGGTATAGTTTGATTTTGGTCTACTGGTTCGAACAAAGTAAGTTAAACCGAGACCAAGTGGTCTCGGTGAGTCTTGTGAATATCAGTTTCGGTCCGTTTTGGTGAGAGTGAGCTCGATACTAATTAAACCGAGGCCAAATGGTTTCGGCAAGAGCTTGTCGATACATTTTGTTACATGATCAGTCGAATAGGAAAACCTATGAATGTAAAATTTGATTTGGTTGTCTTAAACTACTCTTGGCCTTCTTAGGCTGTAAAAATTATTAAGGGTGCGTTTGACTTGCTCTAACTTGGGTCGAGGCCCATAACACTTATTAATAATATGTTTGGGCTTGATCATGGGATTAGCCCAATGAAATAAAAATGGTGTTTAACTTGTAATAATATTACGGGTATCAATTATTTCGACATGGATACTACATGGTACGTTTCGGATTATATTTGGAATCGTGATTTGGATGTGAATACGGATTTTGTCTATTATACTTGGACGTTTGGAAAATCATTGATCGTTATCGGACTTACAATATTAGATATTGGATTCGTTGAACATTTTGAGACTTGAGATGGTATAATATATTAAACTCGGACTGGACACAAAATCTTCAATAAAAACTAAACTAATATTACGAGAATAATAACGAGACATAAACTTATCAAATACTGTAATCCCAGTTTTGATTAACCCAAGTCTCGATGACTTGAGAAAAACTAGTTTTATTAGTTAAGCATATTTTTATTATAAAACGTTTATGTTTTATACAAGTTATTTGGGATAACGGGGTAAATGTCGAAACGTACAAACTGACTTATTACTTAAGGTGTTTATTTGTCATTAACTTCTAGAGTTTGTCTTCTTTGGGTTGAGTCCTCGTCAGTATTCCCTCGACTATGTTGTTGTCTATTTCTTTTGGCGTGAGCTGTCTGTCGAGTCTAGGTTATCTTACCACACCACACGAAACATTGAAACTAAGCTTTTGATAAGTTTTGAAAACTGAGTAATCCACGAAAACGACGACACACTGTCTTTTGTAGACTTTATTATTTTGCGAGACGTATTTTGAGATAACCGTATACGTATTAGGTTGTGCCGATCCTAGATCGTTGTGTATCGCCGTGCTTGTACCTCCGTGTACCCTCGTGCCGTATGTTTTGAGAACGTTGTGATAAGCTCTAGATGCAAGTCGTGTCAGTGTGATCTTTGCTTTACTGTGGCCAAGGTGAGTCGTGGCCCCTATTCTTTTAATGCTTGTTTTAATAACTCTTTGGGGGAGATACATGCTTCAAACTATATTTAATTACTTGAACAAATACTTTAAGAAACTTTCACGTTTTACCGTGAGTCGTGGCCCCTACTCTTTTAATGCTTGTTTTAATAACTTTTTGGGGGAGATACATGCTCAAATGATTTTCAATTACTTTATACTTGAAAGATTTCTATGAATTACTACTCCTGGTTACATGTTACGATATACTCCCTAGTAGAGTTATATGCTCATTTTACTTGCAATTTACTTGCGTACCTTACATGCTGAACTTGGATAAAAGCACTCTAAACCACTTGTCATAACATGACACTGATTTTCATTGAATACATGTCGTTTGTGCGATACATTTCATACTGCTTTGTGCGGTATAGTTCATGCTGTTTGTGCAGTATAATACATGTCGTTTGTGCGATACATTTCATATTGCTTTGTGCGGTATAGTTCATGTTGTTTGTGCAGTATAATACATGTCGTTTGTGCGATATATTCATATCGTTTGTGCGGTATAATACATGTCGTTTGTGCGATACATTGTTAACGTTTGCGTATCATGAGGCTTAGGGCAATATAACTTTATGAATATATGAATGTTTCGTATATATATTAGGATACAGCTGTATTTAGTAAACACCACTCCACACTGATGAATTTCAGACACTAGATTAATGTTTTCACTATGTGTTATGATTATGAATCATGTACTTGAACCTTAGTTGTTATCATATGTGACTAAATTGTGAATTCTACAAAAGACAGCATAGATTGCTTGTATATTGTTACTCCTAAAAGTTGACCCAACACATCATTTCGAGCATATAACAACGTAGCTCATTTTCATTTAAAAACTTGAAACTTATGATTCTGGAGATCATACATGAATTACTTGTGGATTTTTATTCAACACAACTTGTTATTAATTTCATGAAGAACTAGTATTTATTTCAACAATCATTGTACACCTCTTAAAATTTATTGAAAGAAAGTTCTTTTCTACTAAACTCCGCGAACTCACCAACCATTGTGTTGACGTTTTAAGCATGTTTATCTCAGGTAATTAACGGAGCAGGACAAGACACGGAGCGGGCATCTTATACTCTGATAAATAAAATGGTGTAAAATCAAATATGTCATTCTTTCCAAATTACCACACTTATCTGATTTTCAAATATTTCACATTTATACCAAAACTATTATTTTGAATGACATTTAACTTTCAAAACGCCTCTTCCGGGCTGTTTTCTGAAATTTTAACTTCGATCCTCACCGTAACACCCTAATTTCTCTTCCGCTGCCACAAAACTAATTAGGGGGTGTTACACTATAACTCTTTGGTATGTGTTTAAAAGTGATCCTGTCATCCTCTATCTCAAGTGCAAGAGAAGAACATTAGAAGTCGTCAAGAATCGAAGTGTTATAAAGTAGTCCACACACACACGTAACTTGTGTTACGATTCTCTTTTTCCTCCTAACTCTCTCATTTGTACATTAGTGTATCCGACTTGGGTGTGAGTCGTGATTAGGTGTGTAAGTGTAAATCCGGACAAGTATAAGTCCGTGGCTGATTGTGTAGATTAGGATGGTATGTACGTCCATAGGTGATTGTGTGTAGATTAGGACGGTGTATACGTCCGCTGGTGTCCGTGTGTAGATTAGGACGGTGTGTACGTCCTTGTGAAGATTTGGACGGTGTGTACGTCCGTGTGAAGACTTGGATTGTGTGTAAATCCAAGTGGACAAGGTGTATGTCCGTGTAGTGTCGTGTGTCGGTGTGTAGATTGGTCCTAGCCAAGATTAGAATTCGACATTCTTCTTAGTGTCGTAAATCGATGTAAGCGTTGGTGTACGGTTTGTTCCGCCTAATGGGAGCATGTTGACTACTGAAGTAACTCTCGAGTTGGGTGCTCGGGGAGTGGAGTAGGGCGAAGAGGTGCTTCGTGCTGAACCACTATAAATCATCGTTTCTGGTTTGCGTTTTCTTTACTTACCTCTCTACCTTTTATTCTTGCATTTATCGTTCTATATGTACACCTGCATTGAGTTTGTGTTTGTGTGGCTTGTTGCTCATATTGTGATTATGCATACTTATTTAAGTCTGCATATTTCTAACCCACTACCGACGGTCCCCTGAATACCCGACGGTCCTCTCGAATATATGGGACCGTCCAAGCATTTAAAGGACTGTCCCAGTGTTTCTGATGTATGTCTATTTCCTTATTCTTATCTGTGTAATTGCTTCTGTAAGTTGGCTATAAATAAACATAGTAGTACGTGACATATATATTTGTTATAACTGTCAATAACCACTATTCATATTTAGCCACGCTTGATCGAAAATTTGATATGAAAGTTTTAAGATTTTTTAACAGGAACGTATTCACCCCCTCTACTTTTCTACAATGCAACCTCCGATAATACTCTTGTGTCATTTGAGTTTAGTCCATACCTTTTTTGTAGTTCAAATTTAGTGCTTGTGATAAAAGAAATTTGTGCGAGATCTTTCAAAAAAAATATTTATGCAAAACTATCCTGATACGGGCCACACTTCATTTTAGATCGCGAAATGTAATTTATTATCAATAGTGCCATTTTTAGATGCGTGCAACTTCCGATAATACTTTTGTGCTATTTCAATTTAGCCGATAACTCTTTTATAGTTCAAATTTTGTACTTGATATAAAAGAAATTTGTGCAAGATCTTTTCAAAAAAAATTATGCAACACTCTACCAAATATCTTAAGTCAGTCCTCGGTTGACGAGGAACATAATTGAGAAGTATGGAGCTTGCTAAATGAATTAAATAGACTAAAAATTCATTCCAGACAACATCACAACGCCTCATAAACTTTGATCATAATTTCACTTATCGAAGCACCACATATTTGCTGTGATTCTACGATCTAAAGATAAAAGGCGTATATAACGACCTACGGATCTTCTGTTTGGGGTTTTAATATTATCAAGCATGAATAATGGTTTAAATCAAAGTCGGTGTTTGGAATAAAAAATTGAGCTAGATTGAATTGCCAGCTCAAACTAATCTATAATATATCGGTACAGTAAATCGTGTCAGATGTGCAAACGATATTCTTATTTGGTTACGTGCTTATTATAAGAAAGCTACGATCGTGAAATACTATCCTTTACGGGTGTATCTCGGTTTATTAGATTATAAACAAGATTTACCTCACTCACTCCATCACGACAGGCCCTAGCTTCCATATTGCATGCTTTCTTATAAATGATAAGATTTCAAGGGAAAAAAAGTCATTAGTTATTCTTACCAACGTGATTTGTGCTAGCTAAAAAGTATTGTGGTTGATGCATGCCCATATAATCCGGGTAACTTTGTAAATTTTAGTTTTGCTTAGTTGTGTCGGTACGAATATATTAATGGATGTGGACCATTAATTGTTCGTATCCATGTATATACATGGTTTGTTACAATAAATAGATGGTGTTACCAAATCAACTTTGGCTACCGTACGTGTCAATAAGTCAATAAATCTGTCACGGGCTGGTACATAAACTAAGCGATCGACCTTTTTGACTTTTATTTGGGTAATAAATACTATTCATACAGAAATATTGATTTTCAATTAATTAATTAACTGTGTATACATTTACCATTTGCCATAATTGATGTGACACTATAAATACACCAATTTCCTTTAGACCAAGAGTAATGGTGTTAGAATTTTTGAGTGTGGGTTGAGGCAAATCGTGACATTTGATAGTGAGAAAAGAAGGGCGTTGAAGCAAAATTGAGGGTAATGGTTCAACGCCCGTTTTATATATTTGCAATAAAGTTATTTCTCTCTCTCCTCACAAGTTAACTCTCTCTTCTGACAAGTTATTGACTTTAACTCTCTCTCCTTACAAGTTATTTACTTTAACAAATGACTTTAACCAATGACTTTAAGGCTGTGTTTACTTTTTTCTTTAGCTAAGGGTGATGTGGGCCCCACGTCTGTCTAAGCATCTTGTTGTGGAGGATATGAATTTTCGGGCCTTGTGGATACAGACACAATAAGGATTTTTGTGGGCCTCATTTACAAAAGTAATAATATTAAATTGTTAGTGGGACACAATCCCTTAGCTAAGGGAAAAAGTAAACACACCCTAACTCTCTCTCTTGGTAGCAGTGCATTTGTCAGGAGGCAAATAAAGAAACGCCCGTTGTTCAATTAACGGGCGTTGATTTTTTTTGTTTTCAACGGGCTTCAATGGTTGATGGGGGTGGTTCAACGGGCGTTGAAAGCATAGCTGTTAAGATCTCGATCTAGCTCTTAAGATCTTCCGATCTTACGATCCCGTTAAGAAAAAACGAGTCGATCCTTCGTAGGATCTTAAAAAGCATAGGATCTTAAGTGTGATCTCGATCTTACCATACGATCGTAAGATCTTGATCCGATTCGATCCTACTTCCCTTAATTTAACTAACTAATAAATTATAAATGAATGGATTTTGTCAAATTAAAACAATATAGCAAGCGTTGATTACTGTAAATGTTTAATAAGAGTAAGATATATAGATTTTTTGAGTAAAAGATTTAGCGTCCTTAATTACCGATTAGATATTTTTGTATTTTAGAGCATTACGCGTCGCATTCTCATATTACTATAACTTTCTGAACTCTTTTTTCTTCTCTAATTTGTTATACAATTATATTTGAATACGAATTACTAGAAAAATAAGATTTTTAGACATTTAAGTAGGATTTTTGGATCTCGATCCAATCTTACGATTCCGATCTTGCAAAGAAGAAAACGATCCATAATAGGATCTCGATCTTAAGAGCCTTGGTTGAAAGGGCAACTGAGGGTCTTCAACACCCCCACTACTCTTTGTTTTAAAAAAACTTCATACATTACCATAGTTGATGTGACATTATGGACGGTGTGACATCAATTTAAAAAATTCCCTCTTACACTATGAACATTTATAAAAAACCACCTTACGTTATAAAATATTTACATAAAACACTCTTACGCTATAAAATATTTACATAAATCTCCTTACGGCATAATAATTTTAAAAACACCCTTACACTATAAAATATTTACAAAAAACCTCCTTACGCTATAAAACATTTACAAAAAACCTCCTTACACTATAAAACATTTACATAAAACACCTTATGTTATAAAATATTTAAAAAAAAAAAAAAACCCTTACTTTATAAAACATTTACATAAAGCACTCTAAGTTATAAATATTTCAAAAAAAACCCCTACGCTTTGAAATATTTTCATAAAACCCATTACCTAAAAAAATAATACCTGTTTTATAAAAACCCCTTAAGTTATAAAATATTTTTATGAAACCCCTTGCATTAAAAAATATTTAAATAAAACCCCCTAAACTATAAGCAATCTTTTGACAATGGATTCGGGAATCGATATAAGTTTGTTTGAAATCGGTATTAGTGCGTGAAAAGGGATTAGTAAGTGTTTTTTGGTGTGAAAAGTAGGTTATGGAAGAAACTGGAAGGAAAAGGGGTTCAAATATTTTTTGACTCGGCTATGAACAATATTTCAAAAAAAATTCCAAGAATTCCGCAGCAAAGTGTGGGTTTCGTGACTCGTTTATATCAGATGTTAATGTGATTATTCTTTAATCGACGACACCACAACAACTTTGAGGTGATGAAGACGAACTATAATGTAGCTGATTATTTTGGCGACTTTTAGAATCCTAACTTCTATCCGTTATGTTGGACAGCTGCAGGACTACTCAAGAAGCCAGGACAAAAAACGCACCTAAAACCCATTTGCTTTAAAAACTTAACAACAAGCCTAATACAACCCAAGTATCAATAAATAATAATAATAATAATAATAATAATAATAATAATAATAATAATAATAATAATAATAATAATAAAAATGAAACAAATTTAGACTAAACTAAAAATGAAACCAAAAACTCCGTCACAACGCGCGGGCTATCCCACTCGTTGTGACACAGATTGCATTTGAAAAGTCAATGTATTATTTACACCGGTTTTTGTTATTTGGCATGCACCATTAAAATATGACTATTTTGCCCTTTGAACAAGCTAAACTCATTCATCTGTATTTTCATTTGTACATCTAGTATTACAGTGCTCGCGCATTGCGACGAGATGAACCCTGTGATAAAATATTTTGTGATAACTCTTTTCATTTTATATTTTCCGTTACAATAACATTAGAAACTGTGAGGACATTTTGTTAGAGTAACTTTAAGTAATATCAAAGTAATTCATATAAATATGTAGAGTATCAGCACGATGTTGATTCAATATAAAGGCAATAGTCAGTAATATTTTGGAGGTGTGAGGTCAAAGCGGTTAACAATAACTTATAGTCCCAAATAAGTAGGAGGGGGGGGGGGTATTTTTTTACATTTATACGGTATAACTTCCTAATCATAAAATTTGATATTTTATTATTTTTTGAAATCCCAAAATATCAAATTCTAAAAGACATCATCATCATGTTAAGAATTATTAGTTTTACAAATATACACCTTGTACAATTTATATTTGTGCAACTTATTGAATTGTTAACGATCTTATTTATTATATTGTCCCACATAGATGAAAGATATAAATTATAAGATGCTTATAAATACAAAGAAAAGTAACATAATCAAAAAACATGAGTATATAACTTTGAAAAACTTAATTAATAGTTTATAAATTAAATCAAAGACTTAACTTGCCTTTTAGCACTTAGAAACTTTGCAACATATGCCATTAAAAATCATCCCCATTTATTGCTTTTGCAGTTGGTTTTGTCTTAAATTTATAAAAGGTGTATAAAGTTTGCATAAAAATTTATTTGTTAAACTTTTATCATACTTTAACACATTTTGAATAAACAATATTTAGATTCATGATTTTTGACAGACCTACGAGTTTAATCATATGTAGTAAAGTAGTTTAATGAACTTATATAGATTATTAAATCTAATTTTGTAATCTCATAATCAGAAATTCAAAATTAAATTACTAATAAAACATTATATATATGTAGTTGTTTGTACTATATGTATAACTTTTGTACTCCTTAAAAACTCTTTTATTGTTAGCATTAAAAGTGATGATCATTAGTAGTTAAACGAAATATGTGTAAGTAATAGACTAGTTTAGGGTAAATGGGCTTGGCATAAGCTAATATTGTATAGTGTTGGGTCAAAAAGATTTGAAGATACAAAACATAAAGAATGAAACATAAAGGACTTAATGTGACAAGAAGGGAAACAACAAAAAGATGGAGCTTTTAAAAAATTCTTAAAATATTTAGTTTCCTTATTGTATTAGAAATTTTTTCCTTGTAAACCTAGATGATCTCTATTATATAAAGAGACATTAGGTCATTAATTTTTATATGCATACAATGTAGTGCACTAAAGGGGTGTGTGTGTTCCTAGGCGTAGGATTTGTAAAACGCCTAGGGTTTAGAGTTTGTTTTACACTCCAAGGTCAAGTCTTGATCCCTGTTACAAGGTGTGTAACACGTTCTACCTTGATCAAGTAGAATTGGAGTGTGTATGTGAAAGATATGGAAGAAAAATTTTGTTCAATAACAATTGATTCTTTGTTTGAATATTCCGCCATTGTTATTGTTATTCATAGTGCTCAAAACGATCTAAGGAGTTTTATCAAAATCCACAATTGGTATAAGAGATTGGGGAGCTCGTGATCTAGGGATTCACAAGGTTTTTAGTCGAAGAAAGAAGAAGAAAATCGACTTTGGTTTTTATTTTCGTAACTTTCTGCAATGCTGTTTTTAAAAGACGATATCTCATTCGTTAACCGTTGGATCTTAACAAAAATTTTATTGGAGGTTCTTTATACATCAAGGAACATTCTCACCGGAGGGATCTTCAATCTGAGCTTTTGATTGAAAGATATACATTGTCGAAAACTGCTGCAGAAAAGGTTTAAGTAAGTCGATTTATTTTTAGAGTTTTTCAAGAACATTGATTTTTAGGGTTTCAGTAATTATGAAGGTCGATCTACTGGTATTATTCTGTTTTAACTCATGGATCAAAGGGTTTAAATTTTTGTTATTTTCATCATGTCTGATCGTTGATTAAAAGAAAACCCTAAGTTTCTCTCTCTAGACTTGGCAACTTTGAAGAAAGAAGGAACGAAACCCTAACCTACATAAGCTTATACGGTTTTTATGTTTCGGGAGTACCATGTTTTCATTCAACACTTATTCTTTGTTCATTGATTCACTTTTGGTTTATTGGATCAATAAGTTTCTTTTACTCAATTGAGTATTAGAACTGCTGTGACAAAAGTGTTCTTTGAGGCACATGGTTTTTCTGGGTACATTTCACATGTTGATATTGATACATCACTGACTTTGAAGTGTCGCTATCTTGGAAAGGTTGTGGATCACATGGGGAATTAATATTTGACAGTAGGTTGGAAGTTTGTTGCCACAGTTATACGATATTGGTATTGGGTAATGTTACTTGTCTTCGAAAGTAACCATACTCCTTTCCTTAATTCTACTTCTAATATTACTTGTAAGGCTGCTTATGTTACGTTTGGATGGGAGCTGTTTGATAAACAAGATACTATTGCTAGTCGACACTTACTGCTGCTACATGTAAGTTACTGCTGCTACTTATGTATTACTGCTGCTCGTCATCGTTAGTGCTGCTAGTAGTGGTTTTTAGTACTGCTCAAATGAATTTTAGTGTTGCTAATGTTATTAGTGCTGCTCGATGGATATTGGTGAAGCTGGTTATTCAAGCTAATGCTGCTCGTCTTAGTTAATGCTGCTTATGCTATTTACTACTGCTCGTATTTTTAGTACTGCTTGAATAAACTTTAATGCTGCTGCGACTGATTAATAAACGACATCAATAGTGAATCATTGTAATCTTAATGAAGATTGGTAACGAGTTTTGGACAATATACACACAGAGGTTATTGGTTTACACACACAAGAGTTATGGTTTTTGATTTTAAATGTCTCTCAACTTTTAAAGGGCTCGTATTTGGATTTGTTGGTTTAATTGATTACGAAGAAAAGTTTTTATCACCTATTTGAAGTTAAAGTGGAGTTTCACAGGTTTGTGTTTTATCATACCTTTTAGCAGAAGGTAACTTGTTCGTGCGTTCATGTTGTGATGAAGAATTGACAAATCTAGCAAGATGGTTTTGCTATCACTTTAAGGAGTTACGTTATTGTGCTCAATGTCTCATTGAAGATGAGGATTATTGTCAAGAGATTGCGATCTCCCTATACATCGGTTTTGAGTATACGTTCGAAGTCACATCCATAGTACAAGATATAAGACACACGTTTGGGTTGTTCTACTTCAGCATCAAGTTGGTAATACTTAGTTTTCTTCATTAGTGATCATTACATAGAGCCTACAGATTTGAAGAATCATGAAGATGATTAACACATTGGTTTCAGGGGAAGCTTATTCTTATGACGCGTTTAATCATTTGATGTTCATACACCACTCAAGGGGAAGTTTTTTTATTCTTACTACTGTTGATCATTATTACTACTACTAGTTGGAGTTTCTATTGTTTTGGATTTATTATTCGTATTTGTGCATCATGGAGGGAAATTTGAAACATTGGAAGACTTGGATTGGAAGTTTGTGATATTGGTTTGTAGTGGTCAAGATCATATTTACATATGTTCCCTATTTGGATAATAACAAAAAAGGGGAAGAGATGTTGTGGTGGCATGGCATGGATTAAGGGGAAGACAAGATTGTTTCATTCATGGTGAGATTTAATTATCTCAACTTCTTTACTACGTCTAAGGAAGTTCTTTAAAGTCTTTTCTTGAAATCAATCTATTTTGAACATTAATTGATGGTCATAGTTAGTCAGATACTGAGCTAACTCACTCTATACCGTTCTATCATTTGATAGTGTGTTAGTCTAAGGACATCTGGTATAGAGAACATCGAGCAAAAGTAAATCTAATGCATTTGTGTTAGAGGCAACACCTGCCACAAGCTGGAAACCCTGTCAAGAAGGCTCTTTTAATGAGTCTATCTTATCACAGGCAATATTTATACTAACATCAATGGTTCTCACACAACCAGAGGTTAAATGCAAACGAAAATGATTAAGTGTCTTCCTTCCAAATATCTGGGTGCAGTATTGTTTTAAAAGATATTGGGAAAGTACTGTTGAGAAATTTTTTTTTTGGTTAAAAGTTAGTGCTGCTAAGTCTAACTTAGTGCTGCTAGGTTTCTGCTGCTAGGTTTTAGAGTGTAGGGTATGGTTAGTAACTTTTCACTTAAGGGTATAAATCCCCAATTGATTCACATAATTAGTTTCAAGCGCACATAATTCACTCTCATCTAAACCAGCTAATTCAGTTTTTATCGTCAAATCGAAAAACCCCTAAATCAAATCATCATGTCACACTTAACTTTTACTGAACCACACAATAATGTTGCATTTTTAGAAAAACCTAATGAGTCTGTAGATTTGACTGAAATCATTGATTTTCTTAATGCAAGCTATATAAGGTTTGCTTTAACAGTAAAACCTACTATATATATTTCCAACATTATACAGTTTTGGTCATCTGCTAAGGTCGAAACTCATAATGGGGAAGTACAAATTCATGCCCTTGTAGATGGACAGAAGATACTCATTACTGAGGCATCTATTAGAAGAGATCTTCTTCTAGGAGATGCTAATGGAATTGAGAATCTTCCTAATGCTACAATTTTTGAAAAACTTTCACTGATGGGATATGAGAATAAAAATGATGCTTTAAAATTTTACAAAGGAAACTTCTCTCATCAGTGGAAATTCTTAATCCATACTGTTTTAGTGTGTCTTAGTCCAAAGACCACTGGTTGGAATGAATTCAGTAGCAATTTGGCATCTGCTATAATTTGTCTGGCTGATAATGATAAAAGATTTAATTTTTCTAAATTAATTTTTGATAGTATGGTTAAGAACTTGGATAGTTCTTCAAGCAAATATTTTATCTATCCAAGGTTTTTACAACTCTTTTTGGACAATCAGTTTGTTAAAAAGAAAAGTCATAAAATAGTTTATCCCACTCCATCTCTTACTAAAAAGGTTTTCACTAACATGAGGAGGGATGGAAAAGATTTTTCAGGCACAGTTACACCATTGTTTGCTACAATGTTGGAACTTGCTAGACAAACTCAGGGTGAAGGTTCAGCAATCCCAGCTGTTACCCATCACACACCCACACTTTTGGCATCATCATCACAACAACCACAAAATACATACAAGCGTAGGACTCATTCACAGAACACTGAGCTACCTCATGCTAGTGGTTCTACTCACATTGTTGCAGATGAGGCTGTCACTGGTGTGGAGAATGACAAGTTGGTAAGGGCTGCCACTACTGTGACTAGCTTAGAAGCAGCACAGGCCAATGGTACCATCAATAAGTCACAAACCAAGACAACTTCTAATGAGTCTGGTTCCCATGGAACTGATTCAAGTGAAGGAACCAGTCAAATGGCAAATATGGGGGGTTCAGATGCTCAACCTAGGGTTGAGGCTGAGCTTAACACTTCCAGTGATCCACCTCTCGGGCTAGGTAACACTAGCCGAAGTGGTGAGGATAGAATTGAACTACTTAATGAATTGATGGAAAGTTGTACCAAATTGCCTGCGCAAGTTCTTGACCTACAACAACTGATTACTTCTCAAGGTGGTGAAATCAAAGCATTGAAGAGAAGGGTTAGATTCTTAGAAGGTATCAAAAGGTCAAGAGCTCCAAAACTTAAAAGAATACATAAGGTGGGCACATCTCAAAGGATTAGTTCTTCTGAGGCTATCAGTTTGGGTGAGGATGCTCCCAAACAAGGGAGGAATGAAAGCCAAGCTTCAGGGGAGGCTAAGGATGATAGTGCCACTAGATTTGGTGCAGAGATTGAGGAAAATGAGTTTGTGGTTGCTGATACTCAAGGGAATGAAGTGGTGTTGGATAGTGTTGCTAAGATAGTGCTGCTGGTAAAGATGTTAGTTGTGCTAGTAAGCAACTTACTGCTGCTAGTGCAAAAGTTTCTACTGCTACACCAGAAGTTACTACTGCTGATAAAGAAACTGTTTCTACTACTGAAGAACAAGTTTCTACTACTGAGGTTATGGATGATGAAAGTATTTTGGCTCATGCAATGATAGAATTGAAGACATCCAAACCATTAGTCAAAGGTGTTGTTATAAGAGAGCCATCTTCTACACTAAAAGCTACATAACCACCTCCACAAGACAAAGGCAAAGGCAAAGCAATACTTATTGAAAAACCTGTGGAGGAACCACTTTCAAAAGCAAAAAAACTGCAACTTGATGTTGAGGTTGTAGAAAAATTAGCTGGGGAAAACCAGTAAGTGTTGGAACAAAGGAGAATTGCTGCTGAGAAGGAAGCTAAAACTTTAGCATTGATTGCTGCATGGGATGAAGAAAGAGCCCAGTATGATGCTGATTGGGAACTTGCCCAAAAGCTAACACAAGAACAACAAGATTAGTATTCAATTGATGAAAGTGCTAGAATGCTGAAAGAGCTTATAGATGAAAGGAAAAAAATTTATGCAGCACAAAGGTTAGCAGCAAAGAAGAACAAGCCACCCACCAAAGCACAAAGAAGATCTGTCATGTGTGCATACCTAAAAAATATGGATAATTGGCAACAAAAGGTGTTAGCACAGTTTGATGTTGGCAAAATTGAAGAACTGTACAACATTGCCAAGAGAAAGACTGAGAGGTTTGTATCTACAGAGACTGAAGAAGTGGGGAGGAGTTCTAAAAGAATTGGAGAAGAGCTGGTTAAGCAAAGAAGCAAAAAGAAAAAATCTGAGCAAAAAGTGCAGGCAGAAACAGAGCAAAAGGCAGAGCAAGAGTAGAGTGAGCAAAAACATGAAGCTGATGTAGAAAACGAAAGTGATAAAGTACAAATGAAAGCTCATACAGAACTTGCATTAGTCAATGAAGAAGAAGTCATGGATGCAGTTCCTCTCAATGTCAAACTTCCAACTATTGCTTTTACTTCAGGAATACATGGTAAGACATCATATTGGGATATCAAGAGGGCTGATGGAAAATCTGTGAGGTTTGTTAGTTTTCTACAGATGGTTCATCATTTTGATAGTGAAGATATGGTGACTCTATGAAAGCTGTATAACGAAAAGTTAGGTAATAAAAGGCCAGAACAAATTTATGATAGAGTCATATGGAGATATTTGAAAGTGATGTTTGAACCACATCATGAGGATGAGGAGTGGAGAACACTAAAGCATAACACAGTTCTACAGCAGAAAATTTTTTAGTCTTGTGGAGTTCATGCTTTGGATGTATATGGTATGACAATTTACATGCTTGTAGAGATGGATTATCCTCTACAATATCAGAAGGCTATTGTACATCAAATCCTACATGGAAATAGAAGACTCCAACTTCAATATCCTTATGATGAAACAGCATATCAACTGCTCAAAAAGATGGAAAAGATTCTAGCACCCAAGGACAAGAAACAGAATTAATTGTTTGGAAGCATCCTCTTAGTGTTTGTTAAAGCTATGATTGAAACTTGATGATTTTAGGGGAAAATATCAAGTTTAGGGGAGGATTGTTGGGTTTTAGAGTTACTGTTGCTTGCATGGTTAAGACTGTTAATGGTTTACACAAGAAATGCTCTAAGTCATTACTGCTGCTAGTTACAAAGATTACAACTGCTTGTGTATTTTACTACTGCTAGTGTTGCTGATGATGTTCAAGAAAATACACTAAGTGGTTACTAATGCTAGGCTAAATGTTACTACTACCATTTCAGAGTTACAACTGCTTTCAGAGTTACAACTGCTACTGAACTTGAAGGAAAATACTCTAAGTAGTTAGTGCTGCTAGAAGAAAAGTTAGTACTACTAGTACTAACTTACTACTGTTGAAGAGTTAAAGCTGCTAGAGTTAGAGATACAACTGCTAGAGTGTTTAGTTTGTACTACTTATGAGATAAACTTGTATAGTCGGTTAGATAAATATAGAAAAGGTTCTTTTAAGATTTATTTTATATAGCAAGTTATTGTAAGCCGACTAGGACTCCTTAGTCTATAAAAAGAGGTCCTAGGGCATAGAGATAGATACGTTTTTCCTAGAACTTCAAGGTTGTAAACCCTAATACTTTTGAGCATTCGTATTATTAATAATAATATTGAAGTGTTTGGTTTGATATTCATTGTTTATTGATTATTCAACATTAAGTTATTCTTAATATTAAAGTTTAGATTCTGCATAAACATTAATATATTCCAAGACGGTTTCTATACCTAGTTGTGTTAGATTATCTAGCATAGCTAAACCTTTACAAGCTAAGGGATTCAATCAAGTGCATAACTGGGATCAACACTATGTGATGAACAAGACTAACTGATGAATAAGACAACTTGATGAGAAAGACTAACTGATGAACAAGATTAACTAGTGAACAAGACTAACTGAAAAAAAGACTGGTGAACAAGACTAACTGATTAACAAGACAACCTCAATCTACTTGTTGTTCATCAGTGTTCATCATAATCCATGTTGTTCATTAATGTTCATCAGTTAGTCTTGTTCATCATCCTTGTCATCAGTTAGTCTTGTTTATCAATTATTCTTGTTTATCAGTTAGTTTTGTTTATCAGTTAGTCTTGTTCATCAGTTATTCTTGTTTATCAGTTAACAAAAAAACAAAAAATAACTAAAAATAACAACAAAAAAAAGCATTGTGGTACAACAATTAGTGCATTTAAATATACTTTTACAAAAAAAATCTCTCTTAAGCATTTTATCAAACACTTTTTGTTCACTAAATATGTTTAAAACATTATTTTGAAAATGCGTTATCTCACTCATATCATATCGAAGTTGAGTGATTCAAATTTTGGGTAAAGAATGACAAAAAATCAACAACTTTCATACTTTAAGTTTTGCGTAATTCAATATTTAAGTTAGACAAAATTATGGCAGAAGATGACAAAGAATTCAAGAAAATGAATACCCACTTAAAATCTTTCGTACCAAATTAAAGAAAATTAAATTCTAAAAATTATGGTGAAATCGGTTTTTCAGAAAAGTTTTTCGTTTGAAAATTATGACAATTTGTTTGAAGGTAAAAATAAAAAACGATTCAAATAACCAAACTGCCCATTTGACCGATAATATTAACAAAAAAAAATAATAAAAAATGAGAATGATAACGTTTACAGGTGTCACATTTTGGATGGCTTTTTATACTTTCTAGTTTTTGGTGACTTTCTAAATGATCCGCTACCTAAGTATAATATATTATGTTGAAATGAAACATAAAATCAATTTTTAAAGTAATATGGAATGAGTGGAAAACTTTCTGAAAAAGCAAAGATTAATTTGTTGATTAAGGCATCTGACACCCAGCGAGGATAAATCTATAAACAGCAACAGCAAGAGATTAAGTGGCTACTTAAATGTAGAAGGATAAAAATGCTTGAGTAATATTTTGAATACTGACGACGTATATGGCCGGAAGGCCCAATAACCGGAATGCCCATTGACCCAAGGCCCAATAACCGGAAGGCCGATAACCAAGCGGCCTGACACCTAATCTAGGAGTAGCTTGTCGTATTATCCTCTAGGTGTCAGGAACAGTGTCAGCAGCACCGGCAGGAATAGTGTCAGAGATAGTGACATGAATAGCGACGGGTCAACGACCAGGTATGGTAAATGGGTAGTATAAACACCCACACAACTATTCACATCAGGTAGCATTTACTGCATTCACAATTACATTTATTACTCATACCTTCCGGTAAAACCCATACTTACTCTAATGCCAGAGCTTAGTCCTGGGGTCACACCCGGGGAGAGGTAACGCGTTTGTTACGTCCATATAGGTATCCGAAGAGCTTAGCTGAACCAAGATAGGAGGATATTTGGGGCATTTTATCACTTCGCAAGGAATTACTTCAACCAATTGGCGCCATCCGAGGGACCCGAGTTCAATGTACTAAGGCTATGAAATGTCAGGTTTTGAACAACCAGAGGGTTCCGGAGGGGGAGGGGCGAATCCCCTCCGGCTACCCAGGAGCAGATAGAAGTGTATGTGCCTACTCTCAAATCCATGATCAAATAACATAACCAACGAGTCACCGTGCATCCGATACGACTAGATTACGGTGACAAAGAAACTTCAGAGAAACATGACGCTGCAGACAAAGAGGGAGGCATCGTGATAGGGAGTAAGGTGAGTGATGCCGACCTTAGAAAACCTTTCAAGGAAGTACAAAAGTCGCCGTTGACCCAAAGGCTGATCGAGTTCTCTGCCCTGCAACTCAAGATGTCGGCGCATATAAAGCTGTACGATGGGTCGACCGACCCTAAAGACCATCTCAGTCGGTTTACCGGAGCTACAACAAAGGGAGAGTTACCCATGCCAGTATGGTGCCGCATGTTTTAAGCAGACGTTGGATGGAAGAGCTCGGGGGTGGTTCGATCGCCTACCTTCGGGGAACATTGATGAATTGGCAGATCTCTGTGACCAGTTTGTAACACGGTTCTCTCTACACAAAGCCTACTTTAAGGATCCGACTGAGATAACTACGATAGTTAAAAGGGCTAACGAGACGTTACTGGCGTTTAAGGAAAGGTGGACTATGAAATTTGGTTTTATTTTTGGCGTGCTGGAAGTAATGAAAATCTCATTCTTTATGAGCGGATGCAAATGCCCTGAGTTGGTGAAGCGTTTCACCGATAAAGTGCCTCAAACCGTGGATGAGATGATGATCGGAGTTGATGATTTTGTACGGTCGGAAGAAGCTTTCGCTAGCACAGAACTCCCTAGGGGAGAAAGCTCCGATCTGTTTAGGAAGATATAAGCATTAGCCTTTCGGAGAGAAGATAAATACCCCCGAGTACATTATGGGAATGAAATTAGAAGGAATGATGGGCGTGCTGGGTATCATGGTAAAGAAGGCAACGCTCCATACCGTCAGAGGGATCGTTAAGCACCGTCAATGGGAAACGACTACCAAGGACGCAACGTCCCCCGTCTCACATTGGATTCTCTCGTCAAACCATCGACGAAAATCCTGGCTATAGAACACCAGCTATGTTTGCCCCCACCTCGGCCAATGCATGACCTGCTAAGAAAAGAAAACCAATATAAGTACTGTGATTACTACGGGGAAAAGGGACACTACACAAACGATTGTTACCAGTTAAAGAGGCAGATGAAGTTAGCCCTGGAATCCGGGAAGCTGAATCATTTAGTCAAAGACGTCTACCAGAAGGGGAACGGCGGACCAAAGAAAGATGTTCTCCCTAAAGACAAGGTGATTAACAAGATAAGGGCTTGGCCTGAAGAAAGGAAGCTGATAACATCAAATAGTCCTTACATTCTAAGCGCCAATTTCCCCCGTTATGATGACTAATTATGCAATATTATATTCGAATATGCTCTTATTTCTTTATTTTTCATTTCAGGACAGAGAAGAGCATTTGAACGGATTTGATACAAATATTGATTGATATAAGCTAAGGTTAAGATTAAAGACAAAGACAAAAGGTTACGACATAACTTATCATTGAAGTTACGCCGTATATGTTTTATGACTTAGCCAAATTCCTACATGACGAAGATTACGCCCTAACTAATCAATGGCTTACGGCATAATAGTGTTGATTACTTTAACGAGAGTTCTACAATCGTAACTTACTCTTAGGTTACGACGTAGGTTGACCAGCGTGTTGACCAAGGAGTAAGGTTACGGCGTAACTTGTTGTGTAGTCACGCCGTAAGTATGGATAAAATTATATTGAAGATCAGCTTTAAAGAAGGGTTACGGGGTAACCAATCCTAAGGTTACGCCGTAACAAAATCGAGCATTATATATACTCGAACAATTCTGCATCTAAGATATCTCCCCTTTCCCAAACCTTTACTAGGGTTTGGGGAGAGCAACCCCAGAAGATTAATGGAGGATTAGAAGATTGAAGAAATGGCGTTTCATGTAGCTAGGAATCATTCTAGTTTATTTGAAGTTTGAATTCTCTTATACTTTTCTATTAATCGTTCGACGAATTCATTTTTGTTAATTTAAGCTTTGGTTTCGTACATTATCTTTGTTTCTCTATATAGTCGTTTTCTTTGCTTGTTTGTGGACACTCTTGTTTCGGTAACATCAAAGTCTGGTAGTATCTATGAAGCTAGGAGAATTGACCATAGGACCCTAGACGATTAGGTTGCGAGGATTGATGGGAATTGGCCATAGTACTATCATTTCCTTGTGTGCGAATTGACCATAGGATCACCTAACAAATGGAGAAGCTTAAGAAGTTAGAGGAACATAAGTTTCGAGAGGCCGAGGTTCGCTTGAACAAGTCTATTAAACATGGTACTTAATGACACTTCCATAGGGTAAACCCACGAACTATTGCAATCGTATGGTTACAGAATAGGACACTATGGAATATAGGCTAGACAAATTTACCCGAGGAGTCTAGTGACATTCACCCACTATATGGACTAAAAGAAGCAAGAATTAGTTAAACCCTATGTCTTGATTAGTCATATCATTCTCTCTTCTGTCCTTACGTCTTGATTCTGTTAGATTAGAATTTACTATTTATCAATCATCTTTCACTTAATTATATCTACTTAAAACCAGACCAACAACTCTTGGGACGACACTCGGATTTACCTGGGCTATACTTCACATGACCGGGTACACTGCCCGTTAGTATGTGTTAGTCCGAGTATCTCTTAGTTTATAATTGTAAAACAAGATGGTATATGCACATCAAGTTTTTGGCGTAGCTGCCGGGGAGCAGTTTTATTTGGGTGATTTAAGATATCCTTAATTTCTAATATCTATATGGCATTTTGAAGTTTGATATCAGGACGAAGACATGTTGTGACATTCTACATACGGGAAATAACTTCGTACATGACTCTTAATAAGTTAGATGGATGTTTAGGTACGCAAATACAATCTCTCGTGATAAGAAATACATTTCAAAATATATTTTTAAAATTTGAAAAACATTGTGAACCTACGGCGTAACCATATATTAGGCTACGTCGTAAATATTTTTAAAATAATTTAAATTAGGGTTCCATAACGAGATTCCGGCGTAATTTATTTCTAAACTTACGCCGTAACTTCCTGATGATATACAGTTCCGGCGTAAAGGTCATTTTTTACCACAAAAGTTAACCGCAGCCGTTATAGTAAAAAAAAATTGTGCAATTTTTTCTTGTTTGTTCTAATTCCATCCTAAGGATCTCAAATGGCAGGTAATTACTCCTGACAAGGATTTATTTGGTACCTTAGGATCTCAAATGTTTAAAGCGTTATATAAGCCCAAAATCGTATTAATATGATCAAATATTGCCCTAAATCGCTTCTTTTTGCATTTTAGGTACTTGGGATGTGAAATCTAGAAAATGGCATGTTTTGGGCTTGAAACGACGAAAAAGTGAAGAAAACGACGAAGTCCCAAATTCTGTCAGATGTGGGAGTCTAACGGCGTCACAAGCTACAACGTGACGCCATCGCGTGCAGTGCCTCGGTCAAATTTGATGACTTTATAATCTGACGGCGTCAGGTGTATTTGAAGACCAAAAATCCATGCAAAGTTAACAAGAGACTGCCCAGAAGATTTACTAAGGGACAGCGTTAGATAGCACTTGAAGGCGTCAGGGTTCCTAAGCGACACCGTCACAAGACAACTTGGAGAAGACAAAACCCTAATTGGAGGAGAGTTGATCACCATTATAAAACTATAGATACTTTCGCATGTTTTCAATAAGTTGTGTAACAACTTAGAGTAGGGTTTTGTGGACGAACGTGGCAGCTTTTGTAAGGGTTTTTCAGCCCCCAAAACACATATTTTATTGAAGATAACTTATTCATTTAATCATTCAATATGTCTATGTGTTTTTTGATTACTTGTTTATCTTCTCTTCTCTTTAACATACTAGCTTAAGTTTATTTGTGTTTGATTAGATCTAATGAAACATAGTTTTTAATTATTGATTTGTCGTTTCTTGTTTAGTTGATTGCTTCGCGTTAGGCTAAGAAAACTGGCTGACCTCTTATATGTAACTAGCTTGAACGTCTTAGAAATGCAACCGTATAGTGCACTATTGGTTTTTCTCGTTGTATTTATTGCATGAATTTCTGCTTGTAGATTCTAGAAAACATAATAAACTTTAAGGTTTTTAGGGGAAACTAAGATTCATAGAGTTTGGGACTTCAGCACCTCCCCACGACCAATATTAAGAAATACAGCGCTTCAACTAAACCAAGGATGTGACAATTCGACAAATCAATAGGAGATAACTAGGGAGTAATTTAATCTAAGTGAACAAACTTTTCTCTACCATAAAAAGTCACCAATTTACGTTTCTTTTTAATTAGTTTAATTTCAAGTTATCATTATTTTTGGGTTAGTTGACTAGCAACTAATTCCGCTCACTCTTTAAAAACCCGAGATTTTAATTGCTTTCATAAAATATATAAAAATACAAAAAGAATCATTCGTCACCTCTAGACCTATCTCGTCATACATCTTGACCTAGCAACACTATTCCCCTAGAGAACGAACTTTCCTCTGAGTCTTACCTATACTACACTACAACGATTAGGTACACTACCTAGAGGATTGTAAAACTTCTTTTTGAGGTCTTGCAAATCTCGCATCAACTCCTAAACTCTACTTTCATTTTTCAATTTTTAATTAGGGTTCTTATTATGCTCAAATCAATTTAAGGCTTTAGGGATTCACGGTTTTACGGTTCTTATGAATGTGTTAATTGATTCCTTGACTATTTATAATCATGTTACAATCGTTTAATTATGAATTTCTTGAATATAATTTAGGGTTTCGATTGAGTATGAATTGATTAGATTAATTGATCTTGGCTCTCGTATATCATTATGAATTTGTGAATAGGTAAAACCTTTATAAAATTGAGTAATTTTTTATGGTTACGGGTAATAAACAACTAGTTCCATAACCAATGGGGAAACTGTCACTTTTAGTTGGATTCTACGGCGTAACCATAACGATAGGGTTACGCCGTAACTTGTGTTGGGGTAAAATTGACTCTCTACTGTAAAAATACAGTTATGACGTAACCATTAGACTGGTTACGCCATAACTACGACACAGATTGATTTTAGGGTGTAACTAGTAATAGGGTTACGCCGTATCTATGTTGCAGGTTGATTTTACGGCGTAACTAGTAATAGGGTTACGCCATATCTAATAGTTAGAATTTTGTTTGTGCTTTCAGGAAACAACAACAACAACCCTGCCCAATGATTCAAGTTCTTGCAGTTCGATGCTGATGGAAGAAGGGAGTGCAAAAGTTAGCTAGCTATGCTTACGAAGAAGGAGATTGAGGGGCCCGAGGCCCTTAATTTTCCTGAATTTGAAACTGTTAACAATGGAGATGCTGCCACAGCACTTAAGAGATTTTGCACGGTTGAGTATGAGAGTGGTAATGAGATGTTCATTTGCTTGACTTGGTTGAAGGTTTTCATGATGAATGAGCCGGTTGTTCATGAGTATGTTTGGGAATTCTTAGCAATGGTGGATTTTGAGGATCACATTGTCAGCATCAATGAGCCTTTTCTCTTTTTCCAGCTTGGAGGGGTTAGGAGACAGTTTAGCATGAGAGAGTTCATCATGGCCATGGGACATTACAGTCAAAGGCAACTGAACTCCAACATGTTTACGGAGTTCTATGAAAATTGCATGAGAGCGAAGCCCCACAACTACAACCCAAGGGTTTACTTTGAGCAGATCTCAAGTACTACAGGCTATGATACTTAGACCCCACCTTGCTATACTTCAATCAGGAGTCCTCTACACCATTTGGTGCACAGACTCATTGCTATTTCTATTAGAGCAAGACACTTAGCTAGGGAGAAAGTGACGCTTGATGTTATTTATTTGATGCACGGCATGAATGAAGGAGATATGGTTGATGTTCCTTGGCACTTGGCCAAGTTAATGTCGAGTGGTGCCAAGGGGTACCAAAAGAAGAGTCCTATTCAGGGGGCCCATTTTATTGGAAAGCATGGTAGGAGTTTTGGTTTGATGACTCTTGCGGCTTTGTATGTTGTGACTAGGGGGATTAAAACTAGCTTGATTGGGATTCATAAGCTAGTGGAATTTGGTATTTGTAAGTACAATGGTTTAAGGGGAGGTGAGATGGAAGTCGAGATTCAGGGTAAAGGAGCACTAGGAGTTGGGAGCTCAGAGGCTAGTGGTAGCCGGGGAAATGATGATGAGGAGTGTGTTAGGGTACTTCCAACCATGACCATTTCTGGTAGGCTCAGAGTAATGGATGGTAGGCTTGGACATATGGAAGGGCGCATGACCCAATTCAAGGAGGACATGGACGACATGACAGTTGTGGCCTCTGGTATGACCTACCAGTTTGATGGGTTTTATTCTGACTTTAGACAAATATAGGTGCAGCAGCAAGACTACTTCCAATGGAATGTAGATTGCACCAACCAAATGCTAGCCCACATGCACCTTGACCACTCACGCTGGAAAGGAACTCCTTACGTGTACCGACCCGACATACCCGATATTGGAGTCCAGGGTGGTGTCAGCTTCATGGATCCTCAGCAGTTCAATCCAAGCACCTCAGCCACTCCCCAAGACCCCTACAGCATGCCCTCTCAGTTCCAAACCCCCATGGACCATGATCAGGATCAGGAGTGAAATCTCCTATGTTTCAAAAACAATATCTATTTGGCTCTCTTTGAACTATGTCTGTAATAATCGTAACTTCCGTAACTGGTGTTGAGAGTGAGGGGACCTAAGAGTTGATAGGAGTTACAGCGTATCCGGTCATTGGACCTACGCCGTAACCATTGCCTGATGACTTTAGTTTGGTGGACTTCCTTGATGAGTGATTGAGAGGGAAGTTTCTTTTCATTTTTCATTTCTATTCTGTTTTTATTTTTATTTTGTACAAAAGGGACTTTGTACAATTTAAGTGGGGGATAGGAATAGAAATGACTATATGTTTAACACTAAGCTTATTTGCCCTCATTTTTTCTAGTTTATTTTGAAAAGTTTTGCCATTTTAAAAATTTTGTGACATCTTTTCTAACGAATAGAATAGACATTACCGAGCACACTATAACCCTTGATTCATTGTGAGTGTTTAGACTTTCATTTTCCCCATTTTAATCAAATCCACCAAATATTGAGTGTGCCAGTAGTATTGTAAACTTTAGAACTTGGCCTTTATATCATTTCTTGACCATAGACGAGTAGTGTGTCGAGTGTTCTTGATACATTTGGAAGAGATAATTTTAGAAGGCAATATTCTAGGATTCACACCCAAACAGCCTATATGTGTAATAATTGTGTGTGTTTATCGATCAGTCTCTTTGACTTTTCGACCCCCGTATTTAAACCTTTTGTTTCACTCACCTTTAGTGCAAGTTACCCCTAGATACACCCTTCTTAGCCTTTCTTTTCATTTCTTAACCAATAATATGTATTGTTTCGTTACAACTATTCTCCTTAGCCTACCGTGTAGTCTTAGTTTATGATTGGGAAGTTGCCATTTGCCTAAATTTGAGGTTCAAGTAGAGAGATTCGGAAACCACGCCTACGTCAAAGACACATATTTAAAAGATCATTGAAGACCCCCCCCCCCCCCCAATATTCCTAATATATGGTTCATCTCAAGTGGGGGGATGACTTATTTATCTTGTATGTTTTTGAAATAGTAAAAAAAGAAGAAGAAGTAGTTTAGTTTATTGTTGAAAAAGGTAGTGCATGTATTAGCACTAATCCTTATTCGGTACAGAGCTTATTGGACTAGATTTGAGGAGTCTACCTCGGTCACTTTCGATTGAAGATTTGACTTGGTGGGTAATTTACATCGACTAACTTTTCGAAGACCAAGATAGTCTGCACCTCATCAGTTGGCATCTTTGGCACACTAACTTGTTACTTGATGATCTAGTTTTCGCATTTTGAAGCTTGGATTTTGGATGGACGGTGGGCGGCAACAACTTGGTTATGAGCTAACAATATTTGTTTATTTTTTATTTTACACCCATTATGTGCAACGCATGTCTTATCCTACCCTTTTAGTCATGAATCGTACCTAGGTGAGGAAGTAAATTGTCATTGGTGTCTTGGCCATGGATTTGGTCATGTCTCTTTGGTCTTTGTCGCCTTCGCCGTGGCACATTAGTAATGACAAGCTTACCCCTAACCTTTTTGAAATAATAACCAAATATTTCCAACGAGGATTGTCTTGACCTTAGCTTTAGTGAAGGAGTTTTTTGTAACCGCCAAGCCTATGATAGGATACATACTATGACTATGCTTACGAGTGATCACCCTGAAATTGAACACTTAGAATAGAGAGTGTGCGAGTGTTCTGTTCCCCATTTCTTGAGGTGTTCGGCTTTAGTTATTCTAGCATAGGAATTTTTTAATTTCATATCTTCTTAGTAACTAGGGAGATATCCTTTTGAAAATTATTCTAATATGGTCTACTTGAGGACAAGCAGAGTTTAAGTGGGGGGATATTTGATAACATCAAATAGTCCTGACATTCTAAGCGTCAATTTCCCCCATTATGATGACTAATTATGCAATATTACATTCGAATATGCTCTTATTTCTTTATATTTCATTTCAGGACAAAGAAGAGCATTTAAACGGATTTGATACAAATATTGATTGATATAAGCTAAAGTAAAGATTGAAAACAAAGACACAAGGTTACGGCGTAACTTATCATTGAAGTTACGCTGTATATATTTCATGACTTAGCCAAATTCCTGCATGATGAAGATTACGCCGTAACTCATCAATGGGTTACGGTGTAATAATGTTGATTACTTTACCGAGAGTTCTATGATCGTAAATTACTCTTAGGTTACGATGTTGGTTGACCAGCGTGTTGACCAAGGAGTATGGTTATGGCGTAACTTGTTGTATAGTTATGCCGTAAGTATGGATAAAATTATATTGAAGATCAGCTTTAAAGAAGGGTTACGGTGTAACAAAATCGAGCACTATATATTCTCGAAAAATTCTACATCTAAGATATCTTACCTTTCCCAAACCTTTACTAGGGTTGGGGAGAGCAACCCCAGAAGATTAGTGGAGGATTAGAAGATTGAAGGAATGGCATTTCATGTAGCTAGGAATCATTCTAGTTTATTTCAAGTTTGAATTCCCTTATACTTTTTTATTAATCGTTCGACGAATTCATTTTTGTTAATTTAAGCTTTGGTTTCGTACATTATCTTTGTTTCTCTATATAGATGTTTTCTTTGCTTATTTGTGGACACTCATGTTTTAGTAGCATCAAAGTTTGGTAGTATCTATGAAGCTAGGAAAATTGACCATAGCACCCTAGACGAGTAGGTTGCGAGGATTGATAGGAATCGGACATAGTACTATCATTTTCTTGTGTGCGAATTGACCATAGGATCACTTATCAAATGGAGAAGCTTAAGAAGTTAGAGAAAACCTAAGTTCCGAGCGACCGGGTTTCACTTGAACAAGTCTATTAAATATGGTACTTAATGAATCTTCTATAGGGTAAACCCACGAACTCTTGTAATCGTATGGTTACGGAATAGGACCCTATGGAATCTAGGCTTGACAAATTTACCTGGGTAGTCTAGTGACATTCACCCACTATATGGACTAAAAGTAGCAAGAATTACTTAAACACTAAGTCTTGATTAGTCATATCATTCTCTCTTATGTCCTTACGTCTTGATTTTGTTAGATTATAATTTACTATTTATCAATCATCTTTCACTTAATTATATCTAGAATTTAATACCTTACTTCACCAGACCAACAGCTCTTGTGACGACACTCGGATTTACTTAGGCTATACTTCATATGACCGGGTACACTACCCGTTAGTATGTGTTAGTCATAGTATCTCTTAGTTTATAAATTTAAAACAGGTTGGTAAATGCACATTAGAAGCGAAAGAACAGGGAGCAAGAAGAAAGCTGGATGAATGTCCCCAACGTCTTCCCACCCATCTCTTTCGGAGACATTTCAGATGAGCCCTTTATAGTAGAGGCAACTGTCGAAGGATAATTGGTGAGAAGGGTACTCGTGGACGAATGTGCATCGTTGGAAGTAATGTTCGAGCAGTGTTTCGACAACCTGAGCCCGGATATAAAATATCGTTTGAAACAAACTCAGACGGACTTGCTTGGGTTCGCCGAAAAACTTATCACTGGTACAGATATAGGATTTCGTCACACCAAAAATGTGTGACGATATGCATATAGTCACACACGTTTTTTTTGGTGTGTGTCACCAAAGGTCGCGCCACCGTAGGTGGCATATGGTGACGTTGTTTAATTTATGGCCGTTTTCATTGAAAAAGTGTGATCAAAACCCGAATATGTGTGACAAATTTGGCACAAGTTTTGTTGGATTAATCAGTATCAGTGACCGTAAACACTTTATAGTCACACAAATGTTTTTTTGAGAGTAACTATTGTTCGTCCTTTGGCCACATAAATATATAATATATGTGACATTTGAGATGATTTATTCAAGTAAATGTGTATTTTTGTGTGACTATTTCCCGTCCTATGGCAACATGAATATATAATAAATGTGATGTTTGTGATGATTTAGTCACACAATGTGTGTTGTTTTCTTGGAGTTAGTCACATACAATTTAAAAAACAGTGGCCAAAAGTGTTAATAAGTGTGACTATATGCTGTTTAAAGAAAGGAAATGTGTATTTTGTGTGACTATTGTTCATCCAATGGCAACTTGAATTTTACGTTTGTGTTCCTTTTTGTAATATTTAGTCACACAAATTAGCATGTTCGTTTTGGGTATTTAGTCACATACAATTAAGCAAAAAGTGGCCAAAAGTGTTAATAAGTGTGACCATATGCTGTTTAAAGTGAAGAAATGTGTATTTTTTGTGACTATTGATCATCTAATGGCCACATGAATGTTATGTTTGTGTGGCCTTTTGTAATATTTAGTCACACAAAGCATGTTTGTTTTGGGTATTTAGTCACATACAAAAAAGCAGAAAGTGGCCAAAAGTGTTAATAAGTGTGACCATATGGTGTTTAAAGTGAAGAAATGTGTATTTTGTGTGACTATTGTTCATCCAATGGCCACTTGAATTTTATGTTTGTGTGGCCTTTTGTAATATTTAGTCACACAAAGCATGTTTGTTTTGGGTATTTAATCACATACAAAAAAGCAGAAAGTGGCCAAAAGTGTTAATAAGTGTGACCATATGCTGTTTAAAGTGAAGAAATGTGTATTTTGTGTGACTATTGATCATCCAATGGCCACATGAATGTTATGTTTCTGTGGCCTTTTGTAATATTTAGTCACACAAAGCATGTTTGTTTTGGGTATTTAGTCACATACAAAAAAGCAGAAAGTGGCCAAAAGTGTTAATAAGTGTGACCATATGCTGTTTAAAGTGAAGAAATGTGTATTTTGTGTGACTATTGTTCATCCAATGGCCACTTGAATTTTATGTTTGTGTGGCCTTTTGTAATATTGAGTCACACAAAGCATCTTTTCTTTTTGGTATTTAGTCACATACAATTAAGCAAAAAGTGGCCAAAAGTGTTAATAAGTGTGACCATATGCTGTTTAAAGTGAAGAAATGTGTATTTTGCGTTACTATTGTTCATCCAATGGTGACATGAATTTTTAGTTTATGTGGCATTTTGTAATATTTAGTCACACATCGAATTAAATAAAGAGTGACCAATAATGTTGATAAGCATGACCATATTATGTGAGTGCATCTTTTAGTCACAGAGTTACTACTGCTAGTACTTAGTTAGTACTGTTGGAGCAGAGTTGCTAATGCTAGTACTAAGTTAGTCCTGCTGAAGCAGAGTTACTACTGCTAGTACTATGCTAGTGCTGCTGGAATGAGTATATATATATAAAACAGAATTAAAAACAAAAAGAAATTTCAAATTCAATAAAACTCGAATGTATATAACTGAACCAAATATACAATTGTAATGTCGTACATAATCAAATTCTCAAGTACCATAATTTAAAGACTTTTGACTCTTCGCTGTCCTAGCTTGCATTTGCTTTATGGCTTCAATAGAGACATAATTTTTGTGCTTCGATGGTACTTTTGGTCCACAATTGTTGTCACTAATCTTTTGCATCGTATTTGTTTGTGTAACATGTAGTAAACAAAAGACGCTTGTATCAAACATTGAATTAAATATGAAGAATTATATATATGTTGGTTGAAAAAACACATGTATGTACCTCCTCTTCAAGAATAACTTGATCCTTTGGCCATGCAAAGAAACCACCTACGCCCTCCTTAACTGTTTTTAACCCATTATTTTCTACGTCCTGTATGCATGCTGCATCTACTAATGATGAATCAATTGACACTCTATAGCAATCATTTGGGAGTGCTTGGTTATGCAGTATTTGTTTTCCATGAGACCTGTATACGGTACCCAAAGCAACAATATTTAATTTCTTTAAGTGCCACAGTTTGCACTTAAATGGCTAAAAAAAAGAATTTTTGCATGTATATGTCAGAAATAATTTAAACAAAAGAATAACAAGAAACATGTTGAAATACATACTGTTGGCAGTGCTTGTGTTGGAGACACATTTTGTTGCGATTGGGAATCTGGAGACCCGTTTTGTCGTGACTTAGGTGTTTTCTTAGGTCCGACAGTTTTAACAGTTTCCTATATGTATATATAAAACACATTACATTATTTAAACAAAAGAATAACAAGAAACATGTTGAAATACATACTGTTGGTAGTCCTTTTCTTGGAGACACATTTCCTTGCAATTGGGAATCTGTAGACCTGTTTCATCGTGACTTAGGCATTTTCTTAGGTATAACAGTTTTAACAAGTTCCTATACCTATATATAAAACACGGTACATTAGTCATGTATGTAAAATTCAAAAATCAAAGGGAGATGTTTTATTACTTACCATTGTTTCCATTACCTTTTCCGAAGTTACAAGCCCATTAGACTTCTCCTGAATTCTCGAATCTTTAGCACGTACAACATCACTTGACTGAGTTTCATCCACCTCATAAGCGCTGCTATCTGTATTATCAATGGCCATTGGAGTCACCTGCAATATAAATTAAGAAATACATTGACTCATCAGTTTATGTTCAATGCCTGCTATCATTAGCATCAGTGGTGTTAGCATTAGAAAATGAAATTGTTAACAACATAAAAAATGGCTTACATCTGAGGCTACTGGCAATTGAGATGACAAATTTAACTGCACCCCTTGTCGACTCAACTGTGCCATCAGTTGAGTAAGTATTCCCTTTGTTTTTTCATCTCATTGGACAATTTCTTGACCAATACATCTTTTTCGGTTATCTCGGTGGACAATTTCTTGACCAATAAATCTTTTTGTTGACGCTCGCGTCTCTCATTATCAAGTTGAGTTTGAAGTAACTCAATTCTTTCATCAGTTTCTTATCTACTTCGAGGAAGACCAAAATACCTCTTGTATGTAACTCCACTTCCCACTCCTCTTGCATAACCTCCCTTTTCCTTACCAAACACAACTGTCATGGCATCAGTGCCATTATCAAGATTCAAGGTTCCTTCCTTGATCTGGTCATCAACTTCTTTCTGCACAAAAAATATGAGAAATGTTGGGATTAAAAGTCTTCTTGATGTTGTTAGAGTAACTGCTGCTCATATTTGTGTTAATGCTGCCCAGATGGAGTTAGCGCTGCTCATGAACTTCAATGAAAAATATGCCAAGTGTTTACTACTGTTAGTACACAGTTACTGCTGTTAGTACGCAGTTAATACTGCTAGTCTACAAGTTACTACTGCTAGTACACAATTAATGCTGCTAGTATATAAGCATAATTATAGAATTTGCAGTCAAACTTACAAGTTTATCTCCCACTAATCTAATCTCATCATCTGGATATTCTCCGTCTTTGTTTACCCTTCCTTTCAACCACATTATACCACGCGGGGGTTCTTTATCTGCTTCAATTTCTTTATTTTCGATCTAATAAACATCAAATGCATACACATGTAAAGTTAAACCAAGATAAATGAAAAAATGAGGATGCATACACATGTACAGTTAAACCAAGATAATCGAAAATATGAGGGTATTAAATGAAAATATGAAAATTGTGCAATGTAAACAGATTCATTTCTCAAACTGATCGTCTCTCAATTTGTAAAACAAACATTATGTAATCTTACAATTTTCTCTTTCACATAAACATATCCACCTCGTCCCATTTTATGCTGATAAATATTTTTGGAACGCACCATTTTAGCTTTATCTAATTTCTCCTACATAATTACACAAAATCATAAGGCGTTTAGATGCGGTAATGCTGCAAACTGAAAATTATGAAATGACATATAGACTTAAATAAAGATGACTAATTAAAACCTTGTATACATTGGTGGTCGTGTAGTTTACAAACTCGACCCAGTCTTCTGATTTCACAATTGCACTATACTTGGCCGGGACTTCATTCATTTTCGAAGGTGTATTTAGGTTGGGCAATATGTATTTTTCTCTGAGCTTTATTATGAAATTCCTTAGCAGTTGACCAAGACGAGTCATTACCAATATTCTAAATGTCAAGTCAACATTAAAATATCGATGCAAAGATTAACACAATGTTGTTAATTAGTTGCGCATAATGTAACTACATAGATAAACTTACGTAGTACTGGGTTAATGATGCGTGGGTTTTGCAACCTTACAACAGGTTTTACCTCTCGAGGGATCTCAAGAGGCTTACAACCCCACCAGGCAGTGTACCTGACCGATGTAGTATAGTGTAGTGGTAAGTACGGGGGATTGATCGTTCTCCACAGGGAATAGTGTTCGTTAGGTGTGAAAGGCTACTCTTATTAGGTCTAAGGGTTGAGGAAGATTCTTTTTATGTTTTTATAATTTTATGAAAGCAAGTAAAATCTCGGGTTTTGAAGGAGTGGGCGGAATTAGTTGCTAGTCAACTAACCCAAATTACTACAAATGCAAATAAAATAAAATAACAAAAATGAAAAGTGGTGAGAAACTTATGTGTAGAGAAATGTGTTTACTTAGATTTCCTTACTCCCTAACTATCTTTTACCGGTTAATTAGTGTGTATTAGTCGCGTGGATGACGGGTGTATTCCTTAATACCATTCGTGGGGTGGCGTACTTACTTCCCCAAACTCTACAAGCTCCTACTTCACTCCTATGTCGAGCCGGCTAGGAAGCTCCTAACATGGGATCACTAGAATTCGCTTGTGCATTAAATACAACCATAAAAACCTTTAGTACGCGTTTGGTTCATGTTTCTTAAGACGTTCAAGCAAGTTACCGAATAGGAAGTTAGCCAGTTTTCTTAAGCCTAACATAGATAAACAATCATCCAATACAACTAACAACACACTAACAACCAATAATCAATAGCTAGGTTTCATTAGATCTAAGCAAACACAAGATAAAATTAGCCTAACATGTTAAACAAAAGACGAGCATAAGATAGAATCAAACAACACATAGACATATTGAATGATTAATTGATAACTTATCTTTCAATGAAACATGGAAGATCTCAGGGCAAAAAGCCCTGAAAAAGTAGCTAAAATCGTCTTAGGGTTTTATCCCAAAATTCCACACACTAAGCTCTCCCTTAATGACAAAAAATTAGAAAACTATATATAGACTTTGACATCTGACGGCGTCACCTTATGCATTGTGACGCCGTCACCTCGCCGCTTTTAGGGTTCCCGGATGACCATCTTGACGCCGTCCCTCTTTAGCTCTTCAAAAATCCATTCTGGCTTATCAAGGCTTGACGCCGTCGGATCCTAAACGTGACGCCGTCCCCTTATGATTTAAGCCGTGACGCCCTTGATTTAGTTAAAGCGTGACGCCGTCAGAATTCTCATGCAAACTCACTGGCCCGTCATGAGTAAATTTCACATCCAACTTTTCTTGCCAAGGCATGACGCCGTCTGGAGTTAATGTTGACGCCGTCAAAGGTGACTTTCAGCACAATTTTGAGACTTTGCCGTTTTCTTCACTTTTATGCTCCAAAAACGTCCAAAATGCCTCCTTTTCCAGATTTCTCCTCAAAAGTACCTAAAATGACAAAAGGAACGATTTAGGGCAATATTTGATCAAATAAATACGATTTCGGGCTTAAATGACCCCTTAAAAGCGGTACACTTTTCGCCTCATCAAATACCCTTACACTTGAGATTTGCTTGTCCTCAAGCAAATGCGCTTTTATTCTAATCAAAATACAAGTTAGGGGTCATTTAATGCAAACATAAAAGTAATTACAACAAATAATCGTTCCACTTCAATCATAATAAGCACGGAGATTATATACTAGCACCTCACAAGTAGTGTTTAGATACTCACATCTCTCAAGTGTCATCAAAATAAATCTCATAAATGAAAACGGAAAATATCTCTCACTACCTGTCATAGCAAATAGATTACCATAGGCTTGGGAAAGGATTGAAAACCTCCTCCACTAGGCGTAAGCACCTAAGATAAACTATCAAAGAGGGCTTTTAAATGGGTTATAACGTTAGGTGTAGGGAAAAGGAAAACACGGTTTTGTTGGATAAAGGATATTTTACTGGTGGCGAGTTAAAGATCTTGATCAATCACATGTACTATACAACGTTGCTAAGCCAAGACTAGACTCGATCTTAAGCTAATGAAAGAAAATAACAAAACATAAACATAAAATAAACATAAAATGAAACGGGATGGTAGTCCGTATGTTTTTTTTCTACTTTTCTTTTTCTCATTTTTTTTTGTATTTTTCTTGATTTTTCTTGATTTTTTTTTTTTTTTTTTTTTTTTTTTTTTTTTTTTTTTTTTTTTTTTTGCATACACTCTTGCCCTACCATCCAAAATAATACATCATAGGGCGTTGCATCCCCTTACACTTGAACTTTTACATAACTTTACAAATAACTATTCTAATGACTCGAATTAAGATAATTGAAAAACTTGGAGTACTTTTAAAACATTTAGCACATATGGGGGTAATAATGTTGTTCTTCCCCATTACTCCATTACACTAGTACTTTACCCACGAGTCCCAATCGTCCCAAAACAATATGTACAAGGATATGACTCGACTTAGCAACCATGTAATCAATTAGATAATTAACTTGGGGTTTAAACAAATGTTGTCACAATAATGCACTAAAGATGAGTGCATACAAGGTAGGCTAAGGCGATTTGGGTGTACATTTAAGTGGGGTGTAAACAAATTCTTCCTTTAAGTAAAATGCTTAAAGTTAGAAACGAAAAGATAGGCTCTGAGGGGTGTACTAGGGGTATCGTGTACTAAAAATGAGTACAACGCAAAGGGTGTGGGAGAATTACTTGACCAATGTAGCCAATGTAATTATAACAAAAGCACAGGTGTAAAACAATGGGTTAATCCTAATGCCTCTTATCATGTAGTAAATCTAACTACACGAATGTAGTCTCACTTGTGGCCTTGGAATGGTCCTAACGCAAGTTCTAGAATCTAAGTGCTACCGGTACACACATCATAGCATAAATGCTTTTCCTACCAATTCTAGGGGCGAACCTCACATATTTGGGGGTGGAAAATTTTTTAGTGGTACGGCTTTTGTGCTAGTCATATAACTCCTATCCATGAGACGCTCATTAAGATCAAAGTTTCACTCCTATATGTTGTAAAAAATTTTAAATTTGGCACTAAAATTACCTTAACAAGTATTTCTCTCAGTTTTATTACACATCTACCATCAAACAAACAAAAATCAAGCGCAATAGTATTCTCTTAAAATCGTACTTTTACCCTCCCCTTACACTTAAGATGAACATTGTCCCCAATGTTCAAATAACAAGATGTAAAAGCATAAAGTAAAAGAATGAAATCAAATACTCCCCTGATTCGCTCGTTGGATAATGAAATTACACGGTTAAATCGTCCTCCAAAGAGAATGTTGAAGCTCCATGACTAATGCATCGCCATAAGCTTGATTCCAAAAAACATCTCCTTGTCCAAAATAACCTGTTAAACCTGAGAAAACAAACACGAAAACCTGCATAACATCGGCGGGATAAAATCTATATATAAGGATATAATGCTTGTGGAATGATAATTTTGCAGATTCCTGGAGATTATAAGTTGGAGATTTTAATAAAAACTTTTTAAAAACAAAAATTTCAAAAATTTCTGTAAATTAAATCTGACGCCGTCAGGTTATAACCCCTGACGCCGTCAGAAATGACCTGACAAAAATTTTCATTTTAAGTTTCCGGAAAATTTCTGGAAAAACCTTTACCTTACTTCCTGGAAATCCTGCAAAACATCATTATGACTCGATACAAGCATTTGACTCAAACAAATACGAATATGTATGTTAATTCAATATTATTACGATTCATGTTAATTTGTGTTCTAATAAACCGATTTAGATTTCCCTTACACTTATCTTTTGCAAAATACCTTTATATGTAGTTAAGACGAGGTTAAAAACAACATAAAGCATTTTCACAAATTACTTTTGAACATGAATCAATAATGATAAAAATTAAACATACATACGGAACAAATAAAACAAACAAACAAACAAATAAACACACAAAGCAAATAAAATAAATAAAGCTTGGGTTGCCTCCCAAGAAGCGCCTTTCTTTATTAACGAGTCTTGTAGCTAGACTCAAAGTCACGTACATTACGTGACTCCATCATCGGTCACGGTTCCTAGGCCATTCTCCTTTGATTCTCTATCAGAATCACTTTCATAGTGAAGGTATTTCGGGTCCTCGAGATCAAAGGGATTATTTCGGTATTTAGAACTAAGCTCCTTATCATGCTTAAAGAATCCACTTGACAGGTCAAAAGTGTCCTTACATCCCCTTCTCACATCATCATCACACAACACTAGTTGGGAACTTAACCTATCGAGCCCATCATAATCAATCTCCTTGAATTCTCTCATCTTGTGAGGCGTTTGGTATGAGATTTCCCTAATCCCATCGGTGAAAGTCATGATCCCATTGAGCTCGTCCACAACCAAGCTTGTGGCCTTGCAAAAAGGTGCCCCAAAAACAACTTGTGATAACCTGGGATCGATGTATTTTTCGATATTATCGACGATTGCGAAGCTCATAGTGAATGTCATGTTTCCTACAAACACCTGTACATCATCATCTATGCCAATGTCGTCCTTCCCTTTATGAATCATCCCCCATCTGCAAATGTTGTTATAATGAAACAGGGACATCACATTTTTGGGTAAACATGTGTCGATGTAAACATTATAAAAATGCTTGTGACCAATCATGCAAGGTATTTTGAGATTATTCGGATCACATCGCTTAATTCGGCCAGGCCTTCTACCGCGTAACCCCCATGTGTTGCTACTCGCTGATGGTTGATACTCATACACTTCTTCACAGCCATCCCGAAAAATCACTTTCCTGACACCATCGGTAAATAATGCACTCCTATCATCCTCATCGAGTATCACTCCCGTTGCTTTTATGAATGGTTTGCCTAGAACAAGGCCAGTTAAGGGTGGGCTGATGATAGGGTTCATGTTATTAATTACAGTTAACTCGATATGAAAGAGGAACTTTTCTATCACAATTGGTACCCTCCTTATTACCCCGATGATATTAGACCCTTCATATTTGACTTGTTCAGTGAAGGCTTCATTATATAGAGAAAGGGATATTGCGCTTATAGAAGAGTTGGGGTTTATGTAGGCATCTTTTATAAACTTTTTCCTAGTGGTGCAAGAAATCTTAAAGACCCTAGGAGCGCCATCCTCTATTCTCTCTCCGAATCCCATAGGCGACCTTGCTGTGCCCCTCTCAAGTTCCTCTACCAGGGGGCGGTCCAGCAGTCCTGCAAGCCCATGAGGCATTTCGGATTTCTCTTCCGAGCCCTCCTCATCACTCACCTTTATTGTACTCGAGTTCTTTGGTGAGTCTAGATAGTAGTCGGGCGCCTCGGGTTTCTTTTCGGGAACTTTACCCTCCATTTCATTGTCCACATTCTTGGCTGTTTGTTGGTCCAGATTTGGTTTAGGAACAGGTATTGTTGTAATGGTGTTCACGAAGTGGAGAGGTTTCGAAGTGGTACGAGTATCTCCTGTTTTTTTTTCGTTCTGTGATATGTATTTGAAAAGTTTACTAGGGTGCTTGATTTTTACAGGAGGGGGTGTTTGGGGGTTACCGTAACAGATTTGATCTCATTAACTCGTGCCAACTCACAATTTGACCTGCCAGCAAGGCGATCATTGATAACCTTTAACAGGTTATCAACCTTGTTGTTCATATCAACTTGCTGTTGTCTGAATTGATTCTCAAGTTTGGAAAGCTGTGTTTCTTGAGAGAGAATGAATTTTTGCAGTGATTCCTCGCGATTTTGTTGTTTATGCGTGTGTCGCTGAGGATAATGTTCAGACCAGGTGAGCGGGGTAGAGTCATTGAATGATACGCTACGAGTTTGGTTCCAACTAAAATTTGGCTTATTCTTCCATGCCTCATACCCATCTTCGGAATTTTTGGGCCCATAATTAGTGGCGAGCCACTTATCTCCCGCCTTATCGATTCGCGAGGATGCGAATTCTTTGAAAGCCTGTTTGGGAAGTTCCATGCAATCATGAGTGTCGTGGGGACCACTACATAATTTACATGAAGAAGTGATTTTGTTCACTTGGCTTGAAGGTTTAGGAGCCTCGTAGGATTTCATGAGAAACTTGACTTGGTCTTCAAGTTCTACGATCCTACGGTCGGAAGTGCTTGAATTGTTCAAAGGCAAAGATATTGCCTTGACCGTTTTATTCAAATCACGGGGATCACTCCAACTTTCGTTGTCATAAAGAGCAAGATCCTCTAGGAGAGCCCATGATTGTTCCGCACTTAGATCACGTAGCTTGCCACCGGCCGATTGGTCAATGGTTTGCCTCGTGGAGAGATTGATATGGTCATAGAAGATTTGGACTTGGAGCCAAAGTTCTATGCCATGGTGAGGGACTTTTTGGAGTAAGTCCTTGAATCGAGTCCATGCCTCGTAGAGAGTTTCGCCTTGACGTTGTTGGAACATCAAGATATCATTCCTTAGCTTGGTAGTTCTTCCCGGTGGGAAAAACTGAGCAAGGAAACGAGTGGTGAGATCATCCCAAGAGGTGATGGATCCTGCGGGTTGACGTTCTAGCCACTGACTAGCTTGGTCCCGCAGAGAGAATTGGAAGAGACGCAATCGGGTCGTCTCTCGAGTGGCAACATCAAGGTCTATAGAATCAACGATTTTAAGAAAGTCCTTGAGATGTTGATTAGGATCTTCAGAACGAAGTCCATGGAATGCGCATCCGCTTTGCACCAACCGGATGGTGTCGGATCGCAAGGGTGTGATATTGGCTCCTTGAGTGAGCTCAATGGTATTTCGATAGCCATGGTGGCTAGGACGGGAATACTCTCCTAAAGTACGGGCTCTAGGAGGTGGTGGTGGTTGTTGTGGTGGTGGGTTGTGTGGGTTAAGGATATTACCATCTTCCATGATGTCGGACGGTAATGGTTACGAACAAAGACACGAAGAAAATAGATAGACTAAAGAAAACCTAGAAAAATAAAATAAAAATCTCACTAGAAAGGAATCTAGTGAGTAGACCTAATAGAAATAAAAATTCAACCTAAACAATAACTATTCCCCGGCAGCGGCGCCAAAAACTTGATGCGTGGGTTTTGCAACCTTACAACAGGTTTTACCTCTCGAGGGATCTCAAGAGGCTTACAACCCCACCAGGCAGTGTACCTGACCGATGTAGTATAGTGTAGTGGTAAGTACGGGGGATTGATCGTTCTCCACAGGGAATAGTGTTCGTTAGGTGTGAAAGGCTACTCTTATTAGGTCTAAGGGTTGAGGAAGATTCTTTTTATGTTTTTATAATTTTATGAAAGCAAGTAAAATCTCGGGTTTTGAAGGAGTGGGCGGAATTAGTTGCTAGTCAACTAACCCAAATTACTACAAATGCAAATAAAATAAAATAACAAAAATGAAAAGTGGTGAGAAACTTATGTGTAGAGAAATGTGTTTACTTAGATTTCCTTACTCCCTAACTATCTTTTACCGGTTAATTAGTGTGTATTAGTCGCGTGGATGACGGGTGTATTCCTTAATACCATTCGTGGGGTGGCGTACTTACTTCCCCAAACTCTACAAGCTCCTACTTCACTCCTATGTCGAGCCGGCTAGGAAGCTCCTAACATGGGATCACTAGAATTCGCTTGTGCATTAAATACAACCATAAAAACCTTTAGTACGCGTTTGGTTCATGTTTCTTAAGACGTTCAAGCAAGTTACCGAATAGGAAGTTAGCCAGTTTTCTTAAGCCTAACATAGATAAACAATCATCCAATACAACTAACAACACACTAACAACCAATAATCAATAGCTAGGTTTCATTAGATCTAAGCAAACACAAGATAAAATTAGCCTAACATGTTAAACAAAAGACGAGCATAAGATAGAATCAAACAACACATAGACATATTGAATGATTAATTGATAACTTATCTTTCAATGAAACATGGAAGATCTCAGGGCAAAAAGCCCTGAAAAAGTAGCTAAAATCGTCTTAGGGTTTTATCCCAAAATTCCACACACTAAGCTCTCCCTTAATGACAAAAAATTAGAAAACTATATATAGACTTTGACATCTGACGGCGTCACCTTATGCATTGTGACGCCGTCACCTCGCCGCTTTTAGGGTTCCCGGATGACCATCTTGACGCCGTCCCTCTTTAGCTCTTCAAAAATCCATTCTGGCTTATCAAGGCTTGACGCCGTCGGATCCTAAACGTGACGCCGTCCCCTTATGATTTAAGCCGTGACGCCCTTGATTTAGTTAAAGCGTGACGCCGTCAGAATTCTCATGCAAACTCACTGGCCCGTCATGAGTAAATTTCACATCCAACTTTTCTTGCCAAGGCATGACGCCGTCTGGAGTTAATGTTGACGCCGTCAAAGGTGACTTTCAGCACAATTTTGAGACTTTGCCGTTTTCTTCACTTTTATGCTCCAAAAACGTCCAAAATGCCTCCTTTTCCAGATTTCTCCTCAAAAGTACCTAAAATGACAAAAGGAACGATTTAGGGCAATATTTGATCAAATAAATACGATTTCGGGCTTAAATGACCCCTTAAAAGCGGTACACTTTTCGCCTCATCAGTTAAAAAATAGTATATATGTACCGTGATTTCATCCCATAGTTTATCTCTTGATTCTTTATTCACCTTCTTCCAGGAAAGAATCTTCAAACCTATGTGCTCACGAACCAGATCTCCTAAAAAACTCAAAAAACAGTGCTATGTGTAACCCTGATACCCTATTCAATGCATCGAAGGTTACCTTGAGCTTTATTCCACCAGGTTTTCCATATTGCATGCGAAACTTATATAGCCTGGTTATGCCCCTCTTAGCTAGTATCCGATCTGATTGGTTGGTTCCAGGCGCATCTACATCTTCATCATCAGAATACTTCTCGGATTCATATTCTAAGTTGTTATCATCATGTTCATTATCAGCAGGAAGCAAAAGATGATGATCAACTATGGGTTGAATTTCCATGATTCTTGAGCAACAATGGGTAAAAGAAAATGATTTTAGCTTTGAGAGTAATGGTGATAGCAGATTTGATTTTTGTGTTTTCTTTGTAGTATTTTTTTAGGAGATAAAAGACGGTTTATTAAGAATATGAATCGTTATTCTTGGTAACTTCTTTTAATTAGGTGATTTAAAAATTTTGGATAAAAATTTTGGCTCCAATTTTTTTAATTTAAATTAACAATTTAATTATTAAAAATTTTTACCTTATAACAAGTTTACACAGATCATGGATACAAATGTAGCCCATTTCAAAATGTTATATATCATTATCTTAATCGCAAATCATGATCCAAGATCATGAACAAAAACTGCATATCAAATCAAGAACTCAAATTTACATAATTACACCAAGATAATGAACACAAACTGATACCATTTAACACAAACTGCTATGATTAAATCATAAACCAACATGAAATCAAGAACACAAACTGGTACCATTAAATAAATATGTGCAATCATCAAATCAACAATAGAAAATGCTACCATTAAATCTAACTGTGCAATTATCACATCAAGAACACAAATTGCTACCATTTAACGAACCAAAATACTATCATTAAAGTTATAAAATAAATACAGTTAAACTACTAATTACCAGTTATTGTACCATTAATAATTACATTCATCCTAATGTCATAACTACTACTACCATATTAAAGTACCAAATACCATTTACAAAACACAAAAGCTGTTAATGAAGATAGTAAACCCCTAAACCATCTTCCTCTTGCCTTTCCCATGGTTGCTGGAAGGTGCTCCAAAACCTACAGGATTCTTCTTACACGGTAGTCCCAAGACAATATCCTGACTAAATTTCTTGTTGTGAGCCTTTTCAACTGGTATTTGTACTTGTACAGGGAGAGGCAGGATAGGAGCTTGAGATGGGAGTTCCTCTTGAGGTTCAATGGCTTGGATAGGTTCCATTTCCCAAGTAGCAGTACTCGCATCAGAATGTTGCTCTGGATAATACCAAGGAAGGAGGCCAGGAAGGATGTTGAGAGCACCATCATTTGATTCTGAACTGCTTGAATAAGAAAAAATTGGTATGACATCTACAAATAACAACTGTTAGGTCAGTTTTATTGATTCAAATGTTTAACTATATCACAATCAAAGAAAAACCTTTTGATGGTTTACCATTGTAGAAGAATCCATTGCGTTCTCATATTTGGTCCTCTTTTGTGGTACCCCAAACAATGAAGCAATGTTACGCAGACTAGGCTGCATTTCAAGTCTCATTGGTAGCCAACTAGGCTGCAATTGAAGTCTCAATTGGACCTCTCAGTGTACTCATAAACATTGGACCTCTCAGGGTACTTACAAACAGTTCAAAAGCCTGTATTTGTAGTCTCAATGGACATCTCAGTGTACTCTAATAGGCTGCATTTGGATCTCTCATTGGTGGCCAAGCACAAACAAGTCTGCTAGGTACTCTCATTACTGGCCAATCACAAAATAGGCACATTCCAATGCTCGCATTGATTTAGACCTCTCAGTATGCTCACAAACAGGCAAAAAAAAATACTCAAACATAAAACAATTAATTAGGCATGAAACAATGGTTCTAGGCACATTACTTGCAACACAAATAAGGTTCTAGGCACATTCCAACTACTTTATAAACATTTAGGTTAAAGACACAAGAATCATTATGTATACGAAAATCAGAGTATGGAAAACAAAAAAATAGAGGATACATTAGACATAGCATAACAACCATTATAAAATACAAAACAACCCCATTTTACATTAGAATCGGTAACAACCCCAAATATCACCATTTATAGATCAAAAGCCTGTTACTAATTATTGTACAATGAATCATCAACTGATATGTGAAAACATTAAAAAACATACCTTTGTTGTTATTTGGATTCATTGTTTGTGTGTTTGTGTTTTCCAAAAGAATGTGTGTTTTGATTAGGGTTTATTGATTATTGTGTGTGTTTACAAATGATCAGGTAAAGGTATTAAATGCGGGATTAATTGCCGGGTGACTATTGAAGTTGTGGTTTGGTTTGACTATAACTGACGTGGCAAGAGTTGTAAAAGAAAAACAAATAAAAAAAATAAATTAAAAAAAGGCTAATGGTGCTGACGTGGCGGTGAAAACCGGCTATAGCCGGTAACTAGGGATGGCAACGGTTCAGGTTTGGGGCGGGTTTTAGTGTACCCGTACCCGAACCTATTTATAATATACCCGTACACGCCCCGTATCCCATCCCTTGGCCGATTAATATTATCCATCGGTTTTTCGGGTTTCCCCGCGGGTATTGGTTATCCGTAATTGAATATTATATGGACAAGATTGGCGGTATTAAGATTAAGTCACACTAAAATGAATATCGCATCAAACGATTTAACGCAACGTACTCGGCACGATATTCATCAAAAAAATCAAATGCGCAAGAGTTTTCAAGAGTTAATCATTCTCATTTCCAAAAATAATCTGGTTTTAGCCTTTTAAAGGGTTTGGTATCATCATTCGTGTAACGGTAGAGAACATGGACTCACGAGCACTCACTCCAAAAAAACGAATAACCGAATAGTCGAGAAGAGTATTGACGATAACTCGAGTCAAGACGAGATGACAAAAATAATTCAAAGAGATAACTAACAACAAACATATCAAATAAGATGAGTCCATTGGTAATCATTGGTATTTTCCCATAATCCCATTTATTAGTACAACGTATACTTGTTTTATGATTTAAAACAAGTTTGGACATACGACAAAATTAATCTTTGGAAATAACAAAATTTTGCCATGACTCTTTCATTTATCAAATGTTTCAAGTCAAAAGACTTTATTGAAAATCAATTTCCCGAGTAATTTATAATATAACGAGTATTTATATAAACCCTAAACCCTAAATTAAACCCTAAACCCTGAACGCTAAACCAATCCGTAACTCAAACAATAACCAAACGAATAGTCCAATAAATCCAAATATGTTAGTCTACGGGTAGCATGTCTTTAATAGTCCAATAGCCCTTGTGTGTTCCATTTTTATCCCAAATGTCTCACGCAAGGTTTTCAAAATCGGGATCCTACTTAGGATCGATTTTGTCTTTGCATGATCGAGATCGTAAGATCGGATCGGGATCTTGAGATCCTACTATAATGTCATTTTGTTAATAGTTTTTGTAATATTATATAAATCTATAGATTAATATATATCATAAACACAAATATGTAAATATTTCATAGAAATGTTGTCTTCAATTATAATTATGAAATTTTTAAGAATATTAACATGTTTTTTTTTTAAATTATACAAAATACATTCCATAAATTTTTAGTTTTTTTAGTTTGTGGTTCGAGAAAAGTAAGATCGGGTCGTATTAGGTCTTAAGATCCTATGGTAAAGATTGGGATCCTATAAGATCTTAAGCTTTTAAAGATCCTTTGTAAGATCCGGATCATTTTTGCTTTGCAGTATCGTAAAATCATAAGATCCTAAGATCAGGATCGGGATCCTGACAACCATGGTCTCACGTACACTTCTAATTTCCTTACTTCGTTATTAACCAAATTTAATAACAAATATCTTTACAGCTTTTAATTTAACAATTGTTTTTATTTCTTTCTTTTATTTTGTCCAAGTCGAGTCAATATCAAGTCGCAACAAATGAGTTACTATTTCCTTTCGAGTCACGGTCAAACATTTATTCCCTCGAGTCAATAATAATTTACCCGATCCCAAATCATTCCAAACATTCCCTCAGTTTCATTTTGTCGAGTCAAACCATAATCAACAAGTCAATTCATCTCACAATTTCAAATCAACTACGCTAGTAATATCACAATATCGGCAAGCCAAGATCGCAGCGAGACCATGGGGTCTTGGCTAATGTTTGACGCGGCCAAACATCACAAACAAAATCCAAACCATACCAAACGGACCAAGGTTTATACCAAATCCAAGACAATCAAACCGGACCAAAGTCAATCCAACACCAAACACAAACCAAATCGGACCAATATTATTCCGGGATCAAACTATCACCAAATCGGACCAAAACATTGTTGGAAATATTGAGTTTGGAAGTTTATTATTCACAAAGCATGAGATACAACTAGTTGTTGCATCAACTCATTGTACATGGTAAGTTAATACTTGGTAAAAGGAAATTGGAGACTTTTTTAGTACAACTGCTTCCACTATTCCTTATCTTTAGGATCAAGTTTAACATCTCTTCAATTCACAGTTTACTTTTGGCACCTTTGGCCTCCCTTTTCCCGCCTAAAGTCTTGGGAACGGTTCATCTACCTGTCCAGCCTATTTATACCTATCGATTGGAAAACGTTTAGACTCTTTTGTGCCTATAAATACTTATGAATAAGAAACAACTCATTTGATTTTTTCATTAGATATTATATTTTAGTTTCAAATTTCAATGGCTTCATCCTCTTCAACTCACGTTTCAAAGAAAACCAAATGCCCAAGGGATGCTTCTCCTCCTCCAATCCCTGAAAAATATAAAATTTTTGACATATCCCAAGATACAAATGTCATTCTGGCAAATATGGAACTCAAAAAACATTGGTAGATCTTTACAACAAGCGTATAAAGAGGCTGGAAGAATAGAACAAGGAAGATTTAAAGATCATATTGGATCATCAGAAGAAAGTAGATGATCGGAACAAAGAAATAGAAGATACAAGAGAGAAAATAGTTTGTGTTTACAAAACTATTCAAGATAGTTTATTTATTTCTTAATGTATCTTTTGTATCATTATCTTATTTTGATGTTTTAGTCATTCAGTGTATTATTTAAATGCTTCGTTATGGACCTGAATGATTCAGAATGATCGTTATTTGTATTGATGATTGACTATGTTAATGTATATTCATACAAGTTTATGATATTTGAATGCAGTTATTATTTTAGATTGGGGATAACTTCCAAATATTAACCATTATAATTATACGAACATATTATGAAAAAGAATGTTGAGGGTTTATGGGCAAAAGAGGAATCGTTATCTGTGTTTCCCCTGATGTTAAAGGGGTGTTCGGTTTCTTGCCTAATAGCAGTCTTTTTAAAAAATCTACTCTTTAATACTTAGAAGACTATAAACACTGAAACAGTAAACTGTGTTGTAATGCAAGAACAACAATATCACAAAAACTGATTAAGTGTCTTACTTTACACTTAATCCCTTCCAAATGTATGAGTGCAGTATGGTTTTAAAAGAAAATTGAGTTCATACTGCTGAGAAAAAGTTTTTGCACAAAGTTTGTACTGCTAGGCAAAAGTTTGTACTGCTAGCGTAAAACTTTGTATTGTTGGGTAGCCGTTAGTACTGTTTGGGTAATAGCCGTGTTTTATTAATAGCCGTTGGAAGTGTAGGGTATGTTTGTGTAATTTTTACTTAAAGGGTATAAATCCCCAATTGCGTCACACAATTTGTTTTACGCACACATAACTCTCTCTCCTTCAAGCCCTAATAGAATTTTAATCGTCATATTGAAAAATTCCCAAATCAACTCATAATGTCGAATCTAACTTTTACCGAACCTCATAATAATGTTGCCTTTTTAGAAAAATCTAATGAGTCTGTAGATTTTACTAAGATCATTGATTTCCTTAATGCAAGCTATATTAAGTTTTCATGAACAGTAAAACCTACTATATATACTTCTAACATTATCTAGTTTTGGTCGTCTGCTTAGGCCAAAACTATTAATGGGGAAGTACAAATCCATGCCCTTGTAGATGGGCATAGGATCCGCATTACAGAGGCGTCTATTCGAAGAGATCTTCTCCTAGATGATGCTAATGGAGTTGAGAATCTTCCGAATACTACAATCTTTGATAAACTTTCACTGATGGGCTATGAGACAAAATCAAATGCTTTAAAGATTTATAAAGGTAATTTTTCTCATCATTGGAAATTCTTAATCCATACTGTCTAAGTCCAAAGACCACTACGTGGAATGAATTTAGCAGTAATTTGGCTTCTGCTATAATTTGTTTGGCTGAAAATACTCAAAGATTTAATTTTTCTAAATTAATTTTTGATAGTATGGTTAAGAACTTGGATAGTTCTTCGGGTAAATATTTTCTATATCCAAGGTTTTTGCAACTCTTTCTGGACAACCAATTGGAAAATAAGAAAAGTCACAAAAGAGTTTATTCCACTCCCTGCTTTACCAAAAAGGTGTTTTCTAACATGAGGAGGGATGGAAAAGATTTTTCAGGGAAAGTGACACCTTTGTTTCCAACAATGGTGGCACTAGCCCAAATCCAAATAGGTGAAGGTTCAGCAATCCCAGCTGGTACCCATCACACACCCACAATTTTGGCAACATCTCATCAACAACAACAAAAGACCTATAAACGTAGGACTCACACCAAGAACACTGAGCTACCTTAGGCTAGTGGTTCTATACCAACTGTTGCAGATGAGGCTGTCACTGATGGGGAGAGTGACATGTTGGCAAGGGCTGCCACTACTGTGTCTAGCTTAGAAGCAGCACAGGACAATGGTAACATCATTAAGACCCGAACCAAGACAACTTCTAATGAGTCAGATCCTTATGGAACTGATTCAGGTGAAGGACCGAGTCACCTGGAAACAATGGGGGGTTCAGATGTTCATCCTAGGGGTGAGACTGAAGTTAACTTTTCCAATGATCCACCTCTCGGGCTAGGTAACACAAGCCGAAGTGGTAAGGATAGTATGCAACTTTTAAACGAATTGATGGATACATGTACCAAACTGTCTGCACAAATTCTTGATCTGCAAACACTAAACTGCTTCTCAAGATGGAGTAATCAAAGCTCAAGGTGGGGAGATAAAGGCTTTGAAAAGAAGAGTTAGATATTTTGAAGGAGTCAAAGGATCAAGAATTCCCAAACACAAGGTTAAATATTCTGAAGCTTCAAAGGATGCTCCCAAACAGGGGGGAATGAAGGGAAAGTTTCAGGGGAGGTTAAAAAGGGTGAAAGTGTTGGTGCAGAGAATGAACCTATGGATTTTGTAGTTGCTGATAACCAAGGGAATCAAGTGGTGATTGATAGCTATTTGGCTAAGGGTACTACTGCTGATAGTGCTGCTGATCAGCGTGTTAGTGCTACTAGTGGTCCAGAAGTTATTACTGCTAGTGAGCCAATTACAACTGCTATTACAGAAGATAATGCTGCTACACCAGAGGATACAAATGTTGCTAGTGTACTTACTGAGCTAAAGACATCAAAGCCAGTAACCAAAGGTGTTGTGATACAAGAGCCATCATCAAAGCCAAAAGCTAAACAATCAACTCCACATGTAGAAGGCAAAGGCAAAGGGATTCTTATTGAAGAGCCTGTGGAGAAACCATTATCCAAAGAGAAGCAATTAGAACTTGATGCTGAAGTTGCTGAGAAATTAGCACAAGAGTTTGAAGCAGAAAATCAGAGAATTTTGGAACAAAAGAGAATACAAAAAGAAGAAGATGCTGAAAATGCAGAGTTAATGGCTGCATGGGATAAGGAAAGGGCTCAGGTTGATGCTGATTGGGAACTTGCTAGGAAACTACACCAAGAAGAGCAAGATCAGTACACAATAGATGAAAGAGCCAGGATGCTGAAAGAACTCATTGATACAAGAAAGAAGTTCTATGCAGCACAAAGATATGCAGCTAAGAAGAACAAGCCACCCACTCCAGCACAAAGAAGAGCTTTCATGTGTGCTTATTTGAAGAATATGGACAATTGGAAACTAAAAGATTTGAAATTGTTGAATGATAAGAGAATTGAAGAATTATATGCAATTGAAAAGAGAAAGAAAGAAAGCTTCTTGAATGATGAAGTGGTGAAGGGCAGTGAAGAAAAGAAAGAAGAGAGAACAAGTTCAAAGAGAACAGGTGAATAGTTGGAATTAAAAATAAGTAAAAAGAAGAACACTGAGCACAAAGCAGAGAAAAAACAGAGCAGAGAACATAAGAAAACTGAGCAAGCTGTTGATATAGAACAAATTCAAGGTCACAATGAACTTGTTGTTGTCTCTGTAGAAAAATCTGAAGGAGAAGTCATGGATGCAGAACCTTTAAGTGTTAAACAACCCATTTTGGATTTCAAGTCTGGATTTCATGGGAAATAAGTTTATTATGATATTAAGAAGCATGATGGTTCTTCTAGAAGGTTTGTAAGCTATCATCAAATGGTTCATAATTTTGATAGACAAGATATGGTGACTCTATGGAGGTTATACAAAGAAAGATTTGGGTATAAGACACTAGAACAAGTCTATGATAGAGTCGTCTGGAAAACTTGAAGGTAATGTTTGAACCAAGTCAGCAGGATGAATGTTGGAGAAAGCTAAGTCATAACACTGTTATAGAATGGAAGCTTTTTCAGGGATGTGGAGTACATGTTTTAACTTTACATGAGATAGTGATCTACATGCTTGCTACCCTTTAAAGTTTCACAAAGTCATTCTATATCAGATGTTGTGTGGGAAGAAACGACTCCAGCTTCAGTTTACTTATGATGAGATGGCTTATACATTGCTCAAGAAAATCGAAAAGAATCTAGGACCCAAGAATATGTCAAAGAATTAATTATTTGGGATCATCCTCTCAGTATTTGTTCAAGCTTAAATAGAAACTTGATGATTTTGGGAGAAAATATCAAGTTTAGGGGAGGATTGTTGGGTTTTAGAGCTGCTGCTATTTGTTTAGTTAAGACTGCTGATGGAATTTGCTCAAAGACATTGTTGTTGCTAGTACAAATTGTTACAACTGCTAGTTCAACATAACAACAGCTGAAGAGTTTATACTGCCAGAGTGTATAGTTAGTACTGCTTATAAGATAAATATGTATAGTCGATTACATAAGTTATATTGGATTTATTCAATATTAGCTTAACCTTTACAAGGTAAGGGAAAGCGAGCAAGTGCTCAACGTATATGGTTATGCCTTTATATAGTGCAGGCATTTGGTTGAAAAAAATAGTGTTTGGTATGAAAGATTCTCAAATGCAGGAATTTGTTTGAAAAAACCAGTATTACCTATGAAAGATTCTCAATTACAGGCAATTTGTTGAAAAAAACAGTGGTTGAAAAAGTAGTCAATGTGAAGTCATGCATGTGACTATTACCCACTTGTTTTACTACTGCATTAAACTAGATAGACTATAAAATCCCAGCATTGTAATAGGGCAAATGAAGAGTCATGACTAATAGTCTGAACTCAATTCAGTGAATATCGAATTAGACTTAAACAAGATAGACTATAAAATCCCATATCTAACCCCTCAAAATTACATAAGTTATCAAAAATGTGTGATCATATGTTTCGAATTGTGACTACACACTACTAGAAAAAGGGCTATTCTTGACTCCAAATGCGAGTCAAGAAGAGGCTTTATGACGCGCAAATGCGAGTCAAGGATGGACCCGTCATAAAGCTTCATGACTCGCATTTGTGCGTCATCCCTCTATGACGCGCAATTATGACCCACGTTTTATGACTCTCCTTTTTGCGTGTCATAACCTAATTTTTTTTTTAAAAAAAAATTAATTTTTTCCATTTCCTAATTTTATATTAAATGACAATTAAAAACCTGATAATACAAAATTAAAAACACAAATATCAAAATAACGCATTTCATATATATATATATATATATATATATATATATATATATATATATATATATCAAAAACAATGAGGTTAATTCAAGTACTAATTCACGATAAGTCACAAGTTAATTAACGACAAAAATTACATATCGATAGTAATTCACAAGTTAGTTTGACAGCTTCCACATCGACCACTGAGTATACAACAAGACTACCCGAGTCATCCGTGCAACTCTCCTGAAGCAGTAGTTCGACATTTTGGGACGAGTTGCTAGCCACCTGTTCCCAAAACTGGGCAGTTAACTAATTAGTAAAAACCAACTAGGACTAGAAGCTTAAAGGGCAGATTAAGCTATGAATAAGCTGGAGGCAACTGAAAATTAATTAAGCAGATTGAGATAAGCTAGATAAAGACTAAATAAGCCACAAAAAAGGGCAAATAAGCACTGAATTCCACTCTATAGGACTGCTGAAACAGTCTGCAAATATGCCAGGGTGCAGGGCAACTTCAGCTTATTTGAAGGCTGTGAAAAGCTGTAATAAGCTAAACAAGAAATCCTGAAAAAAATTACTATTAATAGATATAATTTGAGTGACTCTAATAATCCACAATATCAGCTCCTAACATCTAAGTTATTTCCGTTTTTTTAGAGCTAGCTTCTTTTTTACCCTGCATTCATAATTCGGAAAATGAGTACTTTTGGCTCACCACACAGTACTATCTTGAGAGAAATACTTGCACTATAATCACCAGAGGTCAGGCTGCTGTTTAAATTAGGCATAATGATAACATAGATATCGGTAATGAAAGACGAAAACTGACAAATCTAAGGCAAAAATAGCTTACATGTTTTGTGGCAGATGATGATGCGGTAGCATGTGTATCTTGTACCGTCTCCAACAAGATCATACGAGTATACTCACTTACAACACTAGTCTGCATGCTCAGTTTTGCCACCTGTCAACAAAAGAACGCAGAACAGCCAATTTTTCTCACTTCTTAAAAGAATTTCACGAGAAAGTTATCAAAGCGAGGGAGTTTATTAAGACAAGCACTTAAGGTAGCCCAGTATATATAAGCAAAGTATATTGACCTTTTCCTCAAGCTTTTTATCTTGTGAAAACCATGCTTGTATCGTGTATTGCTCAATTTGTTGCTTCGCCAGGACCTGGTGACCAGAAGGAAATCAAATAAACAATGAGCCAACCCAAAGAAGGAAAAAGAAAACATAAGAAAAAAAAAGACAACAAAGATAAACCTAGTACAATAAGTGCAGTTCTGATATATACATGCAATTGGTATAAATATTTACACACTAATATAATGAAAACCTCAAAGCATTTGTTCAGATGAGGTAGCTTTACCTTGTCAAGAGGTATGTCCTTTGGCCGCTGGACTTTCAGGTCAATGGTGAAGCTACTCATATCGGCACGGACCCCCCTTACTTTCAGAGTTTCAGGAAAACCACCCCTGTACTGCCCAAATAGTATTAATGGCCCTTCCGAACATACATCTGGTACAACTGATGGATAAACCTGATGAAATAGAAGACAATTACATTACATATCTAGATATATGTAGAAAAATATAAAGTACAATAAGGTATTTATGTAAGAGAAATATGGATAAAGGATATTTAACTCAAGTCACAAATTTGTAAAGTTTATGACAAGGGAAACCTGAAATCATGAATATAGAATAAACCTAAGTTTCCATGAACACATAATGCGCGAGAAATGAAACCATACCTCAAGAGTATCAAGATCGTCTAGACCATCAATTTCAACGTTCAGCACAACCGTTGAAGCAGCTCTGGAAAACAAAGCTTCCATTTGAGCTACAACTGAATCTGATCAAATATACACATTTGCCAGTTTATCATTAGTAACTTCACAATAGCTGCCGCCATTTCATTAAATCAAACAACTTCTCAAACTCATTTCGCTTTTAAAACAAACAAGCTTTACTCATGAAATCTTTCCCTAGGTTGGAAAAAATGAACTACCTGCATCAGGCGCAGCATCAAAATGGCCCCTACCAATCATTGCAAGCATTCGCAAAAAGTATTGGTTGCAGAATGAACCTACAACTAATGCAGAAAAAAACATACCCGTTTGCTACTAATGGCGTCAAGTGTATCATGACCAGAAATGGCTTGAAGAAGAATGCCAGCATCAGCAACCGTTGTGCCAAAGCACCCAATAACATCCAGTGAAGATGCATACGCCATCAGCCCATATCGTGAGACACGGCCATATGTCGGCTTTAATCCTACAACACCACAAAAAGACGCCGGTTGTCTTACACTTCCACCAGTATCACTTCCCAATGATACTACACACTGCCTAGCGGAAACAGCTGCAGCTGAGCCTCCTGATGACCCCCCTGGTACACATTCAAGGTCCCATGGATTTGTTGTAACCTAATGAGTAGTAAAACGCATTCACTAAACCAACTCTCAGGTCAACAAAGCTAGACCCTTATTATTAACTAGTATCACATATGACATAACACCTATATTAAGAATTTAACCAGAATCCGCATTACATTCCCGGAAAACCAACTATTATTTCCTAACGAAACCATAGACTCTTCTACAATTTCACCAGTAAAATCCGAAACCAAAACATAAACTCTTCTAATATCTTATTAATAACATTCAAGTAGCACATAACACATTTACGCCCAAAAAACACATTTCAGTAAAAGATAAAATAATACCTGTATCAAGATTCAAAGCCTTCATATTCTCCGTTAGGGTTTCCACTTCTTTCAATTTATCTGAAGAAAAAAACACAGCAATTAAACATCAATTACACAAAATATATATAAAATCAAAACCCTAAATAAGCAAATAACGATCAGGAATTGAATATACCTTCCATGAATTGGTGAAATTAGAGATCGGGGCGGTGCGAATACACGATACTTGATGGATCGATAATGAAAAAGATGTATGTGTGTGGTGCTTATTGTTTCTTGTGTGGTGCTGAATCACGGTGCGAATACACGATACGCGTTGTGGTGCTAGAGTAACGGTGAGGTGGTGTTTGAGCGCGTGAGTCACGTCAAATGGAAGGGGAGATGGTGGTGAGTGTTTTGTTGGTGGTGGTGTGCTTGTTCGGGTGGCCGTGATGGTGTCTTGGGTGGTGGCAGTTGGCGGCGCAGAGAAGAGAGAAAGAGAGTATGTGAGTTTAAGTGATAATGAAGAAGAGAAGATGATAGGTAGGGTTTTATTAGTTGTAGGGACTTGAGAGCGGGAAGTGTTTTTGGCCAAAAATTAAACAATCAGATGCTAAAAAAAAACATAGATGACCCCTGTTTATGACGAAGCAAAACGAGCGTCATCTAGCAGGTTAAATTTTAACTGATTATGACCCATATGTTATGACGCTTCTGAAAACGAGTCATCCCCAATAGAAAATTTACACGTTATGACTCTTATTTTATGACTTTGCTCTTTGCGCGTCATCTTGTAGCGTGCGTCATAAAATGCGAGTCAAGGATAGACCTTTTTCTAGTAGTGACACTTAAATAATGTGTGAAAAAATATGACTCTATGATTTAGACACCTAAATAAATACTTCATGTGACCATATATAACATCTTGAATTTAGTTATACAAACACTCAATGTGACTAATATCAAGGTTAATGATAACTGAGTTCACATTTTGCTATAAATAATAGTCACATGAATATTTCACAATGTGACTATTTTGAATGTATTTTTCACATATAATACCCTTATAATGTGGCCATAAACATAATTTAGATACACATTTGTGATATGGTGTGACTATTGTAAAGCCTATAGTCACATGATCGTGCTACAATTAAATGTGACTATACACATTAGGATTTGGCAGGCAAACACACACTAAACTTTAGAGACACATATTAACTTACGTGACCATATGTATCGAATTTTGATTACACTTAATCATGTATGCCTATGGTTTAGTGTGACCATATATGACATTTGGTCACACTGTTCAAGTGTGTGACATATATTTGTCACTTTTAAATGCATATCGTGACTAATGCTTCAAACTTACTTTTCAGTTATCACACATTTCAAATTCATATGTGGCTAAATTTTCAACAAAAACTAGCAGTCACTTTTAAATAATGTGTGACAAACTTGACTATATGATTTAGCCACATACACAATTACTTCATGTGACCATATATGGATTTTGGTCACACTGTTCAATTTTTTGACATATATTTGTCACATATGTATATATATAGTGTGACTAATGTTTCAAACTTATTTGTATCTGTCACACGTCCCAAATTATAAGTGGCTAAATAATAAAAAAAAAAATTACCAGATACCTCTAGTCACAAAAATATTCAAATGTGTGACAATGAAATTCTGAAATGGTCACACAAGTCGGATCAAGTGTGGCTGTGTATTTTATTCTGGTACATTTAGTCACATAAATATGTTACTGTGTGGCCGTTCAAAATACCACATGTGTGACAAAATCCCATATCTGTACTAGTCGATGAAACCTTTAGGGAAGATAGAACTCGACATGACGTTCGAGAATGAAGTGTTATACTATAAAATGACAATGAAGTATAAAGTAATCCTAACCCCCTCTCCGTATAATGAGATCTTAGGGAGGACTGTTCTGAAGACGGTCAGGGCAATCCCCTGTACCATACATTCAATGATGAAATTCCCCACGCCGCGGGGAGTAGCAACTTTAGTAACCCGGACGGTAGTCTTCTGACGGAGGAGGTCCTGGTTAATCCGGCTTTCCTAGAGCAGCTGGTGATAATCGGAAGAAGCTTGTCGAAAGAATGTAAAACCAAACTCAAGATATTGCTAAAGAAGAATGTGGATATCTTCGCCTAGGAACTGTCCGACATGACAGGAGTCCCTAGGAGGATCATCAAATATACCCTAAACGCAAATCCCTGAATTGATCCGGTATGTCAGAAACCCAGGATGTTGTCCCCTGATAGAAGTGGGGCGGTGACGAAGGAAGTGGAGGAATGGGTTAAGGTAGGCATTGTTCATCCCATCAAATACCCAACATGGATGCTTACAAGGGATATCACCTGGTGCAAATGGCTAACGAAGACGAAGAGAAAACGGCTTTCTACACGGATCAAGGGACATATTGTTATACAAACATGTCGTTTGGACTAAAGAACGCATGCGAAACGTACCAAAGGATGGTGGACTCGGCCTTCCAATAGCAATTAGGGAGGAATTTGGAAGCATATGTAAATGACATGGTTATTAAAAGTAAAGAAGAAAATGGAATGCTAGCGGATATAGCCGAAACATTCGACAACCTCCGAAGGATTAACATGAAGCTAAACCCTAATAAATATTCCTTCAGAATGGAGGAGAGAAATTCCTGGGGTACATGGTCACCTCGAAAGGGATCCGGGCCAACCCAAGGAAGACTAAGTAGCTTATAGACATGCAATCGCCCAGAAGCTTGAAGGAAATGTAGAGCCTCAGCGGATAGCTAGCGGGACTTTATCGGTTTCTATATTGTTCGGCAAAAAGGTCGTTGCCATTCTTTGACACACTGAAGAATATAACCAAGGAAAATAAGGATGAGTACAGGTGGATGGAGGAGGAGGAAAAATCCTTCCAATACATGAAGCAACTCATAGCAGACCTGCCATCTTTGACCACGCCGGTGGCAAAGAAACTTTGTATGTATACTTGGCTGCCTCAAAGGAGGCTGTAAGCGAGGTCCTCCTAACTGAAAGGAAAGGTAACAGTGCCTGGTACACTATGTGAGTCGTACACTCAACGAAGCAGAGAAAAACTATGCACCAATGGAGAAGCTGGGATTTTTGCTACTACACATGTCACGTAGATTACGGAGAAAGTTCGAAGCACACCCTATCAAAGTATCTAACCTTCCCATGACAAACGGGTGTATTACTTGGAAGAAGGCGAAGTGATGACTGGGGAATTAGGACAACTTCGCGACTACTCTAACTTATAGGTTTTGACACTAGTGTATGACTCTATGACTTCTAAGGGTTCATAGTGATGGGCATACCTAATTCCTAATGTGTCAAAAGAGCATAGTGTGGGTGTAAACTTTACAAGCAAATCATGTAAAATGCACATAAGGAATAAACGCAACCATGATGCAAAACATGATAATCATTTAGCATTTAAGATCATGAAGAAATTTAATCATGTCTTATGAGAACATGTTATCATTTTGAAACACGTATGTGGGATGCAAGCAATCTAGGTTTGCTAAGGCAGATCCTAATTACTACTTGTTTAAAATGAAATCCTAACGGGAGATAAAATTCACCGATGTAAACTATCTCTAGTCAAATGTAGGAATGAAAATTTTTCAAGTTGGAGAATTAGTATGAGACTATCACTAGTGGTGCTCAATTAAGGCTAAACACGACCATTTTTACGGGTTATACACGAACCCAACTTCTCTCCTGGAAGCAATTCAACCGTTAGGTCAAATTAAATTTCTAGTGCGATAGGTTCTCCAGTAGTCATTCTCATGTTAGAAAAATTCAAATTCTCATATTTGCCTATCGAAGTATAGCAAAGATGATATTAGCTTGTTTCGCTAATATATGGCCTAATATGACTCAACTAACCACACTTTCAAATTTGGTTAAGAGAATGACATGTCTTACACAACTCCTAACAAAGGCAAGCGAAATGTTTTTAATTTCGTATTTGAGATTTAGAGGTTATTTGATGAAGATGGTGTATTTTATGATCTATTGGACATCATCTTTGTTTGTTGAGTTGTTACATGTTATTTTAACATGACTTGGTTTCCTAGAACCAAGAGACACTCTAATGTGATACAATGTAGAACCTACTACATCGTGTGTATTTCAAGAATGCTCCATTGCATATCTTGAGAAAGAATCTAGTGAAGGTTACATACCTCAATAGATCTTGTGAGCATTATATTAAAAATAAGACATATTGTATATTTCAACAAATATGCTTTTCTAAGAGGAAACTTATCACTCTTACGAATGTTTTGTGAAACAAGTATTTTAGTGTATGACCAATTTTACTTGTTTATGCGATGACACATGTCTTATTAGGTTATTATTCAACTCTAATGTCCTATATTTGTTAACAGGATGCAATGTATTCTCTTGTAGCATAACCATTCATGTTACAAAGAAAATAAGATGCATAAGATATAAGTTATCTTTTGTCAATCTTTTGATAAGAGAAATACATGTGATATTCTCAAAGATTGATGACTTACATAATAGTTAATAACATATTATGTGTGACACATTTACTAGACATGTGACTTTGAGTGTTGAGTCGTTCATGAGCAAAGTTTACATATGTTGTTTGTTTGCTCGTGTTTGGTTTTTCGGAAATGACACATTTACTTATTGCATTGCAATGTAAATTACTTGTATATTTCGGATGAAACATCCAAGTTGTCAATCCTACTTGGTTGTGTATTTTTTGCATCTTTTAAACATATTAGTTTAATGTTTGGAACACAACCATTGGACAACAAGACTCAATATGGCATCTTCAACACAAGTGTGAGTTATGATCCGATGCATATTATTTTCGTCTTGAGAGGACGTCATTATTTTCATAACAATCGAGTGTGATTAAGTATGTAGATTCAAGAAAATATGTTTCATCATGTTTTGATGTTATCTTGAAGCTAAACAAATAATGACTCCAATTTCATGTCCACACTCGACAACTTGTCAATTAGATTCGATGATGATATCAATCATAATTTGAATAATGAATTGATATGTACTCGAGATCTTTCTTGACCCTCACAATCACTCCTTTTTTAAAAAGAAAATAAAAATTTAAGGAGTGTGTTCCATTTATTCAAACACTAGTTGTATGTGTGAGGTTAATGACAAATTAAGTTACTACTTCGATATTGTCATTTATTTTTATTTGAGAAAAACTATTTATATTATTAAGTATAATACTTTTAGTTTTTCGACACCTCATTAGTATAAAAATAATTATCTTAACTATTTTTATACAACATACGTAAAATACTAAATGTTTAAAACATTTTGTATGTGTGTTAAATCGATGCAAATTTAATACATTTTCTGTTACATAAATACTATTGTATTAAAATGACCTTTTATCTTGTTTAGACAACCCATGGTCAAACAAGACAAAATGATGTAATGTTTTAAAGATCATGTTATGGATTTTATGAAAGTGTTAAGTATTTTGAGGTGATATACTTTTTACACTTAAACCTTTGGAAAAATAATTGTGTAAGACAATATTTTTCGACACACATGATCTACCAACTTAGTTTCTATTCCTAAGAAAGTTACTAAACCATTTTGAAAACTTGCAACAAATGCAAGACAAATGGTTGACGCCTATATGCAATGCAAACTAATTACTTAATATAGTGCAAGTGATTTAGCATGAGCCTTATAAATGCATAAACTTGAAAACTATAATAAGCAAATAGCAATTTAGCTTAACACACAAAAAATACTTATCGTCATTTTGTGTATTAGGTATAACAATGTATACTAAGCTTTATTTTATTTGAAAATGAATTGGTTTCCTCCCCATTTCAAAGCTTTTTGATGAGTCACTTTGAAAACACGTCAAGGTTTATGTAATACCCGAAAATCTAAAACATGTAAAATGACTAAAATGCCCCTGCAAGTTTAAAAATTAATTAAAAGCTTATAAAGTCCCGAATCGATTCCAAACTGCTGGCAATGAACAAGTTATGATCCCAAATAATTTTAACAACTTCATTTAACATTTATACAAGCCAAGAAAATTACCAAATTGCCCTTGGGCGCCTAATATAGAATTTAAATTCAAAGTTATGAATTAATAAAAAGGAAACTTAATGGAATTAAATAGAAATTAAGGGGAGATAATCATGCCATTAAATCATTTGACCAAAATCCCGAAATTTTGGTCTTTTATTCCTCTAAAACTCGTTCACTTCACAATTCACATAGCACACATATTTTTTTCTCTCAAAATTCCAATCCGATCAAACCCTAATACACAAAATAATTCTCTCTTCATCCATTCGAATTTTTGGAAGTGAAACACTATTTTTCCTGTGTTCTTAAGGGTCTCAAGAGTCCTAGAAAAATAATACTTTGAATTGTGGTGGCCGGATTCAAAGGTTTTCGAAAATTCTTGTTTAATTCAACCCGAAAGGTAATAATTCCATTTTTGATTCATTTGATCTTGGAAAATTCGTTTCTTATTTTTATGGTGTTCCTCACATCATATGTGACCTGTGAAAATTGGTTTTATGATTTTTAGATCGTTTTTGAAGTCGTGGTGATTTATGGTACATTTTGGCTATTCGCGTACATATTAAATCGTGCGTCTCGTTCTACACGTTCGAATCTTGATTTGGTATTTTTCTCAGACCCTATATATGTTATGAACACCAAATAAAATGTAAAAGTCGATCCATGCATGATCTAACAATTATTTGTGAATTAAATATTAAAAACGTGTATAAACCCTAAATAATTAAATTCGAATTTTTGAGGCTTCGTATTTATTTTATTTGGACTCCATATGATCATACTAATCTGGGAAAAATTATATTTCGAATTTTTAAGGCCTAAAATAATTATTCTTGATTTATTTAGTTTTACCGATTTTAAAGAAATTAAAAAGAATAAAAGAAAAATTTTGGGAAAATTATCAAACCGATCGAGCTAGGGTTTTGAGGTAATGAAACCTGGAAATTAACATGGTATAATGATGATAGAATGATGGTATAATGATTTGGATTAATAGGGTTCGATTTAGACAAGATTTCATGTGTAACGATTTGGAAATAATAAGTTAAGGGTGTGTTTTGTAATTTCTAAAACTTGTGGGTCAGTTTTAAAACTTAATTTAGATCATGTACTTGCTAGGAAAAATATAAAAGGAAGGGGTCTAATGTCATTTTTGTATTTTAGAGGGTTAAAATGTTTTTAGGGTTTTATTATGGCTCGAATTATAAAATTATTAAATAGAGGGACTAAACTTGTAATTTCTGAAACTTGGGGCTGTTTTGAGTAATTTAATCTATTCAGGGGGTTATGTGTAAATTTGGTGATTTAATGGGTTAATATGTAATTATGAATAATATAAAGTTGAAATTATAAATTAAAGGACTAAATATGTAACTTTGTAAACTAGAGGGACCTATTGTGTAAATTCTGTAAAATTGAGGATACATTTTTATAATATGATAAAATAAGTGACCATTGTGAAACTTTGATGAATTAAGGGTCTGAAGTGTAACTTTTGAAACTAAAGGGATATAAAGTGTAAATTATGAAACCTAAAGGACTAAAAGAGTAACTTGAGGAATCTAAAAGCTAAAATGGAAAGTTACTTAAAAAGGAAGGGTTTGTAATTCATGTCGTTACTCCTCTAGGTGTGAAGAGGGAGTAGTCTTGTGCTCTTGATCATCTTTCCAGTATTTTCCGTTATCAGCAATAAGGTACAGATATTCTGCCCTTCTCTAGTAAGGTGCCTTCGTCTCATTTTCTGATTTCTGGTTCATTTTTATGTTTCCTTGTTCCGTGAACCTTGCTTGTTTTCTTATAATGATTTGTCATGAACCTTACTATAAACCCTGACTTGAACTTTGAAATATTTGATATGAACCATTCAACTTGAACCCTTGTTTGAACTCCTGTCCTGACCCTTTGTTCTAAACCATGTCTTGAACCCTGATATAAATCATGACCTGGACCACCTGACACCTGATACTTGAACCTGACACCCGATACTTGAACCTGATACCTAGTACATGATACTGATTTTTGATGATACCTGATACATGATACTGATTCCTGATGCATGACACCTGATACATGATTCATGATACCTGACCTTAACCCACAGTTTGATACTACGAGCCACTCACTAGGCATGAGGGTTTCATGTCCATGTCAGTCAATGCACCGATGGCATGACTCTAGGGTAGGAGAGTGATGACCTATCCCGTCCCTGTTATGATTATGATTTACGTAGAGGCAGACTTTGGCCACCTGAGGCGTATGGATGCATCCTAGACTTGACCTGACCTGACATGTTACATGATATATTATTTATGGTGACTGATGGTGTGTGCGATACACGTCTTTCACACTCTGGGAGCTAGCTACTCCATTTCTGATTCCTGGGATTAGTGAGAGGAACATCTCTCTGCATGGCGGTATGATTATGATTTCATGTTCATGTTTCTGGGCTCGTAGAGGATTACTGTTTTCCATGCACTTTATAGACTTATGACCTTTACCTTTCATTACTGACACCCTATGGTACGATACTGGATTTATCTCTGTACTGGGCTTGGTAGGTTTGGGCTTGATGGGATCTTTTGATATACTTCACCATTACTCATGATACTATCCATGTTTCTTATATCTCTGTATAACCTTTATATCTCTTCTCATCTATTATTACATCATGTACGATTCTTTCTATTCTCCCTATTTCATTATTATTGTTGTTACCGTTATATCTGTTCACTGAGCTCGTGTAGCTCAGCCGCGTTTCTTTTCCCGCGGCAGGTATTTAAGCTAGGAGCTGGGGTATGGCTTTTGGGAAGAGTGTATCTGAGTGAAGCTTGTTTCAGTTGGATTATTTCACCATTTGGATTTTGTTATGTATTTCATTATTTCTGTCTTACCTTTGTAATTAAGTCTTGATGACTTACTCTTTTGATTTATGTATTGATTTCCGCTGTTTTATTCGAGGATGCTATGTTTATTCTGATATGAAACCATGTACTTGTGACATCTTTGCCCTTGTCGGGTCGGGGTGTTACAATTTATGGTATCAGAGATACAGGCACCCGAAAACCTTCGGCTTAGGCCATTTGACCTGTGAGGATCTGGGTAGACATTAGGTTTCCGTTCGCGCACTCTCTTTCGTTGCTTCTGTTATCCTACTTGCTCATGTCGACACCTTTCGTATTCTAGTTTGTCATCAATATACTCCTTCTGATCGTTCTGCTAATCGTGTAGATGGTGTCCACGCGCGCTCGAGAGTACTCCGCACGGAAAAAGCAACGATGGACTATCGTTTATCCTACCGGCAACAGGAAGATTGGGAAGATATGGAGAACGGCAAGGAGAAAGTTAATTCCTGCTAGTATATGGCCGTGTTATATCGAGGAGGAGCTGACCATAGTGAACCAAGATGGAGCAGAAGTACTAGAGTACTCCACCCAGGTGATCTACAAAGATGGAGCGACCATTCGGTACGCAGGCAAGTGCCCCAATTTCATTGAGGAGCATGGAGTGGTACGAATCCAGCCCCGCAACGTGGACAACCTCGAGAATGACAAGAAGGACCCTGCCAACGCGACTCCTGCCTCAGCCTGAAGAGATCGCCTGCATGATTTGTTTCCTTCTGTTTGTTTGAATGATTTGATACGCATGTTTCCTTTCCGTTTATGACGCAGTGACCTTCTCTTGATTTTCGTACGAATATTTTGGATTTTGATCTAATAATTCCATTCCAAGTTGAACTCTGAGATTTTGGCTTGATTTGTTTTGAGTATTTTATGATCATGATCCGATGGAAGAAACCAGGTATGTACTTCATTCTGCTCTACCCTAAGAGATTTTACTCTACCCGTTTATCTCCGTCATTACATGATGAAGTCCGTTATGCTATTCCAAGTCTGCTGCAAGTAACGCTTATCTGATCCGGCATGTTCTGTCTCGTTTCTGTCATGTTCGCTCTTCTATGTCCCTGCAAATTTCGAGGACGAAATTTTTTTGTTAGTGGGGAAGAGTTGTAATACCCGAAAATCTAAAACATGTAAAATGACTAAAATGCCCCTGCAAGTTTAAAAATTAATTAAAAGCTTATAAAGTCCCGAATCGATTCCAAACTGCTGGCAATGAACAAGTTATGATCCCAAATAATTTTAACAACTTCATTTAACATTTATACAAGCCAAGAAAATTACCAAATTGCCCTTGGGCGCCTAATATAGAATTTAAATTCAAAGTTATGAATTAATAAAAAGGAAACTTAATGGAATTAAATAGAAATTAAGGGGAGATAATCATGCCATTAAATCATTTGACCAAAATCCCGAAATTTTGGTCTTTTATTCCTCTAAAACTCGTTCACTTCACAATTCACATAGCACACATATTTTTTTCTCTCAAAATTCCAATCCGATCAAACCCTAATACACAAAATAATTCTCTCTTCATCCATTCGAATTTTTGGAAGTGAAACACTATTTTTCCTGTGTTCTTAAGGGTCTCAAGAGTCCTAGAAAAATAATACTTCGAATTGTGGTGGCCGGATTCAAAGGTTTTCGAAAATTCTTGTTTAATTCAACCCGAAAGGTAATAATTCCATTTTTGATTCATTTGATCTTGGAAAATTCGTTTCTTATTTTTATGGTGTTCCTCACATCATATGTGACCTGTGAAAATTGGTTTCATGATTTTTAGATCGTTTTTGAAGTCGTGGTGATTTATGGTGCATTTTGGCTATTCGCATACATATTAAATCGTGCGTCTCGTTCTACACGTTCGAATCTTGATTTGGTATTTTTCTCAGACCCTATATATGTTATGAACACCAAATAAAATGTAAAAGTCGATCCATGCATGATCTAACAATTATTTGTGAATTAAATATTAAAAACGTGTATAAACCCTAAATAATTCAATTCGAATTTTTGAGGCTTCATATTTATTTTATTTGGACTCCATATGATCATACTAATCTGGGAAAAATTATATTTCGAATTGTTAAGGCCTAAAATAATTATTCTTGATTTATTTAGTTTTACCGATTTTAAAGAAATTAAAAAGAATAAAAGAAAAATTTTGGGAAAATTATCAAACCGATCGAGCTAGGGTTTTGAGGTAATGAAACCTGGAAATTAACATGGTATAATGATGATAGAATGATGGTATAATGATTTGGATTAATAGGGTTCGATTTAGACAAGATTTCATGTGTAACGATTTGGAAATAATAAGTTAAGGGTGTGTTTTGTAATTTCTAAAACTTGTGGGTCAGTTTTAAAACTTAATTTAGATCATGTACTTGCTGGGAAAAATATAAAAGGAAGGGGTCTAATGTCATTTTTGTATTTTAGAGGGTTAAAATGTTTTTAGGGTTTTATTATGGCTCGAATTATAAAATTATTAAATAGAGGGACTAAACTTGTAATTTCTGAAACTTGGGGCTGTTTTGAGTAATTTAATCTATTCAGGGGGTTATGTGTAAATTTGGTGATTTAATGGGTTAATATGTAATTATGAATAATATAAAGTTGAAATTATAAATTAAAGGACTAAATATGTAACTTTGTAAACTAGAGGGACCTATTGTGTAAATTCTGTAAAATTGAGGATACATTTTTATAATATGATAAAATAAGTGACCATTGTGAAACTTTGATGAATTAAGGGTCTGAAGTGTAACTTTTGAAACTAAAGGGATATAAAGTGTAAATTATGAAACCTAAAGGACTAAAAGAGTAACTTGAGGAATCTAAAAGCTAAAATGGAAAGTTACTTAAAAAGGAAGGGTTTGTAATTCATGTCGTTACTCCTCTAGGTGTGAAGAGGGAGTAGTCTTGTGCTCTTGATCATCTTTCCAGTATTTTCCGTTATCAGCAATAAGGTACAGATATTCTGCCCTTCTCTAGTAAGGTGCCTTCGTCTCATTTTCTGATTTCTGGTTCATTTTTATGTTTCCTTGTTCCGTGAACCTTGCTTGTTTTCTTATAATGATTTGTCATGAACCTTACTATAGACCCTGACTTGAACTTTGAAATATTTTATATGAACCATTCAACTTGAACCCTTGTTTGAACTCCTGTCCTGATCCTTTGTTCTAAACCATGCCTTGAACCCTGATATAAATCATGACCTGGACCACCTGACACCTGATACTTGAACCTGACACCCGATACTTGAACCTGATACCTAGTACATGATACTGATTTTTGATGATACCTGATACATGATACTGATTCCTGATGCATGACACCTGATACATGATACATGATACCTGACCTTAACCCACAGTTTGATACTACGAGCCACTCACTAGGCATGAGGGTTTCATGTCCATGTCAGTCGATGCACCGATGGCATGACTCTAGGGTAGGAGAGTGATGACCTATCCCGTCCCTGTTATGATTATGATTTACGTAGAGGCAGACTCTGGCCACCTGGGGCGTATGGATGCATCCTAGACTTGACCTGACCTGACCTGTTACATGATATATTATTTATGGTGACTGATGGTGTGTGCGATACACGTCTTTCACACTCTGGGAGCTAGCTACTCCATTTCTGATTCCTGGGATTAATGAGAGGAACATCTCTCTGCATGGCGGTATGATTATGATTTCATGTTCATGTTTCTGGGCTCGTAGAGGATTACTGTTTTCCATGCACTTTATAGACTTATGACCTTTACCTTTCATTACTGACACCCTATGACATGATACTGGATTTATCTCTGTACTGGGCTTGGTAGGTTTGGGCTTGATGGGATCTTTTGATATACTTCACCATTACTCATGATACTATCCATGTTTCTTATATCTCTGTATAACCTTTATATCTCTTCTCATCTATTATTACATCATGTACGATTCTTTCTATTCTCCCTATTTCATTATTATTGTCGTTACCGTTATATCTGTTCACTGAGCTCGTGTAGCTCAGCCGCGTTTCTTTTCCCGCGGCAGGTATTTAAGCTAGGAGCTGGGGTATGGCTTTTGGGAAGAGTGTATCTGAGTGAAGCTTGTTTCAGTTGGATTATTTCACCATTTGGATTTTGTTATGTATTTCATTATTTCTGTCTTACCTTTGTAATTAAGTCTTGATGACTTACTCTTTTGATTTATGTATTGATTTCCGCTGTTTTATTCGAGGATGCTATGTTTATTCTGATATGAAACCATGTACTTGTGACATCTTTGCCCTTGTCGGGTCGGGGTGTTACAGTTTAAAAGTTGAATCGCCCTTTTTCAGTTTGACCAAAAATTTACGCAAACTGTATGACCAGAAGACCTTTAGTTGAAAATCAAGGACTTTAACATGCTTTCATTTAGAACTAATTCATAAAGTTATTTCTCAAATGAAAGTAGACTCAACATTGTTTAAAATAATGGGCGACACGACTCGTACAGACTTATAGTTGATTTTATATGGATTTCTGAAAATGAACCAAAAGTGAAAAACAGACAAACAGACGCGCGGCACCATTAAATGACTCACGGTACCATTAAATATAACGGTACCGTACCATATTTAGTGGTACCGTGGTCTGTTTTCTGATACAGAACTGCATGACATAATGACTCATTCTGAAAACATGACCGGACACTTAAAAACACTATTCTTTTAGTGGTTTAAGAAAACCTTCAAGCTAGTATGACAAAGTATACTTAACAACAAAACTTGTAAGTATTAAACAACTAAATACTTTTCATATTTTATCACCTTCATAGGTAATTTGATACATGGATCGTACTCAATTTTGAAAACCATTTGTTTTAAAAATTTGAGCGACCTGGCTCTGATACCAATTGTGGAAACCGTAGAGGGGGGGGGGTGAATACGTTTCCATTTAAAACTTAAAACTTTTGTATCAAACTCCTGATCAAGTGTGATGTGATATGAGAAGTGTCAACTATGATCATATAGCATCAAGAGATGAATAATGTAAACTACAACATATGCACAATCAAACCACGACACATAGATAATCAACATAACACAAGCAACTAGCCACACAAGCAAAAACGCAATGCAAATATAAAGCGATAAAGAATGAAATGAAAGTAAAGAGATAAGTAAGAAGACGCAAACCGGACACGGTGATTTATAGTGGTTCGGTCACGAAGCTCCTCTTCGCCCTACTCCACTCCCCGAGTACCCAACTCAAGAGTTACTTCACTAATCAACAAACTCCCTTCAGGCGGAGAAAACCGTACAAGTCGCTTAACTTGTTTTCCGACACTAAGCTAGATGTCGAGTGCTAATCTTAGCTAGCACCAAACTACCACGATCTACCCGATCTACACCGTACACGTCGCTTATCCTATTTCCGACACTAAGCTAGATGTCGAGTGCTAATCTTAGCTAGCACCAATCTACCACGATCTACCCGATCTACACCGTACACGTCGCTTATCCTATTTCCGACACTAAGCTAGATGTCGAGTGCTAATCTTAGCTAGCACCAATCTACCATGATCTAACCGATCTACGCTTGATCCACATGATCAATCACACAAGCCCAATGGCTTCAAGAGATCTTCACTATCTCTTAAGATCACAATGATCTTGACTCACTCTCTCACAAAAGAAAAATAATCTTGATGTATGCTATGAGACAACCAAGAGAGTAACCAATGTTACAAGACCTAACAACTCCAACTCTTGTATCTTCTTGGATACCTTGAGTTCTTCTCTTGCAAATGAAGAGGAATGATAACACTTTGTATCTACTTGGATAATTTGTGTTCTTCTCTTGCTAATCAAGAGGGAAGACAACACTTTGTATCTACTTGGATACTTTGTGTTCTTCTCTTGCTAATCAAAAGGGATGACAACACTTTGTATCTACTTGGATACTTTGTGTTCTTCTCTTGCTAATCAAGAGGAATGAAGAGGATCACTTGAATGGATGATTGGATCACTCTTAAACAAACTAAGACTCTCCAAATGATCAAAGAAAGTCATCTAAGTGAGGAGGGATTAGACCAGAGAAAAAGGACTGGAAAAATCAAGTTGGAAGTGTGGAATGGTCCACTATTTATAGGCAAAGGAAAATCTGACCGTTACAGACCCACGACTCCACTAAATACCCGACGGCTCCACTAAATTTAGTGGAGCCGTCCCTATTTAAAGGAACCGCGGACGCTCCTTCGTTTGTCTTTAGTGGGGAAGGTTTATTTGGGGATGTTAGGAGCTGTTTTGGGGGGAAATTTGACTGTTGGGATTTTCAAACATATTTTTCAAAATAAAACATTTCTTTTTAATTCAAAAATAATTTGTGAAATATATTTTTGAAAAAATGTTTTGTCACTTTAAAAATGTGAAGTTTAGAAAAATAAAATCCTTTGATCATTTGTCAAGTAGTAGATTTTTTTGTCCATACCTTGAGTGATTTATGTCGGGATGGAAATCTACGACTTCGTTGAAGCATACTTGAGACGTCGGGAGGTGTTGATGTAAGTATGCATTGATGATTTGTGTTTACAAGTAACTTGCACATTTTACGTTATGTATTACAAGTTACATGTTTGTCATTATTAAAACCGAAGAAACCGTTTAGTTTAAATATCATAATATTTGCACTAACAGAAGTTTCCATACGGGAGGCACGTTACAAGGCAAAAATGGAAAATACTGCAACTGGAGGGTTCACCCAATGTCTTTCAAGCCAGGAGAGTTTCTGTACCATAAGAACGAGGCAAGTAGAGTCAAAGATCAAAGAAAAATGGGGCCAAAATGGGTAGGACCATACCGGGTGATGGAGGCATACCAGAATGGGTCCTAGAAGTTGCAAACCATGGACGATAAGGAAGTGCCCCGGAAGTGGCACACGATTAACCTCCGGAAATGCTACTTATAAGTTTCATTCTATTTTAAATTTTGATTGTAAGGCCAAGAGCCACCCTTGTAAGTGTACTTAAGTTATGAAATGACAACCCATTCCACTTCACCCAAGAAGGAGGAAAATTTTCCCACATTTAATGTGAATCATAAGACGTAACATCATAACGACTCCGGCGGAGACTAGCTACCTCCGACCGACTAACGTAGTCAATTTCTTGCCAATAAGGCATTATTTACCCCCGAAATTGCTAAGTCACTAGGGAAGGTAAATGTATAACACCGAAAGACACATTTATCCCCCCCCCCCTCAAAAAATGCTAAGTCATTAGGGATGGGCCGAGGTGTATTAACCACAGCAGCACAAATTTACCCCGGAAGCGTGACGACTCTAGGGATATGCCCTAAGGTATATTTAGCATCAGGCGATACATCACTCTGGAAAAGCAAAATTCTTCCGAAATTAATAACCGGAGCTCGTTTATAAGACATTTTCACAAACATAATCAGGTAATACATCTAGCCAATTCGTTCATCAAATTTAAAATGAAAATAAAATGTATAATTGACATACAAAATAAACAACCCACGGGCCGGATCTCCAAAAGAATATATACGAGATACAAGTGTTTACAAGACAAATTTCAACGGCAACATGCCGAGAGATAACATTCAATAAGCTTTAGTGACCGGATGCTCCGACACCCGGCGAAGAACCTGTACCATCAGGAAGGATGTTCATCAGATCCGCCAGAGCAAGATGATAAGAAGCCTTGATTATGTCAACATAAGGAAAGGAGTAGGTAAACATTGCATCATAAGCAGCGGTGAAGTTTTGCACGGCTTATGGATCGAAGTCTGCAGAAGAAGCAGTAAGAGTGTCCACTTGCTCATCGGTCCGCACAACTTTGATTCCTTCCAGCCAGCTAGGGGTGTTTACGGGGCGGGGCGGTTCGGTTAGTTACAAAATTTAAACTATCCATCGCGGGGCAGGTAATTCATTTTACTACACGCAATCGAACCATACTAGGCGGGTAACCGGACAGACGAGTACCCGAAATGAGCGGTTACCCGCGGATTCGGTCACGGTTAACCATTTTTCGATGTTAAAAAGAGTTTAATAGTATTAATAATAAAATCATCTAGAATGTAAAGTGTCATTTTCGTAAAATTAAATAACAATGAATAGATTAAATTCATATTAATGTTATCCCGTCGCGTCAATCAATTTTCACACATATATATTTTGTAAATGTTTACACTAGGAACAAAAAAGTCATTATACAATAAAAGTAGTCTAATAATATAATCAATACTTGAGGATTATTTAGATATTTAGTTAAAAATCTTCATGTATATTATACACGGTTTGGTTCGGTTAACAGCGGATATCTAAAAATAAAAACCAAAACCGAACCGTGATAAGCGGGTTTTTTCGGTTTCGGTTTCTTCGATTCGGGTTTCTTGGGTTTCGGATTGAGCGGTTTGGCTCAGTTTTTTGGTTTCTCAGGTTTTTTGAACACCCCAACAGCCAGCCATCATCAGTCACCGTGTTAAAAAATCTCCCCACGCTTTCTTGTATTCATCACTCTCATGTAGACGCTTGACAATAACCGAAACCAATTGTTTCACATAGTTAAACTGGAGCATTTCCTCCTGCCCGCCCTGAATTGCAAACTTCTGCACATCCTTCCTCAGCTCCGCAACATCTTTCTCCGAATCTTCCAGCTCAGAGTCCCTTTTAGCCAACTGCTCCTCAAGTTGCTTTATCTTCTCATCTTTTTCCTCGTTTTTCCCCAGTAGGTCGTCTATTTCTTTTTCAACAGCGGTGAGTTTGGCCGTCAAGTCAACCTTGCGGCTGGCACATGCCAAGTGGTCTCGCTGAAGATCTTTGTGCTTTTGTGACAAATTGTCATAAAGACAAAACTGGTCCTGAAGATCTTTTTTAACCTATGCTAGCTGAAGGGCCAAAGTCTGACACGACGCATGAGCTTTGTAAAGTTTCGAGTAATTGTAACTCCGATTCTCAAATCGTTGTAGCATGTCCGCCTGAGCCAAAGTGTTGTGGCTTAATTAGAACCATGCTTGCTGCAGTGCTTGATTTTCTTACAGGACTTCTTACTTTACACGAACTGGTGGAGGAGCAAGGTGGACGATCTCCCGGTAGAGCTCAGCATCATTCAAGCTTGCTTCCATAGTAAGGCTCCAGGATAGGAAAAATGGTTCACCAAATGAAGGTGCCTACAGAAAGAATCACTTGCGGCAACAAGACTTGTTAACTATGACCATAAACTCTTTCGTAAAAAAAAAAAAAAAAAAAAAAAAAAAAGAAAACGAAAAAAAGGAAAACAAAAGAAAGTCCAACAGACCCCCCGGAACATACCTTTGGTATAGGCAGGAAATCTCCTCGAGAATTCATGTCTCATAGACCCTCCAGAAGAAGAGGCAAAAGGACCTACAAACGTAAAACTAGCTAAGTACAAACACACAAAGAATCAATAACAGAAACTGAAAAGGCAACGGGCATCCACTCATCACCAGACCTAGAGTCAGTATCCGAATCGTCAAGAGTGACGTCCGACCACCACTCGTTTATCTGAGTGGCGATGTTCGAATCATTCCAATCGAATGAGCGCCAACATCCTGTATTGAACCCGCAGCTCAGATTGATATTATCTTCCACTCCGGTATGGATAACGTCAACATTCTCAGTTTCCTCTTCGCCACCATCATTGCCTCCTCCATTCCCAGCTCCATTACCAACTTCAACATCCTCTCCACCATGACCACCTCCGTCACCCTGCCAGCACCTTCCCCACCATCATTCTTAGCCAAAACATTCTCCGCTGTACTTTTCAAATGAATGGTGGTGATCGGAGACGTAGAACGAGTCCTTTGAGAATCATCATGTGTCGGGGATGATTCAGCCGACTGATCCATAACCATAGTGTCTATTTTCTTCCTCGTTGTTTTTTGCTGAGAAGGCCCCTCAGTGGTGGGGCGCTTCTTGGTGCCCTCCTTTCTCGAAGCAGCCTGTTGTGTCTTTTTATCTTTAGCAATCTTCGCCGCCACAATCAAAGAGTTAGCTTTCTCAGCTATCTTATGCACGCCTGTCTTCTCCGGGATCACTTCACCGGGAGCCATGGGTTGGGTAACATGTTAGGAATATAAATATTCATATGAAGGTTCGGTCACCCCGAGCATCTAATTAGCATTTATATAGCTCGTAGGCTTATATATATTTGTTTAGTATTATTAGTAATATTAGTATTAGCTTAGTCGTATTTATATTTGTGGAGTGGGTCGGGGCTTTCCCCACTGTCAGCTCACTCCACAGCCCACTAGGGGCACCAAATAGTAGAAGTATAAATACCCCTTCCCACACTTGGGAAGGGTTGGAACTCTTCACACAATTAATCTAACATTTCAGATTTTCTCTCAACAAGAGTCTCCCTCTCTCTCTAACTTCTCTCTAAAACTTCACCATGGATCTTATCTTTCATGAGCCAAGACCACCCGAATCAACCACACAATCATGAAGGTTATTCCCTACAATTGGTATCAAGAGCCATGGTTTCATCTTGGTCAGATCTGTGGTCAGTGGCTTTATATTCGGTTGGTCAGATCTGTGGTCAATGGTCAGTGGCTTCACAGTTGTTGGCTTTACATTATTTGGTCAGATGTGTCATAATAGTTAACTAGTGATTAAGTGGTCAACTTGATTTTAAGGTTGCTATAATTATTTTTGTTTGGTTATTCGGTCAAAGAATTTTGATTTGGTCAAAGATAATTGGATATTATTTTCATTGTTCTGGTCGCATAGTACCTTTTTTTTTGACATGACTGTACGTTTGTTTGCTTGGGCTCTAATGGACTTATTACTCTTAACCAACAATTTTTTTTGTAACTCTTGGTTGTCCACTGTGACTTGTGGTATTCATTTGAGCTTAAAAAACCATGGTTTTTACGAGTGATTTATGTTGATTGATAAATGGTTGTCGTGACTGCCTTGGTCAAATTGTTTGTGTTGATTAACGAGTGTCAAAGCATGAACTCGTTTTGGATATGTGGTCTATAGAAGATCTGGGTTCAAAAGTTGGGTTAATATGGTCAAGAATGACAGAATTTTTGGACGGAATACTTGGTCGGAATCTCGCCGTGTTCTTGGCAGCTGCTGGTGTAAAAGGATGGTGTTCTTGGAGGCGGTTTGTGTCAAAGAGTGGTGTTCTATAACTCGGTTTGTGTCCTCTTGGGAGTAAAGTTTGGATTGTTACCTAAAATGGATAATGAGGACAAAATGTACGATATTGACAGCTTTGACCGGTCAAATGCGGTTTGTCCTGGACTCGGTTTGTCCTGGACTCGGTTTGTCCATAATATAATGAACTCGGTTTGCCCACTTTACCACGTACTCGGTTTGACTGTATAACACGAACTCGGTTTGTGTATGAAAAGTATACGCGGTTTGTGTGCAATCACGAACTCGGTTTGTGTTTTGCACAGATGCGGTTTGTCTACCATTTCATCGACTCGGTTTGTTTGTCACTTGGTTAAACGGTCAAACGATAACAACAAACAACAAAGACACAATCCTAAACCCAGTCAACAACAGGTTGCTAATGTACTTTTTCTAAACAACAAACTACTGGGTGATATTCTATTCCCACAATAATCAACAGGTCAAATGTGGTCAACGAGATTTCAAAATAAAAGATGCAATCACAGTGAATGAAACAAATACATTCGATACAAATTTTAACTACTATCACCCAACAAATTCACAACAATTACCACAACATAATACAACAACCAACTTCAACTAATCCCATCTCCATTACCCTACTCGAAAGAAAGAAAATCATCATGGACTTTGGATGTCTTGCTTTTACTTCTATCCGAGATTTATTCGAGAATGAAATTTAACAATTTCGTTATTCTTTTTTTTTCTCTGCCTCGTGTCACTAGCAAATTGAGTCTCGATCTCAGTTAATCTCTTCTTCTTGGTACTTAATGATTCGTCCGAAGACATATACCATTGAGATAATCATCATAGATCGTGTTGTTGATATCCGAATATGAAAGAACGAGTCATAACATGGAGGTTATGCTCGTTTCTTTTTGATTCGATATGAAATACAATAACACAAAATGTAACTACTTACCACGAAGGAGACATAAGTGAATGGAAGAGAGGATGCTTCATCTATTATCAAGGGTGGGGAAGAGGAGCAGTTAAGATGAAGGAGAGAAAAGGGGCGGATTTGTTTGTAATTAGGGTTTGTTGTTGGTGGCTGAGCAAAAGGAAGGAAATAGCAGCGGATTATTTGTGGAGATTAGGGATTAGGAAGAGTTAAATACTTGTGCAATTAGGGTTGATTGGGATTTGGGTTTTATTGGACTCCATTTGGTAATGCTAGTGTGAGGCGTCCGGGTTGGAGATTAAGTTGTTGGGCTTATGAACCAAATAATGAACTTGGGCTTAATCATTGATTGAAGCATTGGACTCACATTATGGATCAAGGGTCAACACTTGGGCCAAATCAATACATGTGTTTACATTTTGGCAGCGTAAGGTAGTTTAATGTGAAGGCTGCTTGAACTTAACTTTGACTGAGCATTGGACTGTGTTTGATGAATCCAGATGATGAGTGGGTACTTTGGTTGTTATAAAACGCTTCGAGAATACTCATGTCACGGCTAGCATATGGGTTTATGAATGTCATCGGGATTACAGAGTTGCGGAATTGGTTGCATAGTCCAATTAGAACCTACCACTTGAGCAAGCTTGCAATTTGATGTTTACGATTTGAGTTATAGTTGTCAAATTACAATTTGTTTAATTGCTACTTGTCAAGTTGCGCTTTGACTTGTTGCGACTTGACGGATTGCGATTTGACCAGTTACGATATGACGTTGCGAGATGACACTTGCGATTTGACTTATTGTGACTTGGTTGATTGCAATCTGACTTGTTGCAATTTGACAATCTGTGACTCGACTTGTTGCGATTTGATCAAGTTCTGATTTGACTTCTGTGACTTGAATTTCGACGATTGGTATTGCACCTCACTCTTGGGTATTCTGGTTGATTTCACGGTTTCTCTTGTAGATTTTAGAAAATCCCGCGAAAGATTCGATTTCTCGGTTTAAGTCTCAAGAGCTGTAAAATCCCGTGAAATTAAGTTTGGACAAGTAGGCTGGACTTGGGTTTAGAAATAATGAAGCTTACGGGGTGTGACTAATTTTTCGGGATAAGTTTGTGCTTCAAGATCAGCAGGAATTGGGAAACTATGGTAACTTGGTTGGTTTGTTAATTCACGGGTTGGTGTACTTAGTGTCACAAACATCTCGGGGTGGATGGATGCACGATGTTTGTTGACCCTTGCTCAAGCATATTTAAGGTGATTAGACCTGGATGTTCAAGAAGTGGATATATACAATAAAGGATGGAAGGTTGGGTATATATCACTACCTATATTTAAAGGAGTTACGTTGTTGTGCTCAATATAGGTTCTAAATCACAATTTGCAATTTAAGGTGATTAGACTTGGATGTTCACGAAGTGGATATATACAATTAAGGATGGAAGGTTGGGTATATATCACTACCTATATTTAAAGGAGTTACGTTGTTGTGCTCAATATAGGTTCTAAATCATAATTTAGTGCAAGTTTAGGTCGCGGACTTGTTCTTTATCAAGCTTCATCAAGTGATTGTTGTTTCTCAAGCTTCTAATGGGATTGTTGCTCGAGATCTTCTCAAGAGGTAGTCAGGCTTTAAGACAAGAGGTGATCTGTTTGGAGATATGTGTTAACCTTTTACTCACTTTAAAGTCATATGCATTACATCAAGCGGTTTTGGCACATTACGAGCTTCAATGAATTGTAAATCTACTAAACCATTGATGATGAGGAAAGCAAGGGGTTACTACAAGAGAGTCTGAATCACCTTCTTCGTTGCAGTTGTTTCGTTTGTCTCTTTCCATGTTGAGTGCCTGTCAAATTCACATACATCACAGACTCTCAGCTTTGGCAAAAAGGTCATTTCATGTCCTTTTTGAGGGGGAGAATTATCGCAAGTTTCCTAGAAGTTCCGTCCCCAGCAATGTGAATTTTAGCGGTTCCGGTTACAGCGGGTCAGATCGTATCGGTTCAGTCTCCAGCGGTTTGAATCTTTGCAGTGTCGGTTACAGCGGGTCAGATCGTAGCGATTCAGGATTCAGTGGTTCAGTCTACAGCAGTTTGTTACTTACTGTTGTGCAGTTAGTTCTTGAATTTATTTCTCAGATAAATCTCAAGAACTGTAAAATCCTGTACACAGTACGACAACTATTCTGGATCAGACAGCTTTGTTTGATAGGACTGACTATGAGTCATGGGCTCTTCTAAGAATTTGCGCATGTTTCTTTTCCTTTCTGGCTAGTCAACAGCACAAGATGACCACGAAGTTAATCTGGTATTCTTTATTTGTGATTGAAGGTGTAGTTCTCGAAGGCGTCTACTTATTTTATCTTGAAGTCGGGGTTGGTTGGATGCATGACTTTCAATGATAACTTGCTCGTGCGAAAAATTTAAGTTGAAGACTTGGGTTATCTAGTTACCAGCAGTCGGGGTAACTATCACTTAAGAGTTACTGGAGTACTCAGTGTCACACGTCATTGACGTTGTCGATAATCGCAAGAGGTGTTAATGTCTCATACTTTGGTTGGGTATTGAGCACTTAGAGATCTGCTTGGAGCATTAATTCTCTACACCGTTCTTCCAACATTAGGGCAAGCTTAAGTTACAAATTTGGGGATTTCTTCTTCTGGTTTCAGTATTGGTACGTCGGGTTTCCTTCATCAAGTGGTCTCTAATCTGGGTTCAAGGTTGGTTAGTTGGCCAAAGGTTTTAAAAGGTTGTGATGTGATCTGTAATTCTCACGAAATATTCTTAACCCAAACTAATGTTCATCAAAACCAATTCAGTCACGCCACATTCAATCGGTTACTGTCTCACGGTTTCTTCTTGGTTTTGTAAAATCCCGCGAAAGAACTTATTTCTCGGTTTAAACCATAGACTTGTAAAATTCCGTGATAATGGGCTATGCGCTCTTGACCAGGATCGGGTTAAAACCATTATCGAAGTTCAGTTATAACATCACAAATGGCTGGATCGAGGCTTTTAATTGACAAGATGTGACTACAGGGTTAGTTCAGTATTATTTACTTGAGGCTGAAGTGAAATTTCATGGGTGCGTGAACTTAGCATCTGAAGATTTCGGGGAGGTTGGATGAAGATTCTTCGAGATCCTTGTTCGAGCTTTCAATATAATGACAAGGACTTGGATATCTAATTATTTTTTCTTTCTCCCTATTACAAAATAACTATCACTTTAAGGAGTCACGTTGTAGTGCTCAGTGTCACACGCAGTTGTGGATATCCAAGAGGTGATGTACGTCTTATACTTGATGGTTGGTTGGTTGAAGAGTATAGAGTACTTAGGGATTCGATGTTGCACGATGTCTCTACACCGCTCTTTGTCACGCATTAGTACAAGTTTAAGTCACAAGTTCGGGTTATATTACTTCAGTTTCAAGTTCATCATATTGGGTTTTTCTCCATCAGTGGTCACTACATCAAGCCAACTAAATGATAATGGGGTTGGTAAAGAGTTAGATGAGAGAAGTAGTAAAGAGAGAGATAATGACGTCTGTACAAATCAGTGCAGGCCTCGCTCTTCAATATAATGACGTTTGAACAAATCAGTTCAAGCCTCGGTCTTCATCAGTATGACGTCTGTACAAGTCAGTGCAGGCCTCGCTCTTCATCAGATGACGTTTGAACAAATCAGTTCAAGCCTCGGTCTTCATCAGTATGACGTCTGTACAAGTCAGTGCAGGCCTCGTTCTTCATCAAATGACGTTTGAACACAGCAGTTCAAGCCTCGTTCTTCATCAAATGACGTCTGCACACATCAGTGCAGGCCTCGCTCTTCAACATTATGACGTTTGAACTCAGCAGTTCAAGCCTCGTTCTTCATCATATGACGTCTGTACACATCAGTTCAGGCCTCATTCTTCAAAGAAAAGAAAAGTGTACGCTTGAGTGCACTTTATCTTCAAAAGAAGAGGAGTCTTCTTATTAATGGCCATTCTCATCAACAAGATTCATGCTCTTTCCGTGCTTATTCAATCTTCAAGTGGATCGGCGCATATTGGAGTATTCTTTTATTCACATATTCAATCAAAAATTGCAGTTGACAGGCATATGCAATTTTTGAGGGGGGAAAGGGTGAATAAACAACATGTTAGTCTTCAAGAACCGTCAAGTGGAGCTACTTACCATTGATGGTATTCATATTCACGAGTTCAATCATCAAAAATTGCAGTTGGCAGACATATGCAATTTTTGAGGGGGGGAAAGGGTGAATATTAATCTACATGTTAGTTGATGATTGAGAAATGGTCATACGACTCTTGAATACGTCAGTTCAGGAGTCGTGCAAACCATGTTTCTCCAACACTACTTCTTCCGTCTATCAAGGTGTTGAAGAACATGGTCATGGAATGCTAATCGACAAAGTCTCACGGGTTATCAGCAACAATGGGTTCCTAGTCAATGCTTCAAGTATACGTCATCAGGCTACATGTACACATCATGATGATGATTCCGATTAATCGTAACCATCATGGGGGAGAGAAATGTGTACACCAAGGACGCACAACAGGTTCACGTGATCAGGGCTTAATATCCAGGATGGATAAATACTGTAGATGATCAGTGGTTCAACTTGTTACCTTGGTATTATCGTTTCACTGCTACGTTATGTGCTGATTAATCGTAACCATCAGGGGAGAGAGAATGTGTACATCAAGGACGCACAACAGGTTCACGTGATCAGGGCTTAATATCCAAATATGGATACATTCTATAGATGATCAGTGGTTCAACTTGTTACTCTGGTGTTATACTAAAGACTGAAGAAGGTCGAGTCGTCAGTCTATTCTTCATTCTCTGTTGGGAGTTATCTTCTCATGTGTATGCTGCGGGCTGATGGGTTACATGTAAGGTTACTGGAAGGCATTTGGTGAGATAAAGATGATTGGTATTCTGTTCCTCCACATTGGGCAATCTTGAAGAAGGTCGAGTCTACAGTCTTCTCCACAGTCAAAAAATGTTGAGCTCTTTTCTTACAACTTGATTTTTAACTTAATCCCATGACAGTTCTTGTCTGATGAGTTGTGGAGTTAAGTTAGGGTCAAGTTGTTCTGTAGTTTAAGGTTTGGTTCAACTTGATTTTAACCTAATCTCATGACAGTTCTTGTTTGATGAGTTGTGAGGTTAAGCTGAAATCAAGTTGTTTCTGGGCTTAAATTTGTGGTTTAACTTAACCTCATGACAGTTCTTGTTTGATGAGTTGTGAGGTTAAGCTAGATTTCAGTTGAGGCTCAACTTAAACTACCGAAAAGATGCCTAAGGTTTTTGACGGCGTCACTCTAGGACGGGAGTGTTAGAAGATTAAAGACGGCATGCATTTGGTTATCAAAAGTCTTCTTCATATTTCGGGCGTTCATCCAAAGTCTTCTTCCTATTATGGGTGATCGTCAGAGGTTGTCAGATTGGGGGAGAGCACTAATTAGGGGAGAGTGAAAAGCCAGAATCATTCCCTGATTAAAAGTGCTCACATTGCTCTTCAGCAAGTCAAGTGATGAATGCGGTGAAGATTCAGAATGCTGAGGAGTAATGGTTTCTGGTTCGTATCCTTGTACATATATACTTATTCATACATTATACCATCTTGTAAATAGATATATAGAAATCCTGCAAATTGTAAATAGAGAAACGTAAAACCAGAAAAACCATAAAAATTAAAAAAAAAATTAGAAAATTCCAAAAATAGTTTCACCTAGGCATGTCTTCTGTTTATCGATAACATTTACGGACTTAGAAATGTCATTCAATAATGGCACGGGTCTTTAAATGAAGCTCGAGCAGAAGTTAAAATGGTTGGTTAAAACATGTCTAAATGGCTTGCTATTACTTTAGATAGCAACCCGCGCTTCATATTGGGGAAAGCACGTCGCCAAAAAGACGGCTGTTCCTCCAACTGGGTGATGTTCACCTGGGCATGGATTACTTTATATCCATGTTTCTTCGATCTGATGTACGTTTCAGTGCATCATTTCTTGAAAAAGAAGAGAAGTCTTCTTTGCATACAAATAGTTTTCATTCTATGATTCTTCTGAAAATTATTTGTGAGACACTTGGTGAATATGTGTTGTATGAAATTTGTTTATACTTGGATTATGCATAAAATTTGTCACTCAATCAACGACTACACAACCTCATGACAGTTCTTGTTTGATGAGTTGTGGGGTTGAGCGTGATTTTAGTTGAGGTTCAACTAGAATACGGGTCATTGATTGAGGGGGAGAGTGAATTCAAATTTTAGATCATCAAACGTATTTATTGGTTGAAACATACTTGTTAGAAAAGGTTTTGTAGTTAATGGGGAATTAGTTGAAGAGGATCTTGCTTAAATATATCAAATGACCAAGTGTGTTAGTTGCTAGAAAGTTTAGGACATTATGTGCAATTTGCTTCTAGTTTCCTAGCTTTATGTATCTAGAAGGTTCATTTGTGTTACTTTGGTATCCTCGTATAATCCCCAAAATGCTTTAAGACTCAAAACCTAAAAGAAGTTAGAAAACCAGTTGTGTTTGATGTTTTTGAATACTCCTATGACATTTGTATGAACTAAGTGAATGAGTTTCAAATGTTGTTTGTCTCTGCTGCTTAATTGTTGTTGATATTGTGCATATGTTCTCAGGATTCGCTTAGGTAGATTGCTATTATGTTAGAATCATGCTCCTAAGATCCTGAATTGAATATTGAAATTCGTGTGAATTGCCATGTTCATGATTGCTATTTGCTCTTCATGCTAGATAGTGGTTTGACGTAGTTCCTGATTGGGGTTTGACTATAAGATGAACTTGGTATTATAATGTGGCAAGCTGCTGAAGGGTAGCTATTAAGGAATAGGGTATCTGCTTGCATATATATCTGTGTTGATATTCTTATGCAGATTCCATTGCCAAAATGAATGTGCCAGTTCCCATTCTAACCATTTGATCAGACGTTCAAACACTATTGATTGGCTCGGAATTCACCACGACAACAACATCGGCAGCAACAACAACAACAACAACACTTTCACCACCACCACCACCATTCATTTTGGTCTCGCCAAGTGGGGATCAACTACATTTGCGAAAGATTTGTTGGTGGATGGATAATTGATGTTGACTACTAACTCAGAAAAGCGGGTGATTACATCATCTGCGCAAAAGGTCAATATCATTTGTGTCATAATAATCAAATGTGCAAAATCAGCAGTGAATCTCCCTCTTAGATTAAGGGGGAGCAAAGTATGTTTCATCATCAGAATATATTAAATCGGACACATTTTCTCCCATGTTTTTCTAAATTATTTAAATCAATTGGGATCACAAATCTCAAAAGGTTTGAAATTTTTGATCGGGGGAGAGAATGTGATTTAAATATGAAACCTGATGAAAATGTGATGTTTTGGACATATAATGAACGCTCTCCCATATGTGCTAAACTCTTTCGTATATCGATGCACATATTGAGGGGGAGCAAATGGACAAAAAGGATGTGGCATGCATCTTGTGTGTACAAGGCTCAGACTTAACCAATGAATTGACGAAACATATACTGTCATGAATCGAAAGGACATATCCTGGCCGGGTAATAATTTCAAGCTAGTCTAACTAGTGATGTAAGCGTGTCTCGAAAAGGATGTGTCTGAGTAGAGTGTACCGTTTCGAGAAACTTTCTATGGACTTGACCAGTACGGGTAATAATTTCAAGCTGGTCTAACCAGTGATGTAAGCGTGTCTCGAATCGGTCATGTTCACTGAAAGTGGATCAATTCAAAAAGTGCGAGCTCTACCTAACATGTGCAAATTTATAAAACAATCAACCGAGCACATGTTGAGGGGGAGCATTTGAAAAATATAAAACTCTCAAGTGTTTGCAAAAATGTGTTTCAGAATCATGAACACTTTGAGAGATTTTTCAAAGATTTGGTTTATGGCAATCGTGGAAGTACACCAAAGACCGACCATTTTAATGAATGTATGGAGTTATAAGGATGGTTAGGTTAGGCTCAAGCTCCCACGATCCCGCCAGAGCCGGAGGGATCTACCCAGGGACAATCCACTAGTTAGTGTAGAAGTCCTTAGGTATGATTAAAAAGGAGAAAAGTGTGATTAAGGGAAGAGTGCCGACTGAGATGGAGCTAGTACTGGAACAAACCCAACAAGGTACTAGTAATGAAGTCTCGGTAAGCACTGAAGGGGTTGAAGAATGAAAAAGAATTGTAAAGATAAAGGGTGAAAAGAAATAGCCCTCCTTACAACTTAGGCAGAAACCGGGTCAATACATATGCTGTCAGAATCACTTAGTTGATTGCTGGCATTGAAGACAAAGTATCATGGACCCAGTGATACGCTGCACAACCCTCCCTAGCCACTCAAGGTCCCTCAAAGGATTCTTGTTTCAATTGTCACGGAGTTCAATACATACCTATCGTCTCTCTCACTCCGAGTTAGATGATATTGAAAAGGTGGCAGTTCTCTCCAGCCTCCGCTCACTAAATCAAAACGCACTATCGAGTCTAGAGCCACGAGATGCATAATAAGATCTCATAGGGACACGAATTATTTCTACACTGGGTGTTCATCATTAAGGACACCAGTTGTAAACTTATGAGTCCTACGCAGATCTTTGCAATCTGCCAGAACATTTATGAGAGAATCTACTAATGTAATTCTCAATGATTGAATGGAAATTCCTGCCAGGGTCAACATCAAGCAGCCCTGAAAGCAGGTCACTTCGGTAATTCCCTGGGGATTACGCTTAGTGATCGCGGCGGTTTCAAACGATCTACAGTCGTGGAGTGATCTCCAGCGACTCACCTAATCGTTGATGTGCTACGGTTCGATCTTAAAAAGCCCTCTGTGGGTTTTCGATTAGGAACGGTCTTGGTAAGGATTAGAGAGAGTTTTCACACTATGCTGTTAACAATCTCAAAGTCCGAACCTGTAAGTACCGGATGTTTTATTGCTAACTGTCGTATGCAGGAACTTCTGGCGATTGTAGCTGTTTGCTGTTGCAGCTGTTTGCGGTTGTAGCTGATTGAAGTTGCAGCTGAATGCGGTTGTAGCTGGTTGCAGTAAAGATGCCAATCCTCTACCACATGTTCACACTACATCATCATTGTAACTCAAGAATGTCATGATCAACCTAAAAGACCTTTTACACGGCTTCTGCAAACTCTGATACTAAAGATCATGACACCAAATAGTGTGAGCATGTTGGCTCAAAGATTTATACATCACATGGAAACATACTCCTGAAAGATGACTTGGAAACAAATGTTGGATGATAAAGTCAAAGAATACTCAAAGATCATCCAAGACAAAGAAAGGTCATCACAAGATCACTGCTGAAAACACAAAGATACAAGACTTTGAAGAATCAAAGACTACGAGCTATGAAGACATCTTCAGAAGACAAAATGCTAGAATTCAAGTTATTATTTCCGGGGTGACCTCCCTTAGGGGGAGATTGTTAGGAATATAAATATTCATATGAAGGTTCGGTCACCCCGAGCATCTAATTAGCATTTATATAGCTCGTAGGCTTATATATATTTGTTTAGTATTATTAGTAATATTAGTATTAGCTTAGTCGTATTTATATTTGTGGAGTGGGTCGGGGCTTTCCCCACTGTCAGCTCACTCCACAGCCCACTAGGGGCACCAAATAGTAGAAGTATAAATACCCCTTCCCACACTTGGGAAGGGGTGGAACTCTTCACACAATTAATCTAACATTTCAGATTATCTCTCAACAAGAGTCTCCCTCTCTCTCTAACTTCTCTCTAAAACTTCACCATGGATCTTATCTTTCATGAACCAAGACCACCCGAATCAACCACACAATCAAGATAGGTATTTCCTACAGCCATGGGTTGGGTAACATGCTGCGAAATCTCTTCGTTTTCACCCAAGGCCCTCCCTCGGCCTAAGCGCGAACCTTCCTCCCGGCGGAATCGAAGATACTGAGACATGGTCACAACTAAAAGCACAAAAATTAATAACACATTATCAGAATGCGATTACCAAAGTAATAAAAGTAAGACCGAAAGACAATTAACAATGGCGTTATCATTCCCCTCTATATCATTAAAGGCTGGATGATGTCTCGGATATTTTGAAATGGTTGTCAGCCCAACCTCAAATAAGAGACCCAGATGGATGGGCCGGAGGTCTATAACATTCTCCGTCAAGGTTCTAACATCTGCAATATTATAGCCACCAGCGGGCGTTAAATCTAACACGTTAGAATCTGTGTGTCTCCAAGCCATGGCATCTGGAGTTGCCCGGCAGTCAATTGGAAAAAACCTGTCTTTCCAGTGCTTCAGATTCGAACAAGTCTCATTAAAAATCCTTTCCAAGGAACCTTTGTCGGTACGACGTTTAAAAGAGAACCAATGACCCTGTTTGTTGAGTTTATAAAACACACGAAACAACGTGACGGTAGGAACAATGTTTAGGCTCCCGCAATACACCTCGAACATGATCGACCGGCCTAGACCGATAGGTACAAGCTGGGAGATATGTACTCGAAAGTATTTGATAATCCAGAGCAAAAGAGTAGAAAAAGGAATCCTAACCCCTGAAAATTCCAAATATTGATCATATATGCCGATGGCATCTGGCGGATATTTGTTCATGGTTACGAGGAATGCCATACTCGGTGATGGCATTTTCTAAATCCTCCGAAGACATCATGGATCGATATATATGCATGTCAAACTTGGGAGTTATCTCTGATGTTTCTTGTTGAGGTCTGGAAGCCATGGATGGAAGATCGAGAGGAAGGTAGCGCGTAAGACGAATAAACAAAGGTTGGATGAAACGCACCTGATTAAGAAGCCGAAAGACTTGGAAGCAATGACAAAGAGGGAGAGAGTAAAAATAAAAATGGTAAAATGAAGTGAAAAGGAACTTATATAGGCATTCTAGGGGCACCGAAATGTCATGTCATGTCAGACGGCGACGCGGCTGCATATGGTCCATTGAAAAGTGTACGCGATGCAACGTGGTGAGATCCCACGAATCTCGGTAAATTACCTTTTTTAACCTATTCTCCTTAATGGGCTTGGGCCCTCTGACGATCACTAAGCCCAATAAGGCAAGCGAACCCTCCCGAAACAAAACAAAAATAAACAAGAATGACAACAGATAAATAAAAAGAAAAATAGACAACAGCGCTAAAAGAACTCATGAGTATCACATTATTAGTCACTGACTAATAAAATGATACTGGGGGACATGATGACGTATATGGCCGGAAAGCCCAATAACCAAAAGGCCCGATAACCAAGCGGCCTAACACATAGTCTAGGAGTAGCATGTCCTATTATCCTCTAGGTGTCAGGAACAGTGTCAGAGACAATGTCAAGAACAGTGTCAGCACCTCTAGCGATAGGAATAGCGACGGGTCAATGACCAGGTATGGTAAATGGGTAGTATAGATACCCCTACAACTATTCACATCAGGTAGCATTTACTGCATTCACACTTACATTTATTACTCATACCTTTCGGTAAAACCCATAGTTACTCTCACGCTAGAGCTTGGTCCTGGGGTCACACCTGGGCATGAGCGGTACTACAATAGGGGCAGTGTGGGTAGTTGCCCCCACAAAGTTCCTAGTAGATGTTAAGACTTCTATCAATGTTGATTTTCTTTGGATGATCAAGATGCGCAATTTTTATTCTGGCCCCCATAAGAGAATACTTAGTATAATGGTAAAACATTAACCAATTGCTACATCTTAGTCTATCGGTTAAAGACATTCTTTACTTTTGAACAGATGATCTAATATTCGATTTGTGTGCCATTTTAAATTTTGTTATCTAAATTTCAGTTTCGCTTTCTCTATTTGTATTATTAACGACCAGAAAAAGTAAGTACGTCCTAAATATTGTCCATATAATGACACCTAGTTTAGGTTCTAGCTAAACAAGTTCACTTTCATTCAAAGTAAAATCGCTGGCATTACATCAATAAAGGCCAAGTCAGTGACATAACCCGACTTGACATTTACTCTCAAAATTTTCCCCCTCTAAAAAAATTCTGGTACCGCACTACAACATTCGATGCTTTTCGAGGGGACTTTATGAGGCTTTCGGAGGGGACATGTCCCCGCCAATAACTTTCAGCGAGGACAAGTCCCTGCCGAAATGTCCCCGCTAAATCCGCCTCGCTGAAGCTTTTGGCGGGGACAGATGTCACCATTTGGCGGGGACACGTGGGAACCACAGCATTTGAGCTGGTTAAACTTGGTGCAGCGTGGCACTACTTTCGGCGGGGACATGTCCCCGCCAAAAAGTAACTTAATTAAGTAGAAAATCACTTAATTAAGTGATTATCTTAATTAATCAGTTCTCTTGGCGGGGGCATGTCCCCGCCAAAAGTGTCTGACCCATTTTGCAGCATATTGCTGCAAAATGGATAATTTTCAGATTTTTTCCTGAATTTTTTCGGAAAAAATCTACCTGTTCTCACCCAACACAAACATGCCAAATTTGCTACAACACCACAAATTAACTCTCTAAAACTTTAAAATCACAAATAACATAACGAAAATTCAGTATATTAATCTAGGAATATCCTTTGTGAATGTTCATTGCCTAACACTATGGTAACGCCTGTCAACATTATTAAATTACGACAATTCAATAGTGATGTTAAATCGAATACAAAACAAAAACTGCAATAAATGTAATGTTACAAGTGGACGTGTGTCTTCTGATTTTTTTTCGCTACCATCACATTCAACATCGTCGTCTTCATGATCTTAGTGTGGTTGTGAGCTTATGAGCAGCGATTGAGTAACACCTTTATCAAGAGAATCACTATTGGTTGAACCTGGAGTCAAGATCTACAAAAATGAATAACTTTTACGATAAAACTCTAGCTGTACTTAGTCATAATGACGACAACTTAGATATAAATGAAGTGAAAACCTGACAGAAGATACAAAGTGTCACACCCCCAAAAATGGATTGCAGCGGAAGGTAAAGTCGCTGGGGTGCAACTCAATTGGTATCATAATACAAGTGCAAAGAACGGTTTTCATCTCATTCATTTAGAATAAAATAGTTTAACAAAAATGTTGATTTACATTGTAAAAAGTAGTGCGGAATTAGGCCCTTGAAAATATCATTTAAAACGGTCCCTTATGAATATCAGAGTCTTCTATGACCATGCCGTGCCCTGCCAAAACCTCCAGTAGCGTGCCTTTGCTTAATACCTGAGAATACATGCTAAAGTGTCAACACGAGGTTGGTGAGTTCATAGAGTTTGTATTAAAATAGTTGAAAAAGCCTTCAAAGAATGTTTCCACAGCAAAGGCATTGTAAATCCACTCAGTTCCAAGCCCCGGCCATACAAGACTCGCAACCTGTGTGTTTACAACCCACTGCTAACATATAGTATGATTAAGTCAAATGTGTATACGATATATGCACGCTTAATGTAAAGTTTAATAGCCTACTGAACCTCACGACAAGAATAAGCAAGAATGCTTCATAGCTGGATTATATTCACCCAAGGCCATGAATCGCGGGCCAAGGGTGGGGGTGTCAACCCGATAGTACTATCAATACCTCTCCGTCGGCTCCATCCAGGAGTTAAACAGTGGTGAAAGAATATAGCGTATAGAATAGTTTTCACACATTAAGTCACATATCGTAATAAAACTACACATCATGTTTAAGAGTATGAAAGCATAGCATAGCATATGAGTAAAATTGTCTTGAGTAATAGCAAACAGTTTAAGCATGTATCTCCCCCAAAGAGTTTATAAAGCAGTTAAAATGAGTAAAAGTGGGGCTATGAAACTCACCTGGTATGATAGCACAATGATAATGATGAGTAGTGATGAAATGGAACTCGGTCTCTAAACAGGACCTATTATGAATGATATGACTCGTATAAGCAATGATGCAACTCAACTCATGCAAATACTTATGTTAACGATACCACTTGATACTTTTGAAAATACCTTTTATTGTCAAAATATACGTTTGTGACATATTGTCAAGTTATAAATCATTTCTCGTTCATATATAGTGAAACGATACTCAATGATCCTTATTTGGTATGTTATAGTCAAATATACTAATTTTGCCGCAAAACAATACTTTTTGCAATATATGATTTATGTCAATTTTGCCGTGTAAAACTAGTCGCGAAAAATATGTATACTTTGTATGTTAATATTCCAACTTGTCGTTCTCAATATCTTTTTAACAATATCTTAATGTCGTTACTTTTGACGTTGAATCAACCTCGCCTCGATTGATTTGGTGAACTGCTAATAATGGTTCAAGTTGTGAAAATACTAGTAATGGTACTAAAAACTCCTTTTAAAAAGGTGCTGTCAAAATGTATATATATCGTCGTATCTCCAAAAATTCATATCTCGTTCGTTACAAGCTCGTTTTCGGCGTTCTTTATATCCACGGGTTCGTATAAACATAAACTAACATATTTTCAAGGTCTCGGCTCATCTAGATCAAGGTTAACGACTCATTTTGCTCCTGAAAGTTCGGTGATCAGCACCAATTTTTCTGAAAAGAATAGTTTTCGTCGCGTAACTTAAATAATTCATAACTTCTTCGTTATAAGTCCGTTTTTAGTGATTCAAGCGCCCACGCGTTCCTTATTGAGTGTATTTTCTAAATATTAAGACCAAAATGGTTCACAAAAATCTGAGATTTCCAGAAAGTAAAAATCGTGGCAGTAGGTACTTATATAGTTCCAAAAATACATTTTTCTAGTTCACAACTTAATCAAACTTATTCCATTCAACTCCACAAACACTCTTGATCTACCATACACTTCTTAAAGTGTCATGGAGTCCTAAACTTAACTAAATATAGTGTGGTTCATGAGAATATTAGTGAAAAGTATGGATCTAGTGTTTTAAAGCATTTTTAATGAAAAGTGGTACCATAACTAAAGTATTTTGCATTATTACACAAGATCTCATGAAAATACATAAATATCAAGATCATTTGAAAGTAAATACATGAAAATAAGATAGTCTTGAGTTACTTACAAAATATGTTGAGATTTGAGAGAAACAAGAAGGATTCTTGAAGTTTTTGTTGTAGGATCTTAACTAGAACATCAAATAGGACATGTGAATCACCAACACTTGAAAAGTTTCTTGAATCTCCTTTGGTTTTTGTGGTTTGCCGTGGGATTTGAAGAGAGACAAAGGAGATGAGCTTGATCTTTTTAACTTATGAAATATGTTGGTTTTGATGTTTATGAAATAAAATACCAAGACATGTTTACTAACTATAATAAATGAGGAAGAATTTTTGGTAAATAAGGCATGGGGGTGGCGTGGCCTATGGAAGAAAAAAAAGGGGGAAAATGATTAGTTGGTGAATCTTGCAAGATATGTTGTAAGAGTTAGTGTATACATTTGGTATTATCGGGTATCGAGTTATCTTGAAATAAATATTAACGAAGCGAAATAAAATACGGCGAAGTTGTAAATATTGTAAAATGATGTTACTGATATAATCCGGGTGTCGGAATAATTGTCAGGTTAATTTGTCGTAATCTGACGGAGTTATAAGCCCTTAAAGAAAATTATAGCAATTGGTGTAATAACACCGGGTAAAATAATAATATAAACTTTATATTATTAAAACTAGTATAACAATTTATTAGGATCATTGTCTGGAGTATCGGGTATATGTTTCGTAGTAAAGACTGAGTGGTGACGTTAATTAAATAAACGAACATACGTAAATTGAAATAATGAACTCTCGTGCATAATAAAAACCCGAAAATTCGAATTGTGACAGAAGATACAAAGTGGCTCCCTTAATGGTCCATTATACGAGAGCTCACTTGTGCTTCCATCTATAACGTCCCATCAGCAAATATAAACTCTGAAGCATATCCAGCTGATGAACCTGCAATTGTACAGCCTCAGAAAATGCAAGAAGCTTCTCACGGCTTCCAAGTTGTACAACCTGCAAAGCCATCAAACACATTCAATTTCTTCTTCGTTGAAACATATAGTAGACTTGCTAATTTCATTAATTTATAAGGAAATAGGCCAATCTTATCTAAAAATGAAGCTGATTAAAAGGGTCAAATATGTTCTAACGCGAATTCAAATGTTCACAGCGTCCAGAGTCCTCCATCATCTGCAAGCTTTTACGCCAAGAATACCCACATGACCTCTGTATAAGGGCACACTTCGTTTAAGGCTTTAAAGCGACCTTAAGGGCATCCTAATCAAGTACTCCATCATCTGCAAGCTAAAAAAGGTATGCAAAAGAATTATTAAGAAATACATTAATATAGTTGGCAAAGTCTTGCACTTGTTTTATATAAATTAGCTAATCGACATATAAAATGAAAGCCGTCAACCCAATAACCTTACTTTGACCACTTCAAATTAAAACTAGTCAAACGCAAACTAGTTATCCACATTCAAATACTAAACGCAAGCTAATCAAACGCAAACTAAGTTTTGTGTCAACCGATGACAATAAAATGATGATGCATCAACGTATATAGAAAAAGAAAGATAAAACTGTCACATACTTAAACCTGTCATTACATCTCTATTTCAAAGATTAATATGAAACTGAAAAAAATTATAACACATATTATAACACAAATTCTAACATAATAATTTTGGTGGAAAGTGACCAACTCAACAAAAGCTCGCCATATTATTACACAGATTGTTTAGAATTTATGCAAAGTGACCAAGTCAACAAAAGCTCGCCATATTATAACACATATCAATAAACACAGTAATATTTCTGATGGTGGTGGTTACCTATGGTCTGGTTGTGGTGGTGGTCCGGCTCCGGCTGTGGTGCTAACCAACCAAAAAAAAAAAAAAAAAACCAAATTAAACACAAACATAACCTAAAATTAAAAAAAAATTAAAAAATAAATAAAAATAAAAAACACCAACCTTAGTGTCTTTTTGTACCAGTTGATGCGAGTGGTGGTGGTCCGGCTCTGGCTGTGGTGCTAACCAAACACAAACAAAAAAACAAAGCCCAAATTAAACATTAACATAATCTAAAATCAACTAAAATTAAAAAAATTACAAAAATAAAAAACACCAACCTTAGTACGTTTTCGTATAAGAGAAGAGAAAAAAAGAGAGGAAGAAGTGCACAGTGGTTTGAGTGAAAGGGGTACGTGGTGGTGGTGGCGTGGGTATAATGGAGGTGTGGTGGAGACAGTGGTGTGGTAGAGACGGTGGTGAAGTGTGGTATTTGAGATGAGGATGAAGATGAAGTGTGTGAATGTGTGTGTGTGTGTGTTGTTTTTTTACAAAGTGAGAACTCAGATCTGAGTTAGTAAGATGATAATTGGGGGAGGACATTTGGCGGGGACAAGTCCCCGCTAAAATTTTTTTAGTTTTAGTCAAAACTTTTGGCAGGATAAAGTAAATGTCAAGAGGAACAATTAAAAAAATTGGTGAAAATTTTTAAAGGGGACATGTCCCCGCCAAAAGGTATAATAAAAAAAAAAGGAAAAAAATCTTTTAAATCATTTTAATTAAGTTAAATCACTATTAAACTATTTAAATTTAATTTAAATATTTTCTAAACAATCTTTAATTAATTTAAAACTTTTTAAATTTATTTACAACATTTTTAACTAAGTTAAATCATTTACAATTAATTTAAATCATTTAAAATTGTTTTTAAATCATTTTAATTAATTTCTATCACTATTAAATCATTTAAATTTAATTTAAATATATCTAAACCATTTTAAAAATTTAGATCATTTATACGAATGAGTCTAGATAATAAGGTTATTCATGAGATTTTAAACAAATGAGTCGAGATGCTATGGATATACATAAGATGTTAATCGGATGAGTCGAGATACAATGGATATATATAAGATGTTAATCATATGAGTCAAGATGCTATGGATATATATAAGATGTTAATCAGATGAGTCGAGATGCTATCAATATACATAAGATGTTAAATGAATGAGTCGAGATGCTATTGATATACATAAGATGTTAATCGGATGACTCAAGATGCTATGGATATACATAAGATGTTAATCGGATGAGTCGAGATGCTATGGATATAAATAAGATGTTAACCGGATGAGTCGAGATGCTATGAATATACATAAGATGTTAAACGAATGAGTCCAGATGCTATGGATATACATAAGATGTTAATCGGATGAGTCAAGATGCTATGTATATACATAAGATGTTAATCGGATGAGTCAAGATGCTATGGATATACATAAGATGTTAATCAGATGAGTCGAGATGCTATGGATATACATAAGATGTTAATCGGATGAGTCGATAAGCTATCAATATACATAAGATGTTAAACGAACGAGTCGAGATGCTATGGTTATACATTAGATGTTAAACAAATGAGTTGAGATGATATGGTTATACATGTGATGTTAAACGAATGAGTCGAGATGCTATGGATATATAGAAGATGTTAATTGGATGAGTCAATATGCTATCAATATACATAAGATGTTAAACCAATGAGTTGAGATGATATGTTTATACATGAGACGTTAAACAAATGAGTTGAGATGATATGGTTATACATGAGATTAAACGAATGAGTCGAGATGCTATGTATATACATAAGGTGTTAATCGGATGAGTCGAGATGCTATCAATATACATAATATGTTAAACGAATGAGTCGAGATGTTATGGATATACATAAGATGTTAATCGGATGAGTCGAGATGCTATAGATATACATAAGATGTTAATCGAATGAGTCGAGATGCTATCAATATACATAAGATGTTAAACGGATGAGACAAGATGCTATGGATAAACATAAGATGATAATCGGATGAGTCGAGTTGTTATGGATATGCATAACATGTTAAACAGATGAGTCGAGTTGTTATGGATATGCATAACATGTTAAAAGGATGAGTCGAGTTGTTATGGATATGCATAACATGTTAAACGGATGAGTCGAGTTGTTATGTATATGCATAACATGTTAAACGGATGAGTCGAGTTGTTATAGATATGCATAACATGTTAAACGGATGAGTCAAGTTTTTATGGATATGCATAACAAGTTAAACGGATGAGTCGAGTTGTTATGGATATGCATAACATGATAAACGGATGAGTCAAGTTGTTATGGATATGGATAACATGTAAACGGACGAGTCGAGTTGTTATGGATATGCATAACATGTTAAACGGATGAGTCGAGTTGTTATGGATATGTATAACATGTTAAGCGGATGAGTCGAGTTGTTATGGATATGCTTAACATGTTAAACAGATGAGTCGAGTTGTTACGGATATGCATAACATGTTAAACGGATGAGTCGAGTTGTTATGGATATGCATAACATGTTAAGTAATTCGCACGCTTTAATGTTTGAACTTTTATCGATTTGTAATGTAATTCGTACGTTTAATGTTTAAACTTTTATCGATCTGTAATGTAATTCGTACGTTTATTGTTGGATGTTTATCGATTTGTAATGTAATTCCGTATGCTTTAATTAATGTCTAAACTTTTGTCGATTAATTTGTAACGACATAATTCGTGCGATTTAATGTTTGAACGTTTATTGATTTGTAATTCGTATGCTTTAAAATCATTTATAATTAGCTTAAATCATTTTTAATTAATTTAAATAATTTTTAATAAATTTAAATGACTTTAAACTTATTTAAATCATCTATAAATAAAATAGAAAATTTTTAAATATCCCAGTTTTGGAGGGGACATGTCCTCGCCAAAAGGTCGAAATCTTTGGAGGGAAAAAAACGCGGGAGCAATTAGCCAGCGAGGGAGAATAATAAAATCCGGTCAAACTTTGACGACTTTTTGGCGGAGACATGTCCCCGCCAAAAGATTGCGTTGAATTTATCCAACTCGGTCAGCCATTTGGTGTGCCAGCTCAGCATGGGTTTTGTTGTTTAGCGACTTTCAGCGGGGACATAGGCGTCCCCGTCAAAAGTGTCCTCGCCCGTCCTACTGATTGTTGTAGTGATCTGGGGTGAGGCTAACGCGTTTGTTACGTCCATATAGGTATCCGAACGGCTTAGCCGAACCACTACCGGATGGTATTTGGGGCATCTTATCACTTCGCAAGGAATTACTTCAACAAATACTATACATTCTACAAGACTACAACATTCGCCTATTTTGGAGAAGACTTTTTATTCGAAAGTTTAGAAGATATCATAAGTAACAGCCGCGTAGAACACATATAATACTAAAAGTTGCGAGACTATTTATCCGAAAGAGATTTCATTATATAACTATTAACCAATAATACAGTCGAAGCAGATCGAAGCAGATCGAAGCAAATTTTGGCCGTAATGTATACAATACTCCCTCATAGTTAAAGTAACAATTTAATAGATTAACTGACAAAAATGTGTTGCAAAATGTCAAAGAAAATGAAATCTTGTCCCATATCTTCACTAACCAACCACTAGATGGACCATACAAATTAATTTTTAATTTGAACCTCATGCATAAAATCCTTCTATAAATAGACACTAGTAACAGACTAGTTTCCTCATCCTTCTTACTTATAATATCTTCTTAATCAAGTAAAAATGGCTTCAAAGACTCTCCTTCTTCTTGCTCTAGCTTTTGCAGCTGTTATTCTCATTACCTCCGAAGTCACTGCGGCTAAGGACTTGGCCTCCAACCATGACGGTAAGTAAAGTTTCTATGTTCGTATGTATGCAAAGCTATATATGTAGATTGTACAAGTTCATATGAATTCATTTAGGATTACTCTTAACACGTTTATAGTGCTTCATCAGTCCAAATTTTTGTGTGTAGCTATCGTGTTTCAATAAAATTATTTAAGTTTCCATATAGCCCGAATTAAGAAGACAACCACCAGAATAGCTATAATTTCAGGTGTAAAATCGTAATAATCACACTCTTTTTACACTTCTTGCTCTATGTCTGGTGGATACATACTTTCGGAGGAAAAAAACTGCAGTACGTTACGTTAAATTTGGTGTGAAAATACCATCATAAGTTAGAGCTTACAGACCTTGCAGTCAAACTAATTTAAGTAACCATGAATGATATAGGTGAGGTTGATGACTTTGGACATGGAGGATACAACAATGGTGGCGGACGTGGTGGATACAACAATGGTGGAGGACGTGGCGGTCATGACAATGGCGGTGGACGTGGAGGACACGACAACGGTGGTGGACGTGGAGGGCACGACAACGGTGGTGGACGTGGAGGACATGACAATGGTGGTGGCTACAACAACGGCGGTGGATCCCACAACGGTGGTGGTGGTGGTGGCCGAGGATGCAAGTACGGTTGCTGCGGCGGAGGACGTTACAACCATGGAGGAGGATGCAAGTGTTGTGCCACATTTGCAGAAGCAACTGCTTACAAACAAACTCAAAATTGATGATCATGCATGGAAGCATTAAGGTTGAACTGTCATTTATATGTCACGTATTTAAAGGATGGTTGACCATGCAATAATCATGTATTACGTACTCCTTATCTATGTAATAAATGGCATGGATTCTTTCGAAAGAAACATGCTCTTAGTACGTGTAAAATAAAAATGGGCTTTCGAATGGAACTACATATTGTTTTCAATGCCTTGTTACACGTATTATATAGTTTCTTTTTAGCACAATTGTCAGTGGTGATGATTTTTTTTGTATACTATATGCCTTTGTTGAGCAAATGATGCTTTAAAGTCTTATGTAGTTTCATTAAGCTAGGCACGTCTCGCAGATATTTGACATGTACATTTTGCTAATTTTAATGGGACAAGAGTGGAGTTGGTAGTGTGGATGACATGTACGTGGATTGACTATGTAAACAATAAGCACATACACGTGCTGATTCAATATAAGAGTCGTCGCTATCTAAACAACAACCCACGGCAATTACTTTGACATAGTCAAAGATCTTGTCTACTTAAGAAAAAAATGTAGAAGATTATCTCTTGTTTATGGTCAAGCACCTGTATCGAATCTTCACCCAGCAGTTGACTGGAAATCTAGGGGTAAAGCATTGTTTCGGTGCGGGCCGCGAGAGCGGTACCAAATCCCTCACTATAAGAATCGTCATTAACTCAAAAAACCTTTTGAGACAAAAGTCGTGGTTACCACTATTTGATTTGTCGTTGCTAAAGCCGTTGTGGCTAAAGGCATGCCAAAGTCGTGGCTAAATATCTTTAGCCACGACCTTTCAGGCAAGACCAGTCGTCGCTAACGCCTTTAGCCACGACTCTTTTGCTTTAGCCACGACATATGGACGTTGCTAAGAGCCCTGATTCTTGTAAAGCATAGAAAGAAGATTCGTGCGCTGGCTCCCCATCAGTGACAGAATCAGGGTGGGTTTCGAAGGTTCACGAGGCATTCATGCATTTTTGCGACCTAGTGTTAACTTTGCAAAAATCATCGATTTTTCCTAAATGCATCCGGTAAAAATATTTATGTTATGCTTGCGTCGTTGCTCCTCATATTATATCTCTATACTAACACCCGCGTACTATTCACCATAGCTCCTTTTGGGGGCCAATAGCTTCGAACCGATACAAATAACCTGTACTTTATTTGGGTCTAAGTTGGTGTCTCTCACATATCTCTCTAGTCTCTTCTTCAGGTCCAAGGTCCGGTACCCAAAAAAAACCGACGGAGCAAACTTTAGTGATCCGCCTCCGAAGAGTCTATAGTGATTTATGTGTTTTGGTCTACAGTGAAATGAACAGGAAACTAATATTAAATTGGGGGAACAGTGCCTTAGTGGAATGATCCGGATTTTCTTAGGTGATATGTGGTTGTGTTTTTCCCGTTATTTCCGAGGTCGAACCACTCTTATTTCACCCACATCTTTCTTCTTTCTTATCTTTAAAACCTTTTTTTCGGAGATTCACTTACGCGGGTGGTAACTTCAGGTGTGATTATTAAACGATGGTCAAGTTAGGCCTTTGATTTAATTAGGGTTTTTTTGTTAGGTTTCTGTTTTTTATAAGTTTTGGGGGTTAATGGAGTGCACTGCTTTAATTAGCCTGTTTGATATATGATTTATGATTTGGGTTGATTTACCCTTTATGATTAGGGGTGATTTACGGTTCATGGTTTGGGTTCTTTTGTTGTTTCGTCCTCATATGCTAGGGTATATTAGTTGCATGTTGGAATAAACTAGCCTTGATGTTTGAATTTGACTGTCTAACATAATGTATTTCAATGTGTGGATGCGATTGACTTTTAAACATTTTTCCGTCACTAGGGTTCATGATTTGGGTGCTTATGTTGTTTCATTTTTGTATGCTAAGGTATATTAGTTGTATCTTAGAACAAACAATGGGTTGATGTTTGACTTTGAGTGTCTGAACTAATGGCTATCAAAGTCTAGATGTGCTTTACTTTGAAACCGTTTGTCTTCATTAAAGTTAATGCGGCCGTTTCCTTTCAGGTTATGTTTTATGTCTTGGAATGCCTGTACGCAATCAGATTTCCGTGTATTGGCGGGGCGTTTATATTAACACAGCCATGCCGGTACTGTTTGGTTGTAACCTGTGCTGCTTAAATTGCCAAAAGTCTATGGCAGGCTGTCGTGGAACCATGGTGGTGATCTCGCCTATTTGTTCATAAGGTGTGTTTAGGTGGTGACCTCGACTATTACATTTAGGCCTGACTTGAAACATAATGTCATCCTTTAGTTCATAATAGTCGAGATCACCACCTAGGCACTCATTATCAGCTTCCTCTCCAAATACTTCATGCAGTAATACATTATACGTAATAGTTAATTGCGTGTTATGTGTCTTTGTGAAATCGGTTATTCATGGATTATATGAGTAACGACATATTCACGTGTGTTGGCAAGGCGTTTCTATTAACGCAGCCATGCCAGTACTGTTGCGTGGTAACCTACGGTGGTTAAAATATGGTGAATAGCTTGTGGGTATTAGTATAGACATATAATTGTCAAAAGCCCTGTGAAGGGTTGTGGCTGTAAACAAGCTGTGTATCGATTAAACATGTGATCGCACGTGTCTTGGCGGGGCAGATTATTACATTTGCAGCCATGTCGGATGTGTCCGGTTTCTTCATTTCCGAAGCTGCGCTAGCCCCATAGATTCATTTATTTTTGGCTGTGATGAATATAAATAGCTTAAATGGTCAAGGTTTAACCTAAACCGAATGAGGCTGTGATGGTCAATTACTGGCAGATGTACAAAGTTGGCATTATCCGTATCTTGGCGTGGCAAGTTCCCAGCTTTGCAGCCATAGCGGCTTAAACCACTTTGTAACTGTTTTAAAATTTGAGTCTTCAATTGACTATGATAAATGTGTACATAGTTACTATTCTACTTGGCGGCTTAAACCACATTGTCCTGAAGCTGCGTCGGTCCTATAGACTCATTTATTTTAAGCTATGATGAATATAAAAACCTTAAGTTGTCAAGGTTTAACCTGAGCCGAATGAGGCTGTGATGGTCGATTCCTGCCAGATGTACAAGGTTGGCATTATGCGTGTTTTGGCGTGGCAAGTTACCAACTTTGCAGCCATGCCGACTTAGTCCATTTTGTCAACTGTTTTAAATCTAAGCCTTCACCCGAGTATAATAAATGTGTATATAGTTATAGGTGATGTACGACATATAAAACATATTAAATAAATACACGCAGCGGATAAACATCACCATAACAGGATCCATAGTGCCATATGATCAATCAAAATAATAAACACATAAGTTATACCTTTGTAGCGTGATCCGGGAGTCACCAACAACACTATAACCCATGACTTGTTCAAGAAACCCAAGAGATCAATAAGGTTGATCTCCTCTAAGTGTGAAACACACTACACGTCACCGTACGCCAATGGATGCTAGTCCTTCAACCACCGTAACCAATCAAGCACCCTTGAATGAACAAGATTCAATGGAGATTGATGAAAGACAAAAACCCTAATTAGGGATTAGGGTTTGTGCCATGAGATTGGAGTAGGGAGAGATAGAGGTTTTATTGGTAATTAGTTATGATAATTATTAGGAGATAATCATGTATCTTTTCTAATTATTCAAAACCAAAATCCCTTCCACAAGGCCTTACAAGGCCGGCCATACATGGGCTCCAAAATGGGTTTCCCATTTGTTTTCTAGTCCAATGCAATAAGTCCATTACTTATTCATTAGAAGCCCAATAGCGGTTCCTGGTTACTTACGGTTATTTATATATCGTAAATACAGTAAACACGATATATAAAGTGGCACCTCAGTGTATATGTGTGTGACCCCATAGGCTCACATATGTCTAGCCATATAGTTAGTAATTATGACACGAGCATACTCCAACAGCTCCCACTTGCGACGTCATAATAATCAAGTAATTATACAAGCAATGGTTAGCGTCTAGCAACACGCCACTGCCCCTAGAAATACGTGAGGTTAGTTTCTTAAACGTCTCATTTCAGATGGTTTATATGTCATCTATCCTTTTGTTACAGATACCGTGTTGAACATTAGACATGGATCAAAAGTCATTCTAATAGTTCAACTATTATGTTTCTCGATATAGATATTGAACAAGATTACCAAGTGGATTTAAGATTCATCTTAATCCCAGTTGGGTACGGCCATACAAACATCTGTTCAAATCAACGAGGGGCCCAATAGTATCTAACTCCAAAGCAAGTGGAGGAACAAATCCCATTTTGACTACACGTGTCATTCACATGCTTCATATCACTCCTGAAAATGGCCTTTATAACTACCTTATTCAGGATAGCGTTTAACCATATCAAGGAATGAAATTCCACACATGCAAGACCTGCTTGCATCTCAAGTATGAGGATAAGAGACATAACCTCTTGCGAGATTCACTATTGACGACGATCCATGTAGTGAATTCTCGTAGGTTGGGTCAATCCAATGTTCATCACAATGAACAACATGTGAGTGTGGCAAATAAATCACCAACACGCTCACATTTGTCTTAATTTGATGATACTCCCGTATCGTCAACCGACAATGGATAATTTTAGAATAAATAAATTATTCATGGATTAAACATGCAAACATAGAACACAGTAGTATAAATGAAGACGATCATACCAGGTATATCAATTCATTATATAATACGACTGCTTGCAGTTCCATTATCCAAATACTAAAAACAGATATGCATAAGACTACTCATAGGTCGGGGTCCGATGTTCCCACCATGATCGAATTATGTTGTACAAGACAACAAGTAGTCATCTGAGTAAACTTTGAGAATACTTGTTTCAAAACTCATGAAAGGTTTGAATGATGATTGTCCTTTGTATGTGCACATTCAAGTACAAGACGAGTATCGCAACAACACATTCCATAGGGTGTTTGAAGCCAGCAAACACCTACTTTAGATAGTCATCTGAATAGTTTCTCAAACTATAAAGTATTCTTATTCTTTTAATGTATAACGCATTAATGCTCTCAGTCGAGTACATCTAGTTAGCAATGTCATCATTCATGATGACATCCTACCAAGACTAGGATTGAGTATCATCTCAGTTAAATAAGCATCCACGTATGCAAACAAAATAGAGCTCCTTCAATATCCGTAAACGTTTGAACATATCTTTGGTACTTTGTAGGTCCATTATTAATGTTCGTTTAACAATTATCTAATGACATTCACTTAGATATTTGTTGTCATTCACTCATCTTGCATTCATGCAAATGATAAATGTAGTCCAATGCGTAATATGACTTACATGATGAATCCTTTAGTCAAACTTAAGATTTCCTTTCATGTGTTCAATCTCATCAAGTGAGATTGATCATTGAGATTCCCCTCAATAATGTGTCATATTGTGTTTAGACTTTAATAACCGCTTATGTTTATTCTAATAACAAAACATATATATTATATATATATATATATATATATATATATATATATATATATATATATATATATATATATATATAACAAGGTTGTGTGTCTTATTTTATAAATCCCTCAAGAGAAACTTCATTCCAAGCTAAGGATTAAAGTCTAGCTTAGATGGAATATTCTTTCTAATATGTTAATGACATATGAGATTTAAGAAAATAAATAGAGTGCTCCAACTTGCTCTCAGTATACTTAGGAGTAATCTTATTAATCAAAATCAAATTAATGATTTTATGATTAACTCAAGATCTCTGCTCCTAGATGCATGATCTAATCCACACATGGATTCTTTTATCTTGTATACATAATAAAGATTATATGGATTCATAAACCCTTTTGATTACTCATCGTCCTTGCAAAGGTAATCAACAAGAAAAGTGTTTTGATATCCTATTGTCATATTTCATCTACATGAAAACAGGTATGACAATTAATCATCTTTATACATTTAATGTTTGTAGCTAGGAAGATTTAATCATAGTCAATTTCTTGAGTACGAGTAAACTCCTTTTACTACACGTGCATTAAATGTGTGTACAAGTTTGTCCTTTTGAGTCTTCTCATCTAGAAACTCATTCTTAACCTCACAGTCTAACTGATTGGTAAGAGATCAATCAAGCTCCATGAGTGATTGTCTTTCAAGGACTGCATCTTAACATTCATACTTTGAGCTATTCATCAGATTCAAGATCTGATAATACATCTCTGTAGTTAGCAGGTTCACTATGATACTCTAACTTATATCCCTTAGCATTGATATAAAAACTATATCATTCAGGTGCAAGAGGTATCCTTGTGGATTTATGAATGAGAGATATCAATCTATGGTTTAATATATCCATGTTCAACCTTAGTATGACATTAGCAAGTGTACTCAGAAGGTTGTGTATTTAGTTCTTGAATAACTTCAAGGTCTAAAGGTACCCCCACTTGCTTTTGTATGTAGAGACTAATCTCTAGATACTAAGCATCTTGAGTAACAATAAATTGTCTTCAAGTGGGACATCCAAAATACACCGTTAGTTCTTGACTCTAGTTTGTTAATTACTTACTCTTAAGTAGTTAACAAATTCAGAACTTCAATTAAGACATAATGAGATTCATCTCATGCCATAATACAATGGTGTCTTAAATTCCTTCTGGGTTGGAATCATATTGAGTGTACACATGGCACACCCAATTTCTAACCTTGATTGCTTTGGAGGTAAAATAGTTTAAGTCATCAAAGATCAAACAATATAAATAGTGTTTGATTTTCCACGATGGACTTACCATAAGGTCGTGGTATTCCATGAGGACTGATGTTGTGATACTATCACACAACTCATTAGATGAACTTATACCTTTAGGCTTACATATCTGCCAACCAAGTCAAACCAGATGACATCAATAGTAATTTTAGCCCACTGCATACTTTACTTCATGTGTATGTTTTGACTTGAAAACATAAACATTTATTATACGTCGTAAGTGTACATGTCTTAACTAGAAGACATAACAAATCAACGTTTTACTTTACGTTATAAGTCTTTCAACAATTAACGGAATTGATGTTTGTGTCTTTACAAGAGACCTAAACATATTCAACTAAAGTAATTACGAGCGCCGAGGCCTCAATAGTAATTTCAAGTTAATTTCATACTTCATGATTATGACTTTACAAGAAAACATAATCATATTTACTAAACAATTCAGTGAATATGTTGAAGTAGCTTTTCATGTTATCTTGATATTTGTTCTAATTAGGGCAACCTACATTTTATGTGTAGAAGTCCTAGTAGAATATTAGTTTCTTACCTTTCAGTCAAGAAAAACTATTAGTCATATTGTTATATGTTGTACCTTGCACACATTAAGATTTCTCCCACTTGTGCATGGCACAACATCATGTTAGTATACAAGCACCACTACGCTCGTGTGTTTGTATAAGCAATATGACAATGTCTAAGATAACATATGATTTTTAGTCAAAATCAAAATATAAATATGTAGAACTTTATCGTTTTAATAATGAATCATGCATAACGATTTTATAGATAACATTTCAGGAAGCAACATCAGAAACGCGACAAGTTATCATATAAAACTTATGCAATGGTTCTTATATAAACTATGATGCTTAACACGTGGAAAGTAATGTATTATTTCAAGACAATCTGGAAATAAGATGGGCAACTTGCAAGTAATAAAGCTTACAGCTCCCACTGGATTAGACAACATTACATGTGTTACGTCACCAGTAATATAATCACGTAGCTCCTACTGGATTAGACAACATTACAATGTGTTACGTCACCAGTGGAGAGTGAGTATCGATTGGATACTTTCCATCTTTCTTTGAATATCTACACATTATTGCTAATGTGAGTCACTTTGACTAGTAAACATGTACTTAGGTATTCAAGAAAGTGCATCAAGCTCTAACATATAGATGATGGGCTAGCCATCATTGCTATTTAACTTGAAAATAGGCATGCATTTCCTCCATAATTGGTCTACTTTACCACAAGGGTATGTAGGACCTTAGTAGGCATATTGGGTTAAGGCAAACTGCTAGGTAATCATGCTAGTAATTGCCTTTACCACATTGCGGTTTATTGATACTTCCGTCTTCTAATTATTTAAACTCATTTTAGTTTGGTAGCTAGTACGAAATAGGTTGACCAAGCAAGAACATGCAAATATTGCCAAAGGTCTGACCAATGAGCAAAATTCGCCATGGGTTGAAATGGCCCTAAGGTCTGACCAAAGAGGTCAAGTCAAGTGCACGTGTTCTTGGTTGTCCAAATATCTTATATTTCTTCAATGTTTCAAAACCGAAACAAGGGTTATAAAACAACGTTGAAGGAATAAGATGTGTAACCATACTTAACCGTTTTAACTTTTACAAGACATCACGATTTCTAGAGTAGGTTTTCCTTGAGTTTGATTAGAGTTAGGAAAATTCAAATATTCCTATTATGGCTTTTCCTCATAAAGAAAAAGGATAGGAATAAGTCTCTTTCTTACAAGGAAATATCGACTTAGTTCGTCCTTTTAACAAGAAAAGAACAAACTCTTGTTTACGGTATGCGTTGCATTAATTGAATTTACAAAGTTCAATTTTAGTATTTTCGATAATTATCCTTTTATAAATTAACTACCCCATGTTTATAATTTAAAACAATTAATTTACGAAAAGGCTAAGATCCTCATTGAGGTTCGACCATTAATGCAGTTGATCTACTAGAAATGGTGGATTCAATAGGTAGGCGACGATCACCAATTGTATTACAAGTACAACTCTTAGTTCCTTATGGGACTCATGGCATCTAGTGTCAAACAACTAGTGTCATGTAGGCATGTTTGGTCCCATCTTTGCCTCGGGTAAGGGTCTGACCACAATACTCGATTAAGTCATCCAATTTGAAAACTGTGAGAATAATCCTAGGTCTGACCATGGAGAATAGTCACCTTGGGTTACAATTCAGCCTAGGTCTGACCAGATGCTAAAAGGTAATTGCAAGTGTTCTCATAATTGGACGGCATGACTTAAATTTTGACGGGTAAATAGTTTTGATGTGGATAAAAAACGTGTACGAAAGAAGCATGCATTCATTCTTCGTAGCACAAGTTAAAAACTTTTCTTAACTTAAGTCTAATCATTGTTTTAATTTATGTGTGTCAAGTTGTCCATTTTCAAGACTAATATAAATCCTAAGTGGATTATTAAGTTTGGACAATACAATAAAAGAATAAACAACCTTAACTAGTTTAAGTGTTTATTTATGAAAACAATGATTTTTAAGTTTCAAATCATATTTAAACTTAGTTAAACTAAATCATAAGACTTAGTTCAAAATGGTTTATGTTTAGTTTCAAGTTTTAAGAAAACATTTTTTGTTTTACATGTAGTCACAACATACATAAAAACAACCAACCAAACATACAACCACAATATGCAAAGTCTCAACCGATGAAAATCCTATGCTTGGTCTTGTGAGCCATCACAAGGACCAAGAGTCAACTAGGGACATATATCACAACCACATGGAGGGCTCCCACTTGCTCCAAGACAATCATGAGCAAGTAAAAAGCCCATAATGCACATGAACTTCAGTTTCTGTCAGCCCAGTTTATCTGTTTTGCAAGGCCCAAATTCCCAGGAAGATCACCTCCTCATGATTCGGCCCAGTTGACAAAGTTGTAGCCCTATGTCTTGTGGACCTGTACCAAAAATTTTAGAAAAAAATACCTTACCAATCAGCAGGTAATCACGTTTTCCCAACAGGTGTCCAGCAGCAACTTTCTGTCTACAACTCTTCAATCTTTCGCCTTTTGCTTCCAAGCTCTTGTTTACAATACATATAAAGTAAAATATAACTAATCTACTTTGTATCTACTGTAAAATGCCCAAACATTGGCTACACCAAAAATGAATTACATTACAAAAGTGCCGAAACAATAGCAAACCCTAAAACAAGAAAAACCAACCAACAATCACAATCACAACGCACAAGTGGTCTAGGTTTTCATCGGCTTTGCATATGAACACATAATAATACATTCAAATAAAGATTATTACATGGTGTTGGCTAACTCCATGGACAAACATGCATGTATTTGCCATGGATAACAAAATAAATAACAAGAAATAAATTGTTAGCCAACGAATCAAAGAAATAATTAACAAGAATTAAAACCCCGAATGGTACGCGTGACAAATGGCCAAAGACTCAAACCCCAGTGATGTTAGGACCTTCTTAACACCATTTTACCATATAAAAATAAGCCTCATGGGCTGATTTGAAATCGGGTTAAAAATCTTCCAAAAAACGCGTTTTTAGGCCATTTTACGGGTACCGATCAAGTAAACAAACAACGTATGCATAACAAATGGCCATAGGATCAAAAAGTCCAGATCTTAAGACCTTATAAAAGTCAACATATTCATAATATATAAGCCCTAGGGGCTGTTTTAAAATCCTACTTTTAAATCCATTAAAAAACATGTTTTTAGCCATTTTTACGCATACAAGATGATCATATGACAACATATGATGGCTCTGATACCACTATAGGTGATGTACGACATATAAAACATATTAAATAAATACACGCAGCGGATAAACATCACCATAACAGGATCCATAGTGCCATATGATCAATCAAAATAATAAACACATAAGTTATACCTTTGTAGCGTGATCCGGGAGTCACCAACAACACTATAACCCACGACTTGATCAAGAAACCCAAGAGATCAATAAGGTTGATCTCCTCTAAGTGTGAAACACACTACACGTCACCGTACGCCAATGGATGCTAGTCCTTCAACCACCGTAACCAATCAAGCACCCTTGAATGAACAAGATTCAATGGAGATTGATGAAAGACAAAAACCCTAATTAGGGATTAGGGTTTGTGCCATGAGATTGGAGTAGGGAGAGATAGAGGTTTTATTGGTAATTAGTTATGATAATTATTAGGAGATAATCATGTATCTTTTCTAATTATTCAAAACCAAAATCCCTTCCACAAGGCCTTACAAGGCCGGCCATACATGGGCTCCAAAATGGGCTTCCCATTTGTTTTCTAGTCCAATGCAATAAGTCCATTACTTATTAATTAGAAGCCCAATAGCGGTTCCTGGTTACTTACGGTTATTTATATATCGTAAATACAGTAAACACGATATATAAAGTGGCACCTTAGTGTATATGTGTGTGACCCCATAGGCTCATATATGTCTAGCCATATAGTTAGTAATTATGACACGAGCATACTCCAACAATAGTTAGTATTATATCTCTATAGTAATACCCGCGTACTATTCACCATAGCTTGGTATTGGGTACTTTAGGGGACCAATAGCTCCGAACCATAAAAATAACCAGATCTTTATTCGGATTTAAGTTGGTGTCTCTAATATATCTCTCTAACCTCTTCTTTAGGTCTAAGGTCCGGCACCGAAAAAAAAGACAGATAAAAAATGAACGATTCGCCTCCGAAGAGTCTATAGTGATTTATGTGTGTTACGCTACAGTGTTATGAATAGGAAACTTATATCAAATTGGGGGAACAGTACGTTAGTGGGAGGATCCGGATTTGGTTTGTTGATATGTGGTTGTGTTTACCCAATTTTTTTTAGGTGGGATAATTCTTATTTCAGCTACATCTTGCTTCTTTTTTATCTTTACAACCTTTTTTCCGCCCATTCAGTTAGGCGGGTGGTAGCTTCAGGTCTGACTTATCTTTGAAGCCTTTTTTTAGATTATTAAACGATGGTGAAGTTAGGGTTTTGATTTAATTAGGCCTTTTTTGTTAGGCTTATGTTTTTTTATAAGTTTTGGGGGTTAATGGGGTGCATTGCTTTAATTAGCCTATTTGATTTATGATTTATGATTTGGGTTGATTTATCCTTTATGATTAGGGGTGATTTACGGTTCATAATTTGGGTGCTTATGTTGTTTCATCTTCATATGCTAGGGTATATTAGTTGTATGTTGGAATAAACTAGGCTTGACGTTTGAGTTTCACTGTCTAACATAATGTATTTGAATGTGTAGATGCGCTTGACTTTTAAACTTTTTTCCGTGATTAGGGTTAATTTAGGGTTCATGGTTTGGGTGCTTATGTTGTTTCATTTTCGTATGCTAGGTTATATTAGTTTTATGTTAGGATAAACAAAGATTTGGTTTTTGACTTTGAATGTCTGAACTAATGGCTATGAATGTCTAGATGCGATTTACTTTGAAACTGTTTCTCTTCATAAAGCTGATGTGGCCATTTGCTTTCAGGTTATGTTTTATGGCTTGGAATGCCTGTACGCAATTAAGTTGCCGTGTCTTGGCGGGGCATTTATATTAACGCAGCTATGCCGGTACTGTTTGGTTGTAACCTATGCTACTCAAATTGTCAAAAGTCTATGCCAGCTGGTCCTGTAACCATGCTGGTGATCTCGCCTGTTTGTTCATAAGGTGTGTTTAGCTGGTGATCTCGACTGTTACTTTCGGACCCGACTTGAAACATAATGTCTTCCTTTAGTTCATAATAGTCGATATCACCACCTAGGCACTCATTATCAGCTTCCTCTCCAGACACTTCATGCTGTAATACATTATACGAAATAGTTAATTGCATATTATGTGTGTTTCTGAAATCGGTTATTCATAGATTATATGAGTAGCGACATATCGCAGTGTGTTGGCAGGGCGTTCCAATTAACGCAGCCATGCCGGTACTGTTTCGTGGTTACCAACGGTGGTTAAAATATTGTGAATACCTTGCGGGTAGTAGTCTAGACATAAATGTGGAAAACTAGATGGGGGGGGGGTTGAATAGTTTTACGTCTTTTTAATTTATTATAAAACCTTTGTTTACTTTTAAAAACTTAGATTCAAGTTTGTTATGAAAAATAAAACTTAAATCTTATTATTAGTTATATATGTATTCTTTTAAATTGATTGTAAAAGTTTTGGTTTCTTGAATGGATTTTCAAATTGATTTTTATGTGAAGTTGACCTCTAATTAATACTAGCAATTATATAAGCCTATGTGTATGAAAGTAATGACGATGCAAGTAAAGAAATAAATTAGGTATGGAAAGATCTAACCGAGACACGAGAGGTTTATAGTGGTTCGGCTACAAGGACACCTTCCTTGCCCTACTCCACTCCCCGAGCACACCTTGCTCGAGAGTTTTCTTCAAAACTTCAATAAGCTCCCTTATGGCGGAGAAAACCTTACACGACTTTGGCTTACACGGGTTTAACGACACAAAGCTAAATGTCGAGTTCTAATCGTAGCTAGAACCAATCTCACAACTTCACAACAAAACTTGTACACAACTTATTCACGACGAATTCACGACTTCAACACAACGGCTTCACGACTTCTACACAACGGCTTCACGACTTTTACACTACGACTTCATAACTCCTAAGCTACGGATTCACGACCACGACTTCACACCTTCTAAGCTACGGCTTCACGACTACGACTTCACAACTTCTAAGCTACGGCTTCACGACCAAGACTTCACAACTTCAACATGACCGCTTCACAACTCCTATGCTACGGCTTCACGACTTCAACACTAGGACTTCACGACTAGGACTTCACAACTTCTAAGCTATGGCTTCACAACTTCTACATGACGACTTCATAACTTCTAAGCAACGGCTTCACGACTTCTACATGATGACTTCACAACTTCTAAGCAACGACTTCACGACTTCTACATGATGACTTCACAACTTCTAAGCAACGGCTTCACGACATCTGCACCACGGCTTCACAACTTCTACACCACGGCTTTACAACTTCTACATGACTTCTTTACACCACAACAACTTATACACCTTCTTCACTACTTACACACTATACATATCTAGTCACTTATGTTCACCCACACCTTATACACAAATGAATGAATGATATACAAGGTATACAAAACAAACAACTTGAATAACAAGATGCTACTAAGTTGTAATACTTCTAGTTTTGATTGATAGAAGTATTCTTCTTTTGCACTTGGATGGTGGAAGCTTGGATCACTTGGAAACCAATGCTTAAGATTACATGATCAAAGGTTTTTTGAAGATATGAAATGAGATCTATAACAGAAAGTTTTAGTGCAAAAGGGTGAGTAAAAATCCAGAAGAAGACTGGTATTTATAGGAGAAAAACTGGACAGCTGGAGGCCTACTGGAGCGGGGCCGGCCCCCTTAAATAGAGGGCGGTCCCCTTAATTTTAAGGGGGCCGCCTAGTAAAATTAAGAGGTGTAGAATCCAAGATCTGAACTCAACTAGGGTATGAATAATATTGATTGAAACACAGCGGAATATAGAATAAGAACACAATCAACATTACTAATAAGGTTTTCTTTTATTGAATATAAAAGAAACTAATAATAATACTACTACTAACTACTACACGCTCTATGCGTTTGCTAGACTCTCATTGAAGAGACTATGAATTGGATACTAAAACCAACGCCCTACCTCCCTTTATATAATAGAGAGGCTAGGGTTTACATAAAAACCTAGCTTACTATGAAAGCTAATTAAATATTTTATCTTAAGTCCTCATTGTTTCTTCTTTCTTCATTCTTGCTCGAGGTTTTGTAATCTTCAAATCTTGTAATTCCCAACAATCTTCCCCTATTTGATATTACAAAACAATCTGCATGAAGAAACAATGTCATCACCAATAATAAGCTGCACATCATAACTATTCTTCCCCTTTTTGTAATCTTCTAATAGGGGTCTTGTGCAACTCGTAGACGCTTCCCCTCAAGTGATGCATGTAGATGGTTAACAAGCTTCCCCTTAAGAATAGACTAACCATCTCAAGAACCAACTAATAATTAATAATAATAATAATAATTAATTTTTTTTTTAATAACACAAACAGCAGTAACGAGCAGCAGTATCGAACAACAGAAACACATAAGCATATCAGCACTAAGTGTAAGAGGATGGCCAAGTATATTAACAATAAGCTTCCCCTTAAAAGTATACTTGCCATCTCTTGAATCCAGTAGGTTCCATGGAGTGATCATTGATGAAGAAAATCAACTATAACTGATTTAATGAAGAAATGGAATCTCCCAACCTTGCATCTTATGTCTTGCACTATCCACGTGACGGCCTCTTGACAAACTCCTCACTGATTAATCCAATGAGACACTGAGCACAAATAACGTAACTCCTTCAAGTGATAGCAAATGTACGCAGTAAGCACAATAAAATAGATCGTACCCCTTCACTAGAGTCGTCAAGTCTTCGTCACCATACAAACCAAGCAAGTTATCTTAAAAAGCTGCTGATCCCTTTAAGATATGATAAGAACACAATACTTGGGAAAATCAATTACAACATCAAACAAGCGATAATCAAATGTCTTCGTCAAGTAATCTTCTCAACAAAATGATGATGGTTGATAACTCCGTCCTCCCTAACCATTAGTAATCTCACATGACTAGTAGGAACCAAACCGACCAAAAGAAAAAATATACAACATGTCAGCAGGAACCATAAAAAAGTCAGTAAGAACTGTATCTATCAGCAGGAACCCATCAGTAGGAACCATATAAGCATCAGGAGGAACCACCAGGAGGAACCAAAAACTCATCAGCAGAAACAAGCAGGAGGAACCGAGAAACACAACCCACATATATAACCAGCAGGAACCGAGCAACCAGATCGAATAGAAACAACAAGGATACTACTTTTTTTTATTTATTTATTTTATTTTTATTTTTTTTATAAGTATCCAGACGACACTTGAAAAGTGTCACAAAACTGTTGCAAAATCTGTCACTGAACAGATTAGCGACACTTTATCTGATGCTGATCTGTTGCTAAACTGTCACTAATTCAATCAGTGGCAACGAATAGGCTTATCAGCAGAATCACAAAGCTTCAGCAGAAACGAGAAATACCAGTACAAACCAAGAGCAGCAGATCAAAACCAAAAAAAAAAAAATTGCAGCAGCAGTATAGGGATAATTCCTCTTTTGATCAATAGACCCACTATAAAATCTTGACCAATCAACAGCAGCAACAAAAATTCGTCCCCACTTAAAACCCGAACACGACAAACCCTTTGAGCAACAATATTTAATTCGAATAAATAATAGCTGCTTCACAATCGACAAAAGAGTGTATTGATCAAAGCCCCTTAATTCAATGACAACATTACCAAATAATTACAACAACCGATTAATTAATATAATCAGCCAAGCAAGCGACAAACAACCTTAAACTACTGAATTCATTTAATGCATATCAGATCAGTACAAAATTAATCTCCTAGCCCCATTCATAATTCGGCCAATTAACAATTTACCTTTCCCGCATTCGATCGACCAATTAATTAAATAGTACGAGGTTTATTAGCAAAAGATCTCAATTAATACTCCACCGATTTAAATGTATTATTCCCACATGCAGTACTCGACAAAAACAATGATTGATTAATAATCAACTGATTTAAAAGATAGATCAATTCTTTTACCGAGTTGTATTTTGTTGACTTTCAAACCCAGATCTGCTTCGTTCGACTATAAACCTTCTTCTTCAACAGATAAAAACCTTGTTGAATCCCTAGATCTCCAGAGCACGAGGCTCTGATACCAATTGTAGAATCCAAGATCTCACTCTTCTAGGATTATAGAAACAATGATTATATGCACAGCGGAATAACAATAATAAGAAACGTATAGACAAGGAACCCTAAACAACCCTAAACCGTTTCACAAGAAACGTATAATCTAAAAACTATCTAAGATATGCAATATCACTTTCTAAATAAACTCATGCATATCCTAACTAATAACATAATACGCGGAAACTATCAATCAGCAGAAACACATTCCGCACAATCTATACTTCGGCAGAAACAATTTCCAGCAGAATCTTTTCTTCCGCAGAAACATTCTTCAGCAGAATCCAATACTTCAGCATATTCATCAGCAGTAACCATCAGTAGAATTCTTCCTTAGAAGAATTCCCAACAATCCTCCCCTAATCTTGAATTTGACATGGTTAAGTTCAAGATTCTTGATAGATCTTTAACAATTCAGAATAAGAGGATTGACTTCGAACAACATCAGCAAAGAATCAAAATGACCACATCTCTATGAATGGTAGAACTTGAAACTTCAGGTCTTTGCAGCAACAAATGACAATTTGTACATCAAAACATTTAAGTTTCATACTATTCTCATCACATCCAGGTGTGTTAACTCCTGTGAGAGGTGAATCATTGAAAATAATGGATTTGATGTCTCTTTACCAATAGCCATCACTACTGGAGTAGCCAAATGTTTAAGTTCGAAAACTATGGTACACTGATAACCATCTGATTTATTAGCAAATCAGCAACTATAAACGGATTTGAGATGTCTTTACCTGTAGCCGTTTGCTCAGGACTAGCCAATTCTTTGATTTCAACTGAACCTTGGTGAATTGAATACCAAATATGGATACCAAATGTCTTTACCACAAACCATACTTTTGTGGACTAGCCAATTCTTTGGATCCCAGAAAGGGTTACATCCATGGTGAATTGATGACCATTTCAACTCTCAGCAATGAAGCATGGGTGAGTTGAGTACCCTATAGCTTTGAGCAAGCCATTATAGCTATCAACAGATTTGATGTGTCTTTACCAAAGCTGTACCCTTTGGACTAGCCAACTCTTTGATGAACACAAGTCACATTTGGTGAGTTGATAACCATCAACAGAGTTATACAACAAACCTGCATAAAAGTTAGTATACAAAGGATTTTTTTTTTTTTTTTTTTTTTTTTTTTTTTTTTTTTTTTTTTTTACTAAGAATGAAATAAGAAAGAAATGAAATAAAGAAATAGAAAATATACAATTAATACATAATACCAAAATCAAGTAGAGGCTTGTTGGTCCAGAAGCTTGGACTTGATGAACCCAACCAATTGTTCAGCATGTGTCCTATCATTAGCAACTGGATTTGGAGGAATTTCCAACTTCCTTTGGAGCATTCGATTCATCAGTGTCATGGACAATGGATATTGTTGATCAAAAAACATACATACTCTTATTCCAGACTCAGTCTCCACCACATGGACATTGGGAATGGGATAAAATCTCCAAGTATCAACTTTCCACCTATGGGAATTCTTCCAAATCGAATAGCCTTTCCCCTGTGGAGTATGGGAGTCAAAGAGAACTTGAAGATCTCCCAATAGATATAGGCCAGCACCTTGTGGAGTATGTATAGCATAGTACTCAGTGACCAACTTGTAAAGTGTCTGCAGATCTTGCCTATCCACCAAATGAAGAATTTCTTGCAAGAAAGTGAAATTCATATAGGATTGATCTTGCCTGTAGATAGTGTTAAGTTGGCCATCTGTGATAGTCCATCTAATCAACACATTGTATGATCCTTCAGGAAACGTTTCAGAAGATCCTTCCTGAATAAATGAATCATCAGTAGCTTCTAGATTCACTTGCTTCGAAGAACTACCCATGTGAGCTCTGAGAACCTGCTTAGCCAATCGAATTGATCTTCTACATGCAAGATGCTTGCCTATATGTGCCATTCTCTTCTTCCTTCGACCAGGGATGTAAATTCCCATAGAAACATCTTCAGTAGCAATAGAAGAAGTATCTTCAGTAGGAATAAGAGAACGTGGAACAGAAACCCCTGTTACATGTAATCTCTCAGCCATTTCCCTGGCTTGTTTACCCTTAGCAGCTGCCTGTTCAGCTTGTTTAACCTTGTCTGCATTATAATTTGACAATGATGAATCTTCATGATCAGCAGATGTTGCAGCAAAAGGTTCAGCAGAATTGGGCGGAGCTTCAGAAGAAACAGGAATCCCAGATGATTGTCTCTCAGAAGCTTCATCAGCAGAAATGGTAAGAGTAACAATAGGCTCAGCAGATTGTAAGTCTGCAGGAGTATCTTCAGCAATATCAGTAGAAGGACTCAGATGTACTTGATCTCCAGTAGAGGAAGTACCTCTCTCCACTTGCTTCAGTCTTTTGGTACATGGAGCTTCCATACTATCAGCAGTTCGCTTAGGTTGAGTAGCAGAAGAGTGAATAGTCTTCATAATCTGATCATAAATTCTATTCAACTCAGAATCAGATAAAGCCCAAACTTGCTTCTTTGTCAAACCATAACTGTACACAGAAGTATACTGATTATAGACCACATTCCTCCTATATTGTCTCTTCTCTGCTTCAGTCTGGGGTCTATCTCTCTTAGCTTGTGCTTTCTGAGCAGCAATAGCCTTCCTCCTTTCTGCTGCAGCTTTCTTTCTCTGTTGCCCAAGAGCTACCATTTGTTCAGCAAAGTTATTACTATCAAAGTTAGCTCCTAAGATACTTTGAGCCAAAGTAGGATTGGATGCAGCTTGTTGAGTGTAAGAGTCCCATTGTGCATCAGTGAAATGAACTGACTGCTCATCTAGCTCTCTTTGCCTTTCTGGAGGCAAATCTGAAGTAAGTTGATCTGACATTTGTTTTGCTAAAGTTTGACTTTTCACAAGATCCTCATATTCTTTAAACAACCTATCTTGCTCCTTCCTTTCTTCTTCACTAACAAGATCTGTACCAATATCTTCCTCAACCATCCTTCCTTGCTCATTCCCAGAAGTATCCACACTTTGATAACCCGCTGCTCTTAGACCAGTAAGAATCTCTTCAGTGTTAGTGTGATAAACCCCATTTTCATCATCCAACTGCAATCTTTCCCTAATCAAAGCTTCAGTCACAACATACTCAGTTCCATCAATCTTTGCTACTATCTCTGTATCAGACCGCTTCTCAGCTGATGCCCAAAATTGTTTTACCAAAGATTCATGTACTATATCCGGATAATGAGTCAAAGCAAAATGAATCTTTGATCGCTTTAAGAAATCAACCATAGGGTCATATATGTCCTGTCCCTTCGCTTTTCCCAGAAAAGCAACTTTATTGTGATCCTTCTTGAATTGTAGGGCCTCCATTGAAGAAATTATGAGAGAATGAAGAATAGGTTTAGATTGCTTGAAGAGGGAATTAGTTGTTTTGGGCGAAGATTATATGAATAGGTTATAAATAGAAGTTACCAAATTATGGTCAAAATTTATCGGAACTAATGGTTGACCTTATCTGACGTGTAAAGTAACTTCACCATTCAAAATCAACCCTTCAGCAGAAATGATGGTCAATCTGCTGAAGTGAAGAGTCAATCAGCAGAAACAACTCAAGAGAATAATATCTTCGGTAAAGATCTTGAGTTTTAATTTGCCACCCAACTCGCATTAATTAGCATTTCCACTTGACTTCGCGTATAAAATAACCCCAATTCACAATCCGCACAAATCACTTAACCCTAATTTACCATCAATCCTTTTGTTAACCTAAACCATTCATCAGCACAATGACAAACCAACCAGAAGTAGTTGATCTGACATCTGAATCATCAGCAGATTCAGCAGACAACCTTCCTCAATCATCCACACAACCTTCCCATAGAAGGTATGGTATCACCAAAGAACAAGCCCGCAAGAAAAAGCATGATGTGGGTGCTTCAAGCAGACCACACAATCCACCCAAATCTCCATCATCATCATCATCAGAGGATAATCATCCTCTATTTCGATATCCCTACCAAGACGAGCCACGTACTTTGAAGTCCCCTTTTCTCCCTTCTTCAGAAGATGATAGTGTGGTGGATCCAAATGATTCACCTAGGGGCTCTGATGACTCCACAGAGCGTCTTGAGCCAATCTTCAATAGATTGGTAAGAGAAGAAGAGGAGAGGGAAGCAGCACCAACCAGGGAAGAGAATCCCCAACCTTCACAACCCCAACCAAGGCCACACACCAGAAATCCACCACTCCCAGAGACAAGGGAAGTGGTTATTGGTCTTCCTGCTCCAAGGACTGGTGTTTCATACCATAGAGACACAGGAAAGAGCAAGGGTGCAGAGGTGACTGGAAAGGGAAAGGGTAAAATGGAGTAGGAGATGATGAGATGTTGCCAAGGACCAAAGATATAAAACTAGGTTCTTCAGCATCTTCAATCATGTCTGTTAGTCTTCCTGGTGCATCAGTAGATGATAGGAACTAGTGTCTGTGTAGGTTATCTTGTATAGGATTGGTCTTGTTGAAATTGAAGTTGTTTGTAAGCTGTAATTTCTTTTGAATGAATGAACAACTTTTCTTTGATTATTACTTGAACTCTGCTTCAGTACTTCCATTCAGCAGAAACACTCTTTAAGCTTACTTGACCATGTCCCATTAATCTTGGTGAACATCAACTTAAGATCATCAATATCAAGGCAGTTCTGCAAAACAGACACATAACAGCAAACAAACCAAACCATACAAACTAAAATTACATTAGTGGATTAGTGTGTTAGCAAACATAATCAATAATCTACAAAATATTACAAACTTTACAACCACAATCCTTCCTTGAGGCATATGCCTCCCCTGAGGCCTATGCCTCCCCTCAAACATAGCATTTAAGGGTTAACCATCCCAATATGGACCACTAAGTGTTGAAACCTAGGTCCATCAAAAGCTTTAGTCAGCAAATCTGCCACATTATCATCTGTGTGAATTTTAAGCACCTTAATCAAATGTTTTTCATATGCATCTCTTATAAAATGGTGCCTTATCTCAATATGCTTAGTTCTATTATGAAAAACTGGATTTTTTACAATGCATATGGTACTTTGTTTATCAATAAAAATTGTGGTATTCATGAAATTAAACCCATAATCCAACAATTGATTTTGTATCCAAAGAACCTGTCCACAACAATTGGCAGCAGCAACATACTCTGCTTCAGTAGATGAGGTAGCAACAATGGTTTGTTTCTTGCATTGCCAAGAGATCAACCTTCTTCCAAGAAATTGGCAACCCCCAGTTGTGGATCTCCTATCCAGATTTGCACCAGCATAATCACTATCACTATAAGCTTCCAACTTGAAAGGAGACTCTTTTGGGTACCAAAGACCTAACTTGGGTTGGCCTTTGAGATACTTAAAGATCTTCTTTACTGCATTCATGTGGGAAGTGAGTGGTGTGACCTGATGCCTAGAACAAGCACTCACAGCAAATGTGATGTCTGGCCTGGAAGCTGTCAAGTACATTAAGGAACCAATCATGGACCTGTATAGGTGAACATTCACTACAGGATCTGGTTCAAGATTATTCTTTGGTTTGGGATCTTCATAAGGAGTAGTGACAGTTCTGACATTTTCCATATCAAACTTCTTCAAGATATCTTGCACATATTTATCCTGACATTATAAAGATACCATCTTGTTTCTGCTGAACTTGTAAACCCAAAAAGAAGGTTAGCTCCCCCATAGCACTCATCTGAAACTCTCCTTTCATCAATTCCTCAAACTCCCTGCACCAAGCCTCTTTAGTAGAGCCAAAGATAATGTCATCCACATAAACCTGCACAAGAATTATATCCCTGGAATTCTTCTTAATGAAGAGAGTTTTGTCAATAGCACCTCTCCTGTATCCATGCTTCAGCAGAAATGCAGAAAGCCTAGCATACCAAGCTCTTGGTGCCTGATGTAGTCCATAGAGAGCTTTTACAACCTTGTAAACATGCTTTGGATGATCTGGGTCTTCAAAACCTTTGGGTTGAGTGACATATACTTCCTCTTCAATTTCTCCATACAGAAAAGCACCTTTCACATCCATCTGATATACCATGAAACCCATATAAGAGGCATAGGCCAAGAAGATTCTAATGGCCTCAACTCTAGCTACTGGTGCAAAAACCTCAGTATAATCAATTCCTTCCTCTTGTCTGAACCCCTGAGCCACTAACCTTGCTTTGTTTTTGACCACAATACCCCTTGCATCTCTTTTATTTTTCAAAATCCATTTTGTCCCAATAGCAAATTTCCCTTCAGGTAGTGGTACTAATATCCAAACCTTCTGATTCTTGAATTGAAGCATCTCATCTTGCATTGCTTCAAGCCAATATGAATCTTCAAGAGCTTGAGCAACACTGGTTGGCTCCACTTGAGAAAGAAAGCAAGCAAACAGACAATGCTTAAAGTCTGTGTGATTGTTCCTTTGCTGATTTGACACATAGGAAAGAAAAGCAACTTGACCATACTTAGAACCTTTCACAGTACTTCTAGTTCTAACAGGTGCCTGAGGATCACCAAGTATATTGGATTGAGGATGTGCAGTGTTGATCCTTGTGGTAGCATTGGGATTGACATCAATTGTGGTGTCAAGATTGTTCATAGTGGGTCCAAAATCACTATCATAGGAGGCTGAGTTGAAGATACCAGCTTTGGGTTGGTGATTTCCAAGATCAGAAGGACTTGGAAAACGTGTATATGGCTCTTCAAGGTCAGTGGACACACTAGGAGAAATGGGAGAACCTTCAGGAGAAATGTCAGCAGAATTGGTGACGTCAGGGGAAACAGAATGCCTATCAGCAGAATCTGGGTTTCCACTGACTGATTTTGCTAACTCCACATCAATTCTTTCAGCTTCTTGATTGGCTGCATACTCCTGCTTCTTAAGTCTAGCAAGATCCTCTGCATAGTGTGACTCATCTTCAAGCTCATCAGAAGTAACTTTGGAGCTATCACCTGCAAATTGGTTAGGAGAAAAGGAGGGAACAACAATAGGGTGTTCATCATGCTCAGAATCACTATCTGAGTCACCATCCATGTTACCAACTTTGTCTTTGGGAGACTCTTGAGAACCTGCAGATTGGTTAGCCACATATCTAGTATAGCCCAAATAATCAGTTAAGTAATCCAGGTCAAAATACCAAACATGACCTTGACCCTGAACATTAGGCTTATCTTCTAGGAATCTCAGGTTAAGGGTCTCCTCTATCTTTTTAGCATTTAAATTATATACCCTATAAGCCTTACTATGTGCTGCATAACCCACAATATACCCCTCATCAGCTTTCTCATCAAACTTTCCTAGTGGATCACTAGTATTCAAAATGGTCACTTGACAGCCAAAAGGTTTAAGGTAATGAATATCAGGAACTTTCCCAGTGAGAAGTTCATAAGGTGTCTTAAAATGAGGTCTAGTGATGGATACCCTGTTCAAAACATAACAAGCAGTACTTACTGCTTCAGTCCAAAACATAGTGGGTAACTTAGAGTCTGCAAGCATGGATCTTGCTGCCTCTATTAAGGTCCTATTCTTTCTCTCAGCCACCCCATTTTGCTGTGGGGTTCTTGGATTGCTATAGTCCCTTCTTATCCCCTTAGACTGACAAAGTTCTATTAAAACAGCATTTTTGAACTCTGTCCATTATCACACCTAATACCTTTAACCTTTTTGTTTAGCTGGTTTTCAACTAGGGTAATGTATTCTTTTAAAATTGGAGATGTTTCATCTTTAGTTCTCAAGAAGAATACCCAACAAAACCTGCTATAGTCATCAGTGATTACCAGGCAGAAGCACTTATGATCAATACTTCTGATTTGAGTTGGACCAAAAAGATCCATATGCAGCAACTGAAGAGGTTCTGAGATAGTTCTCACAGCAGTAATGGCTTTGTATGAGGCTCTATGTTGCTTTCCTTTGTTGCAGGCAACACAGTTGTGCTCATTGGTGAAGACTTTGGAGGGAAGTCCATGAACTAGACCAAGTTTTGAAAGCTTGTTAATGGTCTTGAAATTCACATGAGCCATCCTTCTATGCCACTTTGTAGACTCATTCAGTGATGCTTTAGCCACCAAGCATGTCAGATCACCTTCAGGTTGGACTTCATTTAAGTTGAATGTGTATAAGTTAGTGGCTTCTGGGAACTCTCAGCAGTATTGTGGTATCTTCTGGAAGCTTGAAGTCTTTTGAGAGTACAAGACATTCATCCTCAGAGAAGAAGACCTTGTTCTTTGTATCACATATTTGTGATACTGAGAATAAGTTGAAGTGTTGCAGTTTTTCCACATAGAGCACATTCACAAAATCCAAGTTAGGTGTTCTGATGGTTCCATACCTAGTGATTTTGCCATCTCCTCCACCAAAAGTCACATTGCCTCCTCCTTGAATAGGTACAAAATCATGCATCATATCTCTGTTTCCTGACATACTCCTGGAACAACCACTATCTACAATGCCTACATCTTTACTTTTCAAAGGATGATCCTACATATACAACAAAATTATACAAATGTTAGTACACTTTGGAGACTCAAGTCATTTCTGACTTGAGCCTGCCTTGTGGATCATAGGAATTAGGCCATGTAGATGTATAAGATCCACCATTGTTCTTGGACCTGCTATGAAAATTAGGTCCCTTGTGAGTCCAAAAACAACCTGCTGAGGGCTTAACAGCAGTATCCCAAAATCCCATACCCATATGCATTGGGTCAATAAAACCAGGCCAATAACCATTCTGAAAATAAGAACTAGTGGGTTGCACAATTTGTCTAGTAACATATCTTCTCCTAGCAGATTGAGAATGTCTATCAGCAGAATGTCTATCAGCAGAATTGCTGGCCCTATGAGTTGCTTGTGGAACATATGGTGGTATATCCTTAACATTAGTCCACTTTGTTCTAGGTTTAGGTTGACCACTACCTACACCCATTCTTTGCTCATGAAAATTACAATCCTTAATCAAATGAAACTTACTGCCACACACAAAACATTTCTTCTTTTTAGAAGATTTATTCAAATTGAAAGATGTTCCATGACAAGCAAAAGTATTCAAACCATTAACATTAATTGAATTGTTTTTGACAGAATTAAAAACATTGTTTTGCAAAGAATTAAATAACAAGTCTTCAGAAGAAACTGTCTTTGAATTTGATTCATCAGCAGCAACTCTAACAGGCTTGTAGGGAGTCTTGGGTATAGGCTTTGGTGAGGTCTTGGGTGAGGTCTTGGGAAGGTCTGACTTTTCACTTGAATCACAACTGGTAGTTGACCCTTGGTCTGAGGACATGTCACTAGAAGAACAAGAGACATAGTCAGTAGAATTAGAATCAGGATCTGGCAAGTCAATTGACTTTTTTCCATAAAGATGGTGTGATCCATCAAAGTCTGAGGTGGTGGTATTTGAGGGCATGTGCTCTCCTCTTATAGGTCCAGGTACAGCATGTAAGGTTCCTTCTTTAACAAAATTTGCTAATCCTGCTGGTGTAGGTTTACCTACATCAAACCTAGCCTCTAAACCAACATATTTTTTAAACCCTAAACCTATGCTAGAGTTTACAGGTTGACTATTATAGAGACAGTTATTTAACTTATCACCTGACATTAACCAAATCTTATGATTAGCAATCTCCTTCTCTAATTTCTCTTTAAGAACATGGTTTTCTGATTCTACATCAGCTTTTTCTTTCTCAGTTCGTTTTAAATCAATTCTAGCACATTTTAAATCACTCTCTAACACCCTTATCTTCTCATTATAAGCAAGCTGATTCTTTTGAAACCAAACCTTTTGCTTTTCTAGAGTTTTTAAAGACAGTTTTAAAGACTCAACTTCCACATAACATTTATTATATTTAGGTTTCAATTCATCATAAGCCTCCTTAAGTTCATTATATCTTTCACTACAGCCAAAAACACAATTATGTACCTGAGAGATGCCCATTAAGGCAACTTGCTCATGTTGATCATCTGTAGTACAGCATGCCAGCAATCCACTCTCCCCAGAAGCTTCATCATTATCAGGTTCATGCACCTTCCAATTGACATGATTATCCAGAGTGACCAAAGCTCCAGCTTTCCCAGTATCCACTTGTTTCTGCTGATAGGTAGTATACCTAACCTCATCCCCAGCCTTCCTATCCTTGCATTCTCTTGAGAAGTGACCCATCTGACCACATGTATAGCATTTGACCTTCCTCCTGTCAAATCTAGCCGAGTCTCTTCCCTTGAAGCCAAACTTTCTTCCTGACTTGTCTTCAAACCTTTTGATGTTCATTGATAGCATAGCCACCTGACACTTTAAGTTCATCTCTTCCATATCCAAAGGATCCACTTGATCAAAATCCTCATAAGCAAGTTCCTGCTGATGATCATAATCAGCAACAAAAGATTGTATAACATCTTCCAATACACCACTAGACTTTGGTTGTGAATTTGGTCTGGTGTTGTTGTAGGAAGATGATGCTGAGGAGCTTGGGCTTGAAGCTTGATTCATCTTATTGGAGGTGGTGCTAACAAAGGCTGAGTAACCGGGAGTGGATGGACGAATGGGACTTCTAACATCAGGCTCAAGGGTTTTGAGCTTGTTGTAGAGATCATCAAAAGTAAGCATATCCAATCCACCTTTAGCTTTGAGTGCAATGCTCACATGCAGCCAAGATGGAGGTAAAGATCGCAGGAACTTTGCATTGCAATCCTCATTGTCTGGTCTGGCCTTCAGCTGATTCAATTGACTCAAAATATTATGAAACCTGTCATACCCCTTGTGAATACCTTCTTCCTCAGAGATTTGGAATTCTTGAAACTGCTGTTTTAACATAGATTTCCTCATCCTTTTAGACTCTTCATTCCCACCAAACCTAGTCTTAATTGCCATCCAGATGTCCTTTGGGTCCTCCATATAGTGAAAATCACCAATGTGATCATCTGGAATAGCCTGAAGGAGAATGGACCTTACTCTATTCTCTCTCTGGACAGTAAGAATCTCTTCAGTAGATTGAGGGTCAACAATGGTTACTACACCATCAGCATCTTTGATGTGCTTCTTCAAAGTATTCCCCTTTTTGACAATTTCCCAAAGATTCCAATCTACATTCATGATCCAGTTCTGCATCTTCATAACCCACAATTCATATTCTTCCTTCTTGAGGTATGGAAACTTTGCATTGCTGTTGGTGAGAGTGAGTTGTTGAAAAGACGAAGATGTGGTGTTTTGGTTGTTGTTGATTTCTGAGCCGTCTTCTGATCCAGGCATTGTTTTGGTTGAGAGGGTGTAAGGAATGGATGTTCTTAGTAACACAGAGACTCTCACGAGGCTCTGATACCACATGTAGAATCCAAGATCTGAACTCAACTAGGGTATGAATAATATTGATTGAAACACAGCGGAATATAGAATAAGAACACAATCAACATTACTAATAAGGTTTTCTTTTATTGAATATAAAAGAAACTAATAATAATACTACTACTAACTACTACACGCTCTATGCGTTTGCTAGACTCTCATTGAAGAGACTATGAATTGGATACTAAAACCAACGCCCTACCTCCCTTTATATAATAGAGAGGCTAGGGTTTACATGAAAACCTAGCTTACTATGAAAGCTAATTAAATATTTTATCTTAAGTCCTCATTGTTTCTTCTTTCTTCATTCTTGCTCGAGGTTTTGTAATCTTCAAATCTTGTAATTCCCAACAAGAGGGCCACCCCTGCTGAACGTTGGCCAGTTTTGTCCTTTTGTGGGGAAGGTTTTTCTGGAACATTTTAACTGATTTTGGTTAAAATTTTGAATTCATATTTTTATAAAAGATTAAACATTTTTATTTAATACCAAAAATGTTTTTCAAAAATATATAAGATGTTTTTGATGTTTTATAAAAAATCTAGTTATTAAGAAAATGTTCCTTTGATCATATAATGCATTAAGCATTAGTTCATTCATACCTTAAGTGATTTTAGTTGTAGAAGTGAATATTTACAACTAAGTACTTGTTTAATTTATAAGTTTATGTTTTAATGAGTTTATATTTTGTGATCATCAAAACATAGAGATATGAATAAATATTGATAATGTTTTTAGGCATTTATTTATGTCAACAATCTCCCCCTTTTTGATGATTACAAAACCTAAACTCATTAAACCAAAAAGTTTATTTTTGGACAAGTATTTAGTGAGTTTACATTCACTTCTCCCCCTTTTTGTAGAATCAAAAAGTTTAAGCCGACAAAATTCAAACGTGAAATTTGTCAGGACGAAAACTCCCCCTTGATGTGTACTCCCCCTCGTTTGGGGGCACCAAGGAATCGATATATGGAATACTTGCAAGAAAAATATTAGAAGCACAAGCATATATATAGCAAAAATAAGCATGCATATAAAGACATTCATTAAAAATGTTGTGTATCAATACACAGCCATCCAAGATTATATTCAATCCTACATTAGCTAGTAAGTAATGCAATCTGCATAATCATTCTAGGAGTACATGATTTTCCATGGGGCTTGCACACAAAATGGTTTGAAAAATTATTTTTGATTAAGCATTGCATATGCTTAATTTGGTGAGAATGAAGGTGGTGGTAGTGTAGTGGGTGAAAATGATAGAGGTTGTGGTGGAGGTTGGTTGTTAAGCATGTGTTCAAGGGATGAAAACATGTAGTGTATCTCATCTCTAAGACCAAAGATGATGGTTTGATTGTGGATGTGGTGGTATTGGTGATGATGAGAAATGAGCATCAAGAGGTGTTATTGGTGATATGGAAATGACAAGTTGGGTGAATGGAGGTTCTTGAGTAGGAGGTGGAGTTGATGCTCTTGATGGTGGTGATGAAAGGTGTGAGTTGATGTAGTTATTGATGGATGAAAGGGTGTTTTTGATGGTGCATTTGGTGCACTTGGGGATTAACATTGAGGTGGTGGTGATAGAGTTTTGGTGTCTTAGAGATGAGGTGGTGGTGAAAATGGGTGTTTGATGGAGGTGATGGTTGATTTAGGTAAGGTTTGGGCTAGATAAAAGGGGTCGCAAGATGCAAAAGAAAACAGTAAATTTTACTGCCCAGATGGCCGGTCCCCTTAATTGTAGGCCGGCCCCCTTAAAATTAAGGGGACCGCCTAGGGAATTAAGGGGGCCGCCCATCTGGTGTTTTCCCAGGCGACCAAATTTGAAAAATTTCCAGAAAATGGTCATTTTTTTTGGGTGTTTTTGCAGCAAGCTCCATTTGAATCATGTACATCAAGAATGATTAAATAGTGACATAAACATGTTAATTACGCATACATACATTTAAAACATATTATGGAATAAGCATGTTATTAATCATCAAGCATGTATATATATCATGATATCAAGTATACAAGCAATAAGCATAACAATCATATATTAAAGACAAGAAATAAAGCATTCATTAGTTGAAAATAATTATGTTAAAAACATAATTATTGATACAACACATATTTTGCTTATAGCATGCAATATGTAGAAAATTTTAAATTGCCTAAGAGATCCATTGGACTTGATTGAGACATGAAAACTTGGATTATTTTGGATGGATGATGGTAAAGAGGGGGTAAAAAATGTTGGATTAATGAGGTTGTAAGTTTGGGTGTATGGATGTTGGAGAGAGTGTTGATAGAGGAATTGGAGGTGGAGAGCTTGGACTTGACCATGTTGAATGAGGGTTTTGATGTTATTCAAGTGGTGGTGTTGGATTAGATCTAGTGAGAAGATACTCAATCCAAGTGAGACGCTCATTTAAGGTGATGGTTTGATTTTGGAGAAAGATGCAACAAGGACTATTGTTGACATGTTTCTCAATTTGACTCAAGTGATGTGGTGATGATGGTGAGATGGATGGTGACGATGGTAATGATGGTTTGATTTTGGAGAAAGATGCAACAAGGACAATTGTTGACATGTTTCTCAATTTGACTCAAGTGATGTGGTGATGATGGTAATGATGGTGAGATGGATGGTGATGGGTCTAAGTTACTTTGAGCAAGGTGCAAAGCAAGGAGAGCATTAAGCTCATGGGCTTCCTTGAGTTCTTCAATGAACTTCAAGTGTTGAGTGGAAGGTGATGATGATGGAGAGTGGTTGTTATTTGGTGGAGGTGGTGGTGACACTTTTGGTGGTGGAGACATTTGTGAACTTGGGTAATTATGAGTGAATGAAGGTGGACATATGGATGATTGGTTATGTGTGTGAAAGGGTTCATTAGGATGAGGTTTAGGTGTTGGTTGAGTTTGAACAACATCATTTGTTGGGTTATGGCAAATGTCAAGCTTCCTCCTCCAAATAGGTATTTATGGTGTAGTGATGATGTGATTGTGGAAGGTAAATTTTGGAGGGTGGTTTGTGACAAAATGTATTTGTGAATTTTGGGAAGTATAGGACAAAATGGGCTTAAAAATAGAAAAAGGGAGCAGCACCTTCGACCATCAGATGGCCGGTCCCCTTAAATATTAAGGGGGCCGCCTAATGAATTAAGGGGGCCACCCATCTGCTGATTTCCAGGTTACTGGAAATGGGTTTTTGGCAGAAAATTGTTGAAAGGGTTGTGTTTTTGGGTTTAGTTTCAAGCAAGTCCAACTTCTTTTGAGGCAATTTAGGATTTAATAACTTATGTATGCTAAGCATATTCATTAGACATTATTATCTAGCATGCAAAAAACTCATTTAGCATGTAACATATATATGTTAGACAAGAAAACACTACATAGCACCAAGTAATTCATAGTATCATATTTAGGAAGATTAATAAGCTAGTTAAATAATCCTAATGAATATCTATGTGCATGGGAATGTAGAGTTGTGATAGCATGGACTTCTAGACTTGTACCAAGTGAGGTCTTAGTGAATAAATTATGGTTATTTTCAAATTTAGTTCACTTATAAATGTCACATACATAAATATAGATGACAAATATGAGATCACCATGCATGATTTAAAGAAATGTTTTTGGCATTATTCAACAATGTTTGAAAGTGGGTTTTTATGTGGATGTGAAAAATATTTTAATGAAATAGTTTTGGTTTTATTTCAAAATGTTTTTATGAGGAAAGAAAACATATTTTTCCAATCTTTGGTTTTGATAAACAGGTAATTATGGACACAAGTTTGGAAGAAAGGTAGGATGGTGAAACATGTAAAATTGAAATGTGTCATAATCTTTTAAAAGATTATTTTTCCAAAATGTGAGGTTTTTGCAAATTTAAAAATAAGTCCCATTAATTATAGGTTTAAAAGATAATGGTTTATAAAAGATCTCATGCTCAAGTCTATTGTCACATGCTACCTCTTTCTACATATCCTATGACATTTACGCATGTATTATGACTAAATACAAAAATACATCATGTCAGAGTAGTTAGAGAAAAACAAAGGCTATTATAATGACAATGCATTCAACTAAATAAATAATTACGAAGGCATGTAGTCAAATAACATAGGAGCAAGTAAACATCTAGAAATTTTATATATGCAGGATGACATACATCTAGGAATGAAAAGCTCTAGTGAAAAGAAAAGTTCATAATAGTAAACTATCGTTAGGTATATTTAGGAAGAATAATGTATTCAAGTTGGAGAATGAGTATGAGACTATTACTAGTGGTGCTCAATTCAGGCTAAACACGACCGTTTTTACGGGTTACATACACCCAACTTCTCACATAGAAGCAATTCAACCGTTAGGTCAAATTGAGTTTCTAGTCAATAGATTCTCCAGTAGTCATTCTCTTTTTAGAAGAAATTAAGTTCCTAAATTTACCTATCGAAGAGTACCAAATATGAAGATTGCTTGGTTTACTAATACTTAGGGGGGCTAACTAAAGAGTTTCTAGTTCATTAAGCCACAGAACGAATATAACTAAAGTGTAAAGGCAAAGCAACCTATCAGACTAAGCGTATCCTAAGGCATTAATAAGATTATATGCATGAAGTAATTACTTATGAAATTTAAAAAGAGAACTTACCTCACGTCCTAGCTTTTCTTCGTAATGTCTCAGATGATGATCGACGTGTGAATGATAGGTGAGTCGGATGATGATCTTCTCCTTCGTCTGTGTCACTCCATGATTTTGGATTGAGTTCACTTTGGAGTTGATTCATGTAGTCTTCGTCGTTAACACCTTCATTAACAACATTTGAACTAGTAGCACATGTATCTATTTTATCTAAATGTTTATCTATTAAATTTTCTAAGATAACTAATTCATGTACAAGATCAAAATCCTTATCTTTGGCTTGACATTTTTCTTGATGAAAGTTTAAGAAATTTTTCCAAATATCATTTGTCGTTTTACAGAAGAATATTCTTTCATATTCAACTTTCGGCAAGGTTTTATAAATAATTATTTTAGCTTTATTATTTATTTCATTCTTTGTTTTCAAATAATCAATTTGACTTTCAAAATCCGTTTTTGTTTGTCTTTCAAAATCCGTTTTTGTTTGATTTTCAAAATCAGTTTTTGTTTGACTTTCAAAATATGTTTTTTTTAACTTTCAAAATATGTTTTTGTTTGACTTTCAAAATCACCAATCGAAATGACATGCCAAAGATCTAGATCAATTGATTTCACATAAGTTTCAAATTTATTTTTCCATTCAAGAAAAGTATAGTTTTCAAATAGTGGTGGTTTTAACAAAGATTCCCCTTCTAGATATTTTTCGAATTCCATAGATCGATTCAAGTTTTAAAATATAGTATATTTTAAAGATCTTGATTGACGTGGCTCTTGATACCAATTGTGGAAAACTAGAAGGGGGGGTTGAATAGTTTTACGTCTTTTTAATTTATTATAAAACCTTTGTTTACTTTTAAAAACTTAGATTCAAGTTTGTTATGAAATATAAAACTTAAATCTTATTATTAGTTATATATGTATTCTTTTAAATTGATTGTAAAAGTTTTGGTTTCTTGAATGGATTTTCAAATTGATCTTTATGTGAAGTTGACCTCTAATTAATACTAGCAATTATATAAGCCTATGTGTATGAAAGTAATGACGATGCAAGTAAAGAAATAAATAAGGTATGGAAAGATCTAACCGAGACACGAGAGATTTATAGTGGTTCGGCTACAAGGACACCTTCCTTGCCCTACTCCACTCCCCGAGCACACCTTGCTCAAGAGTTTTCTTCACAACTTCAATAAGCTCCCTTATGGCGGAGAAAACCTTACACGACTTTGGCTTACACGGGTTTAACGACACAAAGCTAAATGTCGAGTTCTAATCGTAGCTAGAACCAATCTCACAACTTCACAACACAACTTGTACACAACTTATTCACGACGAATTCACGACTTCAACACAACGGCTTCACGACTTCTACACAACGGCTTCACGACTTTTACACGAAGACTTCACAACTCCTAAGCTACGGCTTCACGACCACGACTTCACACCTTCTAAGCTACGGCTTCACGACCACGACTTCACAACTTCTAAGCTACGGCTTCACGACCAAGACTTCACAACTTCAACATGACCGCTTCACAACTCCTATGCTACGGCTTCACGACTTCAACACTCGGACTTCACGACTAGGACTTCACAACTTCTAAGCTATGGCTTCACAACTTCTACATGACGACTTCATAATTTCTAAGCGACGGCTTCACGACTTCTACATGATGACTTCACAACTTCTAAGCAACGGCTTCACGACTTCTACATGATGACTTCACAACTTCTAAGCAACGGCTTCACGACATCTGCACCACGGCTTTACAACTTCTACACCACGGCTTTACAACTTCTACATGACTTCTTTACACCACAACAACTTATACACCTTCTTCACTACTTACACACTATACATATCTAGTCACTTATGTTCACCCACACCTTATACACAAAATGAATGAATGATATACAAGGTATACAAAACAAACAACTTGAATAACAAGATGCTACTAAGTTGTAATACTTCTAGTTTTGATTGATAGAAGTATTCTTCTTTTGCACTTGGATGGTGGAAGCTTGGATCACTTGGAAACCAATGCTTAAGATTACATGATCAAAGGTTTTTTGAAGATATGAAATGAGATCTATAACAGAAAGTTTTTGTGCAAAAGGGTGAGTAAAAATCCAGGAGAAGACTGGTATTTATAGGAGAAAAACTGGACAGCTGGAGGCCTACTGGAGCGGGGCCGGCCCCCTTAAATAGGGGGCGGTCTCCTTAATTTTAAGGGGGCCGCCCCTGCTGAACGTTGGCCAGTTTTGTCCTTTTGTGGGGAAGGTTTTTCTGGAACATTTTAACTGATTTTGGTTAAAAATTTGAATTCATATTTTTATAAAAGATTAAACATTTTTATTTAATACCAAAAATGTTTTTCAAAAATATATAAGATGTTTTTGATGTTTTATAAAAAATCTAGTTATTAAGAAAATGTTCCTTTGATCATATAATGCATTAAGCATTAGTTCATTCATACCTTAAGTGATTTTAGTTGTAGAAGTGAATATTTACAACTAAGTACTTGTTTAATTTATAAGTTTATGTTTTAATGAGTTTACATTTTGTGATCATCAAAATCTAGAGATATGAATAAATATTGATAATGATTTTAGGCATTTATTTATGTCAACAATAAAATTGTCAGAAGCCTTGTGAAAGGTTGTGGCTGTGGCTAGGTTGTGTATCGATTGAACCTGTGATTGCCCGTGTCTTGGCGGGGCAGATTATTACATTTGCAGCCATGCCGGATGTATCCGGTTTCTTCATTTCTGATGTGCGTCGGCCGTATAGATTAAATTATTTTAGGCTATGATGAATATAAACAGCTTAAATTGTCAAGGTTTAACCTGAGCCAAATGAGGCTGTGATGGTCAATTACTGGCAGATGTAGAAAGTTGGCATTATCCGTGTCTTGGCGTGGCAAGTTCTCAGCTTTGAAGCTATGGCGGCTTAGTCCACTTTGTCAACTGTTTTAAAATCTGAGCCTTCAGCTAGCTATGATAAATGTGTATATAGTTAGTATTCCATTATTTCATAGCCTGTGATGATATAAATTGCAGTCATGGCAGGGTAAATTGGTAAGTCCAGTTGCTTCATGGTTTTCTTTTTTTGGTGACGGATCGTTGGACTTACAAAAGAGGTTACATATAGATGTGAGAGGGAATACAGTAGATCCGAATGAAGTTCGGGGTATTTTTTCCCGAGTTCGGCGTATGATCTGCTTTCTTCGTTCCTGAAGCTGCGTCGGTCCTATAGACTCATTTATTTTAGGCTATGATGAATATAAAAACCTTGAATTGTCAAGGTTTAACCTGAGAAGAATGAGGCTGTGATGGTCAATTCTTGTCAGATGTACAAAGTTGGCATTATCCGTGTCTTGGCGTGGCGAGTTACCAACTTTGCAGTCATAACGGCTTTGTCCACTTTGTCAACTATTTTAAATTCTGAACCTTCACCTGACTATAATAAATCTGTGTATAGTTAGTATTCCACTCTTTCATGGGCTGTAATGATAGAAATTGCAGCCATGGCAGGTAGACCCTTCTGTTTACTTTCATTGCGTGCAACCTTCACTTATAAAAAACCGGCCCATTAAACTAAGTCGTAGACTCTTCGGAAGCGGATCGTTCACTTTTGATCCATCGGTTTTTTTTTTCAATGCCGGACCTTGGACCTAAACAAGAGGTTAGAGAGATATGTGAGAGACACCAACTTAGATCCGAATAAAGATCGGGTTACTTTTACGGTTCAGAGCTATTGGTCCCCTAAAGGATTTCTTTTTGCAACAGGGTTTTTATATTCAAAAGTCGGGTTAAATACTACATACGCAGGTTAAACATCAAAGATAAACACAGTATCAATGATGGATGTACCGAGACAGAGCCCAGCTATTACTAAATTGGCATGGTCGGTGCATCCATCTTTGATACTTTGTCAGTATTTTTGTCGCCACCAACTTTTCGCGACCACCTCCCTCAATACATTATGGTTCAACTCAGATCAAGACCGACTGTTGGTCAGCTGCCATAAATAGTACTTGTTGATATAAATAATGCCTAAAAATATTATCAATACTTATTCATATCTCTATGTTTTGATGATCACAAAATATAAACTCATCAAACATAAACTTATTAAGTAAACAAGTATTTAGTTGGAAATATTCATTTCTACAACTTAATCACTTAAGGTATGAATGAACAAATGCTTAATGCATTATATGATCAAAGGAACATTTTCTTAATCACTAGATTTTTTATAAAATGACCCAAAACATTTTATATCTTTTAGAAAATCATTTTTGGTATTAAGTAAAAATGTTTAATCTTTTATAAAATTATGAATTCAAAATTTCAACCAAAAATGGTAAAAATGTTCCAGAAAAACCTTCCCCACAAAAAGACAAATCTGGGCAACGGTCAGATGGGCGGCCCCCTTAAATATACAAGGCGGCCCCCTTAATTTTAAGGGGACCGCCCCCTATTTAAGGGGACCGCCCCGCTCCTCCAGCTGTCTAGATTTACCTATAAATACTGGACTTTCCCTGGACTTTTACCTCACCATTTGCACCCCAAAACCTTCTTATCTAAATCTCTTCTTATCCTTCCAAATCCTTTCTAAATCCTTTGATCATATATTCTTAAGCATTGGTTTCCAAGTGATCCAAGCTTCTACCATTCAAGTGCAAAAGAAGAATACTCCTTCAACAACTAGAGAAGAAGTATTGCAACTTAGTATCATCTTGCTACCTAAGTTGTTTGTATAATCATTCATTCATTTTTGTATAAGTTGTGTATATTTGTTAGATAGGTGTGAGCATAATTGCTTAGGCTAGATTAGTGTGTAAGTAGTGAAGTTGTGAAGAAGTTAAGGTGTCTAAGTAGTGAAGGTGTAAAGAAGTAGAAGAGTACATAAGTAGTGCTAGGTTGTGAAGTAGTTGTGAAGCCGGTGTGAAGAAGTTGTGAAGAAGTCGTGAAGTAGTTGTGAAGAAGTCGTGAAGCCGTTGTGAATAAGTTGTGAAGAAGTTGTGAAGAAGTCGTGAAGAAGTTGTAAAGAAGTCGTGAAGCCGTAGTGAATAAGTTGTGAAGAAGTTGTGTAGAAGTTGTGAGATTGGTTCTAGCTACGATTAGAACCTGACATCTAGCTTTGTGTCGTTAAACCGGTGTAAGCAAAAGTTGTGTAAGGTTTTCTCCACCATAAGAGAGCTTGTTGACATAGTGAAGAAAACTCCCGAGTTAGGTGCTCGGGGAGTGGAGTAGGGCAAGGAAGGTGTCCTTGTAGCCGAACCACTATAAATCTTTTGTCTCGCGGTTAGATCTTTCCATCTCTATCTTTCATTTCATTTCATTACTTTACTTGCATTGTTTATTTAGATTTACTTATATTTGTTCATATTGTTCAAGAGTTGAGTTCACATAAATTCGAATCTAAGTTTTTAAAAGTAAACAAAGTTTTCAAAATAAAATTAAAAAGACGTAAAACTATTCAACCCCCTTCTAGTTTTCCACAATTGGTATCAAGAGCCACGTCAAACAAGATTTTTAAAATAAACTATATTTTAAAACTTGAATCGATCTATGGAATCGGAAAAATATTTAGAAGGGCAATCTATGCAAAGACCACCGCTATTTGAAAGTGATGGTTTTCTTTATTGGAAAAATAGATTCAAAACTTATGTGAAATCAAAAGATCTTGATCTTTGGCATGTTATTACCTATGGTGATTTTCCCCTATTCAAAATAATCCTTTAACTAAAAGAGATGAAATTGTACCTTTTGAAAAACAAAATGATGATTTGAAAAAGAAACTAGCTACAAATAATGAGGCAAAAATGGTTATTTATAATGCGTTACCACGTAAAGAATACGAAAGGATCTTTATGTGTGAAACCGCAAAAGAAATTTGGAACTCCTTAATAATAACTCACCAAGGTAATAGTCAAGTCAAAGATAATAAAATAGATCTTCTTGTTCAACAATATGAACAATTTACGATTCCGGAAGAGGAATCAATAGATAATGCTTTTGCTAAATTTAACACTATTATCACAAGTTTAAAAGCACTTGATGAGACTTTTTCTAGCAAAAATTGTGTAAGGAAATTTCTTAGGGCATTACATCCAAAATGGCGCGCGAAGGTCACGGCTATTGAAGAATCGAAGACCTTGATGACGCTATCGCTTGATGAACTTATCGGCAACTTAAAGGTCTACGAAGAAATTATAAAGAGAGACTCGGAAACGGTCAAGAGCAAGAAAGATCAAATCAAATCTTTTGCGCTAAAAGCCAAAAAGGAACTTAGTGATGATGACGATTCAAGTGACGATAGTGAAGATGAAGAATATGCAATGGCCGTAAGAGTGTTCAAGAAATTTTTCAAGAGACAAGGAAGATTCACAAGACAACCACGAGATGAAAGAATATCTCTTCAAAGAAATAGGAATGATAACTACGGGAAAAGAAAGTGTTTTAGATGTGGAAACCAAAACCACCTCATTGGCGAATGTCCAAAGCCACCGGGTTATGACTACCAAAGCGCCTTTGTTAGCGGAGCATGGAGTGATAGCGAAAAAGACGAAGCGGACAAAGCCAACGACGAAAAATGTCTTATGGCAAAGACATCAAATGAGGTACTTTCCAAAACCGAATACTTTAGTGACAAAAATCAATCATTAGACGAAAAAGACCTAGATAATGAATATAATAGGTTATACAAATTAGGTAAAAAAGTGATAGATAAAAATAAATCACTAAAACATATTAATAATCGATTAGAAAATGAAGTACTTGAATTAAAAATTAAACTACAACATTTAGAAAAAGGAAAAGAAGTTTTTATAGAATGTAAAACATGTCTAGAGGTCAAAAATGAAAACGAAAAACTTAAAGATGAAATTTCCAAACTTGACAAGTTTAAAAATAGTAGTAACTCACTTAAGAAAATAATAAGTGTTTAAGGAACATCAGGAGATAAAACCGGTCTAGGATTCAACTCAAATAATGTTTCAACTAGTGAAAATAAAAATGTAAAGTTTGAATGTCAATCTAGTAAACAAAAACCATTAGAGTCGAAACCTAAATATTTACTTATAAAAGATAGAAAAATACCTATTGCGAGTGATGAGGAAGTAAAAAGTTTTTATAAACCATCATTGAAAGCCAAAACCGGATTTTCTAAACCAAATTAAGATCTAAAACTCCACCTCCAATTAGACCAAATAATCCTCATCCTCGGTCTAAAACCCCTCAACCTAGAAGAAATCAAAGTAGACAAAACTTTCCTAATAATAATAATCACCCAATGTGGAATTATTCACTTCAACCAAGTTTCAACCCTTGGGTAATACTTTCACCATACATGCAAATGCAAACCATGTTTGGTTCAAATAATTTTGGACAAATGAAACAATGGGGACCAAGTGGCTAAATCGTCACTCATTGAATAATTCGGAAACTCATCTATGGTTGGCTTCCATAAGTCAATATGACACCTTGAAGCGTTTGAAGAAAAATCTACTGAAGACTAAAAGGTACGCTTTCCTTTTAAGTTTATTGCTATAATATATGCTTAGATTAATGACTAGTTATTACATGCCTATTTAGCTCATAATGCCTAGTTATATATATATACACATAATAGCTTATATGAATCTACTTAGAACCTAGAATTACTTGTTCTTTTTCCTTTGGCTCTCTTAAGCTATAACGTTTAGAATGGAAATCTTCTATGTCCACTATTAGAAAACTCATGGTGATGAAGTGAAATGAGTTAAGTGGATTAATCATTAACATAGAAGTAAGATTAGATTTCTCGTGTTAGAAAACTATGGATGAAACAAGCTCTCATAGACTATGGCATCAGGTTAGATAAGTGTGCGACAACAAAGGAGCTATAGATGTTGGGTTATACCCCATTCAACACTCTCGCATCAAACATATAGAAGTTCGTCATCACTTCCTTATGACCATAGGATTTGTAGAAAAGGGTAGCATGTGACAATAGCCTTAACCAATTCCCTTGAGCATGATATTTTTTTTAAAACAACCATTTTTTTTAATCTAGGATTAATGGTATTTGTTGTCAAAAATCGAGTATCTTTAAAAATATACAGAAACTTCACATTTTGGAAAAATGATTTTTTTTGGAACTATTTCACTTTTCTATTAACATGTTTTACTATCTCACCTTTCTTCTTAATCTATGTCCATAATTCTATTTCGATCAAAGTCAAAGATTGGGAATTTTTTTTACCCATTCTTCATAAACACATTTTTTGAAATAAAACTTAATCTATTTTATTCAAATAACTTTCACATCTACATAAAAACCCACTTTCAAACATTATTGAATAATGCTAAAAACATTTCTTTAAATCATGCATGGTGATATCATATTTGTCATCTATACTTATGTACATGACATTTATAAGTGAACTAAGTCAAATCAAGTGGACCATGGTTTGTCTTTTAAGATTTTGTTTGTAATAAGTCTAGAAGTCCATGCTATCTTAAGTTCCCATTTATTTCACATATGCACACATTAGGATTCCTCAAATAGTTCATTAATCTTCCCACTTACATATAATTTAGAAAATACTTGGTGTAGTTTATTGTTTCCTAGTCCATATAAACTACTTGCTTGATGAGTATGTTTACATGCTAGATGAAATTACTTGTTTGCTTAATCTCTTTAATTAACATGTTTTGCATATATATATATTACAAGCTTAATTGCCTCAAAGAGTTGGACTTGCTTGATACTAAACCCAAAAACACAACCCTTTCTACAATTTTCTGCCAAAAACCCATTTCCAGTAATCTGGAAACCACCAGATGGGCGGCCCCCTTAATGTTTAAGGGGACCGGCCATCTGATGGTCGAAGGTGCTGTTCCCTTTTTCTATTTTTTTTGCCCATTTCATCCTACACTTCCCAAAATTCACAAACATATCTTATTTCAATCCATCCAACAAATTCTATTCATTCCTTAATACCATCAATCCCACACTATAAACACTCCCATTCCTCATAATCTTCCATCATCTCATAAACACTCCCATTCCTCATAAACAAACAACACCTCTACCCACATTTGTTCTCAACTATACTCCCAATCCTCAAGCTCATTCCAATGAACCCTTTCACAAACCTCATCATAATAACCAATCACCCATCTTTACTCCCAAAAATACCCATTCATCTCTTCCATATGATTCATATGAAGAGCATGATCAATCCCTAAACAATTATTCCAATCTCATTCACAACACCTCACATCTTATTCAACCTACCAATGTACCATCCAAAACACTCACCACTCTTAGAATATCCCCTTCTTCCATATCTCCATCCTCATCCACTCATAATTACCCAAGCTTACAAATGTCTCCACCACCAAGAGTATCACCACCACCTCCTACCAACTTACATGTTACTCCTATGTTACATGTTCAAACATCCATCCCAGATAACAACCATACTCAACCATCATCACCTTTCTAAACCACCCTCCAAAATTTACCTTCCTAAACCACACCATTCTTACGCTATAAATACCCCTTTTCCATCATTAGTGCTCATTCATCCATCATAACAACCACACTCCACCATCATCACCGTCTTCCAAACACTTGAAGTTCATTGAAGAACTTAAAGAAGCCCATGAGCTTTGTGCTCTTCTTGCCTTACACCTTGCTCAATTGGATCAACTCCCTTCTTGTCCTCCTTCATCACAAAATAACCTCAACCTCCACCTTCGTTCCAAACTACACATCTCAACCTTAAACCAACCTCATTGAAACCTTTCAAAACCCTCATCATATTGGTCAAACATCCAACTTTACTTCCAACTACACACCCCAATTTCTTCCACTTCCACCAAATGACCAAATCCACATTCCCAACCAAATCCATGACCATAGTGATCTCCTTGCTATGCACCTTGCAACAAGGGCCAACCTCCATCCTCCATCCTCACCCTACTCAAATTGCTCACCTCACCCTCACAATTTGAATCAAGTTGATAATTATGTCAACTATTGTCCTTGTTGTGTCCTTCTTCAAAAACAAATCATTGCCTTAAATAAACATTTCACTTGTATTGAGTATCTTCTTACTAGATCTCATCCAACATCTCCACTTGAGTGAAGATATTTCTTGGATCAAATATCTACTCACTCGTCCTCATCCTATTCCTTCTCTAAACCGATATAACATCGTTAGATCCACTCCATCCGCTCCATTTCCCTCACCATCAAATAACTAAATACTATTCACATGCTTTCCGCTCCAAACTCTCCACCTCCAAACTCTCCACCTCTAAAAATATACCTCTATTAATCTAACATCCTTACCCTCACTCAACCAATTCCATTCCAAACACTCTACCATCAACCATCTAAGCATATCTGTATGCTTATTTTCCAAGCTTTCGTGTCGCAAGCAAGTCCGAAAGCTCTCTTTGGCAATTTAGGACCTTTTTCTTGTTATATGTTTCAAGCATACCAATTAATGTCTTGCTATATGTTCTTAATATTTGTTTGCCATGATTGTTGTCTGCCATGATTGTTGTTTTTATATTCCATATTTTGCTATGTATGCTTGTGCTTCTAATATTTTTCTTGCAAGTATTCCATATCTTGATTCCTTGGTGCCCTCAAACGAGGGGGAGCACACATCAAGGGGGAGTTTTCGCCCCGACAAATTTCTTATCTGAAATTTGTCGGCATAACCTTTTTGATTCTACAAAAAGGGGGAGAAGTGAATATAAACTCACTAAATACGTGTCCAAAAATAATGTTTTGGATTTAATGAGTTTAAGTTTTGTAATCATCAAAAAGGGGGAGATTGTTGATATAAATAATGCCTAAAAACGTTATCAATACTTATTCATATCTCTATGTTTTGATGATCACAAAATATAAACTCATCAAACATAAACTTATTAAGTAAACAAGTATTTAGTTGGAAATATTCATTTCTACAACTTAATCACTTAAGGTATGAATGAACAAATGCTTAATGCATTATATGATCAAAGGAACATTTTCTTAATCACTAGATTTTTTATAAAATGACCCAAAACATTTTATATCTTTTAGAAAATCATTTTTGATATTAAATAAAAATGTTTAATCTTTTACAAAATTATGAATTCAAATTTTCAACCAAAAATGGTAAAAATGTTCCAGAAAAACCTTCCCCACAAAAAGACAAATCTGGGCAACGGTCAAATGGGCGGCCCCCTTAATTTTAAGGGGACCGCCCCGCTCCTCCAGCTGTCCAGATTTGCCTATAAATACTGGACTTTCCCTGGACTTTTACCTCACCTTTTGCACCCCAAAACCTTCCGATCTAAATCTCTTCTTATCCTTCCAAATCCTTTCTAAATCCTTTGATCATATATTCTTAAGCATTGGTTTCCAAGTGATCCAAGCTTCTACCATTCAAGTGCAAAAGAAGAATACGCCTTCAACAACTAGAGAAGAAGTATTGCAACTTATTATCATCTTGCTACCTAAGTTGTTTGTATAATCATTCATTCATTTTTGTATAAGTTGTGTATATTTGTTAGATAGGTGTGAGCATAATTGCTTAGGCTAGATTAGTGTGTAAGTAGTGAAGTTGTGAAGAAGTTAAGGTGTCTAAGTAGTGAAGGTGTAAAGAAGTAGAAGAGTACATAAGTAGTGCTAGGTTGTGAAGTAGTTGTGAAGCCGGTGTGAAGAAGTTGTGAACAAGTCGTGAAGAAGTTGTGAAGAAGTCGTGAAGCCGTTGTGAATAAGTTGTGAAGAAGTTGTGAAGAAGTCGTAAAGAAGTTGTGAAGAAGTCGTGAAGCCGTTGTGAATAAGTTGTGAAGAAGTTGTGTAGAAGTTGTGAGATTGGTTCTAGCTATGACTAGAACCCGACATCTAGCTTTGTGTCGTTAAACCGGTGTAAGGAAAAGTTGTGTAAGGTTTTCTCCGCCATAAGGGAGCTTGTTGACATAGTGAAGAAAACTCCCGAGTTAGGTGCTCGGGGAGTGGAGTAGGGCAAGGAAGGTGTCCTTGTAGCTGAACCACTATAAATCTTTTGTCTCGCGGTTAGATCTTTCCATCTCTATCTTTCATTTCATTTCATTACTTTACTTGCATTGTTTATTTAGATTTACTTATATTTGTTCATATTGTTCAAGAGTTGAGTTCACATAAATTCGAATCTAAGTTTTTAAAAGTAAACAAAGTTTTCAAAATAAAATTAAAAAGACGTAAAACTATTCAACCCCCTCCCCCTTCTAGTTTTCCACATTACTGTTTGGTTGCTGGTATTACTTTTGCTTAATATTCTCCGGTTGCTGTTTCGCCAGTTTAACGGCTACTTACTTTTTACTGATATTCTCTAACAAATACATACAGGAAATGATGAGAACTATCTGTGTTTATAAATACGCGTGTTTTAGTATAGGGATATAATTTTATGATTCTCATTTAGTGAGGACAGTATGTTGGCGAGGCAGCTTTATCTAAGTTATTGTTGCAGCCATGGCTGGTCTTCGTTCTTGCTGCTATACTTGCAGGCCTTCGCCATTTCGACCTGGTCATTTTGCGCTGGCGGTATCTTGGCAGGGCAGCGTTACCCAAGTGGTGGTTGCAACCATGGCTAGCGCTCACCTTTCTGAGCCATAACGTGATGATCATACTGTTTCAGTACACATGCCACGTATGTATGTATGTGTTTTGAGAAAAAGAAAAGAGATTCTCATAATGATTCTAACGGTTAACGGCCCACGTGTTTGCTCTATCTGATTAGGTGTGTTCTGCCGCATGGTTATTATTGGCGTACGCAGTTTCTGTCATTTTCATTAGTTGTCACTGGTGGTCATTGTTGCCGTGTTTATTATATCTCTATACTAATACGCGCGCATTGTTCACCATAGCTTCAGCTTACGTTCTTAATTAGACCATAGGCCCAACCCGGGTAAAAATAGACAGACATTCTTTCGGATCAAACCTATTCTCTCTCATGTCTCTCTTTAGCCTGTTCTTTACACTAAGGCAATGCCGATATATATATGCACCTTCAACGTTTCAGTTGCATGGTCTGCTTATGCTGGTGTCTTGGCACGGCATTATGAATTGAATTAGGATTGCAGCCACGGCCAGAAATATTTCCTGGAACATTCGGGTTAGTATCTCAGGAGAGTGAGACAGGGTTTCTTCTCCCAACGGGGTTTTTATTTTCAAAATCCGGGTTATACTACATACGTAACATCAAAAATAGATCAGTGATGGATGTACCGTGACCGAGGCCAGCTATTACTGAATTGGCATGGTCGGTGCATCCATCTTTGATACTTTGTCAATATTTTTGTCGCCACCAACTTTTCGCACTCAGCTACCTCATTACATCATGGTTCAAATCAGATCAACACCGACTGTTGGTCAACTGCCATATATATACTTTGTATGTCCGTCTTTTGGTTTAGTAGTTTTATATCATGCTTAATAATACCCTGTTCTCTCCAGTTACAATTTTGCACACCAAGCTCTTCCTATGTTTTTTTCCCACAAGTGACAGATCTAACCATTATACATACTCGATAAAAGAAGACCAGTCATGTTTGTTAGGGTGGAAATAAAGTGTGTGTTGGTCAGTGTTCAGCAACGAAAAAAAAAGTGCAAATGCTAATACTGTACCTGCGCTTCCGTTTCATCGTCAAAGACTGATCACCACTCATTATATTATTGCCAAGAAACAACTTCATTTACTTTATGTGTTTGTTACAATGGTTATCTGCTTATCTAATTAGTGTACATTTTGATAGAAACTGAAAATGTTTTATGCGTGTTGACAGGTTCAGTCCTACAAAAGGGTCTGATCATCGGTAGTTTGCATTTCACCAAAGATAGATGGGAAACTGAAGAGAATGATGTGACAAGTGTTTTGGTGCAAATTAATTCTTCGCACCAACCTCTTCTGTTACCCATCTATCTTTGAGGATTGTACCCTATTGTTGATCAGGACCTTTTGTAGAACTGCACTGCGAATATGCAAGAACAGATTTACCTTGACAGACACAGAACATCAAGTGTTAATATCGGAAAATAAAGAATACCATGTGCTCTTCATTTCCTAATATTGATACACGATGTACAACATAGATGGTTGCTCTTATCTTCCCCTCGAATTCCTTTTGGTGTTTCAACGGCCTACCAATACGGCTAGTGCAGGCCATTATTTAAAGATCGTTTAAATAATGAAAGGAATTTGAGGGGGAGGTCAGAGTTTCCACCCCTGATTATTAACACCTCTTTTCTTAGACAATGTTCACTAGAGATGTTTCAGATGGAAATGAAGTGTGTGGTGGTCAGTGTTCAACAACGAAAAAAAAAGTGCTAATGCCAATACTGTGCCTGCGCTGCCTTTTCAGCATCGAAGACTGATCACCACTCATTATATTATTGCCAAGAAATAGTTTCATTTATTTTATGTGTTTGTTACAATGGTTATCTGCTTATCTAATTATTGTACATTTTTATACAAACTGAAATTGTTTTATGCATGTTGACAGGTTCAGTCCTACAAAAGGGTCTGATCATCAGTCGTGTGCATTACACCAAAGATAGGTGGGAAACTGAAGAGAATGTCGTGACAAGTGATTTGGTGCAAATTACTTCTTCGCACCATCCTCTTTTGTTACCCATCTATCTTTGAGGATTGCACCCTATTGTTGATCAGGACCTTTTTTGGAACTACAACTGCGAATATGCAAGAACAGATTTACTATGACAGACACAGAACATCAAGTGTTAATATCGGCAAATAAAGAATACCATGTGCTCTTCATTTCCTAATATTGACACACGATGTACAACATAGATGGTTTCTCTTATCTTCCCCTCAAATTCCTTTTGGTATTTCAACGGCCTACCAATACGGCTGGTGAGTTTCAACCTATGTTTATTAACACCTCTTTTCTTGGACAATGGTCACTAGAGATGTTTAGGATTGGTAGGTGATGACAATGATCATGGGCCATTTCTTAATACAAGAACAGCTCACCTAGAAAGGGTACTAGGCGATGACAACGTCTTGATTGTGCAATTTACAGATTATCGCAGATTTAACATGCCATTCAATCAACAAAGCTGGATTGCAGCTAAACAGACGATCTCTGACGGTATTTCTATCGGTCTGCGTCATTATAGTCTGTGGGGTGAGCAAATGATCTTTTTTTAATCTATTCTTAGCGCCGTAATCGGTAGATCACTATTAAAGATTCAATTTTAATCCCGTTGCATGCTATATTTTCAGCATTCAAAGATGGTAGAGGAGATAAAAAGAACCCTAAGGCGTTCGATAAAAAAGATCAATATCTTCCTGGACTATTTTTTTTTATACTGGTACATCTAACTCGCGAATTTGTTTCTTTTACATGTTCATTCATGCATACCTACGAAATTTTTAGTATGTGTTTTACAGTTTTTGTGTTCCTGGTGTCTAATCAGCAGATGTGGGGTGTCATTTCAGAGTTACTTCAGTTATTGGGTTAAATGTGTTGGTTTATTGGTTGTGTTCACAGAACATGTTCAGCTTTGTGGCGCCTTCTTCACTGTTTTCCTTACGCTACACTTGCAGGTATGTGGTTTTTAAGGTGTGTTTCGTGCTGCTTTTTTCAAACTGCTTATCTGATTATTAGTGTTTGTATATCGACTTAGTTCATCTATATCTATGTATTTACAACCCTGCTCCCCGTGCATTTATCATCCTTTTGTTGTTCTAATATACGCAAGTCAACTTTCGAATCAGGCCCTCTCTCAAAAGGATGATCAGCCGTCCAAACCATGAGGGCAAAACAATGATACCTCGGCTGCTGCTGGATAGTGCTCAAAGAAATCAACCGACACTTGGTTAGAGGAGTATCTGGAGAGGAAGCTGATAATGAGTGTCTAGGTGATGATCTCGACTATTATGAACTAAACGATGCCATTATGCTTCAACTCAGATCGACCTCAACAATTGCTGAGTTTCCATATATATGTTTTTTATGCCTGCTTTTCGTTTACCAACATTATATCATACTTAATAATACAGTATTATAAGCCATTTTAAACAGAACTGTTATACCATTTTATGCGTATTTGGGTCTGTTTGGATCAACTGCTGCAAGTCATATTATAAAGTTTTTTCTTTCCGCTTTATGCTCAATTCTGCAATGTTTGGATCACCTATATTGAATTGTTTTATCCAACCTTTTGTAACCACTTAATGCAGTAATTAGTGCTCGAGTTGGTGCTGTTTGGTGAAGTATCTTAAACTATTTGGACCATAGTTCTGCGATGTTTGTAGTGTTCTTTTTTTGTTATACGAGTCCAGTTACGCTAGCAATGCATTCTCTCGTTTCTACTTCTAGGATTAACAGCAACAACCTATGATGAAAGGGTATTTCATTTTGTAACGCGGTTGTGCGTGTTTCATGAGATACGCAGGCTAGGTGGTGCTGCAAAATAATGAAATTAATGCATGATGTAATTACATCGAGTTACAGGTGTCTTTTAATATGGTCTATTCACCATAGCTTCCTAGGCCACTGTTCATCTATAGTGATTTTTTGAATATGTAAACAGTGAAATGAACAGTTAGACTCTTTTTTTATTCCTATGTTATTAAGGAAACCACATACCACACTAGGGATGGCAAAAAAACCCGAACCCGATGGGGAAACCCGAAACCCAAAGATTTCAGGGCGGGGTTGGGATGGATAAACGGGTTTGGGGCGGGTTTCGGGTTACTTAACGGGGATTTTATACGGGTTCGTGGTAATGACCAGGGCCAAGCATCCCCGACCCGCCCCACCCGATTATACACATACATATTATATTATATATTTATATATTATATATCTATATTATACATCTAATATTTAATACTTATACATCTAATATTAAATACTCTCTTATCCTCCCGATATTTGAGCCACTCTCTTATCCTCCCAATATTGCGTGGTTTTGTAACCTTACAACAGGTTTTACCTCTCGAGGGATCTCAAGAGGCTTACAACCCCACCAGGCAGTGTACCTGACCGATGTAGTATAGTGTAGTGGTAAGTACGGGGGATTGATCGTTCTCCACAGGGAATAGTGTTCGTTAGGTGTGAAAGGCTACTCTAATTAGGTCTAAGGGTTGAGGAAGATTCTTTTTATGTTTTTATAGTTTTTATGAAAGCAAGTAAAATCTCGGGTTTTGAAGGAGTGGGCGGAATTAGTTGCTAGTCAACTAACCCAAAATTACTACGGATGCAAATAAAATAAAATAACAAAAATGAAAATGTGGTGAGAAACTTATGTGTAGAGAAATGTGTTTACTTAGATTTCCTTACTCCCTAGCTATCTTTTACCGGTTAATTAGTGTGTATTAGTCGCGTGGATGACGGGTGTATTCCTTAATACCATTCGTGGGGTGGCGTACTTACTTCCCCAACTCTACAAGCTCCTACTTCACTCCTATGTCGAGCCGGCTAGGAAGCTCCTAACATGGGATCACTAGAATTCGCTTGTGCATTAAATACAACCATAAAAACCTTTAGTACGCGTTTGGTTCATGTTTCTTAAGACGTTCAAGCAAGTTACCGAATAGGAAGTTAGCCAGTTTTCTTAAGCCTAACATAGATAAACAATCATCCAATACAACTAATAACACACTAACAACCAATAATCAATAGCTAAGTTTCATTAGATCTAAGCAAACACAAGATAAATTTAGCCTAACATGTTAAACAAAAGACAAGAATAAGATAGAATCAAACAACACATAGACATATTGAATGATTACTTGATAACTTATCTTTCAATGAAACATGGAAGATCTCAAGGCAAAAAGCCCTGAAAAAGTAGCTGAATTCGTCCTAGGGTTTTATCCCAAAATTCCACACACTAAGCTCTCCTTAATGACAAAAGATTAGAAAACTATATATAGATTTTTGGATCTGACGGCGTCAACTTATAGAGTGTGACGCCGTCACCTCGCCGCTTCTAGGGTTCCCGGATGACCTTCTTGACGCCGTCCCTCTTTAGCTCTTCCAAAATCCATTCTGGCTTATCAAGGCTTGACGCCGTCAGCTCGTGAACGTGACGCCGTCCCCTTATGATTTAAGCCGTGACGCCCTTGATCAAGTTAAAGCGTGACGCCGTCAGAATTCACATGCTATTTTCACTGGCTTATCATGAGTAAATTTCACGTCCAACTTTTCTTGCCAAAGCATGACGCCGTCCAGAGTAAATTGTGACGCCGTCAAGAGTAACTTTTAGCCGATTTTTGAGACTTTGTCGTTTTCTTCACTTTTATGCTCCAAAAACGTCCAAAATGCCTCCTTTTCCAGATTTCTCCTCAAAAGTACCTAAAATGACAAAAGGAACGATTTAGGGCAATATTTGATCAAATAAATACGATTTAAGGCTTAAATGACCCCTTAAAAGCGGTACACTTTTCGCCTCATCAATATTACAGCCACTCTCTTATCCTCCCAATATTACAGCCGCTTCTAGGCTCTACCGCTTTTTGCCTTGAGCTCAAAAATGACGGTTCACTTCTATTGCCATTTGCCCCATCGATTCCATCATCCACCACCCAATAATCGATTTTCACCACCACCCTAGTTATCAATTTAAATACCATCAATCATTTGTGATATGTCTCAAGTCTTCACCTTCTATCTATCAACATCAGGCCCTTCTCATCCCCTACTCGCCGTCGCCGGCTGTTTGTTACAGGTAAAATACCCACTAGTTTTCTCAATTGAATTTTGTTGAATTGCTATTGGGTTATATCATATTCTAGTTAGATATTATAGTTAGATATGATATTGATATGAATAAGTGTATATCAGTATATTCGATTGGTGTTTATAAGTTATTTGCCTAATTTGTTTTCATACCGTAAAATCAATTGGCCCCAGCATGGTGTTAATGGTTGATTGATGTGTTGTCCCCTTTTTCTTGTTTTTTGTTCATCCTTTAAAAAGAATTATGGGATGAATTTTATGTAAATAATTTTTAGCTTTTGCTCAATTGTATCGTGGAAAAATAGAAAATTGCAAGAAAAAAATATTGGAAATATATCATTGTAGTGTAAATAGAATTTAGAGGCAGCAACATTATTAGTTTTGTGTTCCTTATCAGTGAAATATGGCCTGATAGCTGTATCATGTGTAATGAAGTATGTTCTTTGATTCATCTGTTCTTTTGTCTATTTATATTGGGTTTGTGGTTTCAGATTTTCGTAAATCTTCTATTTCTTTTGCGCAGTTAGTGGTAACGGTTTATTGGTGAATACTAAACCTTTGCAAAACTCAGGACGTAAGACTAAAATTGCAAAATGATGACAGTGAACAGATTAAGTATATGTTATGTTCTGTATGATGATTTATTGGAAATGATGACAATATTCGTATTTCAGTTGATATGGAAACTCAAGGCGAAACCTCTAATGCAAAAACTCCCATTGAAAGCAACGGGGTACCGCCACCACTGATGGCTGCAACTGCTACACAAGATCAAACTGAAGAAGATGATGCATCCAATGAAGTTTTGCAGGTTGGTAGAAAAAGAAAATTAACATCACCTTGTTGGAACCACTTTAAGAAGATACAAGTGAACGGTGAAACGAAAGCGGATTGCAACTATTGCCACAAAAAGTTAGCCAGGAGTAGTAGACATGGTATGAAGCATTTGAATGATCATTACAAATGTTGTTTATACTGACCTATCTCCGATATTCGTCAACATATCTTAGTGGAAGAGCAAAATAAGGCGGATGGTACTCCGTCGTCATTTCTCTCTAACTATACTTTCAACGAGGACACTTCATGACAAAACCTTGCTGAGATGATCATCGTGCATGAGTATCCACTTTTGATGGTAGAGCATCATGGATTTCGAAAGTTTGTGAAGGGTCTACAACCTTTGTTTAGAGTTCCTTGCCGAAATACTATAAAGAGTGACATATTGAAGATTTATGTTTACGAAAAGCAAAAAACGCTGAGGTTGTTTGGGAAGATTAAAGGTAGGGTTGCTGTTACCACTGATATGTGGGCGGTAACCATCAAAAGAAAGGCTTTGTGGCTATCACTGCTCACTTTATTGATCAAAATTGGAACCTACAAAGCAGAATTATGAGGTATATATGTTACACTTGTTTGTATAAACTTTTAAATAATACGGAGTATTTTTTTTCGCTTATATTTATCCTAATTAGACTATTCATTGTGGAGCAGCTTTGTTTACGTGCCTTGTCCACATACTGTTGATGTTCTTGCTGATATGCTTTATGATTTGAATCTCGATAGGAAGTTGTCTACAATAATGTTGATAATTGCACCACAAACGATGCAATTATTAACAATTTGTTGGACAAACTTCCTTTGAGTTCACTTATGATGAATAGAGAGTTGTTTCACATGCGTTGTGCTGAACATATCCTGAATTTGATAGTTCAAGATGGATTAGCTATTATTGGTGATGGGATTGATAGGATTAGAGATAGTTTTGCCTTTTGGGCTGCAACACCTAAGAGGGAACAGAAATTTGAAGAATCAGCCCACCAATTGGAAATATCGTCTACGAAGAAGTTGGCACTTGATTGTAAGACACGGTGGAATTCTACATATTTGATGCTTAGTGTTGCTGTTCTTTACAAAGACGTTTTTAGACGTCTTAAGGCAAGGGATTCACAGTATAAATGTTTGCCAAAAGAGCGGGATTGGGAGTTAGCTATGGAAGTTTGTGACAGATTACAGGTATTTTATGAGATAACCCTTACATTTTCCGGTTCAAAATATCCTAGAGCAAATGTTTTTTTCGCATCAGTATGTGAAATTGGATATTCTTTGCGTGAATGGACTGGTTCTTCTACTGAAGTGATTAGGAAAATGGCTTCCAAGATGCTTGAAAAGTTTATCAAGTATTGGTCGGTTATTAGTGGGGTCATGGGAATGGCAGCAATTTTAGATCTACGCTACAAGATGAAATTTTTGGAATTATTGTTTCCTAAGATTTATGGACAAGAAAAGGCAAATACTGAAATTGATACTTTGAAGGAATATGTTAAAAATTTGTTTAAAGATTGTGAATCTACGGTTCCATGTTCAAAAGTTAAAGAGTTTGAAGGTATGTTTTATTATTGTTTATATAATTGAATGTTAGTTTATTTGTTTTATTTACTTCTTAGTCTATATATTAACTATTAAATCATCATGAAAGTGTTGGATCTTCTCCGAGTTCATCATCAGGTCCTCGTGCCAGATTCAAAAAACAATTTTCAGACATTGCTACAATTGCCAGCCAACATGATAATTCAAGTGGTACGACTGAGTTAGACAACTATTATAACGAAAAAAATTTGCCTAAAGACATGAAACTTGATTTACTAATGTGGTGGAAGACAAATGGGTCTAAGTACCCAACACTTCAAAGGATTGCTAAAGATATATTAGCTATTCCAGTTTCCACTATCGCCTCAGAATCTGCATTTAGCACCAGTGGAAGATTAATAAGTCCTCATCGTAGTCGAATTCACCCAAAGACATGGGAAGCTCTAATGTGTGCTCAAATTTGGTTGCTAAATGAAATACGAGGTGTTACACCCCAAGAATGGCACAGCGGGATGGCATTCACGGGGTATGACTTCATAGTTAAAAAAAACACAAGGTGTCACAATAGAGAAATACTAAGTGTATAACATAGGATAGATAACAGTCACAACTCCCATAATCAGGATGAATACAAATATCCAAAACAACATGAGTCTCAGAGCTAAACAACATCACTAAGAAATATCTAAATGCAGCTTCACGAGTTATAACCCAGAAGGGTCTTGTCTTAAGTCTTGCTAAGTCAGGACAAAACTCAACCTTCTATAGTATTCTCGTCCTTAACACCTGAAAATGGATACTCAAAAACGTCAACATAAAGTTGGTGAGCTCGTAGGTTTAGGGCTTAAACCATGAGGCTGTGAACAATAAGTAGGACATAGTGAAATGAATACCAATTACAAGCACATTATCAAATAACTATAGTGTCACGCCAACTGAACCTATATTGTTCCTCATACGCATAACCAATATCACGTGGGGAGCTACCCCGATAGATCTATCAACAAGTGGGCTCCTAACAGAGAGTTAACAGTTACACCAACTGAACCTATAACCTGTAAGCTCTCAGCAGAGAGTTAATAGTGGCACAGTCAAGTAATCACAAAACAAACACGTCACAACATATAATTGCATCATCACTCGTATATGTCCAAAATCATGTAAAACAGTAATTCACAGCATGAAAACATTTGTAAAGCATTGAGTACCATTTTCCCCCAAGGTAAAACACGTTAAAAGTGGGGCTACAAGAACTTAGCTTAGCAAAAGCAAATTCCGATTGATAAACTTGTAAATGGCAAATTTAGTCCGATAACTCTAATCGCGACCTAAATAATACATATGTCTCAGGTTCGAAAACAAGGCTATGCACGCAAGTTCATACTTTACTTTATCACTTGTACATATTGTTGTAATATTTATCGTCAAAATATAGTGGCGTCCATTTGATCATTTATTTAGAAAACCACCACTTTAGAAAACGTAACTTGTTTATCTCATGATCAAATTTTAGTCGTCATGTTAATAAGTATTTCAAAAATCTCTAACACGCCTAATAAGTATATATAATGTTCTACCATTTTCGTGTACGTCATTTTAGCCAAAATATACTCTAAAGGGTCCAAAATTCACATTTTATTGTTCCATCAGCTTTTCTAATAGCCAAATAATAGGCTGTCAACGTATATGTCGTCGTAAATCTTTATTAGGCTATAACTTTTGCGTCGTAGCTCCATTTCTTAAGTTTTACCTATCCCCGCGAAGATATTTAAGTGTACTATCAGATTTTTAAGGTCTCGGCTAGTCTAGATACCATTTAGCATCAGTTTTCATTACTCAAAATCCTTAACAGCTTCAACTATTTTTCTGAAATTTTAGTTTTCGTCGTTAAATTGTAACTAGCGTATCTTTTCCGTTATAAGCCCGTTTTAACTCATTCAAGCGGCTACGTTTTCGTTATTGAGTCTATTTTCTATATTTCTAGCCTAAACTTTTTACTAAGTTACTGAGTTTGCTCTATTAACCAAACCGGGACAGAATCACCTTTAAGAATGCCATACTATTTTTCCAAATCTTCTAGTTATTTTAACCACTTAACAACCACTTCAAATCTAGTCCTAGTTCATTCATAAACTCCTCAACATAATGATAGTGATCTAACCATAAACTTAACAATCTTCAAAGGTCCATGTAAATGATCATCAAGAATGTTTAAACTACAAGTTTACTATCATACATGTATTTATAATGTTTTCGTCACTTTCTTGTGAGATGTTTTCATCAAGAATGTCTAACACAAGTGTTAGATTCACTTTTACTAGCTGTTCTTTCTATCAGATGTCCATAGACTTGCTCATTATACTTACAAGTATAAAATGATAGAAAGTGAGTTGAGTCAGTTATTATCTGACCAACTGAACCATCAATTCAATGTGAAATATCATAATCAGATTTCAAGAAATAAGTTTTAAAGAATTAATTAACTTAGGTGTGAACCTTTGTTAATGAATTCCCAAACTCAGTCCATCATAAACCTATTATGTCAGCAACTGATATCATCATTCTGCTGCTTCCATTTCACTTGAAACTTCCTTTTTATTCAATGTTCATACCTAAAAATGTTAGTCCAAAACCAAGAAACAAAATGCAAAGCATATGTCTTATAGCAGTACCATAGATATGACTAACAAAATGAACTTAAACAAATAAAATTTGTACCAGCAGCACAAACTTTTCACTAACAGTAGTAGTTTATAAAGCCAGCAGTACAATCAAAAATTTATACACAAAAACACATAGTTTTAAATCATTGAGGATTAAGCATCCCAATACTTGCTACCAAGTACTGAAACCTTCCAACATCAAAAGCTTTTGTAAGAAGATCTGAAAAGTTGTGATCAGAATCAATTTTAAGAACATGAATCAACTTTTTCTCATTAAAATCTCTAATAAAATGATGTCTTATTTCAATATGTTTTGTTTTAGAATGTTGCACTAGGTTTTTAATTATGCAAATTGTACAACTAATATCAATATGAATGACAGTGTTCATAAAATTGTATCCATAGTCAAGAAGTTGGTTTTGAAGCCATAGGACTTGACCACAGCAACTTACAGCAGCTACATATTCATCTTCAGTCATTGAAGTAGCCACAATTGTTTGCTTCTTACACTGCCATGAGATAAGTCTACACCCAAGGAATTGACATCCTCCAGTCGTTGACTTTCTGTCCAAGATAGCACCAGCATAATCACTATCCAAAAATGCTACCAAGTCAAAAGGTGATTCCTTTGAATGCCATAGAACCAACCTTGGTTGACCCTTAAGATATCTAAAAATCCTCTTGACAGTTGTTAAATGAGAAACCTTTGGAGTTACTTGAAATCTTGCGCAAGCACAAACAGAGAACATGATGTCAGGTCTTGATGATGTGAGATACATCAAAGAACCTATCATAGATCTGTAAGTATGTACATCTACATTGTCTCCATCTAAATCTTTAAGAAGTGGTTTCTCAGAGTCCATTGGTGTGCTTGCCACTTTTGAATCAGCAAAGTTGAACTTCCTTAGTATCTCAGCAACATATTTATCTTGACTAATAAATATGCCTTCACATGATTGTTTAACTTGCAAACCCAAAAAGAATGTAAGTTCCCCCATGGAACTCATCTGAAACTTATTATGCATAAGCTTCTCAAACTCCAAACACATCTCCTTCCTTGTAGATCGAAAGATGATATCATCCACATAAACCTATACTAGGAAAAGATCACTCTTGTGCTTCTTGATGAATAATGTCTGATCAATCTTGCCTCTTTGAAATCTATTTTCTAATAAGTAGGAAGCTAGTATTTCATACCATGCTTTAGGTGCCTGATGAAGGCTATAAAGAGCCTTAACTACTCTGTACACTTTTTTCTGGATGGTCAGGATCAATGAAACCTGGAGGTTGTGAGACATACACCTTTTCTTCAATTGTACCATATAAAAATGCACTCTTGACATCCATTTGATAAACCGTGAAGCCCATAAATGAAGCATAAGCTAAGAAAAGCCTAATTGCCTCAAGTCTTGCTACTGGAGCAAAAACCTCATCATAGTCTATACCTTCTTCTTGTGTGTACCCTTGGGCTACTAATCTAGCCTTATTCTTAATCACTATGCCCCTTTCATCCCTTTTATTCTTGAAAACCCATCTAGTGCCAATTACCTTTTCATCCTTAGGTAAATGAACTAGCACCCAAACCTTCTGAATCTTAAACAGAAGAAGCTCCTCTTGCATAGCTTCCACCCAGCTTGAATCATCTAGGGCTTTAAGAATGGTCTTTAGTTCTGCCTGAGAGAGAAAACATACAAACAAGCAAGAGTTGGAAAACTCATGCTTCTTTGAATCATTAAGGGCATCAAGTAGCCCTTGTTGGTCTGAAGACATCAGTTGTTGCCTTGTCTTCACACCTAATTGTACATCTCCAATCACATTTTATAGGGAGTGGACTTTGTGAATCCTGGTGTGTGGAGTAGAAGGAACTTGATAGTTGGGTGAGATATTGCTCAAATCCACCTCTTTATCTGAGAAATCTGCTTCATTTGAGTCTGATGGGCCAGCAGTAGAAAATTTGGCTCAGCAGTAGAAAAATTAAGCCTAGCAATAGAATGATCTGTCTCAGCAGTACTATCATCAGAAGAAACATTATGTTGTTCCTTGGTTCCATCTTCCATGTGTTCATTTTCAACATCTTCTTTAGCTTTACCAGAAGAAGATTCATCATTTGTTGAAGTTGAAACCACACTGGTACTTAATGGCATCCATACATGATCTTGATTTGTCTCCTTGTCTAACCCTGCCTCATTTGTTGTTTGTGAACCTGAAAAATCATTAGTTTTTGCAACAACAGGCACATAATTCATAGAATGGGTTAGTGTCTCAAGATCAAATAGCCATATAGGACCTTGATCTGCTACATTAGATTTTTTCTCTAAAAACTCCACATGCAGGTTTTCCTCTACTCTTCTAGTTCTTGAGTTGTATACTCTAAAAGCTTTGCTATTGAGAGAATATCCAACTAAGAATCCTTCATCTGCTTTGCCATCAAACTTTCCAAGATGGTCTAAGGTATTTAGAATTGTCACATGACATCTAAAAGGTCTAAGAAATCCTATTGCAGGAGTTCTACCTTTAAAAAGCTCATATGATGTCTTATTGTGAGATTTTACAACCAAAACCCTATTTTGAACATAGCAAGCAGTGTTGACTGCTTCTGCCCAAAAAGTGATAGGCAACTTAGAGTCGGCTAACATGGTTCTAGCAGCTTCTATGAGTGTTCTATTTCTCCTCTCAGCAACACCATTCTGTTGTGAAGTTCTAGCAACACTAAATTCTCTCCTAATACCTTTTTCTTTGCAGAAATCATTCATAACTCTATTTTTGAATTCTGTCACATTATCACATCTAATGACTTTTACTCTTTTTCTTACTATGTTTTCTATCTCTGTAATGAATGTCTTAAGGATGCTAGAAGTCTCATCCTTAGTAGCTAAAAAGAAAACCCATGTAAATCTACTATAGTCATCAGTAATAACTAGACAATATCTTTTATGCATCAGGCTCCTAATAGAAGTAGGTCCAAATAAATCCATATGAAGCATAAACAATGATTGATCATTATAGTTAAAAATTTTGGGCCTACAAGTGGCTTTGTGTTGTTTGCCTTTAAGACAAGCAATGCATGTTTGGTCATTTTCAAATCATTTTTGAGGTAAACCTCTTACCAAACCATTCTTAACAATCTGATTTATGGTTTTGAAGTTAATGTGACCAAGCCTTCTATGCCATAATATTGATTCATCCAATGTGGCCTTTGCTACAAGAAAAGTTAAAGCCTTTTTAGGAACAATGTTCTTTATATCAACACTGTACATATTGCCCTTTCTAGGAATTTTAAGAAATACTTGACTTTCATCAGGCATCTTAAAATCAGGAGAAAGCACAAGACATTCAGTGTCACAGAAAAGAACTTTGTTCTTTTTATCACACATTTGTGAGACACTAAAAAGATTATACTTAATTTCTTGCACATAGAACAAATCTTCAAAATCTAAATTTCCAGTATTAATTGTACCTTTACCGGAAATTTTGCCACCATTACCTCCTCCAAAGGTAACATAGCCTCCATCTATTGATTGAAAATCTGAGATAAGACTTGTTGCCTGTCATGTGCCTTGAACATCCACTATCTGAGTATCCCTGATCCTCTTGTTTATCAGATGAATGTTCCTGCCAGAAATAAGGAGTATTAGTTTCCTTTGGGGACCCAAGCCATTATTGACTTGGATCTGCCTCGTGCATCAATGTAATTTAATCTTTTAAGAATGGTTGATGCACCATTGGGTTTAGTTGGATTCCAAACCCAACATGCTGAGGCCTTAACAGCATTTGCCCTGTTTTCCCAAGCAGCAGTATGAATTACATGCTTAGCAGTAGAAACTGCTAGCTTTGTAGTTGTTCCTTTTTGTTTCCAAACTTGATTTTGGACCACTGCTTTTGATTGAATGGGCCTTTTAACAGTTTTTGATGCATTTTTGAGAGTTGATTTTGCATTTTTAACTGTTGGTATTGGGTTAACAGTTATGAATGGTCTAAAAATAGGAACTGCTTGCCTAGCAGTAGAAACTGCTTTTGAAACTGCTCTGGGTTTTGTTCTAGTAAAGTTAGAGTGATCTTTAATTGTTTTCCATTTGAAGTTCACCCTATTGTTTGCATACCCAGATACCCATTGGTTGCAGAAAGCTACAAGATGGTCAAAACTACCACACGTGTAACAAGCTTTATTATAAAAGGAAAAGTCATCACCTAATTGGTGAGACTTGAGGTTATTCCAATTTCTATGGTTACCTCTAGGCTTGTTGTTGGTTCTGTATTGTTCACAATACCTAACTAGTTGCCTAACATGTTTAACATTGTTTTTAGGCCTATGAGTTTCATGTTTGACTATCTTTGGAACACTTGTTCCTGCTTTCTTAACTACTTAAGGTTTAGACATAACCTGATCATCTTCCTCACTATCAGATACCCGGTCTTCAATGACTACACTATCTGATCTTCTATCAGAGGACACCTTGTCCTCAGGAAGTGAAGTATTATTTATACTTTCACCTACTTTCTCTACCTTAGGAATTTCAGTAGATTTAGAACCATATTCCATTATTGGTTCTTGAAACTCAGCAAATCCTGTGTGTGCTAGGTCAATTCCTGGATGTGAAGGAACACCTCTGAATGGAGGAGGAACAGACTTGTATCCTACACCAGATCTAGCTTTATTGATTACTTGAGCTTCCCAAATTTTATTAATTCCTTCTGAGGCATGAGCTAAAGCATCTACTGTTATCTTAACATTTTCACTTTTATTTTTTGCTTTAGCTAAAGATTCATTTTGCAAACAAATTATTTCATCTTTGAACTCTGAGTTTCTTTTTAGGGCATTCATGTCATTAGTAAACTTAGATTCATTTCCTTGAAAGTGTAAGATTTTTTTTTCAAGAACAGCTAGACATCTTTTATGATTAGCTAAGTTGGCCATAGTATTATATAGCTCTTCTAGCTGATCATCAAATTTCTTTTTAAGGTCTTCATAAGCTTTAAGAGCACAGCAAGATTCAGTACATTTGATTATAGAATTTACCTCTGAATCAGAAAAGGCCATTAGTGCAGTCTCAGTGGCCACCATTGCACCTTCCTTTGGTGCTTCCTCCTTATCAGCCATAAAGCTCCAATCATAGTTAACACCATCTTTGGCTAGCATAGCCCTTGGCTCTTCCACTGTGACTTCCTTCTTCTTCTCTTGCTTATACCATGTGTTTCTATTATCTTGCTTCCTTGGGTTTCTACACTCTTTAGCAAAATGTCCCAGCCTGTGACAGTTGAAACACTCTACTTTCTTCTTATCAAACCCAGCAGTTTCATTACCATTGATGGTAATCTGCTTTCCAGTTCTTTGCCAAAACTTCTTAGCCCTCATGCTAAGTAAAGCAACCTGCCATTTGATATCCATTTCTTCTAAATCATCATCATCCACCTGATCAAGGTCTTCATGAGTTAGAGGAGAACCACTAGTTTGACTAGACATGAATACATAGAATGATGGATCTCCAAGTCCAGCAGCATTCTTTTGTAAACTAGTAGTAGGACCACCATAGTTAGCAGTAGAAACACCTGCATCTTCATCTACCTCTTCTGACTTACTAATACTAGGAGATGACAAGAGTGCCACATTCCCAGAACTAGTACTATAGTTTCCAGACTTCTTTAGACTTTGTTCAACAATTTTGAAGTTGTTGTACAAATCATTGAGTTTCATGGTTTCAATGTCTGGTTTATTCATCCAGACAACCACATGAGTATGGAATTCAGCAGATAGACTTTTTAAAAACTTCATGTTGAGATCTTCCTTTGCTATCTTAACTCCCAACACAACTAATTGACTGACAAGCTTATGTAATCTAGAGAACAGCTTATCAAGTGATTCATTGCTATTTGAACTAAAATTTTCAAATTGTTGTTTCAGCAATGTCTTCTGTGTTTTCTTGGTAGTTTCATTACCACCAAACCATGCACAAATATCTTCAAAAAGAGTTTTTGCATCAGGATACTTGCTAAAAGATAGCATCTGTTCACCAGGAATGGTCATAAGCAACAAGTTTCTTGCGTTTTGATCATTTCTCTTCTGTATCCTGTCTTCACCGGTAACTAGTCCAGTATTTCTTTTCCTATCTGTATTGCCTTCAAGAATGACATTTGTATAACCTAGTGCAAAAGAATCACCATACATAATGATATCCCAAAGAGCATAATCTTGAACCATAAAATATTGCTCAATCCTTAACCTCCCCAACTCAAACTCATTCAGTTTGATCATGGGCAACTTTGCAGCAATATATGTAGCCTGAGTATCTTGTACGTCCATTTCTGCTTCTTCTTCTAAATCAACTATATCAGCCTTGCTCTGATACCAATTGAGAGGATTGATGATACACTATAAGGTTGTTAGACCTTTGTTGCTTTGTGTATATGATATATTGAGTTAATATGATTAAGTATGCGGAATCTACTTAATCACACTTAGAGGTTATTTGGTTATGGAAATGGAACAGTTATGTTTGTTATAGAACAATGAACAAAGAAAGTTTATCACCAAATGATTCAATATTATTCAAAATAATACGAGTGATCTTCACTATCACTAGGGTTACAAAAACCTTGAATCTTATGTTTCTATGACTTATGATATTGTTGTGTTTGTTCTATGTTCTTAACAGTTATGATCTAAAATAATCCCTATTAATATCTAAGCCTATGATTTCTCTTTTATAGTCCAAGAGAGATCTTTACAATATCTACCGTGTATTGTTGACTATTGTACACATAATATCTTTGTATTCTTATCCAACCAGCAGTAGAATACTTCAATAGTTATCCACTCAGCAGTAGAATCTTCTTCACTAGCAGCAGCATCATTCAGCAGTAGAATGTTTAACGCTAGCAGTAGAATCAAATGCACTAGCAGTAGAATGATACTTAGAGTATTTCTTTGAGTAGTAACGATCTTGTGAACATGTAATTTCCAATACTAATCTTCAGAACATTTAATTCCCACCACATTTGTTAAAAGATCTTTGTGAATGTTGATGAAGCGAAAAGTGTACCGCTTTTAAGGGGTCATTTAAGCCCTAAATCGTATTTATTTGATCAAATATTGCCCTAAATCGTTCCTTTTGTCATTTTAGGTACTTTTGAGGAGAAATCTGGAAAAGGAGGCATTTTGGACGTTTTTGGAGCATAAAAGTGAAGAAAACGACAAAGTCTCAAAATTGTGCTGGAAATTACCTTTGACGGCGTCAAGATTTGTTCTGGACGGCGTCATGGCTTGGCAAAAAAAGGTGGATGTGAAAATTACTCATGATAAGCCAGAGAAATTTGCATGGAATTCTGACGGTGTCACGCTTTAATGTGATCAAGGTCGTCACGGCTTAATTTAAAGGGGGACGGCGTCACCCCTAAGTCTGACGGCGTCAAGCCTTGATAAGCCAGAACGGATTTTGGAGAGCTAAAGAGGGACGGCGTCAAGAAGGCCATCCGGGAACCCTAAAAGCGGCGAGGTGACGGCGTCACACTCCATAACGTGACGCCGTCAGATCTAAAAGTCTATATATAGTTTTGCAATTTTTTGTCATTAGTGTGGAACTTATTGGGGAACTTTGTGTGTGAAAACCCTAAGACGAATTTAGCAGCTTTTTCAAGGCTTTTTGCCTTGAGATCTTCCATGTTACATTGAAGATAAGTTATCAATTAATCATTCAATATGTCTATGTGTTGTTTGATTCTATCTTGTTCTTCTCTTTTGTTTAACATGCTAGGCTAGATTTATCTTGTGTTTGCTTAGATCTAATGAAACCTAGCTATTGATTATTGGTTATTAGTGTGTTATTAGTTGTATTGGATGATTGTTCATCTATGTTAGGCTTAAGAAAACTGGCTAACTTCCTATTCGGTAACTTGCTTGAACGTCTTAAGAAACATGAACCAATGCGTACTAATGGTTTTTATGGTTGTATTTAATGCACAAGCGAATTCTAGTGATCCCATGTTAGGAGCTTCCTAGCCGGCTCGACATAGGAGTGAAGTAGGAGCTTGTAGAGTTGGGGAAGTACGTACGCCACCCCACGATTGGTATTAAGGAATACACCCGTCATCCACGCAATTAATACACACTAATCAACCGGTAAAAGATAGTTAGGGAGTAAGGAAATCTAAGTAAACACATTTCTCTCCAAATAAGTTTTACCACCTTTTCATTTTCTGTTATTTTATTTCATTTGCATTCGTAGTAACTTGGGTTAGTTGACTAGCAACTAATTCCGCCCACTCTTTCAAACCCGAGATTTTACTTGCTTTCATAAAAAAAAATATAAAAACATAAAAAGAATCTTCTCTCACCCTTAGACCTATTAGAGTAGTTTTTCATACCTAACGAACACTATTCCCTGTGGAGAACGATCAATCCCCCGTACTTACCACTACACTATACTACATCGGTCAGGTACACTGCCTGGTGGGGTTGTAAGCCTCTTGAGATCCCTCGAGAGGTAAAACCGGTTGTAAGATTGCAAAACCACGCATCAAGTTTTTGGCGCCGCTGCCGGGGAATAGTTATTGTTTAGGTTGAATTTTTTATTTTATAGGTCTACTCACTAGATTCCTTTCTAGTGAGATTTTTATTTTATTTTTCTAGGTTTTCTTTAGTCTATCTATTTTCTTCGTTTCTTTGTTCGTAACCATTACCATTCGACATCATGGAAGATGGTAATATCCTTGATCCCAACAACCCACCACCACAACAACCACCACAGCCTCCTAGAGCCCGTACTTTAGGAGAGTACTCCCGTCCTATCCACCATGGCTATCGAAACACCATTGAGCTCACTCAAGGAGCCAATGTCACTCCCTTGCGATCCGACACCATCCGGTTGGTGCAAAGCGGATGCGCATTCCATGGACTTCGTTCCGAAGATCCTAATCAACATCTCAAGGACTTTCTCAAAATCGTTGATTCTATAGACCTTGATGTTGCCACTCGAGAGACGACCCGACTGCGTCTCTTTCAATTCTCTTTGCGGGACCAAGCTAGTCAATGGCTAGAGCGTCAACCCGCACGATCCATCACCTCTTGGGATGATCTTACCACTCGTTTCCTTGCTCAGTTTTTCCCACCAGGAAGAACTACCAAGCTAAGGAATGATATCTTGATGTTCCAACAACGTCAAGGCGAAACCCTCTACGAGGCATGGACTCGATTCAAGGACTTACTCCAAAAAGTCCCTCACCATGGCATAGAACTTTGGCTCCAAGTCCAAATCTTTTATGACCATGTAAATCTCTCCACGAAGCAAACCATTGACCAAGCGGCTGGTGGTAAGCTACGTGATCTAAGTGCGGAACAATCATGGGCTCTCCTAGAAGATCTTGCTCTTTATGACAACGAAAGTTGGAGTGACCCCCGTGATTTGAATAAAACGGTCAAGGCAATATCTTTGCCTTCGAACAATTCAAGCACTTCCGACCGTAGGATCATAGAACTTGAAGACCAAGTCAAGTTTCTCATGAAATCCTACGAGGCTCCTAAACCTTCAAGCCAAGTGAACAAAATCACTCTTTCATGTGAATTATGTAGTGGTCCCCACGACACTCATGATTGCATGGAACTCCCCGAACAAGCTTTTGCGGACTACGCATCCTCGCGTACCGACGGAGCGGGAGACAAGTGGTACACTTTCAAACCCGAGCCAAACCCCTACGGTGATACATACAACCCCTCATGGAAAAATCACTCGAACCTTAGGTGGAAACAAAACCAAAACACACAACAAACCAATTCTTCCAACCCACCTAATCGTTTCCAATCAAGCGGTTCCAACTCGAACCGTACTTTCAACAACAATCCTTCCGGCAATGGTAGTACCAATAACTTTGAAGGATTGATGTCTCAATTTATGGCATCTCAAGAAGCTCGTTTAGCCAAGTTTGAAGCCGATTTCAAACAAAAACAAAGCGAGATGACCGATAAGATTGACACCTTGTTGAAAGCCCTCAATGACCGAGAAATGGGAGCACTCCCTAGCAACACGGTCAAGAACCCGAAACTAAACGTCAACGCTATTTCATCGGTTTCGTCCCCTAGTTCTTGTCCACAATATTATTCGGTCAATTCCATGAGCACGTGTTTCAAACAAACCCAAGTTGTAGTTGAAACACCTCCCACTCAAAACCTTGACGAAGAATTCAAGGAGCTCCACCTTGAAAGTCCGGTTGTTGATGTGTTGGATGAGAAGAAGCTCAAGTTAGGCGAAAAAGGGACCGCCTTCGTTCAAAACAAGCTACCTAAGAAATTAGATGATCCGGGCTTATTTGTTCTACCTTGCAAGATCGGTAATTCGGAGGCTTATGACACATTAGCCGATCTTGGATCAAGCCTTAACCTACTTCCGTTACCTCTCTACACCTCTCTAAAACTAGGAAAACTTGAAGAAACCGAGGTGATAATAGGCTTAGCGGATGGAAGTGTTGCTTACCCGGTTGGAGTAGTTAAGGACGTGTTAGTACACATAGGAAAACTAACCATTTTAGCCGATTTCCACGTCCTTGATATGGTTAGCAACCCTACATGCCCCTTGTTGATAGGTAGAGGATTTTTGGCGACCGCTAGTGCTATGATTGATTGTAAGGAATCCAAGATAGCGGTAGGAGAAGGAGATACTTGGTCAATCTATAATGTTAAGAAACATGCCTATGATACTAGTGAGGAACCAACACCACATTGGTTAGAATCAAATAGGAGACCATCTAGATATGGACCTTGGATCAATAGAGACTTCATAGGACCCCAACGCCCATTTTACCTAGAAGAGGACTTTGTGAACCGAACACATACGGTAGAGCAACTCTTAGCTAGGGATACCGAATTGGATCCATTTGAAGACCCTCTAGTTTTTAGGAAGATGATTGATTTCCTAGGAGTTTTGCCAATTAACCTAGGAATGAAGAAGTGGACTCGTGAGGAAGATGATCATAAATGGGATTGGGACAAACCACCCAAAGATGGAGATGGGTCATGGCATATTAAGATGACATTGTATGACCCGGATGGAGAGAAGTTTGAAAAGATATATTGTACTAAGCGGATCAATAGGAAACTTCAATCCAAGCTTAACCCTAAAGACGTCCTCGATGACGAACTCACTTACATAGGGTAGAAGGACTTTGAGTCTAGCTACAAGACTCGTTAATAAAGAAAAGCGCTTCTTGGGAGGCAACCCAAGTTTTATTTGCTTTGTGTGTTTATTTATTTGTTTGTTTGATTTTATTTGTTTCCGTATGTGTGTTTAAGTTTTATTATTATTGATTCATGTTAAAAACTAATTTGTGAAAATGCTTTATCTTGTTTTTAACTTCGTCTTAACTACATATAAAGGTATTTTGCAAAAGTTAAGTGTAAGGGAAATCTAAATCGGTTTATTAGAACACAAATAAACATGAATCATAATAATAATAAATAAACATACATATTAGTATTTGTTTGAGTCAAATGCTTGTATCGAGTCATAATGATGTTTTGCAGGATTTCCAGGAAGTAAGGTATAGGTTTTTCCAAAAATTTTCCGGAAACATAACATGAGAATTCTGTCAGATTGTTTCTGACGGCGTCAGGCTTTACAACCTGACGGCGTCAGGTTTAATTTTTTGAAAATTTTTGAAAGTTTTGTTTTCATAAAAAGTTTTTATTAAATTTCTAACTTATAATCTCCAGGAATCTGCAAAATAATCATTCCACAAGCATTATATCCTTATATATAGATTTATCCCGCCGATGTTATGCAGGTTTTCGTGTTTGTTTTCTCAGGTTTAACAGGTTATTTTGGACAAGGAGATGTATGTGGAATCAAGCTATTGGTGATGCATTAGTCTTGGAGCTTCTACATTCTCTTTGGAAGAAGATCTAACCGTGTTACTTCATTATCCACCGAGCGAATCAGGGGAGTATTTGATTTCATTCTTTTACTTTTTTCTTTTACATCTTGTTATTTGAACATTGGGGACAATGTTCATCGTAAGTGTAAGGGGGGGGGGGTAAAAGTACGATTAGAGAATGCTATTACGCTTGATTTTTGTTTGTTTAATAGTAAATGTGTAAAAAAACTGAGAGAAATACCTGTTAGGGCAATTTTAGTGCCAAATTTAAAATTTTTTACAACATTTAGGAGTGAAACTTTGATCTTAATGAGCGTCTCATGGATAGGAATTATATGACTAGCACAAAAACCATACCACTAAAAAATTTTCCACCCCCAAATATGTGAGGTTCGCCCCTAGAATTGGTAGGAAAAGCATTTATGCTATGATGTGTGTACCGGTAGCACTTAGATTCTAGAACTTGCGTTAGGACCATTCCAAGGCCACAAGTGAGACTACAATCGTGTAGTTAGATTTACTACATGATAAGAGGCATTAGGATTAACCCATTGTTTTACACCTGTGTTTTTGTTATAATTACATTGGCTACATTGGTCAAGTAATTCTCCCACACCCTTTGCGTTGTACTCATTTTTAGTACACGATACCCCTAGTACACCCCTCAGAGCCTATCTTTTCGTTTCGACCTTTAAGCATTTTACTTAAAGGAAGAATTTGTTTACACCCCACTAAAATGTACACCCAAATCGCCTTAGCCTACCTTGTATGCACTCATCTTTAGTGCATTATTGTGACAACATTTGTTTAAACCCAAGTTAATTATCTAATTGATTACATGGTTTCTAAGTCGAGTCATATCCTTGTACATATTATTTTGGGACGATTGGGACTCATGGGTAAAGTACTAGTGTAATGGAGTAATGGGGAAGAACATCATTTATTACCCCCATATGTGCTAAATATTTTAAAAGTACTCCAAGTTTTTCAATTATCTTAATTCGAGTCATTAGAATAGTTATCTGTAAAGTTATTTAAAAGTTCAAGTGTAAGGGGAATGCAACGCTCCTATGATGTATTATTTTGGATGGTAGAGAAAAATTGTATGCAAAAAAAAAAAAAAAATAATAAAAAAAAAAAATCGAAAAAATCAAGAAAAATACAAAAAAATGAGAAAAAGAAAAGTAGAAAAAACATACGGACTACCATCCCGTTTCATTTTATGTTTATTTTATGTTTTTGTTATTTTGTTTTTAGCTTAAGATCGAGTCTAGTCTTGGCTTAGCAACATTGTATAGTTCATGTAATTGATCAAGATCTTTAACTCGCCACCAGTAAAATATCCTTTATCCAACAAAATCGTGTTTTCCTTTTCCCTACACCTAACATTATAACCCATTTAAAAGCCCTCTTTGATAGTTTATCTTAGGTGCTTACGCCTAGTGGAGGAGGTTTTTGATCCTTTCCCAAGCCTATGGTAATCTGTTTGCTATGACAGGTAGTGAGAGATATTATCCGTTTTCATTTATGAGATTTATTTTGATGACACTTGAGAGATGTGAGTATCTAAACACTACTTGTGAGGTGCTAGTTTGTAATCTCCGTGCTTATTATGATTAAAGTGGAACTACTATTTGTTGCAATTACTTTTATATTAGTGTTAAATGACCCCTAACTTGTATTTTGATTAGAATAAAAGCGCATTTGCTTGAGGACAAGCAAATCTCAAGTGTAAGGGTATTTGATGAAGCGAAAAGTGTACCGCTTTTAAGGGGTCATTTAAGCCCTAAATCGTATTTATTTGATCAAATATTGCCCTAAATCGTTCCTTTTGTCATTTTAGGTACTTTTGAGGAGAAATCTGGAAAAGGAGGCATTTTGGACGTTTTTGGAGCATAAAAGTGAAGAAAACGAAAAGTCTCAAAATTGTGCTGGAAATTACCTTTGACGGCGTCAGGATTTGTTCTGGACGGCGTCATGGCTTGGCAAAAAAAGGTGGATGTGAAAATTACTCATGATAAGCCAGAGAAATTTGCATGGAATTCTGACGGCGTCACGCTTTAATGTGATCAAGGTCGTCACGGCTTAATTTAAAGGGGGACGGCGTCACCCCTAAGTCTGACGGCGTCAAGCCTTGATAAGCCAGAATGGATTTTGGAGAGCTAAAGAGGGACGGCGTCAAGAAGGCCATCCGGGAACCCTAAAAGCGGCGAGGTGACGGCGTCACACTCCATAACGTGACGCCGTCAGATCTAAAAGTCTATATATAGTTTTGCAATTTTTTGTCATTAGTGTGGAACTTATTGGGGAACTTTGTGTGTGAAAACCCTAAGACGAATTTAGCAGCTTTTTCAAGGCTTTTTGCCTTGAGATCTTCCATGTTACATTGAAGATAAGTTATCAATTAATCATTCAATATGTCTATGTGTTGTTTGATTCTATCTTGTTCTTGTCTTTTGTTTAACATGCTAGGCTAGATTTATCTTGTGTTTGCTTAGATCTAATGAAACCTAGCTATTGATTATTGGTTATTAGTGTGTTATTAGTTGTATTGGATGATTGTTCATCTATGTTAGGCTTAAGAAAACTGGCTAACTTCCTATTCGGTAACTTGCTTGAACGTCTTAAGAAACATGAACCAATGCGTACTAACGGTTTTTATGGTTGTATTTAATGCACAAGCGAATTCTAGTGATCCCATGTTAGGAGCTTCCTAGCCGGCTCGACATAGGAGTGAAGTAGGAGCTTGTAGAGTTGGGGAAGTACGTACGCCACCCCACGATTGGTATTAAGGAATACACCCGTCATCCACGCAATTAATACACACTAATCAACCGGTAAAAGATAGTTAGGGAGTAAGGAAATCTAAGTAAACACATTTCTCTCCACATAAGTTTTACCACCTTTTCATTTTCTGTTATTTTATTTCATTTGCATTCGTAGTAACTTGGGTTAGTTGACTAGCAACTAATTCCGCCCACTCTTTCAAACCCGAGATTTTACTTGCTTTCATAAAAAAAATATAAAAACATAAAAAGAATCTTCTCTCACCCTTAGACCTATTAGAGTAGTTTTTCATACCTAACGAACACTATTCCCTGTGGAGAACGATCAATCTCCCGTACTTACCACTACATTATACTACATCGGTCAGGTACACTGCCTGGTGGGGTTGTAAGCCTCTTGAGATCCCTCGAGAGGTAAAACCGGTTGTAAGGTTGCAAAACCACGCATCAAATGTAAATCTTTCTCAACATGTACCAAGTGATAACTAAGTATATATACTTGACTAGCATTTTGACATAAAGAAAACATGAAGTTTTAGTAATGTAAGATTACTTACAAAAGAGATTAGTGAGATATGAGTGCAAGACACTTGATTAACCCCAAGATTATTGTTCCAAACCCTTGCTAGAATACCCAAAGTATGCTTGAAGTTAGCTACAATCAAGAGCTCTCCTTCCTTGCTCCTAGAGTGTGTCAACTTGTAGGTATATATGGGAAGTGATTATATATTTTTTTTGAACTAACTAGTGCAAGAATGAGAGTATTTGTGATATATATATACCAAGAGCTTATCAAAGTCCTAGTAGTAAGTAAAAATCATTATGGTTTGGGTGTGGGGGAGGGTATGGCCGATTGGACCAAGGGGGAGGGGGGACAACATTTTCTAAATCAAGACACCAAAGTCTTGAACCTGCCATGCTTTGAAATATTGGAGGCATGGTGTTTATTAATTGCCATGTACTTTTGTCTAGAGATATTTCAAACCAAGAGAGGCCGGGGGGGGGGGGGGGGGGCGGCAATCTAAGTAAAATGGGATTAAATGTAATAACCCGAAAATTTTGAATTATTAACTTTCTGTAAACCCGAAGCAATTGATTATGAATTTTAATCAAGTTATTTTATTCACCTTTGCATTCGAAATATTGCTATATATGTATTTTTTTTTCTTCTAAGAAATAACTAGTGAGATTACAAAACGAACCCTGTGACAAAACTCACGTTCCATTTTCACTGAAACCGTACGCGTACCGACACCATGATAGTATGGCATAAGTTTAATAGATTCAAACGAAGAATGTGCAAAACAGATCATAAAAATAAATACGAACTCAGAGATAAAAACAAATAATTTATGACAACTCTAAGACTCTCGAACTGGAGATATTTAAACGAAGCCAAATCCGACACGGTCTAGCGAGACCCGGGTATTTAAAAGCACAAAATACACTCCACTAAATTTTTAACAATACTACTAACTTATATATTCTTTTCTTCTTCTCTTATTTTGTCGCCACTCTCCACTTATTATTTTACATTCTGCTGCTTCTTTTCACATTAACACATTCCCAAAACAATTTTTTATCTGCTTCTCCTTCCTTGAACCTATCGAAAACCCCAAATCCAGCCATAAACACCATCACCCTTTTTGCCTCCACCTTTTCACCTTATCACCTCTTTGGCAAAAAAATCACCATCATCAAAAGAACACTACCCCCATTGTTGTCGCCTTGCTGTTCCCTCGAAAACCCAGAAGAACGAACCATCACCATCACAAATTAATTAGGGTTGACCTTGAAGTTTTGTCCCTTTATTTTGTCACGAGATACCATAGGGTTTCGGGCCTCTAGTACAAAGATTTGACACAAATTTGGGATGTTAATTCTCCCACAACCCGAAAGCTATATGGAGCCTAACTCCACTTTCACCCTTAAATCCACCTCTTCTGGACACCAATCGAATCACATCAAAACTACAACCACACCTCAATCTGAGAAGTTCTCAAGCTCAGGGTTAAAGTTGCGATTCGAATTAGAGAAGGAAGTAGGTTTTGGAGCTTTCGGATCCGGGTTTGATTTTCTTGGCCTCATTGTCAATCGGCTACATTCTTTTGTAAGGACCTTGATTTCTTTTCACCTCGTTATGTTCTTGATTGTTGTTGATTGTATTCTTCGACTGAAAATATTAAGGTTGTGATTTTGTTGATTTTGTTAAATTGTGAAATGTTCTGTCGAAATCATTAAAAATTGTGGAATCAATGTTTTGATCTTGGTTTTGTTAATTGTTGGTGTGGTTGATTTTAATGAAAAGCTAATAACAGTGTTAATCTTGGCTCGGTCTTGATGATGTTGGTCTCGTTGTTATTGTTCTGTTTCGTGCAAACATCTCGCGTCTAACTCGTTGGAGTGAGATTGAATGAGAGTCGAGTAGGTTAAGAGCTCAGTATCGTTTTGGTTAGTTCGTTATCTTGTGATGTTACTAAGTTGTGTTGCCGTATGTAGCCCCAAACTTGAGTTGTACTCAAGAGCTTGACTTGGGGTCATTAAGCTCGAATAGGGAATTTGAGTTGGAATACTCTAACATTCGAGTTAATTTGGCGTTAACTTGTGACAAAAACCCACCTCGTTGGGTGTCTTTTCATTTGATTTTAAGAGCCTCTAAAAGACTCTTATAGGTATAGCAATGCTGGAAATTGTTGTGAGTCTTGTGTCATCTCCAGGAACCTTGGCCAATCGTATGACAAATCTTTACTAGCCGTTTCACTTTCGGGTCTCAAGACCCCTTAACCTACGTTGAAATAAGGTATAAGTCACAACTAAAATATTTTTCTTCTTTGCGTTAAAATGAACTGGAAATGGTCACGAAGTGAAACTCCTTTGTAAGTTTAAGATTTGGTACTAGATTTGAGCGTGAGATACAAACATACTTTTTGTCCCTCCTGTGATTTGTGTTAACAGACCATCTCACCAAAGGATCCATTTTGATTTTTGTGAGTCACTTGTTTAAGTAAAACCTCTTTTGTTCTTTTGTTTCTTGTGTAATACGTGATGGATATCAACATCAATAGGCAAATTATTTTTCTTTTGCTTCCTTTGTTCTTACTGTCTGCCTGCGTATGGCAGGAACCACAAGTATAAATTGTTACTCCTTTGTTTCTTTGGCTTATGCTGATCCAAGTAAAATACTTGGTTGGGCCACAGCCCACCAAGCCAACCCAACTTGTGAGTCCTTCCTTTATTCATTGCTTAGCCCACAAACCAATATTATGAAGGGCTGTCGTGTATTTAGCCCATTCGAACCTGTGGGCCACAGCCCACTTGTGACACGAACTCGTGTACGATTACTCGTTCCGTATACATATGCCATCGTCACTACTCGTCAAACTAATAAAACATGACAATCTTATATTTTAAACTACACGAACTATTTAAAATAACTACACTACTAAAAATACTTGCTACACATATTTATACATTTAGACAACGCTACATTTTATATGTACCAACTCGATAAAAAAAAAAAAAAAAAAACTTCATATAAACAATTAAATTATTTCCGCTACTCAAACGACTAGAAATACTTTATATATTTTACAACCATAAAATAGTCGCGTGAGAACCCATAATAAAGCTATGAACTATGAAATGATTTTTATGTAAATCTTATAACTTATTAACACAAGGATTAATTATTTTCCAAACTTTTCTTCTATAATAATAGACACATATATATACCTGTATATATATATACACACATACCATTTTCTTTATTTTCTCATACATACACACAAACTTTGTAATATACATATCCACTCGACTATAACATTTTCCATCATACCATCCACGTCTTAATCGTCCCGTTCATAATCTTTCAGTTATTGCCAAACTAAAGATTATTTGTCTTAGTATCCCGTAAGCACTTCCAAGAGCCAATACTTTCAAATGATTTAGAAAATGACTTTTAAACTTAAATGCTGCCACACCAGCAACGATAACATAAACTCTTTAAATCTTTCAGATTTAACTAAACTTCGTAAATTCTTAAACTCTATTCGTGAACTAAAAGAAACCTTACTAATCTAGGTCACGCGTCGGAACTACCACCTACCATTTGACTCTATTGCATTTCAGACTACTACTACACCAAGGTGAGTTCATAGTCCCACATTTTACTATGTTTTCAAATCCCGTGGGGAGATACATGCTATAAATCTGAACACAAATATTTTTGCATGCTATCCTGATTGATATCACTAAGTAAATATTGCCTAACTTATCACCCTGCCAAAAAGTCCCTCATATCATGAACCATTAATCACTTGCGAGTGAACGCGAATTCAGTGAATAGATCTATTGGAAGTTGACGACCCACTTGAAGTTAGCCTGAAATGGTAACCAAGTGCACTTTATTCGAATTATCAAGAGTTTGGCAAACTCCTACGACGAGGGCATTATCACCTACATCATTGCTATGATGTGGGCTATTTATATTATTTATTATTACACCCGATGTTAAGGTTTGCGTGTCATGAGGCTTAGGGCAATATTTATATTACACTTCAATATCATTGTTTTTATCACTATCTCATTTGTGTTCAAACTACTACAAATAAAACACTGTGAATTCACTCAACCTTTGTGTTGACATTTTAAGCATGTTTATCTCAGGTAATTAAAGAAATCTCAAGCACGGAGTTGGCACGGGCATGGAGAAAAGACCCACCTTTGTTCCAAATAACTATATCATTCTTTTCAAACTCATCATCACTTTTGTGAACTACTACCCCTTTTGATAACAAATATGTAATCTCTGAATATTGAGTTTTCATTAAATGATATAAAATTTCCCCTATTTATCAAAATTCTAAACTTATGACTGTGATCTAGTTGGTAATACCCCGTTTAAGTCTTCCGCTGCTTCATTACGATTTTCGGGGTGTTACAGATTGGCATCAGAGCCAGGGTTATAGAGAACCAAATGCTTTTTCAAAAACATTGGACTATAACCGCGATTTCTAAAAGGACCATTTTAAACCTTACCACCCTATGCCCTCCGTGCCAACACTTTCCTACACTTTTGCATTGAGATTTGCTTGGCAGATTATGCATGACAAACGAATTTTATCACTATAGAAAATAGCATCGAGATTTGCTTGGCAGATTATGCATGACGAATTAGTTTTATCACCTACGAATGTTATTACAACTAATGCATGTTATTATTATTAGTTAACTTACACTTGTTATTATCGGGATATTATAGTACCATGGCTTTTAATTCACTTTACTCTACCGAAATCATTCCCCGTACTATTCGCACTTCCTCAGTTATCCAACTCATACCGAACTCAGACGATTCTTATGTGCTAACGGAGTCCACATCCACGTTACCCGATTCGACATTATTCTTTCCCTTACTCCCACACTCACTTATCCACTTACCACCGTCAGGGAGAGCCGTCATGCCTCAAAATAACGAGATGTTGGAGGGGGTGCCCAGTACATTCGAGGTTGACCAGAGTTCCAGGAGAACTCAAATGGAGACAGAGGATGACATGGTGTGGAGAGATATACCATGTATAGACAATCGCATTTCCACCATGGAGACCTGGGACTATATGTCTCATTTATCATCATTCGAGTCTTCGGACACTCCATACCCTGGGACACCACTAGAGGACACAGGGATGAGCGTTGTTGCCCAGATGCAGAACCAGTTGGACTCGCTGACTAGAAGAGTAGAGCTTCACTCCGAGCACCTCGATGAGCAACCAGCTGATCAGTTTGAGTCGTACGACCAAGACCTCCGTATATTGTTCAGGAGGATGAACATCAGAAGACAAGAGATCTCTGATGTGAGTTTCAGAGTTGATGCCGTTGAGCATGCGCGGACGGTAGCCCAGGAGACAGTCCAGGGATTACAGTGTAGGGTAGGAGATGTTGAGAGAGCCCTACGAGCAGCCAGGGATACTGAAGAAAGGGATACCCAGAGTCAGAGGATTACCGCTTTAGAGGCTATGTTGGCAGCACAGTTGAGTATAAACCAGGATTTCCAAAGGCGTTTTATAGAGATGGATGACTTGGCTGAGATAGTTAGAGGTTTACAGCACGGACCTGGAGATGCACCCGACACTTCATAGATTAGCCACGTATTGTTGTAGTAGTGACATCTTAACTTGCCCATCGTGGCATTAATAATTTTGTATTGTATTGTTCTTTTGGAAACAATGTATCAAATTATTAAAACTCATGGTTAGTTATGATTACTATGTACCAATATTGATCTATGTTATGGTTTCTTTCTTCATTTATGTGTTGTGATTTTCTTTTATACGTCACCATATTATTCCATGCGTGTTGTGATTGTATTCAGACATGTCGTGATGATTAATTATGATGATTTTGTTTATAAGGATGTTGTATGCTACTATTATGAGGACAATTATGACACCTCACTTGATTATATTAACCGTGAAACCTAAATATATGTTCTTATGTCATTGTTAGAACATGGCTACCCGCAACAGAACTACAGAAGCAGTCGCCAGATCGATCATGACTCCGGAGGAGATCCGTCGATTGATCACGGAAAGCGTGACCGCTGCATTAATAGCTCAAGCTGCAGCCACGACTCCTACCGGCAGTGCAACAAGGCCCACTGCGAGAGCGAGCCAGTTGCAACCCGCAAGTGCACGTACAAGGAGTTCATGAGTTGCAAACCGCCAACCTTTAAAGGTACTGAAGGAGTGACAGAGTTAGCTCGATGGTTTGAGCGTTCAGAGACTGTCTTTACAAGAAGTGGTTGTGCCGAAAACGACAAAGTCGCCTTTGCTACTGGCACTCTAGCAGATGATGCACTGTCGTGGTGGAACGCCACTGCTCATAAAATGGGTAATGATAGAGCTTACCAACTTCCTTGGGCTGAGTTTAAACAGAAGATGTTGAAGAAGTATTGTCCTCGCACCGAAATTCGAAAGATGGAAGATGAGTTTGACCGCTTGGTGGTAAAAGGATATGATCTTAGGGCTTATGATAGGAGATTCCAAGAGCTCTCCATACTATGCCCAACCAAGGCGTCGGACTTCGAGAAAACACTGGAAAGGTATGTTGAAGGATTACCCAGAAGCATAGAAGGAGATGTCACGGTGTCCAAACCACAAACACTGGAGGAAGCCATGGAGACTGCTCAGAAATTACTGGAAAGGGAAATCATGCGTAATCAGGCTCAGGGAAGCAGCGATCACAAAAGAAAATTTGATGATCGTAGAGGCAATCACAACAACAGCTCGCATCACAACAACAACACTCATCACAACAACAACAACCACCACCACCAACAAAACAGAGAGCAAAAAGTCGCAAGGGCTTATATGGCTGCACCAACAGAAGGCAGAGTTTATGCTGGGAACCACCTACTATGCGATCAGTGCAATTGGCATCACTCAGGGCCTTGCACTGTTAAGTGTGGAAGCTGCCACAGAGTAGGCCATCAGACCAAGAATTGCAAGGATAGAGGCCCCGTTGCTGGGAACGATTTACAACGAGTAGTGACTTGTTTTGGCTGTGGGGAGCGTGGACACTACAGGAACGAATGCCCTCAGAACCGTGGGCAAAAAGTCGAAGGTGCTCGCGAGAAAGCATATATGTTGGAGGGAAGAGAAGCTCACCAGGACCTCAACAACGCGACGGACTGATGAAGTTTAGAATTTAGCAGTCCTATTCCCTTATGTATTATGTTGTACTAAGTCTACGACATCCCTAGTATCCGGATTTTTAAGACTACTTTCGGTTCTAAAAACAACTTGCTGTGATAATTCCCCATCTATTGTACTTTCTATTCCTTTCTGATTTCCACATTATCAACAAATTTGTTATCACTCATAACATCTTTCCTTAAATTGCCATTTTGTAAACGGAATTGGGTGAATCTATTTAAAAACTGAGAATTATAACGACTAAACCGAACATCACATGATTGTTCCTAAATTATACATAGCCTAGCTACCTATGTCTAATTCAGGAGGGATCATGTTATGCTGGGAGCAGTTATTTATAAATCCTAAAACAAACTGATTCACCATCTACAAAAGCTGGAGATTAACAACTTTCGCTACATTCACCAAGTTCTCGACTGGAACCCTCATTGTTATTAACAAACTCCTTTGTCTAACGGGTAGGTTACCCCCACAGATTTTTGATATTCATGAAACCCTGGTCATACCTTTGAAAGAAATTCGATTTGACGATAAGCTAAATTCTGTCGAAGAACCAATGGAGATTTTGGATAGAGATGTCAAACAATTAAAACAAAGCCGTATTCCTATTGTCAAAATTAGATGAAATTCTAAGAGAGGACCAGAGTACACCTGGGAACGCGAAGACCAAATTCGTGCTAAATACCCTCACCTATTCGATAAGACAACCCCGACCACTACCACATCTTAGGATTCGGGACGAATCCTGTCTAACGAGTAGGTACTGTAATAACCCAAAAATTTCAAATTATTAACTTTCTGTAAACCCGAAGCAATTGATTATGAATTTTAATCAAGTTATTTTATTCACATTTGCATTCGAAATATTGCTATATATGTATTTTTTTTTCTTCTGAGAAATAACTAGTGAGATTACAAAACGAACCCTGTGACAAAACTCACGTTCCATTTTCACTGAAACCGTACGCGTACCGACACCATGATAGTATGGCATAAGTTTAATAGATTCAAACGAAGAATGTGCAAAACAGATCATAAAAATAAATACGAACTCAGAGATAAAAACAAATAATTTATGACAACTCTAAAACTCTCGAACTGGAGATATTTAAACGAAGCCAAATCCGACACGGTCTAGCGAGACCCGGGTATTTAAAAGCACAAAATACACTCCACTAAATTTTTAACAATACTACTAACTTCTATATTCTTTTCTTCTTCTCTTATTTTGTCGCCACTCTCCACTTATTATTTTACATTCTGCTGCTTCTTTTCACATTAACACATTCCCAAAACAATTTTTTATCTGCTTCTTCCTTCCTTGAACCTATCGAAAACACCAAATCCAGCCATAAACACCATCACCCTTTTTGCCTCCACCTTTTCACCTTATCACCTCTTTGGCAAAAAAATCACCATCATCAAAAGAACACTACCCCCATTGTTGTCGCCTTGCTGTTCCCTCGAAAACCCAGAAGAACGAACCATCACCATCACAAATTAATTAGGGTTGACCTTGAAGTTTTGTCCCTTTATTTTGTCACGAGATACCATAGGGTTTCGGGCCTCTAGTACAAAGATTTGACACAAATTTGGGATGTTAATTCTCCCACAACCCGAAAGCTATATGGAGCCTAACTCCACTTTCACCCTTAAATCCACCTCTTCTGGACACCAATCGAATCACATCAAAACTACAACCACACCTCAATCTGAGAAGTTCTCAAGATCAGGGTTAAAGTTGCGATTCGAATTGGAGAAGGAAGTGGGTTTTGGAGCTTTCGGATCCGGGTTTGATTTTCTTGGCCTCATTGTCAATCGGCTACATTCTTTTGTAAGGACCTTGATTTCTTTTCACCTCGTTATGTTCTTGATTGTTGTTGATTGTATTCTTCGACTGAAAATATTAAGGTTGTGATTTTGTTGATTTTGTTAAATTGTGAAATGTTCTGTCGAAATCATTAAAAATTGTGGAATCAATGTTTTGATCCTGGTTTTGTTAATTGTTGGTGTGGTTGATTTTAATGAAAAGATAATAACAGTGTTAATCTTGGCTCGGTCTTGATGATGTTGGTCTCGTTGTTATTGTTCTTGTTTCGTGCAAACATCTCGCGTCTAACTCGTTGGAGTGAGATTGAATGAGAGTCGAGTAGGTTAAGAGCTCAGTATCGTTTTGGTTAGTTCGTGATCTTGTGATGTTACTAAGTTGTGTTGCCGTATGTAGCCCCAAACTTGAGTTGTACTCAAGAGCTTGACTTGGGGTCATTAAGCTCGAATAGGGAATTTGAGTTGGAATACTCTAACATTCGAGTTAATTTGGCGTTAACTTGTGACAAAAACCCACCTCGTTGGGTGTCTTTTCATTTGATATTAAGAGCCTCTAAAAGACTCTTATAGGTATAGCAATGCTGGAAATTGTTGTGAGTCTTGTGTCATCTCCAGGGAAACCTTGGCCAATCGTATGACAAATCTTTACTAGCCGTTTCACTTTCGGGTCTCAAGACCCCTTAACCTACGTTGAAATAAGGTATAAGTCACAACTAAAATATTTTTCTTCTTTGCGTTAAAATGAACTGGAAATGGTCACGAAGTGAAACTCCTTTGTAAGTTTAAGATTTGGTACTAGATTTGAGCGTGAGATACAAACATACTTTTTGTCCCTCCTGTGATTTGTGTTAACAGACCATCTCACCAAAGGATCCATTTTGATTTTTGTGAGTCACTTGTTTAAGTAAAACCTCTTTTGTTCTTTTGTTTCTTGTGTAATACGTGATGGATATCAACATCAATAGGCAAATTATTTTTCTTTTGCTTCCTTTGTTCTTACTGTCTCCCTGCGTATGGCAGGAACCACAAGTATAAATTGTTACTCCTTTGTTTCTTTGGCTTATGCTGATCCAAGTAAAATACTTGGTTGGGCCACAGCCCACCAAGCCAACCCAACTTGTGAGTCCTTCCTTTATTCATTGCTTAGCCCACAAACCAATATTATGAAGGGCTGTCGTGTATTTAGCCCATTCGAACCTGTGGGCCACAGCCCACTTGTGACACGAACTCGTGTACGATTACTCGTTCCGTATACATATGCCATCGTCACTACTCGTCAAACTAATAAAACATGACAATCTTATATTTTAAACTACACGAACTATTTAAAATAACTACACTACTAAAAATACTTGCTACACATATTTATACATTTAGACAACGCTACATTTTATATATACAAACTCGATAAAAAAAAAAAAAAAAAAAAAAAAAAAAAAAAAAAAAAAAACTTCATATAAACAATTAAATTATTTCCGCTACTCAAATGACTAGAAATACTTTATATATTTTACAACCATAAAATAGTCGTGTGAGAACCCATAATAAAGCTATGAACTATGAAATGATTTTTATGTAAATCTTATAACTTATTAACACAAGGATTAATTATTTTCCAAACTTTTCTTCTATAATAATAGACACATATATATACCTGTATATATATATACACACATACCATTTTCTTTATTTTCTCATACATACACACAAACTTTGTAATATACATATCCACTCGACTATAACATTTTCCATCATACCATCCACGTCTTAATCGTCCCGTTCATAATCTTTCAGTTATTGCCAAACTAAAGATTATTTGTCTTAGTATCCCGTAAGCACTTCCAAGAGCCAATACTTTCAAATGATTTAGAAAATGACTTTTAAACTTAAATGCTGCCACACCAGCAACGATAACATAAACTCTTTAAATCTTTCAGATTTAACTAAACTTCGTAAATTCTTAAACTCTATTCGTGAACTAAAAGAAACCTTACTAATCTAGGTCACGCTTCGGAACTACCACCTACCATTTGACTCTATTGCATTTCAGACTACTACTACACCAAGGTGAGTTCATAGTCCCACATTTTACTATGTTTTCAAATCCCGTGGGGAGATACATGCTATAAATCTGAACACAAATATTTTTGTATGCTATCCTGATTGATATCGCTAAGTTAATATTGCCTAAGTTATCACCCTGCCAAAAAGTCCCTCATATCATGAACCATTAATCACTTTCGAGTGAACGCGAATTCAGTGAATAGATCTATTGGAAGTTGACGACCCACTTGAAGTTAGCCTGAAATGGTAACCAAGTGCACTTTATTCGAATTATCAAGAGTTTGGCAAACTCCTACGACGAGGGCATTATCACCTACATCATTGCTATGATGTGGGCTATTTATATTATTTATTATTACACCCGATGTTAAGGTTTGCGTGTCATGAGGCTTAGGGCAATATTTATATCACACTTCAATATCATTGTTTTTATCACTATCTCATTTGTGTTCAAACTACTACAAATAAAACACTGTGAATTCACTCAACCTTTGTGTTGACATTTTAAGCATGTTTATCTCAGGTAATTAAAGAAATCTCAAGCACAGAGTTGGCACGGGCACGGAGAAAAGACCCACCTTTGTTCCAAATAACTATATAATTCTTTTCAAACTCATCATCACTTTTGTGAACTACTACCCCCTTTTGATAACAAATATGTAATCTCTAAATATTGAGTTTTCATTAAATGATATAAAATTTCCCCTATTTATCAAAATTCTATACTTATGACTGTGATCTAGTTGGTAATACCCCGTTTAAGTCTTCCGCTGCTTCATTACGATTTTCGGGGTGTTACATTAAATGTGTTGTTTTGATACAAGAGTGTATATATTGTATGCATTGGGTGTTGAAAATAGGTATTGGTTGTTGGTTCGGTGATTAACGAAAGTTATATGTAAATAAACGTTGGATATAAAGAAATTATTTTTGGTGTAAGGAAATATTTTTGGAACTTTTGTAATCTTTTTGGAAGTATAAAAATACATTAGAAATAATCATTGGGATAATTGGGTATATCGGGTGTTAAATTTTGAATTACGAATAGTGTTTGTTGAATTGACAACCGTAAGTAATTTAAGAAAAGGAAATTGTTTTAGGGTTTAAAATTTGTGAACTGGAGTAGGAGCAAGATACGGGAGCGTTGTGGAGTAAATATAGCCTAATTCCTAGTGATAAAATATTTATTTTAACACGTAATGCGGTAACTTAAAAGGTTCCTGAAATTTACCAGTTGTCATAGTCTCCCAGCCTCAGAAGAAACCCGTCCCGGGTTACAGTTGGAGTTACCCGATACGTTTGAAAACAGGTGAGGGTACTTTCGCTTTATCTTGTCCTCGCGCTCCCTTGTAAACTTGGGTCCACGCTTTGAGTGCCAGCAGACTTTAACTATTGGTATCTTACTATGCTTCAACTTCTTGATCTTACGTTCCAAAATTTCAACTGGTTTCTCTACGAAGTGTAACTTAGGATCTACTTGAATCTCTTCCAAGGGTATTTGTAAGGTCTGATCGACAAGACATTTCTTAAGGTTCGACACGTGAAATGTATCATGAACGCCACTCAGCTCTTGTGGTAATTTTAGTTGTTAAGCTACTAGACCGATTCTCTCAGCGATCTCAAATGGTCCTACGTATCTAGGTGCTAACTTGCCCTTCTTTCCAAATCGTACAACACCTTTCTAAGGTGATACCTTGAGTAAAACATGATCACCAACGCTGAATTCTAAGGGTCTCCGTCGGTTGTCGGCTTAGCTCTTCTGACGGTCTCGAGTAGCCTTAAGCCTATCCTTAATTTGAATGATCTTCTTAGTGGTTTCTAACACTATCTCAGGTCCTATCATTTGACTCTTTCCAGCTTTTGCCCAACCAATAGGAGAACGACACTTTCTTCCATAAAGTTCCTTGAATGGTGCCATATCTATGCTGGTATGATAACTATTGTTATAGGAGAACTCGGCTAATGGAAGATGGGTATCCTAATTGCCATCGAAGTCTATGGCACACGCCGTAAGCATGTCCTCTAAGGTCTGTATGGTACGCTCGCTTTGACCATCGGTCTGAGGGTGATAAGCCATACTCATATCTAAGTGTGTTCCCAGGGAACTTTGCAATAATTGCCAAAAGTTTGACGTGAAGCGGCTGTCACGATCAGATATGATCGATATAGGCACTCCATGTCTTGCCACTATCTCCTTGATGTAAAGTCTAGCCAATTTGTCTATCGTATAATCTTCTCGGATGGGTAAGAAATGTGAAGACTTAGTTAACCTATCTACGATGACCCAAATCGTATCGTGTCCGCTACTAGTTCTAGGCAACTTTGTAATGAAATCCATGGTTATCCTTTCCCACTTCCATTCGGGAATCTCCGGTTGTTGTAACAAACCAGATGGTCTCTGATGTTCAGCCTTCACTTTAGAGCAAGTCTGACACTTGCTAACGTAGACATCTATGTCCTTCTTCATCCCAGGCCACTAGTACAAGTCTCTAAGGTCGTAGTACATCTTACCTGCTCCTGGATGAATAGAGTACTTCATTGTATGTGCTTCATTCATGACTAGGGTTCTCATGTCGCCAGTTAACGGTACCCAAATTCGGTCTACAAAGTACAGTCCACCGTCGTCCTTTTTCTCTTGTTGTTTATCTAAGCCTCGCATCTTTTCTGTGGGTGCATCCATATTCATGGATGCCTCTCTCTGAGCTGCTAGTATCTTGTCCTTGATACCTGACTGTATGGTTATACTCATGGATTTTACTTCCTAGGCCTGAGTCTTTCCTTTCTGCTCAAAGCATTAGCTACTACTTTCAATTCTCCTTACCTGGGTGGTAGCGAATCTCGCAGTCATAATTGCTAAAGAGTTCGATCCATCTCCTCTAGCGCATATTCAACTCTTGTTGATCGAAGATGTGTTGGAGACTCTTGTGATCAGTATAGATAATACTTTTCGTCCCATACAAGTAATGTCTCCATATCTTGAGGGCGAATACTACCGCACCCAATTCCAGATCATGGGTGGTATAGTTCTTCTCATGAAACTTCAGTTGTTGAGAGGCATAGGAAATCACCTTACCTCTTTGCATTAACACGCACCCAAGGCCTTGACATGACGCGTCATAGTATACTAGGAAATCTTCGGTCCATCGGGGAGGGCTAGTATAGGTGCATTACATAGGTTATCTTTCAACGTCTGAAAGGCACTCTCATGTGCTTCGCCCCAATCGTATTTCTTGTTCTTTTGAGTCAGTAAGATAAGTGGTTTGGCAGTCTTGGAAAAGTTCACGATGAAACGTCGGTAGTAACCTGCCAGGCCTAAAAATGATCGGACTTCTATCGGGGACCTAGGGACTTCCCAATTTTTCACTGCCTCAATCTTGCTAGGATCCACATGAATACCATCTTTGTTAACCACATGTCAAAGGAATTTGGCTTCTTGTAGCCAGAACTCGCACTTCGAGAGTTTGGCGTACAATTTCTCCTTCTTGAGTAGCTCTAGCATTATCTTCAGGTGCGTTTCATGTTCCTCTTTGGTCTTGGAATATATCAAGATGTCATCAATAAATACGATGACAAATTTATCTAGGTATGGCCTGCAAACTCGATTCATCAAGTCCATGAAGACCGCAGGTGCATTTGTTAGTCCAAACGGCATAACCGTGCACTCGAAATGACCGTATCGAGTTCTGAACGCGGTTTTTGGATTATCATCTTTGTGTACTCGTAACTGATGGTAGCCAGAGCGGAGATCTATCTTGGAGAAGTACCATGAACTTTGCAGTTGGTCAAATAAGTCATCAATTCTCGGGAGAGGGTAGCGGTTCTTAATGGTTAGTTTGTTCAGTTCCCGATAGTCGATGCACATCCTGAATGAACCATCCTTTTTCTTGACGAACAATACTGGTGCTCCCCATGGCAAAGAACTAGGTCGGATGAAACCTTTGTCTTGGAGTTCCTTTAGTTGATTAGACAACTCCTCCATTTCAGTAGGTGCCAATCGGTAGGGAGACTTTGCAACCGGCATTGCTCCAGGAATTAGGTCTATCCGAAATTTAATCTCTCGTGTAGGGGGTAATCCGGATAGATCGTCAGGAAACACTTCTGGGAAGTCTCGAACGACTAAGATATCTTCTAGTTTCTGTTCGTCTAACTTCATGCTCATGAGATGTTTCACGTTTTCTTCAAGTCTCTCTCTATAGACTTTGAGTAACTCACCGTTAGGTAGTGGTATTCGGACCATCTTCTCATGACACACTATTTCAGCCTTATTCTTATACAACCAGTCCATTCCCACAATCACGTCAAAACTTCCGTGCCAAAATGGTATTAAGTCGATGCTAAAGGTATGTTATTCTAATTCTAGTGTACACCCGCGAAGGATCTCATTTGTTTCTACCTTTTGACCACTTGCTATTTCAATTTCGTAACTAAAGCCTAGCCTACTAGGTTCCATATTCAACAGATGCATGGATTTAGTGGAGACAAAGCTATAATCGACACCAGAATCAAATAGTATGGTAGCATAGTGGTCGTTTAAAGAGAACGTACCCTTCACGATGTTCAGGTCCTGGCGTCCTTCTTCAGCGTTCATCACAAATACCCGACCCCGAGCTGGGTTACCATTGTTTCCACCATTCACATTGTTTCCACGGTTCACATTGTTCCCACGGTTTGCATTGCCTACACGGTTAGCATTGTTTCATCCAATTGTTACAGCCTGATTCTGGTTGTTATGCACTGGCGCCTGTGTCCTACCCAACCTAGGGCACATACTACGAAGGTGATTCGGGCTTCCACACTCATAACAAGTCTTCGGGTTGACGACATTCACTGTTGTCACTGGGTTAGCTGTTGCCCTACAATCTTTCGCCATATGTCCAGGTCGCTTGCAGTTGAAGCATACCACCTGGCAAGGCCTAGTCTCTGGATGATGGTAGTTGCATTTGGCACACATAGGGTAAGGACCCTCATACTCCTTCTTGACGGCACTAGTTGCCACAAATGCTTTTCCCCACTTAGCTTTCTTATTGTTACCATTTTCTCCATCTTGCTTACTTGGCTCATTCACGGCTTTCCTCTTCTCACCACTCTTAGACGATGTCCCATTCCTGATCATCTCATCCGTGAGGGTTGCAGATTTCAGTATCGCGCTCTGGATAGTAGCAGGCTCAGTTGCTTTCACCATTCCATGAATTTCAGGGGCCAACCCATAGATGTACCTTTCAATTCTCTTAAATTCAAGAGTGACCATATGAGGTACTAATCTAGCGAGCTCATGGAATCGATCCGTATAAGCTGCATGTCCAGTTCCCACCATGGTGTGATGGTAGAACTCATGTTCTAGTTTCTGCATCTCATTGCCTGGTCAATACTCCTCTCTTAATAATGCCTTAAATTCATCCCAACTCATCCCTAGGGCGGCTCCTCTGCCCTTAGCCTGAATTTGCGTGTTCCACCAATTTAATGCTTTTCCAATCAAAGAACAAGTAGCATACTTCACCTTCTGATGAATCGCACACTCGCTTACGTCAATCACTGACTCCATCTTTTCGACCCATCAAGTATAAGCTATCGCACCTCCACTACCATCAAAGTCCACCGGTTTGCACGCAGTAAATTCCTTGTAATTACATCCTTTGTTACCTTTGTTATGGTTCTTTTCATTGACGTGATCACTTCCACCGTTGTTGTCCGCTTGATTATTCCCACTCACATTGTTCCCTTGGTTGCTGATATGGTCACCAACTTGGGTGACAATGGTGGGTAGCAGTTCCCGGAGTTGTTGGGCAATAATGGTAGCAACAGCAGGAGTCTCATTGCTGGCATCGTTGCTTCCCGTGCCGCCACCTCCTGCCTTACCTCCTCGTCCACCAGTCCTTCCACCCCTCGGTGGTGGAACACCTTGAGTCGACCTTCTTGGAGGCATGATTCTACAAAGTAGGACATTGGTAAACGTTAGATAGGAGATAGGTAAGATAGGTCGATATATGTGTCGTGCTACTATACTTAACTTCCTATCTGACAACCCATGACTTTGATAAGTCCATGCCGCATCATGTTATCATAAAAATGTTGGCCATGCATTTTTAAGATAGCATCATGTTGCATTTACTTATCATCATCACTTCGTGTCATACTATACACATAATCGCACACGTAATTCCTATAATGCAAACTATATGAGGGTTCTTAGGTTATAGTCTAGGTTAAACCACCTAATTCTCTATAACCTTGGCTCTGGTACCAATCTGTCACACCCCAAAAATGGCGCAGCGGGATGACATTCACGGGGTATGTGCTTCGCCCCAATCGTATTTCTTGTTCTTTTGAGTCAGTAAGATAAGTGGTTTGGCAATCTTGGAGAAGTTCACGATGAAACGTCGGTAGTAACCTGCCAGGCCTAAAAATGATCGGACTTCTGTCGGGGACCTAGGGGCTTCCCAATTTTTCACTGCCTCAATCTTGCTAGGATCCACATGAATACCATCTTTGTTAACCACGTGTCAAAGGAATTTGGCTTCTTGTAGCCAGAACTCGCACTTCGAGAGTTTGGCGTACAATTTCTCCTTCTTGAGTAGCTCTAGCATTATCTTCAGGTGCGTTTCATGTTCCTCTTTGGTCTTGGAATATATCAAGATGTCATCAATAAATACGATGACAAATTTATCTAGGTATGGCCTGCAAACTCGATTCATCAAGTCCATGAAGACCGCAGGCGCATTTGTTAGTCCAAACGGCATAACCGTGAACTCGAAATGACCGTATCGAGTTCTGAACGCGGTTTTTTGGATTATCATCTTTGTGTACTCGTAACTAATGGTAGCCAGAGCAGAGATCTATCTTGGAGAAGTACCATGAACTTTGCAGTTGGTCAAATAAGTCATCAATTCTCGGGAGAGGGTAGCGGTTCTTAATGGTTAGTTTGTTCAGTTCCCGATAGTCGATGCACATCCTGAATGAACCATCCTTTTTCTTGACGAACAATACTGGTGCTCCCCATGGCAAAGAACTAGGTCGGATTAAACCTTTGTCTTGGAGTTCCTTTAGTTGATTAGACAACTCCTCCAATTCAGTAGGTGCCAATCGGTAGGGAGACTTTGCAACCGGCATTGCTCCAGGAATTAGGTCTATCCGAAATTTAATCTCTCGTGTAGGGGCTAATCCGGATAGATCGTCAGGAAACACTTCTGGGAAGTCTCGAACGACTAAGATATCTTCTAGTTTCTGTTCGTCTAACTTCATGCTCATGAGATGTTTCACGTTTTCTTCAAGTCTCTCTCTATAGACTTTGAGTAACTCACCGTTAGGTAGTGGTATTCGGATCATCTTCTCATGACACACTATTTCAGCCTTATTCTTATACAACCAGTCCATTCCCACAATCACGTCAAAACTTCCGTGCCAAAATGGTATTAAGTCGATGCTAAAGGTATGTTATTCTAATTCTAGTGTACACCCGCGAAGGATCTCATTTGTTTCTACCTTTTGACCACTTGCTATTTCAATTTCGTAACTAAAGCCTAGCCTACTAGGTTCCATATTCAACAGATGCATGGATTTAGTGGAGACAAAGCTATAATCGACACCAGAATCAAATAGTATGGTAGCATAGTGGTCGTTTAAAGAGAACGTACCCTTCACGATGTTCAGGTCCTGGCGTCCTTCTTCAGCGTTCATCACAAATACCCGACCCCGAGCTGGGTTACCATTGTTTCCACCATTCACATTGTTTCCACGGTTGACATTGTTCCCACGGTTTGCATTGCCTACACGGTTAGCATTGTTTCATCCAATTGTTACAGCCTGATTCTGGTTGTTATGCACTGGCGCCTGTGTCCTACCCAACCTAGGGCACATACTACGAAGGTGATTCTGGCTTCCACACTCATAACAAGTCTTCGGGTTGACGACATTCACTGTTGTCACTGGGTTAGCTGTTGCCCTACAATCTTTCGCCATATGTCCAGGTCGCTTGCAGTTGAAGCATACCACCTGGCATGGCCTAGTCTCTGGATGATGGTAGTTGCATTTGGCACACATAGGGTAAGGACCCTCATACTCCTTCTTGACGGCACTAGTTGCCACAAATGCTTTTCCCCACTTAGCTTTCTTATTGTTACCATTTTCTCCATCTTGCTTACTTGGCTCATTCACGGCTTTCCTCTTCTCACCACTTTTAGACGATGTCCCATTCCTGATCATCTCATCCGTGAGGGTTGCAGATTTCAGTATCGCGCTCTGGATAGTAGCAGGCTCAGTTGCTTTCACCATTCCATGAATTTCAGGGGCCAACCCATAGATGTACCTTTCAATTCTCTTAAATTCAAGAGTGACCATATGAGGTACTAATCTAGCGAGCTCATGGAATCGATCCGTATAAGCTGCATGTCCAGTTCCCACCATGGTGTGATGGTAGAACTCATGTTCTAGTTTCTGCATCTCATTGCCTGGTCAATACTCCTCTCTTAATAATGCCTTAAATTTATCCCAACTCATCCCTATGGCGGCTCCTCTGCCCTTAGCCTGAATTTGCGTGTTCCACCAAGTTAATGCTTTTCCAATCAAAGAACAAGTAGCATACTTCACCTTCTGATGAATCGCACACTCACTTACGTCAATCACTGACTCCATCTTTTCGACCCATCAAGTATAAGCTATCGCACCTCCACTACCATCAAAGTCCACCGGTTTGCACGCAGTAAATTCCTTGTAAGTACATCCTTTGTTACCGTTGTTATGGTTCTTGTCATTGACGTGATCACTTCCACCGTTGTTGTCCGCTTGATTATTCCCACTCACATTGTTCCCTTGGTTGCTGATATGGTCGCCAACTTGGGTGACAATGGTGGGTAGCAGTTCCCGGAGTTGTTGGGCAATAATGGTAGCAACAGCAGGAGTCTCATTGCTGGCATCGTTGCTTCCCGTGCCGCCACCTCCTGCCTTACCTCCTCGTCCACCAGTCCTTCCACCCCTCGGTGGTGGAACACCTTGAGTCGACCTTCTTGGAGGCATGATTCTACAAAGTAGGACATTGGTAAACGTTAGATAGGAGATAGGTAAGATAGGTCGATATATGTGTCGTGCTACTATACTTAACTTCCTATCTGACAACCCATGACTTTGATAAGTCCATGCCGCATCATGTTATCATAAAAATGTTGGCCATGCATTTTTAAGATAGCATCATGTTGCATTTACTTATCATCATCACTTCGTGTCATACTATACACATAATCGCACACGTAATTCCTATAATGCAAACTATATGAGGGTTCTTAGGTTATAGTCTAGGTTAAACCACCTAATTCTCTATAACCTTGGCTCTGGTACCAATCTGTCACACCTCAAAAATGGCGCAGCGGGATGACATTCACGGGGTATGTGCTTCGCCCCAATCGTATTTCTTGTTCTTTTGAGTCAGTAAGATAAGTGGTTTGGCAATCTTGGAGAAGTTCACGATGAAACGTCGGTAGTAACCTGCCAGGCCTAAAAATGATCGGACTTCTGTCGGGGACCTAGGGGCTTCCCAATTTTTCACTGCCTCAATCTTGCTAGGATCCACATGAATACCATCTTTGTTAACCACGTGTCAAAGGAATTTGGCTTCTTGTAGCCAGAACTCGCACTTCGAGAGTTTGGCGTACAATTTCTCCTTCTTAAGTAGCTCTAGCATTATCTTCAGGTGCGTTTCATGTTCCTCTTTGGTCTTGGAATATATCAAGATGTCATCAATAAATACGATGACAAATTTATCTAGGTATGGCCTGCAAACTCGATTCATCAAGTCCATGAAGACCGCAGGCGCATTTGTTAGTCCAAATGGCATAACCGTGAACTCGAAATGACCGTATCGAGTTCTGAACGCGGTTTTTGGATTATCATCTTTGTGTACTCGTAACTGATGGTAGCCAGAGCGGAGATCTATCTTGGAGAAGTACCATGAACTTTGCAGTTGGTCAAATAAGTCATCAATTCTCGGGAGAGGGTAGCGGTTCTTAATGGTTAGTTTGTTCAGTTCCCGATAGTCGATGCACATCCTGAATGAACCATCCTTTTTCTTGACGAACAATACTGGTGCTCCCCATGGCAAAGAACTAGGTCGGATGAAACCTTTGTCTTGGAGTTCCTTTAGTTGATTAGACAACTCCTCCATTTCAGTAGGTGCCAATCGGTAGGGAGACTTTGCAACCGGCATTGCTCTAGGAATTAGGTCTATCCGAAATTTAATCTCTCGTGTAGGGGGTAATCCGGATAGATCGTCAGGAAACACTTCTGGGAAGTCTCAAACGACTAAGATATCTTCTAGTTTCTGTTCGTCTAACTTCATGCTCATGAGATGTTTCACGTTTTCTTCAATTCTCTCTCTATAGACTTTGAGTAACTCACCGTTAGGTAGTGGTATTCGGACCATCTTCTCATGACACACTATTTCAGCCTTATTCTTATACAACCAGTCCATTCCCACAATCACGTCAAAACTTCCGTGCCAAAATGGTATTAAGTCGATGCTAAAGGTATGTTATTCTAATTCTAGTGTACACCCGCGAAGGATCTCATTTGTTTCTACCTTTTGACCACTTGCTATTTCAATTTCGTAACTAAAGCCTAGCCTACTAGGTTCCATATTCAACAGATGCATGGATTTAGTGGAGACAAAGCTATAATCGACACCAGAATCAAATAGTATGGTAGCATAGTGGTCGTTTAAAGAGAACGTACCCTTCACGATGTTCAGGTCCTGGCGTCCTTCTTCAGCGTTCATCACAAATACCCGACCCCGAGCTGGGTTACCATTGTTTCCACGGTTCACATTGTTCCCACGGTTTGCATTGCCTACACGGTTAGCATTGTTTCATCCAATTGTTACAGCCTGATTCTGGTTGTTATGCACTGGCGCCTGTGTCCTACCCAACCTAGGGCACATACTACGAAGGTGATTCGGGGTTCCACACTCATAACAAGTCTTCGGGTTGACGACATTCACTGTTGTCACTGGGTTAGCTGTTGCCCTACAATCTTTCGCCATATGTCCAGGTCGCTTGCAGTTGAAGCATACCACCTGGCATGGCCTAGTCTCTGGATGATGGTAGTTGCATTTGGCACACATAGGGTAAGGACCCTCATACTCCTTCTTGACGGCACTAGTTGCCACAAATGCTTTTCCCCACTTAGCTTTCTTATTGTTACCATTTTCTCCATCTTGCTTACTTGGCTCATTCACGGCTTTCCTCTTCTCACCACTCTTAGACGATGTCCCATTCCTGATCATCTCATCCGTGAGGGTTGCAGATTTCAGTATCGCGCTCTGGATAGTAGCAGGCTCAGTTGCTTTCACCATTCCATGAATTTCAGGGGCCAACCCATAGATGTACCTTTCAATTCTCTTAAATTCAAGAGTGACCATATGAGGTACTAATCTAGCGAGCTCATGGAATCGATCCGTATAAGCTGCATGTCCAGTTCCCACCATGGTGTGATGGTAGAACTCATGTTCCAGTTTCTGCATCTCATTGCCTGGTCAATACTCCTCTCTTAATAATGCCTTAAATTCATCCCAACTCATCCCTAGGGCGGCTCCTCTGCCCTTAGCCTGAATTTGCGTGTTCCACCAAGTTAATGCTTTTCCAATCAAAGAACAAGTAGCATACTTCACCTTCTGATGAATCGCACACTCACTTACGTCAATCACTGACTCCATCTTTTCGACCCATCAAGTATAAGCTATCGCACCTCCACTACCATCAAAGTCCACCGGTTTGCACGCAGTAAATTCCTTGTAAGTACATCCTTTGTTACCGTTGTTATGGTTCTTGTCATTGACGTGATCACTTCCACCGTTGTTGTCCGCTTGATTATTCCCACTCACATTGTTCCCTTGGTTGCTGATATGGTCGCCAACTTGGGTGACAATGGTGGGTAGCAGTTCCCGGAGTTGTTGGGCAATAATTGTAGCAACAGCAGGAGTCTCATTGCTGGCATCGTTGCTTCCCGTGCCGCCACCTCCTGCCTTACCTCCTCGTCCACCAGTCCTTCCACCCCTCGGTGGTGGAACACCTTGAGTCGACCTTCTTGGAGGCATGATTCTACAAAGTAGGACATTGGTAAACGTTAGATAGGAGATAGGTAAGATAGGTCGATATATGTGTTGTGCTACTATACTTAACTTCCTATCTGACAACCCATGACTTTGATAAGTCCATGCCGCATCATGTTATCATAAAAATGTTGGCCATGCATTTTTAAGATAGCATCATGTTGCATTTACTTATCATCATCACTTCGTGTCATACCATACACATAATCGCACACGTAATTCCTATAATGCAAACTATATGAGGGTTCTTAGGTTATAGTCTAGGTTAAACCACCTAATTCTCTATAACCTTGGCTCTGGTACCAATCTGTCACACCCCAAAAATGGCGCAGCGGGATGACATTTACGGGGTATGTGCTTCGCCCCAATCGTATTTCTTGTTCTTTTGAGTCAGTAAAATAAGTGGTTTGGCAATCTTGGAGAAGTTCACGATGAAACGTCGGTAGTAACCTGCCAGGCCTAAAAATGATCGGACTTCTGTCGGGGACCTTGGGGCTTCCCAATTTTTCACTGCCTCAATCTTGCTAGGATCCACATGAATACCATCTTTGTTAACCACGTGTCAAAGGAATTTGGCTTCTTGTAGCCAGAACTCGCACTTCGAGAGTTTGGCGTACAATTTCTCCTTCTTAAGTAGCTCTAGCATTATCTTCAGGTGCGTTTCATGTTCCTCTTTGGTCTTGGAATATATCAAGATGTCATCAATAAATACGATGACAAATTTATCTAGGTATGGCCTGCAAACTCGATTCATCAAGTCCATGAAGACCGCAGGCGCATTTGTTAGTCCAAACGGCATAACCGTGAACTCGAAATGACCGTATCGAGTTCTGAACGCGGTTTTTGGATTATCATCTTTGTGTACTCGTAACTGATGGTAGCCAGAGCGGAGATCTATCTTGGAGAAGTACCATGAACTTTGCAGTTGGTCAAATAAGTCATCAATTCTCGGGAGAGGGTAGCGGTTCTTAATGGTTAGTTTGTTCAGTTCCCGATAGTCGATGCACATCCTGAATGAACCATCCTTTTTCTTGACGAACAATACTGGTGCTCCCCATGGCAAAGAACTAGGTCGGATGAAACCTTTGTCTTGGAGTTCCTTTAGTTGATTAGACAACTCCTCCATTTCAGTAGGTGCCAATCGGTAGGGAGACTTTGCAACCGGCATTGCTCCAGGAATTAGGTCTATCCGAAATTTAATCTCTCGTGTAGGGGGTAATCCGGATAGATCGTCAGGAAACACTTCTGGGAAGTCTCGAACGACTAAGATATCTTCTAGTTTCTGTTCGTCTAACTTCATGCTCATGAGATGTTTCACGTTTTCTTCAAGTCTCTCTCTATAGACTTTGAGTAACTCACCGTTAGGTAGTGGTATTCGGATCATCTTCTCATGACACACTATTTCAGCCTTATTCTTATACAACCAGTCCATTCCCACAATCACGTCAAAACTTCCGTGCCAAAATGGTATTAAGTCGATGCTAAAGGTATGTTATTCTAATTCTAGTGTACACCCGCGAAGGATCTCATTTGTTTCTACCTTTTGACCACTTGCTATTTCAATTTCGTAACTAAAGCCTAGCCTACTAGGTTCCATATTCAACAGATGCATGGATTTAGTGGAGACAAAGCTATAATCGACACCAGAATCAAATAGTATGGTAGCATAGTGGTCGTTTAAAGAGAACGTACCCTTCACGATGTTCAGGTCCTGGCGTCCTTCTTCAGCGTTCATCACAAATACCCGACCCCGAGCTGGGTTACCATTGTTTCCACGGTTGACATTGTTCCCACGGTTTGCATTGCCTACACGGTTAGCATTGTTTCATCCAATTGTTACAGCCTGATTCTGGTTGTTATGCACTGGCGCCTGTGTCCTACCCAACCTAGGGCACATACTACGAAGGTGATTCGGGGTTCCACACTCATAACAAGTCTTCGGGTTGACGACATTCACTGTTGTCACTGGGTTAGCTGTTGCCCTACAATCTTTCGCCATATGTCCAGGTCACTTGCAGTTGAAGCATACCACCTGGCATGGCCTAGTCTCTGGATGATGGTAGTTGCATTTGGCACACATAGGGTAAGGACCCTCATACTCCTTCTTGACGGCACTAGTTGCCACAAATGCTTTTCCCCACTTAGCTTTCTTATTGTTACCATTTTCTCCATCTTGCTTACTTGGCTCATTCACGGCTTTCCTCTTCTCACCACTCTTAGACGATGTCCCATTCCTGATCATCTCATCCGTGAGGGTTGCAGATTTCAGTATCGCGCTCTGGATAGTAGCAGGCTCAGTTGCTTTCACCATTCCATGAATTTCAGGGGCCAACCCATAGATGTACCTTTCAATTCTCTTAAATTCAAGAGTGACCATATGAGGTACTAATCTAGCGAGCTCATGGAATCGATCCGTATAAGCTGCATGTCCAGTTCCCACCATGGTGTGATGGTAGAACTCATGTTCTAGTTTCTGCATCTCATTGCCTGGTCAATACTCCTCTCTTAATAATGCCTTAAATTCATCCCAACTCATCCCTAGGGCGGCTCCTCTGCCCTTAGCCTGAATTTGCGTGTTCCACCAATTTAATGCTTTTCCAATCAAAGAACAAGTAGCATACTTCACCTTCTGATGAATCGCACACTCACTTACGTCAATCACTGACTCCATCTTTTCGACCCATCAAGTATAAGCTATCGCACCTCCACTACCATCAAAGTCCACCGGTTTGCACGCAGTAAATTCCTTGTAAGTACATCCTTTGTTACCGTTGTTATGGTTCCTGTCATTGACGTGATCACTTCCACCGTTGTTGTCCGCTTGATTATTCCCACTCACATTGTTCCCTTGGTTGCTGATATGGTCGCCAACTTGGGTGACAATGGTGGGTAGCAGTTCCCGGAGTTGTTGGGCAACAATGGTAGCAACAGCAGGAGTCTCATTGCTGGCATCGTTGCTTCCCGTGCCGCCACCTCCTGCCTTACCTCCTCGTCCACCAGTCCTTCCACCCCTCGGTGGTGGAACACCTTGAGTCGACCTTCTTGGAGGCATGATTCTACAAAGTAGGACATTGGTAAACGTTAGATAGGAGATAGGTAAGATAGATCGATATATGTGTCGTGCTACTATACTTAACTTCCTATCTGACAACCCATGACTTTGATAAGTCCATGCCGCATCATGTTATCATAAAAATGTTGGCCATGCATTTTTAAGATAGCATCATGTTGCATTTACTTATCATCATCACTTCGTGTCATACTATACACATAATCGCACACGTAATTCCTATAATGCAAACTATATGAGGGTTCTTAGGTTATAGTCTAGGTTAAACCACCTAATTCTCTATAACCTTGGCTCTGGTACCAATCTGTCACACCCCAAAAATGGCGCAGCGGGATGACATTCACGGGGTATGACTTCATAGTTCAATAAAAAACACAAGGTGTCACAATAGAGAAATACTAAGTGTATAACATAGGATAGATAACAGTCACAACTCCCATAATCGGGATAAATACAAATATCCAAAACAACATGAGTCTCAGAGCTAAACAACATCACTAAGAAATATCCAAATGCAGCTTCACGAGTTATAACCCGGAAGGGTCTTGTCTTAAGTCTTGCTAAGCCAGGACAAAACTCAACCTTCTATAGTATTCTCATCCTTAACACCTGAAAATGGATACTCGAAAACGTCAACATAAAGTTGGTGAGCTCGTAGGTTTAGGGCTTAAACCATGAGGCTGTGAACAATAAGTAGGACATAGTGAAATGAATACCAATTACAAGCACATCATCAAATAACAATAGTGTCACGCCAACTGAACCTATAGTGTTCCTCATACGCATAACCAATACCACGTGGGGAGCTACCCCGATAGATCTATCAACAAGTGGGCTCTCAACAGAGAGTTAACAGTTACACCAACTGAACCTATAACGTGTGGGCTCTCAGCAGAGAGTTAACAGTGGCGCAGTCAAATAATCAGAAAACAAACACGTCACAACATATAATTGCATCATCACATGTATATGTCCAAAATCATGTAAAACAGTAATTCACAGCATGAAAACATTTGTAAAGCATTGAGTACCATTTTCCCCCAAGGTAAAACACTTTAAAAGTGGGGATACGAGAACTCACCTTAGCAAAAGCGAATTCCAATTGATAAATTTGTAAATGGCAAATTTAGTCCGATAACTCTAATCGCGACCTAAAAAATACATATGTCTCACGTTCGAAAACAAGGCCATGCACGCAAGTTCATACTTTACTTTATCACTTGTACATGTTGTTGTAAAATTTATCGTCAAAATATAGTGGCATCCATTTGATCATTTATTTAGAAAATCACCGCTTTAGAAAACGTAACTTGTTTATCTCATGATCAAAATTTAGTCGTCATGTTAATAAGTATTTTAAAAATCTCTAACGCGCCTAATATGTATATATAATGTTCTACCATTTTCGTTTACGTCATTTTAGCCAAAATATACTCTAAAAGGTCCAAAATTCACATTTTATTGTTCCATCAGCTTTTCTAATAGCCAAATAATAGGCTGTCAACGTATATGTCGTCGTAAATCTTTATTAGGCCATAACTTTTGCGTCGTAGCTCCGTTTCTTAAGTTTTACCTATCCCCGCGAAGGTATTGAAGGGTACTATCGGATTTATAAGGTCTCGGCTAGTCTAGATACTATTTAGCATCAGTTTTCATTACTCAAAATCCTTAACAGCTTCAACTATTTTTCTGAAATTTTAGTTTTCGTCGTTTAAATTGAAACTAGCGTATCTTTTTCGTTATAAGCCCGTTTTAACTCATTCAAGCGGCTACGTTTTCGTTATTGAGTCTATTTTCTATATTTCTAGACTAAACTTGTTGCTAAGTTACTGAGTTTACTGTATTAACCAAACTGGGACAGAATCACCTTTAAGAATGCCAAACAATTTTTCCAAATCTTCTAGTTATTTTAACCATTTAACAACCACTTCAAATTTAGTCCTAGTTCATTCATCAACTCCTCAAAATAATGATAGTGATCTAACCATAAACTTAACAATATTCAAAGGTCCATGTAAATGATCATCAAGAATGTTTAAACTACAAGTTTACTATCATACATGTATTTATAATGTTTTCATCACTTTCTTGTGAGATTTTTACTAACTAGTTTTCTTGAAATAAAAACTTGTTTAAAACATAATCTTTTGTTAAAAGATCTTTGTGAATGTAAATCTTTATCAAATTGTACCAAGTGATAACTAAGTATATATACTTGACTAGCATTTTGACATAAAGAAAACATGAAGTTTTAGTAATGTAAGATTACTTACAAAAGAGATTAGTAAGATATGAGTGCAAGACTCTTGATTAACCCCAAGATTATTGTTCCAAACCCTTGCTAGAATACCCAAAGTATGCTTGAAGTTAGCTACAATCAAGAGCTCTCCTTCCTTGCTCCTAGAGTGTGTTGACTTGTAGGTATATATGGGAAGTGATTATATTTTTTTTTTGAACTAACTAGTGCAAGAATGAGAGTACTTGTGATATATATATACCAAGAGCTTATCAAAGTCCTAGTAGTAAGTAAAAATCATTATGTTTTGAGTGTGTGAGAGGGTATGGCCGATTGGAAGAAGGGGGCGGGGGGGGGGGGGGACAAGATTTTCTAAATCAAGACACCAAAGTCTTGAACCCACCATGCTTTGAAATATTGGAGGCATGGTGTTTATTAATTGTCATGTACTTTCGTCTAGAGATATTTTCAAACCAAGAGGAGGGGGTGGGGGGGGGGAATCTAAGTAAAATGGGATTAAATTTGTTGTTTTGATACAAGAGTGTATATATTATATGTATTGGGTGTTGAAAATAGGTATTGGTTGTTGATTCGGTGATTAACGAAAGTTATACGTAAATAAACGTAGGATATAAAGAAATTATTTTTGGTGTAAGGAAATATTTTTGGAACTTTTATAATCTTTTTGGAAGTACAAAAATACATTTGAAATAATCATTGGGAGAATTGGGTATATCGGGTGTTAAATTTTGAATTACGAATAGTGTTTGTTGAATTGACAACCGTAAGTAATTTAAGAAAAGGAAATTGTTTTAGAGTTTCAAATTTGTGAACCGGAGTAGGAGCAAGATACGGGAGTGTTGTGGACTAAATATAGCCTAAGTCCTAGTGATAAAATATTTATTTTAACACGAAATGCGGTAACTTAAAAGGTTCCTGAAATTTACCAGTTGTCACACGAGGTAACCTATTCTTTGAAATTAGTTAAAAAAAACTTGTTTTTTTTTTCTTCTTAATAGATGATACATGTGGTATGTTAAGGTGTTTACTTGTTTATACAAACATAAACTTGTTCGCAAGAGACCGAGGCATATTGTCGTACAGTTGAGTTTGATTACGATGTGGAAGAGGTAAAATAGGATATATGTACTAAAGTTACTAACTTAACACACTTTGATATATTAGTTGTCTCTAATCTTATAATGTTTATCTTATTTATAGGAACGTACAACGGGAAGTGGAACAACAAGTTTGGATGATTCAAATTAAGTTGCTATTTGGTAATGCTTGAAGATTGTCTTTCGTGAGCTGTTATGAATGATGAAGAAAAGAAAGCTTGAATGATTTCCCATCGTGAACTTTGAATAATCTTTTCTCTTGAATGATCTTTTGTGTTTAATGGTCTTTTGTGTCGAACTTTTGAATGATCTTTTGTGTCGTATGTTTGGTCAGTAGCTTGTGATTTTTAATCGGGACTATGTAAGAGTATGTTGTTAAAAACTATTTTTGTTAAAAATTATTGTTGGTGTTTATCTGATTATTAACGTTAGGGGTGGATTTGGGGGAGAACCCTTCCCTGATGGGTTTGCCCCGATAAGATCCCTGACGGGTTTTAAGGCGGGTTTGGGGCGGGTTTGGTGGACAACTCTTCCCCGATGGGTTACCCCGATAAGATCCCCGACGGGTTTTGGGGCGGGTTTGGGGCTAACTTATTTAATCGGGTTTGGGGCGGGTTTGGTGGACAACTCCGCCCCGCCCCGCCCCGTTGCCATCCCTATACCACACACACAAAGAAAATTCCAGACACAAACACACGCACAAAAAAATCTCGGTCATTCCCAAAAAAAATTAACGATCCAACACAGGATTGACATATCGACAAACAAAATTAATCAAGAAAGAAAATTAACCAGATCCACAGATCAAGAAAACGCAGAAACACAAAGAAGGTAAAATAAGTTTTTTTTTTTTTTTTTTTTTTTTTTTTTTTTTTTTTTTTTTTTTTTAAATAAATTTGGGATTTTTGTTATATTTGTTATATGTGGTTTATAAGAATTAGGGTTTCGTGTTAATTTAGGGATTTTTCTGAAATGGTTAATAAGAATTAGTGTTTCGTTTAAATTTTAGGGTTCTTATGAAATTTTCATGAAATTCATCAATAGTTTCGGCCGTCTTTTTTTCCCCCGACTAGCTTACTCATACAAACAACCCGCGGCAACGCGCGAGCTTATACCCTCGTTGTAACAACAAATGTTATCAAATATATGTATATACCGTTGTGAGTGAGATCATTGAAGACCACCCACAAGTTAAAGATCAAATGGGATGATGTTCACCATTCATTCCAAACTATCCAAACATTAGGAGTTGAAAATTTATCATATATTATTGGATGCCAATATAAAATTATTGCAAAGGTTTCTTCAAACCGCCTCGCCGTTGTTATTTATTCTATTATTAGTGAAGCTCAATTGGCTTTCATTAAAGATAGACAAATCAGCGATGGGCTACTTATAGTGGATGAAATTACTTCGTGGGAAGAAAGACTAGAAATAAATTTTATATCTTCAAAGTAGACATTGAAAAAGCTTTTGATATTTTGAATTGGTCCTTCCTAGACTCCACTATGACACAAATGAGCTTTGGTTTATAATAAAGAAAATGGATACACCCTTGCCTCGATTCGGGTTATATTTCAATACTGGTCAATGGTTCGCCAACTTTAGAATTCAAGCTTCATTGAGGTCTTAGAAAAGGTGATCCCCTTTACCCTCTCCTAATTATTTTGGCAATTGAAGCTTTAGATGTTTCCTTACTACAAGCAAAAACTAAAAAGTTTTTAGTGGGATTAAAGTAGGATTCACACTTACGATTTGCGGATGACGCCCTTGTAATGGGAGATTGGTCACTTCCTCAAAAATTTTTAGAATATTATCTTACTTCCATCTTTCTTATAAAACAAAATCTTTGGTACAGGTATCTCACAACACGAATTTAACTCACTGGCTACTTGTAGGACCTTAGATCTATTAACTTTATCTCACAATATTAGCTCGTATAAGATGGTGGTGTCTTGAGATGAAAGATGTTTTAGAGAGAGAAAGTAGAGAAAGAAAGCTTTTATTAATAAGAGAAAATACACACTTACACACTCAAGCACACCTTACAAATGAAGGGTAAGGTGTCTTTTATACTTCAAACACAAACGCCCTAATGGGCTTGTTATGGGCTTGATTTGGACTTGGATTGGACTTGGATTACAAAGGATATAATAGACTAACTTATACTTATCTTCTAACCTATTAGTTTGGTCCAATCCACGAGTCCGTTAAATAAATTCTAAGACACGTTACAAAGTTACAAATATAAGAATGACCATCACTTCTACTTTAATGCTAACAATCTCCCTCTAATGGGTGGTCATTCGAGGGATGCTCCACGTGATTAGGTCTTTTGTCTTCATGGTCTGGAACTTTGTGTGTCGTTGTAGAATAGTCTTGATTCTTCATTCCTTCATGCTTTGTGATCTTTGATTAATGACTTTTAATCGTTCTTGCCTTTGATCAACATCTTCAATGATTTGCCGTGTCGTCTTCTTCATCATACTCATACTTCTTGAAAATACTTTGAACTTCATACTTATGTCTTCCTCACTTAATACTTGGACTTGTTCTTGACTTTCTTTATTAACTCTCGAATTTGACGTAACTCTTTGTCTTAAACTTGATCTTTTGTCTTTGAACATTCTTGATTTGAGCTTGTTGAGGATGAACTTAATAAGTATGAGTATGTGGAGGTGAAGATGTTGATGAATGAAATGATGGTAAATGGCCTTTCCTCCAAGGGACTATCCTCATTACCTGCATAAAAATGTTAGTTAAAATCACCAATCGATCATCGTTGACTTTTCTTAGAGAATAGACCACTACGATTTTTTACTGATAAATGCCTTGATTTCATTCACCTTGTTCGGGCACATCAGCCGTCCGAACCCCGTTAGGGACAATTATCATTACATAGAATAAATCCAAGTAATGACCCACGTCTTAAGGACTCACTTCATGAAAGGATTCGCCTTGGCGGGATTTCTAGCACTTACAGGCTCAGACTTCGAGAGAATTAACAGCATAATGTGAAAACCCTCTCTAATCCTTACAAAGGCTGTTCCTGAATTGGATACCCTAAAGAAGGCTTACACAGATATATCGAAGTATACGCATAATTCAGGTGAGCCACTGAAGTATACCGAAGTATCACTCCACGACGGTAGACCGTTTGAAACAAGTAACCATCATGATAGATAAGGCAAGATCTGTAGATCTCATATAAGAATCTTGTACAATCTTGTGTCTTTTTTGGCAAACACAAGTGTATGATATGGAAGTATATCCTAAGAGATCTTTTGATGAATCTCATGGCTCTAGACTTGATTAAGTGTGTTTTGGTTTTAGTCGTCGGAGGCATTGAGCAAAGTGCCTCCTTTTCAATATCAACACATCTCAGAGTGAGAGGTCGATAGATTATGCAAGGTTCTCTATGAGAAATGAAACAATTACCTTTCAAGAGATACCTGAGTGGCTAGGAGAGGTTGTGCAGCGCATCACTAGGTCCATGACGTCTTGTCTTCAATACCGGTATCATTTTGGTGATGACCGATAGCAGATGAATTGACCCGGTTTCTGCCCTAAGTTTTCATGGAGGGCTATTTACTTTCACCCTTTCATAAACTTTTTTTTTTTTTTTTTTTTAATTCTTCAACCCGTTCTTTCTCCTTTCATCACTTTACTCCTTTTTTTAAATCATACCTAAGGACTTCTAATTCTAATCTATTGGATTTGTCCTTGGGTAGATCCCTCCGGCTCTATCGGATCATATGACATAAACCTAACAATAATCACCTTATAACGCCATGATTATCCTAAGTTAGTTCATTGCCTTAAAACCTCTTGTGAAAATCTCTCAAAGTGTTTATGATTAAAGACATATTTTGTTTAACACTTTGAGGGTTTTGCTTTTACTAGAATACTCCCCCTTCACATGTGCTCATATGTTTTAAGATAGATTTACACATGTTAGGTAGAGTTTTCACTTTTGAATTGATCGATTTTCAGTGAATATGACCGATTCGAGACACGCTTACATCACTAGTTAGACTAGCTAGAAATTATTACCCGTCCTGGTCAAGTTTCAAAGAAAATTTCTCGAGACGGTACACTATGACAAATGGTAATTTTCACATTTTAAATTAATAATAAATGTCTATTTATTATTTTAAGACTAGCATTTCTATGCGCGATTGCATATTTCTAAGCATTTCTGGGAGCTGTCCCGCATACTGTAGCTTATAGTCACTGCTGAAAAAGTTTGTTTTTGTCAGTAAGCGTAAATTATTTTAATTCTGATAGTTACTGACAAGTTTCGTAATTTACTGAGAGCTTTCTCGTATTTACTGAAAAGCAACCCCACACGCGTACCAACAGCACATCATATATGGTAGCAGTCAAATAAATGCATTTTTGAGCAAATAATAATATTTTATTATTATTCTGACGGAAACGTCAATAAAAACTTTATTTTGCGTATACGTGTCCAAAAATGTCAAACCGGGACTTTACGGTAACATTTAAAGCTTAAACCGACACACAATACACCAACGAGGAACCAAAAATATTCCCCCCCCCCTCTCCCTTTGTCGTTTGCCGCCTCTAACGCACCAAGACAAAGTGAATTTTTATAGTAATTAACTTGTATAATGAATGATGACTATGCACTCTTGTCCTTATTACCCTAAATATGCTTATATCTATAACAAGTCTCATTTTTACCTTATCACATTACCAAGATCAAAATTGCCTCTTTATATACCAAAACACACGGCCAAGCATAAGAATTCAAGATCTACAAAAATTTGTTGAAGTTTGAACTAATCAGGGTGTACTTTCAAGTGTTTTGGGTTAATCGGAACGTGTTTTGGGTAAAATTGTTTCAATTTGGTGTGTTCTTGAGCCCTTCTACCCCTCGACTTCTCTCAAGCATTGTAAGGATTTTCAAAACTTGTTCAAATTTTTTTCATATCATTTTGTCTTGATGTTTAAAAGTGTTACCAAGTGCTAAATGTGTATGATTTGCTAAAATGAAAAAGTTAGGGTTTGATGTGTAATTATTGTCTGCTCGACTTTTCTTAAGTTTTTATACAAATTATGATATTTCTTGCTTGTGTGGTAAATCTTGTTGCTTGTGGTACTAGTTTGATGATACAAAAGTGATTAGTGCTAATTACGCGTATTTAAGACGAAATATACACTTTTATGTGTATATATATGAATCGGCTACTTTAAAAAGAAATAATTATTGGGGTTTTGAAAAACATAAAGTTTTGGCTCTAGTGGTGAAATGGTGAAATTTATGCTTATTAGCTTATTTTAGTTAGCTTATTGAAATAAGCACGAGCTTATTGGTTTTAAATTAATTGTTTTGGACTAAAATTGATCACGGCATAAATTGGCCGAGCCCATTAACCTCTCGGCCTACTTGGGATTTTTGGATCAAATTGCTTATTTGAAGTGCTTATTAGCTTATTTGATATTTAACGTAAATAAAAAGGGTTAATTAGTTTTCGGCTAAAAATGGACTAACGGACCCAATATGGCCTTTTCGGCCCAATAAACATTTCAGGAGACAAAAAAAATGTGTTTTGGGACATTTTTCGACTCGCTATAATTATTTTTGTGAAATAGAACGTTATATTTCGATTAAAATCATTTTGCGCTCGTTCTGACATTTTAAGCCTAATAAGACAAATAAGAGGATTTTCGGCCCAAATTAATGAATGTTGACTTCTTTTTTATTTATTTATTTATTTACTTATTTACTTATTTATTTATTTATTTATTTTTCTTTTGAGAGTATTTTGACTAAATGTTGACTTTTGTATCAAAAGCTATAATTATGAAGTAATCGTAACGATAAGTATAGTTATAACGATAAATATACATTTAGAATTAGTTTTGCAAATATAGTTAACGAAATGGATTATTTGAGAAAATTGCAACACTTGAGAAAAATGGAAAAGTTGAATAAACGAATGGGTCATGCCCAATTTTTCTAAAAGTTCGACACATAGAATATTCTCGGATGAAAACCGACTAAAAGACGAAACGGATTATTTTTATTATTAAAAGTATTAATTCTTCTAAATTAATATTTTTAGATCTTATAAGACTTATGAATATATTTTTGAAATTTATACACTTGCACTTATTTAATTTCTTAAAAGTAAATACTTATAAATTTCTTTATAATTGTCATTATATTATAAATAATTATAATATTTATAATATAATAATACACCACTAACACCATTATCATATTAATTATCATACATATTTATTATAATCTTAATACTTAATATTAATATTATTATTATTATAATATATAATATAATATAAATATTATAATTATATATATATATATATATTATATATTACTTACGCATGTTGCGACGACAAGCACTAAGCACGGAAGTTCTGTCACACGTATATTCGCCGTACACTTTCACCATAAGCCATCACCAAAGAGTCTTATACAATAAACTATTTTGAAATGTACATTACCACATAGAAAGCAAGAAATACACGAGCACTGGTCACACGTAAACTTTTTAATTGAGTTAAAACATTTAAAACACGAATATTTCGCTAAGACTTACCATACTGATCTAGGTCGCGTGTCGGAGCGGTTGCACTGTGTTGTTGTTGATTAGCAGATCGGTATTGTTTTTAAGGTGAGTTTATAGCCCCATTTTTTATACGTATTGCTTTTATAAACCTTGGGGGTGAGAAACATGCAAAACTGTTTTCATAGACCAAAATGAACTTTGTTTTTATACACACTTGTATGCGGAAACCTAAGTTAGCTGAATCTCATTGTGCCCACCATCATCAACCGTCAATTCCTGCTGGGAAACGCGTGTGATATAAATAGATCTATTGGGAGTGACTCCCCCGTTCGGTTGGCTCGGCATAATCAATGCGAACTTATACCATATCAGAATTTGCCAAGTGTCTGGGGATTAACACTCGCGGGCACCCTTTATTTGCTATGCCAGTTAGGCATATAGTTTGTCTAGTTCGGTTGGATAAGCTTAGTGTTTGTATAGCAGGATAGTGTGTACTTTGTTGAATTATTTGCTATGGTCCATATGTGAGACTGACTTTTAGCATGTTTTTCTCAGGTATTTGAGAATGTGTTTACTAAAGGCAGGGCATGGCAATGGTCATAAAATTGTTGGAAATGTTTTTGCTTATGCGTTAAACTCTGAATTTGGGACCGCTTTGTTAAATGGGCTTCATTTTATTTGATTTGAAATTGATGTATGGCAATATGACTTTGGAAATGTAAACTATTTTAAAACGGATTTTCAATCCGTTCTCTATATCTTTGTGTTGTGATTATCGATTTAGTAGCACCCAAATATATATGCTTCGGCAAATCTTGATTTTGAGGGTGTTACAGATTGGTATTCAGAGCCTAGGTTATAGAGAACTAGGTTTATAAAAACCCTAAACTATAACCAGTTTATGAAAAACTTTTCCTTATGACCGTCGGATGCCTGTCTGCCTAGCTTGATATGATTTGATCGTATTTGCCTTATATGATTAAGTGTTATACTATGCTATTTGAGTATTTTACTTAACATATATGATATAAGTATTTTCTATATACTTACACATGCCACACTGTATTTGTCACAAACTATGTCTCTCCCTTCCGATGCACATGATGAGGTACTTGCTGCTGGACACACTTCCCCGTTGCAACGACCAGTTCCATTCCGGATGACCCATTGATGGAGGTTGTCAGAGCCGCTTCTCAGCATACATACACCACTCCAGTATCTACCTCACCATACCTACCCCGCTACACCACAACTCACCATTCATCTCTAGCTCAGCTTTACACTCTCACCCAACATACTCAAACTACCCCATCCACCAACCGTCACACTGCTCGTATGTCGGTATATTCTGGATACCGTCTACGATTCTCAGATTTGCCAGGTCCGTCACCTCGGAAGAGGACCCGATCAGATTATGAGGGTATCTCTACTTCATCACCATCTCAATCACCCATGTCATCTCCAGATCATTCCCCTCCCCGTTAGAGATTACGGAGGTTTATTGAGTCTTACTCAGATGAGGATGAGGATCCAGTGGAGGATCCAGATCAGGTTCAGGTAGAGCCTACACCAGCAGTGACAGCACCCATTGAGCATGCTCCTGTTTGTGCGGGTGATGACAGGGACATGGAGCCACCGATGGATCTAGATCAGGTGATGATGCCACAGGATGGCAAGGGCATCATGGAGGATGTATAGGGGGTATTAGAGGTAGGGCAGAGTTCTAGGGCTGCCTAGATACATGGTTTGAGTGATAGCCAGTGGATTGATATTGCTTGTGATACCAGCATGGGTGTGCGTGCAGCTAGTCTGTAGTACACTCCATCATATCCTTCGTTTGTGCCACCTCCATCTCCGATACCTTCTTCGCTTCCATCACCAGTGGTTTCTCCGCTCCTACCAGCCTCACCAGCAGAGCTCGAGAAACACACTGTCATAGAGCAGGTATGGATTCAGCTGGTGAACTAGGCCAGTTTACTTAATGTACACTCAGAGCAGATCGAGTGGTTAGAGCGGCCTGACCGCATTCAGAGTGTTGAGAGGAGGATTGGGACAGTTGACAGGGCTGCCTATGTGTTGTTTGAGGAGATGTATTCTGACAGACGTGTGATGATTGGCCTGAGAGCCAGATTGGATGCATTGGAGAGGTTACATGGTAGTGAGTTAAAGGATTTGGACTTTAGGGCTATTGGTTTGGGCAGAGGCCAGACCAGGATTTAGGGGATGTTGAGGAGAGCTAGAGGTACTGATCGTGCTCAGTGGCAGAGGATCATGACAGCAGAGTATACGATTAGTGCTGTGATGAGAGAGAACCAGGAGTTGAGACACCGTATTGATCAGTTGGAGACCACTATTGGATGGATGACTGCAACATTCGAGTAGTTATGCCTTGATCGTGACCGAGCCTAGAGTAGTTTTAGTGGATGATGTATTCCATTAGACTAAGTAGTTATCACTTAGTATTCCATTGTTAACTTTTAGATTTGCTTGTAATTTTGTGAACCTCTATACATATATATATATATATATATAACAAGCTATATATATATATATATATATATATATATATATATATATATATATATAATATATATTTATAACAAGCTTGGTTTTTCTATTTGATTATTCGTTTCCTCTGTGGTTGACTATATTTTTGCATTCTTTTTGAGATATCCATATATTCATATAACACCTTCCTTCGATAATCGAGATCTCATTTATAGTCATCTTCTTGTGATGCAGATAAATGGCACCCAAGCGAAAGTCAACCAGAGTCACACGAGGACGAACTGCTAACACACCTACCCCGACAAGGGCAGTGCGAGGAAGGACTGCTGAGAATGCCGCCCCTGGAAGAGCCGCACAGGGCCGAGTTGCTGAGAATGCCGCCCCAACCAGGGCCGCGCCTCTGGTGAATCAAGCAACTCTAGATCTGCTCGTTAATGATCTTGTGGCTGCCGCTCTCGCAGCCGCAAACAACTCAACCACCAACACCGAAACGTCAAGGCCAGTGATCGACAGCCGTGGTTGCACTTACTCTGAATTCTGAAAGATCATGGTTGGAGGTTTCGGAGGAACCGAGGGAGGCGTTGGCCTGACTAGGTTGATTAAAAAGCTGGAAACCGTGTTTCGCATCAGTAGTTGTAACGATGATGACAGGGTCAAGTATGCATCTTTCACTTTCATGGATGCCGCTTTGACCTGGTGGAACAATTACATGAAATCTGTCAACATGGATGTTGCTTATGCTATGTCGTGGGATGACTTTAAGGAGTTAGCGCTTTGAAAATATTGCCAACGAAATGAGGTCAAGAAGTTAGTGATAGAATTTTGGAATTTGAAGGTGCAGAATAACAACATGGCTGCTTACAACCAGAGATTCCAGGAACGGGCTTTTCTATGTCCTGAAATGGTTCAGACTGAGACGAGGTGATGGGACTACCTCAAGGGCTGTAGATCTCCATGAAATCATGGAAATAGCCAATAAGTTGATGGACCAGGAATTGGAGGATGTCCTAGAAATGAGTGCTGACAAAAAAAGACAGTGTAAAGACCACTTGAAGGGTAGCAACAACAACTCTCAAAACAAAAGGCAGGAAGTAGCTAAAGCTTATGCAGCAGGTTCAGTTGATAAGAAGGGGTATGATAGGAATGCACCTCTTTGTAACCGCTGTAAGCTAGACCACAAGGGACAGTGCACGGTAAAGTGTCACAACTGCCAGAGAGTGGGACATTTGGCAAAGAACTGTAGGTCAAGACCCCTAGCCACCGCTCAAGCAGCACCACCCAACAACCGTAGAGCGGAAGTCACCTGCTTTGGGTGCGGTGAAAAGGGTCATTACCGAAATGAATGCAACAAACCCAAAACCCAGGGAAATGGTGGTGGTCATGGTAACCAGGGAGCAGTAGTTAACAATAGGAACCAGGGCAATGGAGGAGGAGCCCGTGGAAGAGTTTATGCTTTGGGTAGAAGGGAAGCCCAGGACGACCCGACCGTGGTGACGGGTATGTTTCTTTCAAATAATCGTTATGCATCAATATTATTCGATACGGGAGCAGATAGAAGTTTTGTGTCGACTGCTTTTTGTTCTTTAATTGACATTGCTCCAACTACCTTAGACAATGTCTTCGATGTAGAATTAGCTAACGGGAACTTAGAAAGGGTAGATACCATTATAAAAGGTTGCACTCTAATCTTGCTAAACCACCAATTCAACATCGACCTCATGCTAGTAGAGTTGGGTAGTTTTGAAGTCATGATAGGGATGGATTAGCTATCGAAATATCATGCCGTCATCATCTGTGATGAAAAGATCGTCAGAGTACCCTACGGGAACGAGTTCCTGATAATAGAGGGAGATCAGAGCGACCGTGCACGTTTGTCAAGATTGAGCATTATCTCGTGTACGAAGGTGCAGAAGTGCATTGAGAAAGGATGCCACGTCTATCTAGCTCACGTTACTGAGAAGAAAGAGAAGGAGCCCGGAAATAAATGATTGGAAGACGTGCCAATCATGAGGGATTTCCCAGAAGTATTTTCAGAAGACCTACCTGGACTTCCACCGACCAAACAGATCGAATTTCAAATCGATTTGGTGCCAGAAGCCACGCCTGTAGTGCGAGCACCCTATCGGCTAGCACCGACGGAGTTACAGGAGTTGTCTGATCAGTTGGCTGAACTATCAGGAAAAGGTTTTATCAGACCGGGTTCTTCGCCTTGGGGAGCTCCGGTCCTGTTTGTTAAAAAGAAGGATGGATCCTTCAGGATGTGTATCGACTATCGGGAGCTGAATAACCAAACCATCAAGAATTGATACCTACTCCCGAGAATCGACGATCTATTCGATCAACTACAGGGTTCATCAGTTTATTCCTAGATAGACATGAGATCAGGTTATCGTCAACTCCGAGTCCAGGAAGAGAATATCCCGAAGACTGCATTCAGAACCCGATATGGCCATTATGAATTCCAAGTTATGCCATTCGGCTTGGCTAACGCACCAGCCGTATTCATGGACCTCATGAATTGGGTGTGTAAGCCGTACTTGGATAAATTCATAATCGTGTTCATTAAAGACATCCTGATATATTCTAAGAATGAGAAAGAGCACGAGGAACACCTCAAGCTAATCTTAGAATTATTGAAAAATGAGTAGTTATATGCCAAGTTTTCAAAGTGTGAATTCTGGATATCAACTGTGCAGTTTCTGGGCCATGTGATCGATAGTCAAGGCATTCACGTGGATCCCGCAAAGATCAAGTCAATAAAGGATTGGGCGACACCCACAACGCCCACCGAAATACGCCAATTCTTAGGACTTGCCGGTTATTACCGAAGGTTCATTGAAGGTTTCTCCAAGATAGCGAAGCCTTTGACTAAACTGACACAGAAGAATGTGAAATATGACTAGGGAGATAAGGAAGAAGAAGCTTTTCAACTCCTTAAGGAAAATTTGTGTAGTGCACCTATTTTGGCCTTACCTGAGGGTAGTGAAGAATTTGTTTTTTATTGTGACGCTTCACACAAATGTTTAGGAACCGTGCTAATGCAGAGAGAGAAGGTGATAGCATATATTTTTGACAACTAAAAACCCATGAAAAGAACTACACAACCCATGACCTAGAGTTAGGATTAGTTGTGTTTGCACTTAGAATTTGGAGGCACTATCTCTATGGCACTTAGTGTGTGGTGTATACCGACCACAAAAGCCTACAACACATCTTGATGCAGAAGGAGCTGAACATTAGACAGCGCTGATGGTTGGAATTGCTTAGCGAATATGATTGTGAGATCCATTACCACCCAGGCAAGGCAAATGTAGTTGCCAATGCCCTCAACAGAAAAGAGCGGATCAAGCCTCTCAGAGTTAGATCGTTAGGAATGACGATCAGTTCGCTGCTTCCAGCGAAAATTCTTGAGGCTCAAGTCGAGGCACTTAAGGAAGAGAATCGACCGCGTGAGAAGATTTATGGAATGCAAGAGAGTGAGAATGGCTTCATAAAGAGATCTGATGGAGTTATGTGTTATGGGGACATGAGTTGGATCCCGCTATATGGAGGAATCCGTGATTTGATCATGCACGAATCCCACAAATCCAAATACTCCATCCATCCAGGATCCGACAAGATGTACTTGGATTTGAAAAGGTTATATTGGTGGCCAAACATGAAGGCTGATATAGCTGAGTACGTCAGTAAATGTTTAACGTGTTCAAAAGTTTAGGCTGAACACCAGAGACCATCTGGTCTACTTGTTCAACCTAAAATTCCAGAATGGAAATGGGAGTGCATCACTATAGATTTTATCACCAAGCTGCCTAAGACGTCGAGCGGTTACGACACGATCTGGGTAATCATTGACCGTCTCACTAAATTTGCTCATTTCCTCCCTATAAAGGAAAATGATAGCATGGACAAACTTGCGCGACTATATGTGAAGGAAATTGTCGCAAGGCATGGTGTGCCTGATTCTATCATCTTTAATCAAGACAGCCGGTTCACGTCTAACTTCTGGAAGTCACTCCAGGACGTATGATGAAGCGAAAAGTGTACCGCTTTTAAGGGGTCATTTAAGCCCTAAATCGTATTTATTTGATCAAATATCGCCCTAAATCGTTCCTTTTGTCATTTTAGGTACTTTTGAGGAGAAATCTGGAAAAGGAGGCATTTTGGACGTTTTTGGAGCATAAAAGTGAAGAAAACGGCAAAGTCTCAAAAATCGGCTGAAAGTTACCTTTGACGGCGTCACAATTAACCCCAGACGGCGTCATGCCTTGGCAAGAAAAAGTGGACGTGAAATTTACTCATGATAAGCCAGTGAAAATAGCATGTGAATTCTGACGGCGTCACGCTTTAACCTGATCAAGGGCGTCACGGCTTAAATCAAAAGGGGACGGCGTCACGTTTAAGGTTCGACGGCGTCAAGCCTTGATAAGCCAGAATGGATTTTGAAGAGCTAAAGAGGGACGGCGTCAAGAAGGTCATCCGGGAACCCTAGAAGCGGCGAGGTGACGGCGTCACACTCCATAACGTGACGCCGTCAGATCCAAAAATCTATATATAGTTTTCTAATTTTTTGTCATTAAGGGAGAGCTTAGTGTGTGGAATTTTGGGAGAAAACCCTAAGACGAATTTAGCTCCTTTTTCAAGGCTTTTTGCCTTGAGATCTTCCATGTTACATTGAAGATAAGTTATCAATTAATCATTCAATATGTCTATGTGTTGTTTGATTTTATCTTATTCTTGTCTTTTGATTAACATGTTAGGCTAAATTTATCTTGTGTTTGCTTAGATCTAATGAAACCTAGCTATTGATTATTGGTTATTAGTGTGTTATTAGTTGTATTGGATGATTGTTTATCTATGTTAGGCTTAAGAAAACTGGCTAACTTCCTATTCGGTAACTTGCTTGAACGTCTTAAGAAACATGAACCAAATGCGTACTAAAGGATTTTATGGTTGTATTTAATGCACAAGCGAATTCTAGTGATCCCATGTTAGGAGCTTCCTAGCCGGCTCGACATAGGAGTGAAGTAGGAGCTTGTAGAGTTGGGGAAGTAAGTACGCCACCCCACGAATGGTATTAAGGAATACACCCGTCATCCACGCGACTAATACACACTAATTAACCGGTAAAAGATAGTTAGGGAGTAAGGAAATCTAAGTAAACACATTTCTCTACACATAAGTTTCTCACCACATTTTATTTTCAGTTATTTATTTTATTTGCATTTGTAGTTATTTGGGTTAGTTGATTAGCAACTAATTCCGCCCACTCTTTCAAACCCGAGATTTTACTTGCTTTCATAAAAATATAAAAACATAAAAAAAGAATCTTCCTCAACCCTTAGACCTATTAGAGTAGTCTTTCATACCTAACGAACACTATTCCCTGTGGAGAACGATCAATCCCCCGTACTTACCACTACACTATACTACATCGGTCAGGTACACTGCCTGGTGGGGTTGTAAGCCTCTTGAGATCCCTCGAGAGGTAAAACCTGTTGTAAGGTTGCAAAACCCACGCATCAAGTTTTTGGCGCCGTTGCCGGGGAATAGTTATTGTTTAGGTTGAATTTTTATTTCTATTAGGTCTACTCACTAGATTCCTTTCTAGTGAGATTTTTATTTTATTTTTCTAGGTTTTCTTTAGTCTATCTTATTTCTTTGTACTTTTGTTTGTGATACCTTCCACTTACCTCATGAGTAACATTGGTCATTTGATCCCTGTTATTCGTGTTTTTCGCCGTGCAAATTTTCAACTACCCGTTCCCGCCCCCATAGTAGCAAACAACAACCTTTCACCCGACCACCACTTTGGTAATAATTCTGAGATGGAGGAGTCTGACCATGAGAATGACTATGTTAGTCCATTTTACTATTCAGACTCCGATGAGGATGCTGATGATGGAGAAGTAGTTAACGAGGAATGGGGAAAAGAGGAAATTGATCCCTTTAAGTATGTTGACCCTAAAACTAAGATCGAAAAGGATAGCCTCTTTAACATGCAATTTCCGTGTAAGATTGGTTATCATGATTTTTATGCTTATCTTAACTCATCTTTGCCTATGAACATTATCTCTCGCGCTAATTATAATAAAATCATGGTAGATGAGCTAGAATATCAAGGTGATAACATTGTTGCTAGGACTAAGCCACTACACGTATTCGTTGGAAGTTTTGTGTATTTGGTGGATTTTATGGTTATGGAGAACTTAGGAGAATTCATTGATAACAAATTAACCCAAGTCATTTTTGGAGAACCCTTCAAAAGGTTGACCAACCTTGACGAAAAACTTGTGGACGGGTTAATTACATTCTCGGATGGGGATGAAGATTTTGTCTATCAAATGCCCCGAGCACATCCTAGGTTTAAGAACTACCCCATTGAATCTTGCAATAGAATTATGCCTATCGACTTGTTAAGTGAGAATGATAAGAGGAAGGGGCTCAAATATCCACATGAGAAAAATAAGAGATACTATCATGGATGTTTGGAGCTAAATGATGAATACAAGAAAGATGAGGCAACAATTAGATGGCTCACACTCGGATACGTGAGCATAAGCGATACTAGGTAGAGTGACTTTGAGTCTAGCTACAAGACTCGTTAATAAAGAAAAGCGCTTCTTGGGAGGCAACCCAAGCTTTATTTGCTTTGTGTGTTTATTTGTTTGTTTTTATTTGTTTCCGTATGTGTGTTTAATTTTTATTAGTATTGATTCATGTTCAAAAGTAAATTGTGAAAATGCTTTATGTTGTTTTTAACTTCGTCTTAACTACATATAAAGGTATTTTGCAAAAGATAAGTGTAAGGGAAATCTAAATCGGTTTATTAGAACACAAATGAACATGAATCGTAATAATAATAAATTAACATACATATTCGTGTTTGTTTGAGTCAAATGCTTGTATCGAGTCATAATGATGTTTTGCAGGATTTCCAGGAAGTAAGGTAAAGGTTTTTCCAGAAATTTTCCGGAAACTTAAAATGAAAATTTTTGTCAGGTCATTTCTGGCGGCGTCATGGTTTATAACCTGACGGCGTCAGATTTAATTTTCAGAAATTTTTGAAAGTTTTGTTTTTAAAAAAGTTTTTATTAAAATCTCCAACTTATAATCTCCAGGAATCTGCAAAGTTATCATTCCACAAGCATTATATCCTTATATATAGATTTTTCCCGCCGATGTTATGCAGGTTTTCGTGTTTGTTTTCTCAGGTTTAACAGGTTATTTTGGACAAGGAGATGTTTATGGAATCAAGCTTATGGCGATGCATTAGTCATGGAGCTTCAACATTACCTTGGAGGAAGATCTAACCGTGTAATTTCATTATCCACCGAGCGAATCAGGGGAGTATTTGATTTCATTCTTTTACTTTTTCTTTTACATCTTGTTATTTGAACATTGGGGACAATGTTCATCTTAAGTGTAAGGGGAGGATAAAAGTACGATTTTAGAGAATGCCATTGCGCTTGATTTTTGTTTGTTTAATGGTAGATGTGTAATAAAACTGAGAGAAATACTTGTTAGGGTAATTTTAGTGCCAAATTTAAAATTTTTTACAACATATAGGAGTGAAAACTTTGATCTTAATGAGCGTCTCACGGATAGGAGTTATATGACTAGCACAAAAAACCGTACCACTAAAAAATTTTCCACCCCAAATATGTGAGGTTCGCCCCTAGAATTGGTAGGAAAAGCATTTATGCTATGATGTGTGTACCGGTAGCACTTAGATTCTAGAACTTGTGTTAGGAACATTCCGAGGCCACAAGTGAGACTACATTCGTGTAGTTAGATTTACTACATGATAAGAGGCATTAGGATTAACCCATTGTTTTACACCTGTGTTTTTGTTATAATTACTTTGGCTACATTGGTCAAGTAATTCTCCCACACCCTTTGCGTTGTACTCATTTTTAGTACACGATACCCCTAGTACACCCCTCAGAGCCTATCTTTTCGTTTCTACCTTTAAGCATTTTACTTAAAGGAAGAATTTGTTACACCCCACTAAAATGTACACCCAAATCGCCTTAGCCTACCTTGTATGCACTCATTTTTTGTGCATTATTGTTACAACATTTGTTTAAACCCAAGTTAATTATCTAGTTGATTACATGGTTGCTAAGTCGAGTCATATCCTTGTACATATTGTTTTGGGACGATTGGGACTCATGGGTAAAGTACTAGTGTAATGGAGTAATGGGGAAGAACATCATTTATTACCCCCATATGTGCTAAATATTTTAAAAGTACTCCAAGTTTTTCAATTATCTTAATTCGAGTCATTAGAATAGTTAATTGTAAAGTTATGTAAAAGTTCAAGTGTAAGGGGAATGCAACGCCCCTGTGATGTATTATTTTGGATGGTAGGGCAAAAGTGTATGCAAAAAAAAAAAAAAAAAAAAAAAAAAAAAAAAAAAAAAAAAAAAAAAAAAATCAAGAAAAATACAAAAAAATGAGAAAAAGAAAAGTAGAAAAAAAACATACGGACTACCATCCCGTTTTATTTTATGTTTATTTTATGTTTTTGTTATTTTCTTTCATTAGCTTAAGATTGAGTCGAGTCTTGGCTTAGCAACATTGTATAGTACATGTAATTGATCAAGATCTTTAACTCGCCACCAGTAAAATATCCTTTATCCAACCAAACCGTGTTTTCCTTTTCCCTACACCTAACGTTATAACCCATTTAAAAGCCCTCTTTGATAGTTTATCTTTGGTGCTTACACCTAGTGGAGGAGGTTTTCGATCCTTTCCCAAGCCTATGGTAATCTATTTGCTATGACAGGTAGTGAGAGATATTATCCGTTTTCATTTATGAGATTTATTTTGATGACACTTGAGAGATGTGAGTATCTAAACACTACTTGTGAGGTGCTAGTATGTAATCTCCGTGCTTATTATGATTGAAGTGGAACGAATATTTGTTGTAATTACTTTTATGTTTGCATTAAATGACCCCTAACTTGTATTTTGATTAGAATAAAAGCGCATTTGCTTGAGGACAAGCAAATCTCAAGTGTAAGGGTATTTGATGAAGCAAAAAGTGTACCGCTTTTAAGGGGTCATTTAAGCCCTAAATCGTATTTATTTGATCAAATATCGCCCTAAATCGTTCCTTTTGTCATTTTAGGTACTTTTGAGGAGAAATCTAGAAAAGGAGGCATTTTGGACGTTTTTGGAGCATAAAAGTGAAGAAAACGGCAATGTCTCAAAAATCGGCTGAAAGTTACCTTTGACGGCGTCACAATTAACCCCAGACGGCGTCATGCCTTGGCAAGAAAAAGTGGACGTGAAATTTACTCATGATAAGCCAGTGAAAATAGCATGTGAATTCTGACGGCGTCACGCTTTAACCTGATCAAGGGCGTCACGGCTTAAATCAAAAGGGGACGGCGTCACGTTTAAGGTTCGACGGCGTCAAGCCTTGATAAGCCAGAATGGATTTTGAAGAGCTAAAGAGGGACGGCGTCAAGAAGGTCATCCGGGAACCCTAGAAGCGGCGAGGTGACGGCGTCACACTCCATAACGTGACGCCGTCAGATCCAAAAATCTATATATAGTTTTCTAATTTTTTGTCATTAAGGGAGAGCTTAGTGTGTGGAATTTTGGGAGAAAACCCTAAGACGAATTTAGCTCCTTTTTCAAGGCTTTTTGCCTTGAGATCTTCCATGTTACATTGAAGATAAGTTATCAATTAATCATTCAATATGTCTATGTGTTGTTTGATTTTATCTTATTCTTGTCTTTTGATTAACATGTTAGGCTAAATTTATCTTGTGTTTGCTTAGATCTAATGAAACCTAGCTATTGATTATTGGTTATTAGTGTGTTATTAGTTGTATTGGATGATTGTTTATCTATGTTAGGCTTAAGAAAACTGGCTAACTTCCTATTTGGTAACTTGCTTGAACGTCTTAAGAAACATGAACCAAATGCGTACTAAAGGTTTTTATGGTTGTATTTAATGCACAAGCGAATTCTAGTGATCCCATGTTAGGAGCTTCCTAGCCGGCTCGACATAGGAGTGAAGTAGGAGCTTGTAGAGTTGGGGAAGTAAGTACGCCACCCCACGAATGGTATTAAGGAATACACCCGTCATCCACGCGACTAATACACACTAATTAACCGGTAAAAGATAGTTAGGGAGTAAGGAAATCTAAGTAAACACATTTTTCTACACATAAGTTTCTCACCACATTTTATTTTCAGTTATTTATTTTATTTGCATTTGTAGTTATTTGGGTTAGTTGATTAGCAACTAATTCCGCCCACTCTTTCAAACCCGAGATTTTACTTGCTTTCATAAAAATATAAAAACATAAAAAAAGAATCTTCCTCAACCCTTAGACCTATTAGAGTAGTCTTTCATACCTAACGAACACTATTCCCTGTGGAGAACGATCAATCCCCCGTACTTACCACTACACTATACTACATCGGTCAGGTACACTGCCTGGTGGGGTTGTAAGCCTCTTGAGATCCCTCGAGAGGTAAAACCTGTTGTAAGGTTGCAAAACCCACGCATCAACGTATTAGGAATCGACCTTGATATGAGTAAGGCTTATCGTCCTCAGACTGATGGTCAGAGTGAAAGGACCTTTCAGACATTGGAGGACATGCTGAGAGCCTGTGTGATTGACTTCGTGAACGGCTGGGATAGGTATTTACCTTTAGCGGAGTTTTCCTACAGTAGCAACTATCACACCAGCATCAAGGTTGCACCGTATGAAGCACTTTATGGTCGTAAGTGTAGATCATTGATATGTTGGGCTGAAGTTGGAGAAAATCAAGTTACCCGACCAGACCTAGTCCACGAGACTACTGAAAAGATTGTGCAAATTAAGATCCGAATGCAAATGGCCTGTGACCATCAAAAGAGCTATGCCGACAAGAGGCGAAAATCCCTTGAGTTCCAAGTGGGTGACAAAGTGATGTTAAAGGTCTTGCCGTGGAAAGGCATGATAAGATTTGGTAAGCGTGGGAAGATGAAACCTCGTTATATTGGACCTTTCGAGATTCTTGTCATAATCAGGCTAGTAGCCTACCGACTCGAACTGCCGTCCGAGCTTAGCACTATTGTTAGGTCCTAGATTTAGCTTAACACAAGATATCTAATGCTTATAATCAATAAGAGAACGAGAGAATTAGAGAATATGACGAAGAGAATGGATGATATTATTCACACATAAGATAAGCAAAGGTTCGAGTTGATCCCAGTTGAGCAATTGATCTAGTTAGTTATCTTAGATGTGAATCTAAAACAATAAGTATAGAAACTGTCTTGACTTGTAAACTATTAAACAAAATGCGGAATATTATGTTTAATCTTAAGAACAATGAATGAAACAGTAGAATTCTCAACAAACATTTCAATATATTGAATATACGAATACTCAAAAGTATTAGGGTTTACAACTTGAAGTGAATGACTTAACAATGATATACTAAACTCTAAACCTAGAACCTCTTTTAAGACTAAGGATCTAGTCGGTTTACAATACTTTCATACAAGATAAATCTTTTTGTAATCATTCTATATTATTAACCGACTATACAAGTTATCACATAAGAATAGAAATATCTCTAGCAGTAGTACCATAAGCTAGCAGTGCATCTCAACCAACATCTCCTAAACTTGATATTTTCTCTAAAATCATAGTTTTAAGCTTTAACCTTCACAGGAGGATGCTTCAAACACATTTAACCCTTTTCTTTAGATTTGGGTGAGATTTCTTACTTCTTAAAAGTTATAGGCTTGATCTTGAATGAGAAGTCTTTCTGCATCACACATTCAGTTCAACATTATGAATAATGTTATGAAGTTCAATGCAGGTAATCTTTCACAACATGTAGATAATCATCCATGAGCACTTAAATAATGAACACCAAAAGACTATATAAATACCATTATGAATGTGAGTGATTTAACTTATCACTCAATATCTCATCATGTGTTTCAACATTATCTCAAATAGTAATAGATTACCCTTTTCACCTCTCTGGTCTTGTATCACCATATCTCCTGTATAACCTCTAATGTAACCACTTCATTCTATCATCAATCAACTTTGTGAAACCTAATAAACCAATAATACAACCATTGGTCTTTTAATCCCATAGGCTTCACTTCCATCCTGATTCCCTAGTAGATGACCGATCTAACACACCTGTTAGATGAATACTTTGAATGATGTCTAGTCACAGCGAATTACTAGCTAGCACTTAAGATTTATTTTTGTGTTATTTTAACGAATCACAAAGAGCACAATGAACAATGAACACAATACTTAACTTCAATGATCAAAATATATCAATAATATGAGTGAAACTCCTATCACTGGTTTACACTTGAAACTTAACAAACAATACGTAATCCTCTTCGTATATCCTAAACTTTAACTAGGGAATCTTTTATAGACAAGGATTCTTCACAAGATAACTATCAACTAAACATTAACGATATACATTAAATCTTTTCATAAATATCTTTACACGGTTTTATCATAACAGTACAATTCTTGATCAACAGTACTAACGATTTGTCTTCAACTCTTTGTAGCTGACTACTTTCATCTTCAACGTACTAACTATATAGCTTAATTCCCAACAATCCTCCCTAACTTATGATTTCTCCAAATCATAAGTTTCTTCAATAAGCTTTCATCCAAATGAGGATTCTGCCAAACACTTCTCATCAGTTCTTCATTTGGGGCTTTCTTAGTTTTGCAGTATCTACTATTCAGTTATGTCTTCCCATCTTATCTTATTGCAACATCTGTTCCATAGTTCTGATCTCTCTTCTTACCTGTTTGAACTCTTTTGGAGTGTCAGATAGATAATTTCAAGAATTCATTTCATATAGCAAAGATTCCCTTGAAGTCATTCATAGTGTAATTTGCTGAGTTCTTCAAATAATGTTTCATAGACTCAACTTGTTACCTCTTGTTTTCAACTTTATCTTGTATCCTGACTTCTGCCTTTCTCTTATCCTCAGAATCAAATCTTCCCATGTTGCTACTCCATTCTTTTTGAGTATGAACTCTTTAAGCTCCTCTGTCTTTTCTTCTTCATTCAACTGTTTGTCTTTGAGAACCATTGAAGCTTGAGCTCTTACAATCAAATCTGAATCCAACAAATATTGTAGCTATTCATTGAACTCCTCTTGATTTGCCTCTTTAGATCTTGTTTTTTCCATGAATTCAGCTATGTTTCGTACATCATCAGCAGCCATTTTTCTTGCAAATTCCTCATCTTGAGCTATCTGAACTTCTTCAGCTCGTTTGTCAGCCAATTCTTTTTCTTGAATCTGCCATGCTACATCTGCATCAAAAGCCATCTGTTCTTGAGTTTTTGGTTTTGATTTCTTTAGCCTTTCCAATTCTTGAACAGCACCAACTTCTTCAGATGTTATTGGCTTCATTCCCTTATCTGCCCTTTGAACTGCTTCATGCTCTGTCTCAGTAGTCTGAACTGCTTCAACTGTTTGAACTTCTTTAGCTTCTTGAATACCAGTCTGAACTGCTTCCTGTGTCTTAACAGTTTCTTCAACATAACCAGAACCTGAACCAATATCTGCAACATTACCAAAACCTTTATCATGTTCTGAGCCTTTATCATGCCTCCCCTGAGAACCTGATCTATCCTTGTCTTTACCAAATTTCCTCCCCTGTTTGGAAGAATTTTCATTATTCCCTTCTGAACCATCTGAATCATCATCATCAAAAGAATCATCATCCAATACCATTCTTGCCCTTTTCTTCTTCAACTGTTCTTCAAGCTTCTTCACCCTTTTTGTTAATTTGGTGTAGACTTTGGAAAATTCTCCTTGTGAGCTTTGAATTCCTCCTTGTTTTTCTTTAGCTCCTTCTCCAAAGTGTCAACCTTGGCTACTAACTTGGTACATAAAGCCGTCAATTCAGTTTGTGAAGAACTACCCTCATCACTTCTAGCTGTGTTACCTGCTAGGAGCGGTGAATCATGGGGCAAGGATCTAGTCTCAACCCTAGTTTGACTAGGTTTAGACCTTCTCCTATAAGTTGTGATGGTTGGTTGGTGGGTTATTGCAAGTACTTGAGTGGGTGTGTGATGGGGATCAGTTGGAACTGTTGAATCTTCACCCAACTCAGTTTGAAGCATTTGAGGAAACAATGGAACTGGTTCCCCATGAAAAAGCCTACTAGCCATAGCCATATTTTGAAAAACTTTTGATTGAAGGCTAGGCGTAGCAAAAGTTTCTGTTGGTTTTGTAAGCAAATATATCTTTTTATTCAAAAGAGTTTGAACAAATCTTGGATACAATAGAAACTTTGTTTTACTGTCAACATTTGATGCCATACCCTCAAAAATAAATTTGGAAAAGTTAAAAACTTTCTTTGTAGACAGACAAATGAGAGCAATAACAATATTGCTACTGAACTGCTCCCATGCAGTCTTTATGGGACCCAAACAATGTAGAAGGTTATGTATCAAAAATCTCCATTGAGGTGAGAAACATCCTTTTTGAAAAGTCAATTTGTGTTCAGATGTATCATACCTCATTTTAGTAAGTTCTTCCCATATTTTAGTATTTAGTATAGTGTGGATACCATCTGAGTCTTCTAATTTAAGATGTCTCGTAATTATAGACTCGGTAACAACAAACTTAACACCATCTACTTCAGAATGAATTTCTATGTCTCCGTCATCATTTGTCAAGACAGATGAATTCTGCCTGAACTGTGTGATGTGCGAGACATAAAGAGTAGGAGAAATGGTTAGAGCATACCTTATATGAGAATGGTTTAGAAATTCCACAATCTCATAAAACTTTGGTCCATCTCCTTGCTCTGTTTTCTCTAAGAACGCAACCTGGTTGTGACGCTTAACAAATTCCAAATTAGCCATTCTTCTTGGTAAATTTTAGTTAACAGCTGTGAATAGTAATAATTTTGAGTGAAAAGATAGAAGATGTAAGCAAAATTGAGATTTTATGGAGAGAGTTGTAGGGTTTCAATTGACCGACTTAAAGAATATGGTAACTTTTATTTTAGAATCGGAATATAATAAAATAAAGAATATCTATAAGAGGATCCCTCGAAATCCGTAATTCAATTAGTAAAAATCGCAACAAACCGCCAACGGCTAGTTTTTACCCCAAAATTAATTACTGACACGTCAGTTATAACGGCTAGTTGAACCGTACCAATTTTTTTAACTAACAGTACCAACTGTTAAAAAAAAAATTTGTGAGCCGTATGAACTTATTGGAATAAATTTTAAAATACCATGGCTCAAACATAGTTTTTAGCAAACTATCAGCTATCAATGGATTTGATAGTCTTTACCAATAGCCGTTTGCTTTGGACTAGCCAACTCTTCACACTTGGATATGGTGAGCTGATAACCATACAATTTTTGGTAAATTGTCAATCATCTACGGATTTGATTAGTCTTTACCAGATACCGTTTGCTCTGGACTAGTTGGTTCTTATGTGGGTAAGACATGGTGAACCAATTACCATTTGTTGTGTGCAAAGATCACACACTCAGCTTCAAATCACCATTACAGTCCAAAACATATAGCATTTAATCCCTTGGTGCTTATCATTCAAAACCTGCAAGTGTTAGTCTAAAAACAAAGAAACAAGCCACAAAGAACTTGTCTCACAATATAACAGTATATGACTAACAATGCACATAACAAGGAAAATTAATTTCCTTGTGGAACCCAAGCCAAAACAGACTTAGGCTTTCCTCTTGCATCAACATAATTCATCCTTTTCAAAACAATTTTAGCACCATTGGGTTTGATGGGTCTCCAAACCCAACATGCTGATGCATTCACACCATTTTCCATATTACCCTTAGCAGTGTTTTTATTAAGACCAGTACCAATTACTCTGCTAGCAGTTGGAACTACTGGCTTGGTAGTTGTTACCTTAGGTTTCCAAACTTGGTTTGTGACAACTGCTTTGTGATGAAATGGACTTTTAACAGTTGTTGGTTGATGAGTGTCTAAATACTCATCATTTTTACCTAATCTGAGCTGCCAAAACTCTCAAAAACTCTCAGAAATGCATCAAAATACTGAAATTATCCCAGAATTGTGTTTTATATGTTTCAGATGCAAAATGTTTAAAAAAAAATAAAAAACGAACAAAGTTTGCATAATTGGCAGTTTCAGTCCCTCAACTTTCAAAAGTTATCAAAACTAGTCCCTGGTTATTCTAAAAACAGGAAAAGTCATCAAAGGTCCTTTAAGAATCATAAAATTACATAATAAGTCCTTTGGTGCAAAGTTTCATAAAATTACAAGTTTAGTCCCTCAACTTTGCAAAATGACAGAAATGGTCCCTGGGATGTAAAAAACTTTAAGAAAATCAATTTTGGGTCTTGTACTACTAATCTTTGGCAGGAATGGTCCTTGGAAATAATTTGGGATTTGGCAGCATGAGTCCTCAAATTTCAGCATATTACACTTTTGGTCCCTATGATTTATCTTAAACCAAAAATCCAATTCCAAAGCCTAAACTAAACCCAGCTATTATAAACCCAAATTCCCAGCCCAACACCAAAGCCCACTAAACTAAATACCCAACCCGGTATTTAAATACCGGTCAAAACCGGTCAAACCTTTCTCCCTCACAACCCACCCCGCCAAAACCACCAAAACCAATACCACTTCCACCCACAGCATTCACTGCCACCTCCCCCTCCTCCTCAACAAGTTACCTAACACACCAAAAAGCATTTATTGCTTCTCCTTCCCCCCATGTAAACCAGAACAAGTGGAGTTACCCACTTTTACTTTTTCCCGCCAATTTTCATTGTGGACAGCTGAGATTGATTTACACCAAACCAATGGTGGGGATATGATCAGAGGAAGATGTGAAGAAGTTCCCAAGATATTTTAGTATAAATAGCAATGTATTGTAGCCTTAATTAGTAGTAGTTAATTTAGCTTAATCGTTTTTTCCTTTCCAGTCTTTCAATTATTGTAATTTTCAATTCAAGGCTTCAATACAAGTTCATTTAAGCTACTTTGTACCAGTTTCAAGTTATTTTGTACTCAAGTTCAGTAATTATCAATTCTCAAATTATACTGTGAATCGTATAAGCTCTAATACTGTTAAGATCCCATCAAAAGCTTCACACAACCTTGAAATAAGCTTATACAAGCTTTATATAGCTTTTTGTAAGTTTATCTAGTATAATCCAGTTCTTAAATTCAAATGAAGAAGATGGTCAATGAAAGTCAACTCGGGGTCAAATAAGCTATCTGGGGAATTAAAAGCTATAAAGGAAGGCTTAGGGGTATTTTCTAGCTTGTGTGAACAAGCTAGAAGGGTTCTTGGTCCTAGTCCTCTGTGTCTCAGCCAACTCAGTTGTAAGCCTAGTTTTCAAGTTTTCTTTCTTAATTCTATATAGTTACTGTACTAGTGCTAATTGTTGCTTATTTCACTATTTCTCAGCTTATCAGTAGTTAGTAATCATATTTCATCAGTATCATTAGTTCATATAGCCTTTGTTTTTATTTCACTAAAAAAACCTCAAAAAGTCAAAAATATATAAAATTAGCTTAAGCTTATTAAACTGCTTATTTTAACTTTGAAAGTTGCTAAATATCATTAATATAAGTTATTAATCAGTGATAGTTCCATATCTCAGCTTAATTCGACCAACTTCAGTTCAAACTCCAATCAGACACATCATATAGGGGTGTTTGGGTTAAAGCAATTACACAAGGCAAAACCCATTGTCACTGTAGATTGACCATTAAGCCAACTTTGTTCAAGCTTATTTTGGTCCTTATAAGCTGTTTCCAGGTTCAGATAAGCTCATTAGATCAGATTAGCATTTTTGCATTGTCCTTGTTAATTTCAGTCAACAAAGAGCTCAAACAAGCTATAATAAGCTAGAGGCTTATTTAGCCTGCTACCTTGGCACTTTTGCACTCATTTCAGTCCATTTAGTGAGTACACCAAGTCCTAGAACCAGTGCACAAGTGTGCACAAAGTTCAAACAAAAACAGTCAAGCAGACTCCTAGTAGTTTTTGTATTTCATCCTTTTTGCAGATTTTTGATATTTTCTAGTGATCTTACCTTAGGCTACCATAAGCTGTCCTTCTGGACTTAGATAGTCACCCAGCTCACCTATCTTAGGAATTTTTTGCAAGATTTTTAGAAGCCATTTGAGCCCTTAAAACTAGGCTTGAAATCGGGCAAATCTGCCCTGTGCAGGCCTGCACATCAGCTGACCCAAATAAGCTTTAGCTTATTGAGAGCTTTACTTGGCTCTTTTCTTGTTTACTCAGCTTAAATTCACTTCACTTAGTACCTTTCAACTAATTTCATAAGCCCATAGCTTATTTTAAAGTTTATAGCTTAATTAGAAAAACTTAAGTTTTAAATAAACCTTAAATAGCCTACTGTCCCATTAAGCCCCTTATTTCTGGCTTATCTAGCTTAAAATAAAAATATTGTCTTTACAAAAGTAGCTTATAATTAGTTAAAAAGTTAATCAGTAAAAAGAAAAAGTCCAAAAAATAAAGTTTAGCAAAAAGGTCCTATAGGGATTCGAACCCACGAACCCTCGTACACAAACCCACAGACTCACCCAGTGTGCCAATTGGTCCTTTTCGTTATATCTGTGCACCCTTATTTATTTAAGTATCATATTAGTAGCTTATTTTAATTAGCTTATTTTTAACTAGTAGCTTATTTGCTTATTATAGCTTATCCGTAAAAGCTGTCACACTCACTTTAATTTTGTTAGCTTTGTAATCATATAAGTTATTTTATAAAAAAGTTTCATAATTTTTTTTGAATAGTTTTTTTAATCCATTTATTTAGTTTAACTAGTAATTAAATTATAATAAAAAATATAAAAACCAGAAAAATATAAATCTAATTTTCATAATTTTCTTTTGTCATTTTTAATCCAGGAAAAATATAATTATATTTTTAGGCTTTAAGAAAAACCAAAAATAGAAATATAGTGATAGCTTCTATTTAATATAATTTATCTTTTTAAATTTTAATTAAGTAATTTTAATTTTTATAATTTTCTTAGCTTTTTCTCATCTTATAATATTTTTAGAAAAAGTTTTAGATTTTTCTTAGCTCATTTAGTATTTTTTATAAATTTAAATAGTTTAATAAGTAATTAAATAAATAAATAATTAATAATAAATAGATAAAAAGTGTAAAAAAATATAATTTAAGTTTTTAAATAAGTTTTAAGTTATTTTACATTTTTAGGTTTTAAATTTTATAAATTTTAATTTTTGTCCCATTTTAGATTTTTCGTTGCGCGTTTTTAAGTTAATTTATTCGCGTTTAATTTTCCTGTGTATATCTGTTTTTGTTTGTTATTTAGAATTGTTAAAAAGCAAAATCAAAAGCAATCTAAATCATCAGTCACTCTAATCCTAGCTTTTCACAGTTTTCCATTCACATCTCGTTGGGAAACGATCCGGGTGATCACTTGCCTGGTTTCACACTACACACGAGCATTCGTTCTGAGACTGTTTGCCTTTTATCATTTATTACGGTTGGCCATTCACAAGTGGTTGACTTGTGTGATAGAGAAATAAAAGATAACTAGTTTGGGAGGAATCAAATTTTGGCGCCGCTGCCGGGGAGGTGTGCTGCGACTATTGTGAAGAATTTTAGCGATTAGTGATTCGAGATCCTTCTCCCAAGAAGTTCCTATTTCTCAAAAACAATATAAAATACCAAAAATATTTTTCTTTTCTTTTCTATATATATATATATTATTATTATCATATAAAAATTAAAAACCCAAAAATATTTTCCGTTCTCTTTAATAATAAACAATAAAAATTAACCATCGAGAACCAAGACTGAGTACTACCTAACTGGGGGTACGGCCATAATAAGTTCCCAAACCTAAGATAAAAACTTGCCTTTGTATCACTTGCGAATATCGGCTCACCTTTGATTGATAAACAAACTCTAACGGAGGTTCTAGGATAGTCTGACATTAAATTGTCGGACTGAAAGAAGCGGGTTTTTAAGGAGCATTTAATTGCCCACCTCTGCTTCTCCGCCACTCTGTGCGTTTATCTTTTAGAGAGCTACCGTACGCTTGTTGATTATTGGTTTAAGTTCACTTGTGTTTTCTCTCGATCTTGATTTTAATTGAAAATTTTTGCTAAGTGCATGCGCACTCGTTCTTCTAGGTCATCAAGCCCTCTCCGTGAGCTTGGAAAAATACCTCGAAGACGTCGTAGACGTTCTGCTCCATCAGTCGTACCCGAGATACGGACTGATCTCGAAACCCCTATCATCATGGCAGAAGACCGCCCTATGAATGAGCTTCTCCAGGCTCCCACCGAGGGTTATGGAGATGCCATTATTGTTCCAGCCATCGTGGCTGAGAATTTTGAGCTGAAAACTGGGTTGATAAACCTTGTTACATCGGGTCAATTCTATGGTTTTGAGAGGGACGATCCTCAAGATCACGTTCGATGGTTCAATAAAATCACATCCACCATCAAATGTAAAAATGTCCCGGAGGAATCAATCAAACTTCTTCTTTTCCCGTTTTCTATCGATGGGGCAGCCCGGATTTGGCTTGACAAACAACCCCCTCGATCAATTAGAACATGGGAAGATTTAGTCCAAAAATTCGTAAATGAATTCTTTCCTCCTTCTAAAACCACGCATCTTAAAAATGAAATCATGAAATTCACTCAAAGGTTTGATGAACCATTTGGAGAAGCATGGGATCGTTTCAAAGAATTGCTCCGCAAATGTCCTCATCACGGTTTCACCGATTTGATGCAGATGGACACTTTTTACAGTGGGTTAAACCCATCTGACCAACATTCTCTCAATGCCTCAGCTGGAGGTAATTTTCTGAGCAAATCCACTAAGGAAGCCATTGCCCTCATTGAAAATAAGTCTAAGGTCCGCACTACACGAAACAGGACATATAATTCCCAGGCTAGTGCTGGTCCTTCCACTTCATCTCCCGTGAGTCAGTCCAGTACTGACACTCAGCTTGCTGAACTCACGAAGGTTATTCAAGCTTTGGTTTTCTCCACACAAAAGAAAGAGTCCGCTCCGCAAACTTCTCACACTGCTGAAGTCAAAAAAATAGAAGTTTGTGTTACTTGTGGTGGTCCTCACGCTTACTATAATTGTACTGCCACCGATGGCAATACATTTGATGTTAATGCTATAGCCGGAACATCCAATCAAGGAGGTAATCAGTACCGTCCTCAAGTGGACCCAAACCACCGTGCTAGCAATCAATTTGGACCACCCGGATTTCCTCCTCCCAACAATCCAAATAGGATTAATCCTAATCAACAGAGAGGGCAAAACATGCAAAATCAATTTAATGCCCCAAACAATCAATACCCACCCCAGAGGGGTAATCAAGGGTATTCAGCTCCTAATCATCAAGGACCTCTCCCAAATGAACTTGATAACTACATCAAGTTTAATGAGAATAAAATGAAGGCAATACAAAATCAGATTTTTGGATTGAGGAATGAATTTCAAACTTCAATATACAAGCAAGGAACTGAGCTTAAGAATGAGCTTTCAAATAAAATTGATCATTCTCAAAGCGAAGTTAAGAATATGCTTACCAGTCTCATGAATCATATCAATCCACCTTCTACCTCGGGAGGTCTCCCTGGTAATACCATTCCAAACCCAAAGGGTGAACTCAAAGCTGTCACCACACGCAGTGGTAAAGCTTATGATGGACCCACTATTTCTACTACCACTTCTTCTCCTCTCCCCAAGGTAGTGGAAAGTGAACCTGAGGTAACTGAGGACAAGGAACTTCCTATTAATAACGGAGGTGCCAACAACGTCCTACCTCAAGTTGTCCAGAAACCAAAACCCACACCAGGAGTTGTTTTTGAAATCCCTGTTGAAAACCCTAAATCCAAACCTTCTATTCCTTATCCATCACGTTTACATGAGCAAAAGCTCCGCGAAAAAGCTAGTCAACAAATGGAAAAGTTTTTCAAAATTTTCCAGGAATTACATTTTGATATAAGCTTTGCGGATGCTATCATTCTGATGCCCAAGTTTGCATCCACAATCAAACACTTGTTAAGCAACAAGGAAAAACTGTTTGAAATGGCAAGGACTCCATTAAATGAGAACTGCTCAGCAGTTATCTTGAAAAAGCTTCCGGTGAAGCTTGGAGATCCTGGAAGATTTTTACTACCTTGTGTCTTTCCAGGAATGGTTGAATGCTATGCCTTGGCCGATCTTGGTGCAAGCATTAACCTGATGCCTTATTCAGTCTGGGAAAAACTTCTCTCTTCCTGCACTCACTACTACCTGCATGACTCTTGAGCTTGCAGATCGTTCCACATCTCTTCCTCGCGGCATTGCTGAGGATGTATTTGTGAAAGTAGGAAAGTTCCATTTTCCAGCTGACTTTGTGGTTGTCGATTTCGATGCTAATCCTAGGGTTCCTCTAATTCTTGGAAGAGGATTCCTAAAAACGGGACATGCTCTCATTGATGTATTTGAGCATGAAATCACATTACGTGTGGATAATGAAGCTGTTACTTTTAACCTCGATCAAACTTCGAAGTACTCTTCAAATAATGATCCTGAATCGGTTAACCGAATCGATGTCATTGATATTGTTTCAGAGGAGTACTCACAAGAATTTCTTGGTTATTCTCATAATTCTGTGAGTGGGGATACCACCACATCTTCTCTACCTATCATTTCTGACTCTTCCCCTTCTCTCACTCCGTTTGAGGGAAGTAATTTCAATTTGGAAGAGATCGAGGCTTTTCTCAAGTGTGATTCATTTCTGGAAGGAATTGATGACGCTGAGATTGATCTGGAGGGAGATATTCTTCTTCTTGAGACATTGTTAAATCAGGACAATTCTCCTCCACTCCCTCCCGTTGAACTTCATAATGAGGAAATCAAATCGGTTGAGAAAAACAATGAATTTCCTGAGGTCGAACTCAAAGACTTGCCACCTCATCTTGAGTACGCATTTTTGGAGGGTGATGATAAATTACCCGTCATTATTGCTAAAGACTTAAGTGATGAGGAAAAGACTGCTCTAATAAAGGTTTTGAAGTCACACAAGCAAGCAATTGCTTGGAAACTCTCCGACATAAAGGGTATCGACCCTGAATTTTGTACTCACAAGATATTAATGGAGGATGACTTTAAACCAGCAGTCCAACACCAGCGAAGGGTAAATCCCAAAATCCACGATGTTATCAAACAAGAGGTTCTCAAACTTCTTGATGCAGGATTAATTTACCCCATCTCTGATAGTCCTTGGGTTAGTCCCATTCACTGTGTTCCAAAAAAGGGTGGTATAACTGTTGTCACAAATGAGGAGAATGAGTTGATTCCAACTCGATTGGTTACTGGGTGGCGTGTTTGCATTGACTATCGTAAGTTAAATGATGCCACCCGAAAAGACCATTTTCCTCTGCCCTTCATGGATCAGATGCTTGAGAGATTAGCGGGAAACGAGTACTATTGTTTCCTTGATGGTTTCTCGGGTTACTTTCAAATCCCCATTGATCCACAAGATCAAGAAAAGACCACATTTACATGCCCCTATGGAACCTTTGCTTATAAACGTATGCCTTTTGGCTTATGTAATGCTCCAGGTACGTTCCAAAGGTGCATGATGTCCATATTTTCCGACATGATCGGGAAAACGATGGAGGTCTTTATGGATGACTTCTCGGTCATTGGGGATTCATTCGAAACATGTCTCTCCCATTTAGAAAACATGTTGAAGCGGTGTGAAGACACCAATCTTTGTCTAAATTGGGAGAAGAGTCACTTTATGGTCAAAGAGGGCATTGTCCTCGGCCATAAGATATCAAAGAGCGGGATTGAGGTTGACAGATCTAAAGTTGATGTCATTGGTAAATTACCTCATCCCACTACCGTCAAAGGTATTAGGAGTTTTTTAGGTCATGCCGGTTTCTATCGCAGATTCATACAAGATTTTTCTAAAATCGCCCGGCCTATGACTCATCTTCTTGAAAAGGATGCTCCTTTTATCTTCTCACCCGAGTGCATCGAAGCTTTTGAAACATTAAAGAAAAAGCTTACTGAAGCACCCATTCTAGTTGCCCCCGACTGGGATTTTCCCTTTGAGCTCATGTGCGATGCAAGTGATTTTGCTATCGGTGCAGTCCTGGGGCAACGGAAAGCCAAACATTTTCAGCCTATCCACTACGCAAGTAAAACCATGACTGAAGCTCAAACTTATTACACCACTACAGAAAAAGAATTGTTGGCTGTGGTGTATGCCTTTGAAAAGTTTCGGCCATATTTAATCTTGACAAAATGTGTAGTGTATACGGATCACTCGGCTCTCAAATATCTCTTTGCAAAACAAGATGCAAAGCCGAGATTACTCCGTTGGGTTCTCCTCCTGCAAGAATTTGATATCATTATACGTGATAAAAAAGGAGCTGAGAACCTAGCTGCTGATCATCTGTCCCGATTAGAGAACCCACACCAAGATGTTTTCGAGAAAAAGGAAATAAATGAAACATTTCCTCTCGAGACACTCAATGCGGTTACTTTTCGAGGAGATTCTACTACCCCATGGTTTGTCGACTTCGCAAATTACCATGCGGGTAACTTCATAGTGAAAGGGATGTCGACCCAACAGAAGAATAAATTCTTCAAGGATGTTAAACATTACTTCTGGGACGACCCCTACTTATTCAAAATCTGTGCGGATCAAGTCATCCGAAGGTGTGTTTATGGACAGGAAGCTATTGACATTCTCAAAGCTTGCCATGCTGGACCCACGGGGGGCCATCATAGTCCAAACTACACCGCCAAAAAGGTGTTTGATTCCGGGTTTTATTGGCCCACAATCTATAAGGATGCTCAAGATCTTATCAAAACTTGTGAAGCTTGTCAGCGTCACGGAAATATTTCACAACGAAATGAAATGCCACAAAATGCAATTCAAGTCTGTGAAATCTTTGATGTCTGGGGCATTGACTTTATGGGGCCATTTCCATCATCTCGAGGAAATAAATACATTCTCGTGGCTGTTGACTATTTGTCAAAATGGGTTGAAGCAAAAGCTTTACCCACTAATGATGCCCGAGTAGTTGTAAAATTCCTGAAAGCTCTGTTTGCCCGTTTTGGAACTCCACGTGCTATAATTAGTGATCGTGGTACGCATTTTTGCAATGACAAATTTGATAAAGTCATGCAAAAGTATGGTGTAACTCACCGTCTTTCCACTGCGTATCACCCACAAACAAGTGGGCAAGTTGAAGTTTCAAATCGGGGTATTAAAAGAATCTTAGAAAGGACTGTAGGAGAAAATCGTGCATCCTGGTCAGATAAATTGGATGATGCACTATGGGCCTTTCGTACAGCTTACAAAACACCCATCGGGTGTACACCTTACAAGCTGGTGTACGGAAAGGCATGTCATCTTCCGATCGAATTAGAGCACAAAGCCTACTGGGCCTTGAAACATGCTAACTTTGACCTTCAAACTGCGGGTGATCACCGTAAAGTTCAAATGAATGAATTAAATGAACTGCGTGATCAGGCCTACGAGAACTCTTTGATCTATAAAGAAAAGACAAAGAAGATTCATGACTCTAAAATAAAGAACCGCGTTTTTAACGTTGGTGATCGAGTCCTTCTTTTCAATTCAAGATTAAAGATCTTTTCAGGCAAACTCAAATCCCGGTGGTCTGGTCCATTCACTATCACAAAGGTTTATCCGTATGGTACCGTTGAGTTATCTCAAGCTGACGGTCCTAATTTCAAAGTGAATGGTCATCGTTTAAAACACTACTTTGGAGAGGACATACCATTCATGGTTGTCCCGGATCTTCAAACTTTCCCCATGAACCAATGAATGCGGGGATCGAGTCAAGCTAGTGACTCGGTGATCAAAAACATTAGCAAAACATGGGTTTTCACCTGTGTCTCTGTTTTCTTTCTCTTTTCTACCATCTAGTGTGGGGGGAGATGCCCCACATGCTGTATATATGTAAATTTCATATAAAAAAAATAAAAATGTGTGTGTGTATATAAAATAATGGCTATTAGTATTTCCCTTTCACGTTCTAAGTGTTGGTTTAACAACCGGTTATTTGAATATTGAGGGCAATATTCAGTTCTAAGTGTGGGGGGGGGGGGAATTCTTGCGAATTTGATCAAATGTACCATCTAGTACCCCATTTTAGCCAAAATTTTAAAATTTTTTCTCACTTAGAACTCAATAAATGGTTATCAGTCCGCCATGTCTAACCCAATTAAGGATTGGCTAATCCAGGAGCAAACGGCTCTTGGTAAAGATGTCTCAAATCCGTTGATGGCTTACAATTTGCCAAAAATTGTATGGTATTCAACTCCCTATACCTTCATAAGTGAAGAGTTGGCTAGCCCGCAAGGTTATGGCTTGTGGTTAAGGCAGTGAAAATCCATGATTGGTAATCAGCTCACCAAAGATAATATTGATAATTTATCTAAGAGTTGGCTAGTCCAGAAGCAAACGGCTTCTGGTAAAGACAAATCAAAACCGTTGACAGCTGATGGTTTGCTCAAAATCATTTGGTTATCATTGTACCAAAGTATCACATACTAAAACATTGGCTAGTCCAGAAGCAAACGGCTTCTGGTAAAGACAAATCAAACCCGTTTACAGCTGGTGATTTGCTCAAAATCATATGGTTATCAGTGTGCCATAATTCTTACTTGAACTAAAACATTTGGCTACTCCAGAAGTAATGGCTTTTGGTAAAGAGATAAATCCATTAAGTTTTCTCAAAATGATTGCTAGGGACTAGCAATAGTTTAGTGTGGGGGATTGATAAGTGTCTAAATACTCATCATTTTTACCTAATCTGAGCTGCCAAAACTCCCAAAAACTCTCAGAAATGCATCAAAATACTGAAATTATCCCAGAATTGTGTTTTATATGTTTCAGATGCAAAATGTTTAAAAACAGATAAAAAACGAACAAAGTTTGCATAATTGGCAGTTTCAGTCCCTCAACTTTCAAAAGTTGTCAAAACTAGTCCCTGGTTATTCTAAAAACAGGAAAAGTTATCAAAGGTCCTTTAAGAATCATAAAATTACATAATAAGTCCTTTGGTGCAAAGTTTCATAAAATTACAAGTTTAGTCCCTCAACTTTGCAAAATGACAGAAATGGTCCCTGGGATGTAAAAAACTTTAAGAAAATCAATTTTGGGTCTTGTACTACTAATCTTTGGCAGGAATGGTCCTTGGAAATAATTTGGGATTTGGCAGCATGAGTCCTCAAATTTCAGCATATTACACTTTTGGTCCCTATGATTTATCTTAAACCAAAAATCCAATTCCAAAGCCTAAACTAAACCCAGCTATTATAAACCCAAATTCCCAGCCCAACACCAAAGCCCACTAAACTAAATACCCAACCCGGTATTTAAATACCGGTTAAAACCGGTCAAACCTTTCTCCCTCACAACCCACCCCGCCAAAACCACCAAAACCAATACCACTTCCACCCACAGCATTCACTGCCACCTCCCCCCTCCTCCTCAACAAGTTACCTAACACACCAAAAAGCATTTATTGCTTCTCCTTCCCCCCATGTAAACCAGAACAAGTGGAGTTACCCACTTTTACTTTTTCCCGCCAATTTTCATTGTGGACAGCTGAGATTGATTTACACCAAACCAATGGTGGGGATATGATCAGAGGAAGATGTGAAGAAGTTCCCAAGATATTTTAGTATAAATAGCAATGTATTTAGCCTTAATTAGTAGTAGTTAATTTAGCTTAATCGTTTTTTCCTTTCCAGTCTTTCAATTATTGTAATTTTCAATTCAAGGCTTCAATACAAGTTCATTTTAGCTACTTTGTACCAGTTTCAAGTTATTTTGTACTCAAGTTCAGTAATTATCAATTCTCAAATTATACTGTGAATCGTATAATCTCTAATACTGTTAAGATCCCATCAAAAGCTTCACACAACCTTGAAATAAGCTTATACAAGCTTTATATAGCTTTTTGTAAGTTTATCTAGTATAATCCAGTTCTTAAATTTAAATGAAGAAGATGGTCAATAAAGTCAACTCGGGGTCAAATAAGCTATCTGGGGAATTAAAAGCTATAAAGGAAGGCTTAGGGGTATTTTCTAGCTTGTGTGAACAAGCTAGAAGGGTTCTTGGTCCTAGTCCTCTGTGTCTCAGCCAACTCAGTTGTAAGCCTAGTTTTCAAGTTTTCTTTCTTAATTCTATATAGTTACTGTACTAGTGCTAATTGTTGCTTATTTCACTATTTCTCAGCTTATCAGTAGTTAGTAATCATATTTCATCAGTATCATTAGTCTCATATAGCCTTTGTTTTTATTTTACTAAAAAAACCTCAAAAAGTCAAAATATATAAAATTAGCTTAAGCTTATTAAACTGCTTATTTTAACTTTGAAAGTTGCTAAATATCATTAATATAAGTTATTAATCAGTGATAGTTCCATATCTCAGCTTAATTCGACCAACTTCAGTTCAAACTCCAATCAGACACATCATATAGGGGTGTTTGGGTTAAAGCAGTTACACAAGGCAAAACCCATTGTCACTGTAGATTGACCATTAAGCCAACTTTGTTCAAGCTTATTTTGGTCCTTATAAGCTGTTTCCAGGTTCAGATAAGCTCATTAGATCAGATTAGCATTTTTGCATTGTCCTTGTTAATTTCAGTCAACAAAGAGCTCAAACAAGCTATAATAAGCTAGAGGCTTATTTAGCCTGCTACCTTGGCACTTTTGCACTCGTTTCAGTCCATTTAGTGAGTACACCAAGTCCTAGAACCAGTGCACAAGTGTGCACAAAGTTGCAAACAAAAACAGTCAAGCAGACTGCTAGTAGTTTTTGTATTTCATCCTTTTTGCAGATTTTTGATATTTTCTAGTGATCTTACCTTAAGCTACCATAAGCTGTCCTTCTGGACTTAGATAGTCACCCAGCTCACCTATCTTAGGAATTTTTTGCAAGATTTTTAGAAGCCATTTGAGCCCTTAAAACTAGGCTTGAAATCGGGCAAATCTGCCCTGTGCAGGCCTGCACATCAGCTGACCCAAATAAGCTTTAGCTTATTGAGAGCTTTACTTGGCTCTTTTCTAGTTTACTCAGCTTAAATTCACTTCACTTAGTACCTTTCAACTAATTTCATAAGCCCATAGCTTATTTTAAAGTTTATAGCTTAATTAGAAAAACTTAAGTTTTAAATAAACCTTAAATAGCCTACTGTCCCATTAAGCCCCTTATTTCTGGCTTATCTAGCTTAAAATAAAAATATTGTCTTTACAAAAGTAGCTTAGAATTAGTTAAAAAGTTAATCAGTAAAAAGAAAAAGTCCAAAAAATAAAGTTTAGCAAAAAGGTCCTATAGGGATTCGAACCCACGACCCCTCGTACACAAACCCACAGACTCACCCAGTGTGCCAATTGGTCCTTTTCGTTATATCTGTGCACCCTTATTTATTTAAGTATCATATTAGCAGCTTAATTTAATTAGCTTATTTTTAACTAGTAGCTTATTTGCTTATTATAGCTTATCCGTAAAAGCTGTCACACTCACTTTAATTTTGTTAGCTTAGTAATCATATAAGTTATTTTATAAAAAAGTTTCGTAATTTTTTTTGAATAGTTTTTTTAATCCATTTATTTAGTTTAACTAGTAATTAAATTATAATAAAAAATATAAAAACCAGAAAAATATAAATCTAATTTTCATAATTTTCTTTTGTCATTTTTAATCCAGGAAAAATATAATTATATTTTTAGGCTTTAAGAAAAACCAAAAATAGAAATATAGTGATAGCTTCTATTTAATAGAATTTATCTTTTTAAATTTTAATTAAGTAATTTTCATTTTTATAATTTTCTTAGCTTTTTCTCATCTTATAATATTTTTAGAAAAAGTTTTAGATTTTTCTTAGCTCATTTAGTATTTTTTATAAATTTAAATAGTTTAATAAGTAATTAAATAAATAAATAATTAATAATAAATAGATAAAAAGTGTAAAAAAATATAATTTAAGTTTTTAAATAAGTTTTAAGTTATTTTACATTTTTAGGTTTTAAATTTTATAAATTTTATTTTTTGTCCCATTTTAGATTTTTCGTTGCGCGTTTTTAAGTTAATTTATCCGCGTTTAATTTTCCTGTGTATATCTGTTTTTGTTTGTTATTTAGAATTGTTAAAAAGCAAAATCAAAAGCAATCTAAATCATCAGTCACTCTAATCCTAGCTTTTCACAGTTTTCCATTCACATCTCGTTGGGAAACGATCCGGGTGATCACTTGCCTGGTTTCACACTACACACGAGCATTCGTTCTGAGACTGTTTGCCTTTTATCATTTATTACGGTTGGCCATTCACAAGTGGTTGACTTGTGTGATAGAGAAATAAAAGATAACTAGTTTGGGAGGAATCATTGGTGCTGATTTGGAAAACATTTTTGCACCTTGAACTGTTGGCCTTGGGTGAACAGGTCTAATAGGTCTGATAGTCTAAACTGCTGGTCTAGCAGTTTGAACTGCTTTAGGTCCAGACCTTAAAAGAACTGATCTAGGTATCATTCTATCATTCCTAAGAAAAGATTGAGGTCTTGCTATGCTCAACCTATGATTTGTATATCAAGATACCCATTTAACACAAAAATCTGCAAGATGGTCAAAACTACCACATGAATAACAAGCTTTCCTATAACAGACAAAATCATCCCCTAATTGGTGAGATTTGAGGTCATTCCAATTCTTTTGATTACCTCTTGGCTTGTTTGTGGTTCTATACATTTCTGCATACCTAACTGTTGGCCTAAAAGGTTTGGCATTTGATCTAAGCCTAACAGTCTCAGGTTTAACCATCTTTGGAACTTTTGGTTCCTACACTTTAGCACTAACAGGCTTAACCACAGCCTGATCATCCTCATCATCAGAAGTCCATTCCTCAATGGTTGGAGCATCTGAGTCCTTAGTTGAGGACCTATCAAAAGATACCTTATCCTCAAATAGTGATTTATCACTAGCACTCTCATACACAGGTTTGTCAACTACATCCTTCTTGGGTTGAGGACCATATTTAAGCTTAGGTAGTTGAAATTCAGGTAGTCCTGTGTGTTCTAAGTCTATGCTTGGGGGTGTTGAAATTCCTCTATAGGGAGGTGGAACTGACTTATAACCTAGGCCTGACTTAGCTTTATTAAGGATCTGACACTCAACAATCTTACTAACACCCTGAGTTGCAAATTCTAGTGTGTCAACAGTCATTTGAATGTTCTCCTTAGCTTTCTTAACCTGTTCTAGCTCATGTTTCAACACAGTAATTTCATTCTCCCTAAACATTAAGTCTCTCTTAACAATAATCATATCATCAGAAAACTTTGACTCATTACTTTTATAATGAACAATTTGTTCTTCTAACACAGCCAAAGCTCTCTTATGATTTGCTAAGCTAAAAGCAGTTTCAACTAGCTCTTTTCTCTGATTCTCATATCTTGCCTTAAGTGTTTCTAGATCTTTTAAAGCTTCACAAGATTTAGAACATTTTGAAACTTGTACCTCAGAATCTGAGAATGCCATGAGAGCAACCTCTGTAGATGCTTCTGCTTCCTCCTCTGCAATGTAGCTCCAGTCAAATCCTAAGCCATCAAAGGCAACCATGGCTTTCGAGCTTGAATCAGTAACCTCCACAACCCTTGACTTGTTTCCATATCCTCTGCTCTTTCCATCTTGTTGACTTGGCAATCTGCACTCCCTTGAATAATGACCTTTCTTATGGCAGTTGAAACACTCAATCTTGGACTTGTCATACCCTGCAACATCATTGCTGTTTATGACAATCTTCTTGCCAATCTTCTTCAAGAATCTCCTAGCTCTCAAGCTGAGAAGAGAGAGCTGCCACTTGATATCCATCTCTTCAATATCATCTTCATCAATCTCTTGAAGATCTGAATGAGTCAACATACTTCCATTGTGCTGAGTAGTCAAGAAAGCACAATAAGTATCTTCATTCAAAAGTCCACTAGTACTGCTTGAGGTGCTACCAGTACCAAGGTTTGCACAAGCAGTACCAACTGCTCCAGCAACTTGTACTTCTTCATCTGGAATTGAGGAACTGGGAGTTGATACAAAGGCCAAATTTCCTGAACTTGAGCTTGTGCTTGATCCAACAGACTTCTTAATATCATGTTCAACTATCTTGAAGTTGCTATAGAGATCCATTAAGCTCATGGAATCTATATCAGGCTTGTTTTTCCATACTACCACATGCATAGCCCATTCAGCTGGTAGACTCTTCAGAAATTTGGAGTTGAGATCTTCCTGAGGCATCTCAATTCCTAGAACAGCCAATTGACTCACTAGTTTTTGAAGTCTATTAAACATATGATCTAGTGACTCGTTGCTTGTTGCTGAAAAATTCTCAAACTGTTGCTTGAGAAGAGTCTTCTGAGATTTCTTGGTGGCTTCATTCCCACCATATCTTGCAAAAATAGCTTCAAAAAGGGTTTTAGCACACTTAAACTTGCTAAAATTCAACAACTGGTCATTGGGAATAGTCATCAGAAGCAAACTTCTAGCCTTAACATCATTCTTGTGCCTTGCCTTCTCTTCAGTAGTGGTTGGCTTTGTCTGCACATTAGTCTCAGATTTTCCTTCAACAACAGTTGTTGTTGTTACGGGTGTAAAGGAGTTTCCTTCTTCAATGATCTCCCACAGAGTATAATCTTGAACTTGGAAGAACTGCTCAATTCTTAATCGCCACATATCGAACTCATTGGGTTTAAGCATTGGAAGCTTAGCAGCAATATTAGTCTGACTTGTTGTTGTCTCCATGTCCATCTTTACTTGAACAAATTCGTCTGGATCTTCTAAACCAAAGTATCAGTAACCTGGCTCTGATACCACTTGACCGGATCTACACACACTCCTTGTGTTAGATGAATACTTTGAATGATGTCTAGTCTAGCACGCGGAATTTACTAGCTAGCACTTAGAAGATTTATTTGTTTGTGTTATGTTTTAACGAATCAACAAAGAATGAACAATGAACAATGAACACAATACTTCAACTTCAACGATTCAATATTATTAATTAATAATACGAGTGATCTCCTATCACTAGGGTTTACAACCTTGAATCTTAACAAAAACAATACGTAATCTCTCTTTCGTATATCCTAAACTTTAACCTATGTAATCCTTTTATAAACTAAGGATTCCTTCACAAGATAACTATCAACTAAACATTATACGATATACATTAAATCTTTTCCATAAATATCTTTACACGATTTTATCATAAACAGTACAAACTTCTTCGCTCAACAGTACTAACTGCTTATGTCTTCAAAACTCTTTCAGCAGTACTAACTTTCATTTTCAACAGTACTAACTGCTATAGCTTAATTCCCAACAGTATATGAGATGATTGGATGTTTGGCAGATAAAGGAACTGCATTAATGACCTCAGGTTCTTGATGTTTGGAAAGAACTGTAAGAGCCATCATCTTTTCTCTATCATCTTCAGATTCCTCCTCATCATCAACTTTTTCTTCATTCTAATGCTCTGACTCAGAATCCTGCTCCACTGCTTTAGACTTATCAGCCTTTCTCTTCTTTCTACCAACACTCTTTTGTATAACTCCAGCTCTTTTAACATCTGAGCTTGAAATTTCTTTCTTTTCTTGCACAACCTCCTCTTTCACAGTCTCAGTTTCCACCACTTTCTTAGCGACCTTCACCTGATCCTCTGTTCCCATAGGCACAAAATCATAAATTTCTCTTTTTGCACTTTCAAACATCTTGATAATTTCATCATCAGAATAATGAGATAATTGAGTAAGTTTGTAGCCCTTCATGTTCTTCAAGTATCTTTCATGGACTTTTCTTCTTTGTTTGACAGTTCGTGGTCTGAGCATTTTCCTCTTTCTCCTTTCAACATGATACCATTTCTTTCTCTCCTCTTTAAACTTCTTTAACCATTGAATTCTTCTTTCTTCATTGTATGTATCTTCTATTTCCTCTTTGATTTTCTTTAACAACTCCATATCAGCATCACATTTAATCCTCTCCTCATCCCAAGCATCAAGTAAGGCCTTTGTCTTTGCTTCGTCCTCAGCATGTTTTCTTTGAGCCTCAAGAACATTTTGGTTTTCCTCTTCAAACTCAGCAGCCAGCTTCCTTGCAGCTTCTTCATTAAAAGCAATTTGCTTCTCCTTAGGCCAAAACTCAAAAGGTATGTCAGATTCAGGTTCTTCAATTAAAATTGCTTTTCCCTTGCCTTTGTACTGTGGTTCTTGTGAAATAGCCTTCTTTCTAGGAGAAGAGGGTTCTCTGATTGTTACTCCTTTAAAATGTGGTTTTGATGCTTTTGGTGGTTGTGGTTGTGTTACTTGTTTTGGTGTTGATGAGGGTTATTTTGTAGACTTTAGGTGTAAAATTGCTTGAGCCATTACCACATCATCATCCAAGAGAATTTGACCCTTAGCAGCAGAATCACCCTGAGTCTCAACTATAGAAATATTATTTGGTTCAGCAGCAGAACTTTTTGCACTAGCAGCAGAATGTGGTACCTTAGTAGTAGTCTGATTAACACGAGCAGTAGTATCATCCTTAACTACTTCTTCACTATCATCAACAGCAGAACCAACTTTATCTTTAGCAATAGAATCCCCCAAGCTTTTGATTGACTCCACCATTACCTCAGAAGCCTTGACAAGCTGTTCAGGCTCCAAAGTCTTTAACTTTTCAAGCACACCCTCATTTCCTTCTTTTTCTGCAACCACAAACTCATAAACATTATCACCACTATCCATCTCCATATCCATTCCATCACCAACATTCTCTGCACCTGCACCAGTATCAACATCATGTGCTTCTTCCCCTGAGACCTTGTCATCTTTCCTCCCCTGTTTGGGAGCATCCTCCAAACTTGTAGTCTCAGAAGATTCCACCCTGGCAGTAGATCCAATCTTGTACAAGCTCTTTGATTTATGTGTTCTTGATCTCTGTAAACCTCCAAGATACCTCACTCTTTGCTTCAACTTTTTGATTTCAGTACCTTGAGAAGTTTTAACCTCCTTAAGCTCCTTCTTGAGACCAAGAACAACCCTTGACAATTATGTACATTTTTCCATCAATTCATTAATCAATTTCATACTATCCTCACCACTTCGGCCTGTGTTACCTGGCCCGAGAGGTGGATCACTGGAATTGTCATTTTGTACATTTTGTGGTTCCATCAATTCCTCAGTTTCATGTCTATCCTCATCACTTCGGGATGTGTTACCTTCCCTGAGAGGTGAATCATGGGATGTAAACTCAGTATCAAACCTTGTTTGATCATCTGAGCCCCCCAAATTATCCATTTGGCTAGGGTTACCATCCTATGCTTCTAGTTCAATTGAACCTTCAGCATTAGATGTTGCCTTGGTTGGGGTCTTAATGATGTTACCACTGACCTGCTCTGCTTCTAAGCTAGCAGCAGTAGTGGTAGCCCCTTCCAACATGTCACTCACCACACCTGTGACAGCCTCATCTGCTACAACCATCCTAACACTAGCCTGAGGTAGCTCAGTGTTCTCATTTTGTGAATCCCTAGGGGTTTGGGTCTTTTCTGGTTGTGAAGATGATGTATCCAAAGTGGGTGCGTGTTGGGTAGCAGTTGTTATTTCTGCACCTTCACCCTGATTTTGATCCAATGACAACATATATGGAAATAGTGGTGTTACTGTCCCAGAAAAATCTTTTCCATTCTTTTCAAGTATGAAAATAGTTTCTTTTGAAGTTCAGGGCAAATAAATTCTCTTTTATGAACCTTAGGATTTGAAAGTTGTTGGTTCATAATAAGTTGCAAAAACCTTGGATAAATGTAATATTTTCCTTGTACATTCTTTTTCAAACATCCATGATCATATTTGAAAAATTAAAAGGTTGTCCTTTAGCAAGAAAAATCATGGCAGAAGCTTGAGTTGTACTGAATTCATTCCAACCTGAAGTTTTAGGACTTAAACAATGTAGGATGGTGTCACTACAAGAAAAATGGCTTTTTAGGACCCCCATAAGCGTCATAAAATGGTACTTTTTAGGACCTTTCATTTAATAGGACCAAGGATGAAAGCGTTTCATCTCGAGCGGTTGTAATAGGTCCAAAGCGTCCTAACCCTTATGAAACCAATTTTATGGTCGTAATATATGTCTATGAACAACACAAATAGCGTCCTAATAAAACCATATTAGGACACTTTTACATTGTTTTAACATGTGATTACCTACTTTTAATCTTTTGAAACACATAAAAACGTCCTAAAAGTATTGTTAGGACGCTTACGATGTAACATCATAGCTATTTTAGCAACCAAGAAAAGGGTCCTAATAACTCAAATAAGATTATGATACCAATTTTATGGTCGCATTTTACGTCTATAAACAACACAAATAACGTCCTAATAAAAACATATTAGGACACTTTTCCAATGTTCTAACATGTGGTAACCTACTTTTAATCTTTTGATACACATACAAGCGTCCTTTAATGTTAATTCTTAGGATGGTTATCATATACCATTATAGTTACTTTAACACCAATAAAAGGGTCCTAATATCCCAAATACGATTATGAAACCAAATTTATGGTCGCATAATATGTATATGAACAAGCAAATAACGTCCTAATAACAACATATTAGGACACTTTTACAATTTTGTAAAACGTTGTTACCTAATTTTAATCTTTTGATACACATACAAGCGTACTTAAAAGATAATTGTTAGGACGCTTATCATATAACATTATAGCTAATTTAGGACCAAGAAAAGGGTTCTAACATCTCAAAGAAGATTATGAAACCAATTTTTTGGTCGTATAAAATGTCTATTAACAACCTAAATAACGTCCTAATAACAACATATTAGGACACTTTTTCAATGTTAAGTTAATTGTTAGGACGGTTAATAAGTTTAATAGGACAATTTAAAAGTCCTGACAAGTCATATGATAGTACGCTATTTTCACCATGCACACTATATTATTACGATATGAATAAAACATCAACTAAATATTAAATGAATAAAAGGAAATTGTATTTCAAATTACCAATTGTCATAACAAAAGCACTAAACATAAACAAGGTAGACAGAATCTAACATAAAGTCTGTTAACATTAAACAATACATTAACGCAACAAGAAGCTTAGTCCGTGGTCATCATGCATCATCTCTCTCAATCCTCATGGGCCACCTACAAATGAACACCCATGTATAAGCATTAAGGTCCATGTTAGTAAAATTATTGGTATCACAAGATTAACAAAGACATACCGAGATAAAGGGACAAGGCCATGCTATGGTTGCACCAACACAGTCTTCAATTGTGGTAAATAACCCATAGGGTCTCACCAAAATTTCATCTCTTTTTGTTGGTACTTGAACGTTTACCTCACACCATCCTCGTCCAAGCTCTGCACCACCAACAATATCATTTGGGTTCAAGCTCCTCAGCCATCCTTTTGCTACAGTCTCGGTTGAGTTTAGAATGCTTTTAAGGACAACTTCATCCCCGACCTAGATTTCAGTTTTCAACAAACATTTATCAATTTATAGTTAACACACATGTATTAGGTTAAACAGATGTAATACTGCAGGTATGGAGTTTCTGACTAACATACCATTTTGACTTTTTGATTTTGAACTTAAACTTTGACTTTAATGAAACTTGTTTGATCCGTATGCACTAATTATGATTATTTAAGCTATGATAACACTAATTTAAGATACATGAACAAGATTTAGACCAAGTGGGTGAGATTTGATCCTCACAGGTCCCAACAGTGGACTGTGAGAGTGAAGGTAATTTGATTTTGACTTTCTGTAGTTCAAACATTGGTTTTATAGTTTTACTGGTTCTAATATCACCTAAGAGGTCAGAGTGTGCAGATAAACAAGTGAAAAGGCAACTACCACAGTTGAAACAACACAGAACCAAACACCCCTTAATAACTGAGTTAACAAATTTAAAAGGCAAATGAGCATTCTAAATCATAATACTGATACATAAGCTTGTAGCCTAGGTTCATTAGCTATCAAAGATAAAATAAGCTATAACAACTAGAAAGGAACATACCCGTAAGCGTGGAGGTTCAGTGGTTCCAGCAGGAGAACCATCCGTCGGTGTTACACCCCAAACATCAGAAGCACGAACACCTAGACCATACATGCCTGCATCACCATTTCGATCTTTACCCATAACTGTAGAAAAAATATCATCTGGTCCAGGATTATCAATCGAACCGTTGGGCAGATTATCACTACGTCGTTTCATATCATCCTGCATTTTATATAAACATGAACAACATATAGGAAAAGCATGTATTACGGAACAAAGCATATTGTGTTTAACTTCTGCTATTAATACACTTTTGCAAACATAAAAGCATATTACTTACAATCGCTTTTGCAGTGTCTTCATTTTTGGTATTTCCATCTTTGTCAGCGAAGCATGCACTAAAAAGATCCAATCGAGTTGGATCTCGTCCCAAAGATGCCTGTATGAATAAAAAGAAAATGAATATTAAAAGTGGATATCGACAGGATACATTAACAATCCCACTTTCTCCATACACTTACCTTTAACTCTTCCCTTTTGCGAGCATAACTTTTTTTACCGGTTCTTTGGATCATCTTCTTTTTTGCCCGATTTGCCTTGTTTTTTTCACTTAAACTCTACAGCAGGAAATTAAAATATCATAATGGGAAATTAACTAATGTTATTTAAAGTGGAAGAGAATTTCACACCTTAGTGTTTTCTGTATTCCAATACTTCACAAGCTTCTTCCATTGTTTTTTTTGCACTTGCTTTGGCCTAGATTTTATTTGTTGCTTAACTGACAAAGACGGATCATGGTAGAGTTCCTTAACTCTTGCCCTCCAGTTCTTCACCTTCCGCCCAAATGACTGCAATATCCATTTTTCTCCAGCTTCCGAAATATCAAATTTTGTCTAAAAAATGTAATAGCTCACATTAGAAAACAAATACTTTATTCATTAACATACAAATTTAACATTGTGTACCTTTAAGAGTTCAATCAAAGCTTTTTTTTTTCGACGGCAACTTTATTCCATGGTTTATAAAGCGGACAATACTTTCCACTCCTTGAAAGGGTTCCCATGAAATGAGTCAGATGACTACTTTTGTCGTTAATAGGTTGTCCGTGTTCATTAACTAAAATAGGAATTCTATCCCCTTTCTCTTGGGCCCAAACTTTTGCCATACGTGTTGGTCCTCTCTTTTTATTGCATACAATCCGACCTACAAAAAGTGAACATGATTTACAATAGATACGTATACATTTAAAATACTAAATAATTTGAAATGGAGGCAATATCTTAGCGTTGTTTTTTGTCTTGTTTTAATTTAACTTTATTATATAATCTACTTATATGACACAATATATGATATATGATTTTTAAAACGATGCAATAAAGTAGACCATGTTAACCTGTATCATTTCGAGCTTGTGTAACTACATGGTTTTCTTCATTTTCAGAAAGCTCAGCTCTAACCTCTTCTCCGACTAGATCATCGCCGTCATTTGTTAAATCGTTCACAATCTCCAAATCATCCTCATTCTCCAAATCATCCATGTATTTATCTACATCATCTTCTGAAGTAGCTTGTTCAATATCTTCATTCATAGGTATGTCTTCGATATCATCATTTTCAACATCATAAAGGTCTTCATTGTTATCTATATTAAAAAAAAAAAAAAAAAAAAAAAAAAAAAAAAAAAAGTAAGCACCGAAAACAGTTAACTGAATATACACTTAATAGTAATTTATTATCATATATATAGTATTTGAAATTTATAAATAGTTACCATCAGATCTCAATTCACGCTCCCCGTGGTCATGATCGTTGTCAATTGCAACTAAGTTTCTCGAAGTTGCAGTTAATCTCCCTCTCTTGACAGAAGTTGGTTGATCATTTCTCGTTTGGACTTGGTCGGACTCTTGTACCCTACTACGTATTGCCCTCCCTGTATCAATCTGTTGTCCCTTTTGCGATTGAGATTCTGAAGATGTTAGCCCACTGGAGACATTCGGAGCACCTATTCGTTTTTTTGCTAAATTTTTATATCTAGTCATGGACTGTGGAGCAATGTATTTTCGATGCTGTTTCATGCAAGTAGAATTGTTAGAAAACAAACATAAAGAAAATATAGTAGCCAAATTTATTATTCGTACCTTTGTATTTTTTTGTGTAGCCGCTTCTTGTGGGTTATCTTCCTCAGCATTAACATGAAAGTCTGAACCAGACATATAATCTGCATCTTTCTCACCGGTGTCCGTTGGTTTCTTTTTCTTTTTCTTTGTGTTGTCACTCTGTACTAGACTTGTCAAAGAGTTAGCAATATTTTTCACTCCCAAAGCTTTTAATCTCTGTTGGTTTTCTTGAATATTTTTCCTTCTGGACATTTCATAATCATTCGTATTTCTCGTGGTGACTTGGCGTTGCATCCTGTTATTTTCCATTACATGTGCACAAAACAAATAAAATTATTATGAGATTGCAAAGAACAATAGTCATTTGAGAACAACAAAACTGAAATCAAATCACTATCTGTTACATGTTACAGAATGAAATACATTATCTACAAACAAAAATAGACGCAAATCCTTCGGTTACATGTCACAGAATGAAATACATTAGCTATAAACTGATATCAAATCACTATCACTATCACTACCCAAATCCTTTGACCCAACTTTACACACGTATATCAACATTCATTTAAATTAAACAGGCCAACTAAAATACAACTTGTACCATATCTCAAATAAGCAGCACTTATGATCACATATGAGACTCATCAAACACACACTTAAGACTCATACCCGAACACAACTTGTACCCGAACCCACCATTTCACACACTTATGATCACTTATGAGGTCAACCAAACACATACCCGAACCCACAAATAAGCAGCACAAATAAGCAGCACTTATGATCACTTATGAGGTCACTTATGAGGTCAACCAAACAATGATAATACCAACCACATACCCGAACCCACCATTTCACACACTTAAGACTCATCACTAACAATGTATAACAATAACAATGTATAACAATGATAATACCAATAATAATAACAATAACAATAACAATAATAATAATAATAATAATAATAATAATAATAATAATAATAATAATAATAATAATAATAATAATAATAATAATAATAATAATAATAATAATAATAATAACAATAATAATAATAATAATAATAATAATAATAATAATAATAATAACAACAATAATAATAACAATAAGAAAGGTTTCCATTACCTGTTGAGTCAGATCTTCAATCAAAAGTGAAAACCCACAATCTTGTTTTGCAGCCCACGTACTAGAACCCTAAAACGAAATTGAGATTTTAACCGTATGTGAAAAACGATTTCCATTAATAAAATCGAATCAAATACTTGATTTCCGAAAAGATATGCTTGATTTTCGCAGCGCCAAAACATTATTATTAATCCGAATTTTTCCCCAAAATTTTAAGCGGGTTTATGAACGTGGGTGGGTAAGTTTTCCACAAAATTTTGATATACTAGTGTATTTTATGAAATGTGTTTATATTTATTAAGCCTAAATTTTAAGCGGGTTTATAATTAAATTAATTAATAGTAGATTTATTGTATTTGAAATGTATATGAAATAATTAATGTTTTATGACTTATGTATCAAGTGTCCTATTATGGTGTATTGTAATAAAACCATAATGAATATGCATCCTTTAAGGGTCCTATTAAGTTTTGTTATAATAAAACTTTTGCAAATAATCGTTTTAAAAAAATGATGTTATATGACTCAAAAATGAAATGTCCTATTATGGTGTACAATAATAAAACCATTGTACATAAGCGTCCTATAAAGGTTAACGTTATAATACCCACGTGTCAAAGGTCCTATTAAATTTTGCTATAATAAAACTTTTTGTGAATAAGCGTTTTAACTAACTGATGTCTTATGACTCAAAACTCAAGTGTCCTATTATGTCTTATTAGGTTATGTCATAATAGGACATCTAGTGATCAAGTGTCGTATTACACTATCACATAATGGGACACCAACAACTAAATGTCTTATAAAGTAATTTATTAGGATCCATATTTTAAGCGTCCTATTAAGGTTATGTCATAATAGGACATCTAGTGATCAAGTGTCGTATTACACTATCACATAATGGGACACCAACAACTAAATGTCTTATAAAGTAATTTATTAGGATCCATATTTTAAGCGTCCTATTAAGGTATATGATAATAGGACATCTAGTGATCAAGTGTCGTATTACACTATCACATAATGGGACACCAACAACTAAATGTCTTATAAAGTAATTTATTAGGATCCATATTTTAAGCGTCCTATTAAGGTATATGATAATAGGACCCCAAATCATCGACCATCCTATTATATAACTTTTTAGGACATTGCCTAAGTAGCAAATATTTAAAAAGGACCCTAAATGCTCATATGTCCTATTAAACAGTTTTTTAGGACTCCATTATCATAGCGTCCCACACAAAGGGTCCTAAAAAGCCACTTTTGTTGTAGTGTGTGAATTAAAAACTTCCATTGAGGACAGAGAAGACATTTGTAAAATTTTAAACCTTCAACTTTCTTCTCATACCCCATGTTTTTAAGTTCTTCAAAAATTATAGAATTTTCAAGACATACTATTTCCTCATCATCTGCAAAGTGAAGAGCTTCTCTTACAGATGATTCAGAAATAAGTATCTTGTGGCCATCTACCTGAGCCTTTAACTGTTCTTCCCCATTTGTAGTTATGGTCTTAATAGTAGACCAAAACGGATCATTGTAGGAAACATATATAGTTGGTTTTTCTGTTAATGCATACCTAATGTGAGAACCATTAAGGAAATCAATTACCTTAGCAAATCCATCAGCTTCTTTAGGATTTTGAAGAAAAGTGATTTGATTGTGACTATTAGAAAAGATTCTTGTCGACATTTGTGAATTAGGGTTTTGATTTGGGGCTTTTAAAATCAGATGTTAAGAATTGTGTTAGGGTTAAAATTAGAGTAATTTGTGAGTGCGTAAAGCCAATTATGAGATCGAATTAGGTTTTTAAGCCGTTCGGATCGAATTAGGTTTTAATTGGTGCCAAATTTACATAACCGTCCCTGCACTTTTAAAACGAGCAGTAGAATCCCAGCACTTACAAAGCGAGCAGTAGTATCCTAACAGTAGAAGGTTTTGCCTAGCAACAGAAACTTTGTAACTAGTAGTAGAATATCTGCTGAACTTTCCAAACACCTTTTTCTCTGCAAACAAGCATTCCCCTTTGACTTTTCCTGCAAAAGATTAGTCCAAAACCACAAAAAACACAATAAAGAATATGCAACAATAATCACAATACCCAGTTATACAATAATCACAATACCCAGTTATACTTAGCATTTGTATAAGCAACAAGCAGCAGAAATAAATATAACTAGCAACACATATCATAGCAAGCAGCAGAAACAACTTATTGACTAATAACAGTACAAATCCTTACAAAACATTACAAGAACACAAAGAGATAAGAATTTTCAAAGATTTATCATTCCAATACAAGCAATTAAGAATTGAAATTTACCCACATCAAAACCTTTTTTGAGAAAATCTGCAACATTATTGTCAGTATGGATTTTAAAAATTTGAATGAATTTCTTCTCAAAACAATCTTTTATAAAATGATGTCTTATCTCAATATGTTTTGTTTTAGAATGAAAAACAAGATTTTTAATAATACACATTGTACTGTTATTATCAATATAAATTTTGGTGTGCATAAAGTTATACCCATAGTCCAGTAATTGATTCTGAATCCAAAGTACTTGATCACAGCAACTTGAAATAGCTACATACTCTGCTTCAGTTGTAGAATTTGCCACCACAGTTTGTTTCTTGCATTGCCATGAAATCAACCTATGTCCAAGATATTGACATCCTATAGTTGTTGATTTCCTGTCTAAACATGCTCCAGCATAATCACTATCTGAGTATGCCACCAGATCAAAAGGTGAATCTTTTGGATACCAAAGGACCAACCTAGGTTGACTCCTTAAGTACCTAAAAATTCTCTTTACAGCATTCAAGTGTGATACTTTAGGGGAAACTTGAAATCTGGCACAGGCACACACAACAAACATAATATCTGGCCTGGAAGCTGTAAGATACATCAATGAACCAATCATTGATCTGTATAAATAGACATCAACTTCTTCACCATCTTCATCTTTGACTAGAGGCTTGTTGGACTCTATGGTTGTTTTAGCAGGCTTTACATCAAAAAATCCTAACTTCTTCAAGATATCAGTCACATACTTATCTTGACTGATAAATATGCCATCATCCATTTGTTTGACCTGAAGCCCTAAAAAGAATGTGAGTTCACCCATAGAACTCATCTGAAACCTGTTATGCATTAGCTTCTCAAAATCATCACATAACACCTTGTTAGTTGACCCAAAAATGATATCATCAACATACACTTGCACCAATAAGATATCCTTTTTGTCTCTTTTGATAAACAAAGTCTTGTCAATTCTTCCTCTACTGAAGCCATTGTTCAACAAGTACTTTGATAAGGTGTCATACCAAGCTCTAGGAGCTTGATGCAATCCATATAATGCTTTCTTCACCTTGTAAACTATATCAGGATAATCAGGATCTTCAAAACCAGGTGGTTGTGAGACATAGACTTCTTCATCAATTTTCCCATATAACAAAGCACTCTTTATATCCATTTGATACACTGTGAAGTTCTTATATGAAGCATAAGCCAAGAATAATCTAATAGCTTCTATCCTTGCAACAGGTGCAAACACTTCATCATAATCAATACCTTCTTCTTGAGTGTATCCTTGAGCCACTAATCTTGCTTTGTTCTTGATCACAATGCCTCTTTCATCCCTTTTTCATCTAAAGACCCACTTTGTACCAATTGCCTTTTTCCTATTAGGCAAATCAACCAAGGTCCACACTTCTTGAAGCTTAAACTGCAACAACTCTTCTTGCATAGCTTTTACCCAACTTTCATCTTGTAATGCTTTATAAGCATTCTTGGGTTCCACTTGTGACAGAAAACAAGCAAACATGCAATTCTGAAGGTCTTTGTGGCTATTTCTTTGATGAAGAGATTGAGCAAAGAAACCTTGTTCCTTCAAGTCCTTAACCATACTCCTTGTTTGAATAGCAGACTTTGGCTCTCTAAGTATCTGTTCCTTTGGATGATTCTTGTGAACTCTGGTGGTTGGATTAGGACTGACAGGTATTGCATTCTCCGTATTGGTTAAGTCAGCCTCTGCACCAAACCCATCCAAAGCTTCATCATCAGTATCTTCATAGACATTAATCAAACAAGGCATATTAGGATCATCTTCCATCCTTTTCAACAGTAGAAACTTTTGGTGTAGTAGTAGAAACACCAGGTTTAGCAGTAGTAACTTTGGGCTTAGCAGTAGGAACAGAGTTACTGCTGCCAATGTTATTTCCATCCTTTTCAACACTTGCAGATTCATTATTCTGCACATCAACAACAATTTGTGGTCCTTCATTAACCAATTTTCCAGCATCAAAAAGTTTATCCCCACCTTCTGTATCTCCTTTTGGTACTTCATGAACAATATCATCTTCTTGTGAACTCTTTCTCTCTTTCTCTTTGGCTATGAAAGTTGGATCAAGCTTCTATATTTTAATTAAAATAAAGTCCTTTACAGATTCATTCACCTTAGCTTGTGTACCTGCATTAGAATCAGCTTTTGTACCTACAAACTTATTAGTTGTACCTGCAATCACTGGCTCATAATTCATGCTTTTGGTTAGTGAATCAATATCAAACAGCCAGTCAGGGACACTTCCTGCAACATTAGTTGTGGTTTCACTAAACCTAACATGTAGGTTTTCTTCCACATGTCTAGTTCTTTTATTGAATACCCTAAAAGCTTTACTATTGGTAGAGTATCCAACAAAGAATCCTTCATCAGCCTTCTCATCAAACTTGCCTAGGTGATCAATGGTATTCAAGACAGTAACAGGACACCCAAATGGTTTTAAGAAATCTATCATAGGTTTCCTACCATGTAACAGTTCATAGGGGGTCTTGTTATGAGGCTTAACAACTTTACTCCTATTTTGCACAAAACAAGCAATGTTGACTGCTTCAGCCCAAAAAGTAGTAGGTAATTTTGATTCAGACAACATAGTCCTTGCAGCCTCAATAAGTGTCCTATTCCTCCTCTCAGCAACACCATTTTGTTGAGGAGTTCTAGCTACACTAAACTGTCTTAAAATACCTTTTTCCACACAAAACTGGTTCATAACACTATTCTTAAACTCAGTTCCATTGTCACATCTTATCACCCTAACTTTATGATTTACTAGGTTTTCAACTCTTGTTATAAAAGCCTTAAGAATGCTAGAAGTTTCATCCTTAGTTGCTAAAAAGAAAACCCAAGTGAATCTACTATAGTCATCTATGACAACTAGGCAGTACATCTTCTTGTTCAAACTTTTCACATATGTTGGCCCAAACAAATCCATATGCAATATATATAAAGGCTCAGAAATAGTGTTCACAGCTTTGGACTTACAAGAAGCTCTGTGTTGTTTTTCCATCTGACAAGCAACACAGGTTTCAAGATTTTCAAAAACTTTTGAAGGTAAACCTCTCACAAGGTTTCCCTTAACCAATTTATTAATAGTTTTGAAATTTAAATGGCTAAGGCTTCTATGCCAAAGTTTGGATTAATCATTTGTGGCCTTTGCAAATAGGCAAGTTAAAGCTCTTTTGGGAACTATGTTCTTTATGTCAACACTATATATGTTGTCTGTTCTAGGGACTTTAAGTAGCATAAATTTATCATCAGGCAACTTAAAATCAGGAGATAAGACAAGACATTCAGTATTAGTAAAAAGAACAAAGTTCTTTTTGTCACACATTTGTGAGACACTAAAAAGGTTGAACTTAAGCTCTTTTACAAAGTACACTTTTTCAAAATCCAATTTTCCTAATCTTATTGTACCTTTACCAATGATTTTACCTCCTTCAGGATCATTACCAAAGGCAACATAGCCACCATCAATAGCTTCAAAATCTTCAAGGTTGGACATGTCTCCTGTCATGTATCTAGAGCATCCACTTTCAAATATGCATTTATCCTTTAATTCCTCTTGTAGATTGCCCTGTACATAAAGTAAGAGAATCAGTTTCTCTTGGGGACCCAAGCCATTACTGACTTGGATCTGCCTTGTGCATCAACATAGTTAAATCTTTTTAAATCCATTGATGCACTGCTGTTCCTGGAAACATGATCTAAAACCTTTATTTTTGGTTTCCAGACCCAGCAAGCTGAGGCCTTTACAGCATAAAATTGGTTGCCCAAAATAGTATTTGTTATCACTTTTGACTCGGCAGTAGAAACTGCTTTTGCCTTAGCAGTAGAAACATTTGTATTATTTTGAAAAGGCCTTTGTGGTGGAGCAGTAGTAATTGACCTAGTTGCACTAGATCTCATCAATACTGCCCTTGGAACCATGTTTTTGTTAGCATGAGGGTGAGTCTTTTTAGAAAAGTTTTTGTGGTTCACCCTTCTGTTTTGGTTCCAAACTGGTTTTTGGTAGTAAAAACATGTTTCTTGTAAATGCTCAAAACTACCACAATGATAAGAAGCCTTTTTAAATAACTAAAAATCACTACCTAACTTTTGAGAAATTAGGTTGTTCTTGTTTCTTTGATTACCTCTAGGCCTATTATAGCTTCTTCTAGGTTGTTCTCTAGGTTCCTCATTATATTCAACTATCTTCCTAGAGATCTTGTCACCAAACAAAGGTTTCACAAACTTAACCTGTTTAACCTTTGTTTCAACTGTTTTAGGAATTTCTTCCTTTTTATCCATTGGTGTTGACTCAACCTGTTCCTCATCACTATCTGACATCCAATCTTCAATAATTGGAGCATCAGAAAACAACTTTTCTACCTTAGGTATTTCTTTATTAGCCTCACTAGATTCACCTACAAGTTTGCAATCAAGTTCAGTTATAAAAGAAAATTCTTTCTTAGGGGGTGCAAAGGCACTCTTAACTGGAGGGGCTACATCATTATATCTTATTCCACTACCTCTCCTCATTAACTGACTCTCAATAGACTTATTCACAAGATCAGATGCAAATTGCTGTTTCTTAACTCTAACTACATGTTTTTCTTTTTTAGCCAAAGCTGCATCTTTTTCTTGTTCAGCCTCTTCTAGCTTTTTATTAAGAATGTTAATCTCACTCTTTTTTAAAAAAAGCTCTTGTTCTAGAATATTAATCCTATCAACATATTCTAGCTCATTCTGTTTGAGAAAGTCAAGTTTTTCTTCAACAGATTTCAGACCAAATTTATAACCTAAGTTATCTAGTTTTAACTTTTCAACTTATGCTCTTAAACTTTCATTCCTAGATTTAAGCTCTTCCACAGTATCTAAACAAGATTTGAATGAACAAATAGAATCATTAAATACCTCTGAATCAGAACCAGATGATGAATAAGCCATAAGAGCAAAGTTGTGTCCTTTGGGTCCTTCTTTTGCCATAAAAGCAAAGTTGGGTCCTTCCTCAGCCTGATCACTCCAATCATAGTCTCCCAAACCATCACAAGACACCAAAGCTAGGTTTTGTGCACCAGAGGATGAACTAGATGACCATTTCACTTCATATTCATACACTTTCAGGTTGTTGTACAAATCATCTAAACTCATTGTTTCAAAATCACCTTTGTTTCTCCACACCACTGTGTGCATACTCCATTCAGATGACAAACTTCTCAGAAACTTAAGATTGATAACTTCTTGAGGAAATGGATACTTCATAAGTTCTAATTGACTTATAAGCTTCTGAAGTCTGTCATATGTAGCATTAATATTTTTAGAACTTGAGGCAACAAAGTTCTCAAATTGATGCTTCAGTAGATTTTTCCTTGACTTCTTAGTAGCCTCATGTTAGGAATTCTGGGAAATAATAGATTTCTCATTGCTGCTGGTAGTGTAAGCTGGTTCCTGCCGATAGTGTGCGGTTCCTGCTGAAGTTCATTGCTGCTGGTAGTTTATTTTTGTTTCTGCTGGTAGTAATCCTTACTACGGGTATTAGTAATTGTTATCCCATAAGTTTAGAATGTTTGTTAGATTTATTTTTAGAAGAGATTGATGTATATCTCTTCAAAAGTTTTCTTGTATGACGGGTTAGGGTTAGGACTTCTTGTTAATAGTTCCTAAACTGATCCATAGAGGATCAAAACCTTGTTAGTTACTTTCTTCTTTATATTCTTGTATTTAGTTTCCGCATAGACACAAGTTTTACACCTAGAGATTCTCCTAAGCTGTTTGTGTTTACATAAACGGTTTAACCAAGCTCAATCAAGCTAGAAGCACTCGATCCTACAAGTGGTATCAGAGCGGGTGGCACTGGATATCTAGGGATTTACAAGGTTTTTGATTGTCAAAGAGGAGCAGTTTTGGAGCAGATGTTTCAAACAGAGGCAGATCTTGAAAAAGTTTAAAGTCGACAGCAGCAGATCTAATAAATATTGAGGCGACTGATTAAGGTGCAGTGATTGGATGAATAATTTTTACCTCGTACAGATCAGTGTGGGAATTAATGCTATTTTGATTCTGCTGCTACATTAATTTTTGAGCTACTGCACTATATTGTTTCCACTGCTAGCGTTATATGATTCTGCTGGTAACACCATTTCTGCTGGTAATATTGTTTCTGCTGCTCTTCGTAAAAAAAGGATTCTGCTGCTCTTCGTAAAAAAAAAAAATATATATATATATAATCGATTCCTGTTGGTTGCTTTTGTTTCTGCTGGTTGGTTCCTACTGGTAGTTGTTTGGTTTCTGCTGATCGGTTCCTGCCGGTGGATTCAGTTTGTGCTGGTTTCAATATATTTTATTTCGTTATATATAATATAGTAGGTCCTCAGACGCCCTTGGATCTTGGACGATGTGATGCTTATGGCTTGGTTACTTTTATTTGGTTTGGTGTTTACGAGCTGTTTAGTACCTAACGTAATGATGTCATGGAAGGTCCGGGACTACACGCATTATTATAGGGTTTGATCTGGGATCAAATGGTCGGTTATGGTGAGGAAGGTCCGGGACCCCAAGACCCATAACTGAAGTGTAATAAACATATCTTGTTCGCACTAAATCAGATTAGGATTTTGTCAAGACATTGGTTGCATGGTTTGTTTTGGATATTCAGTTCATGGGATAATTCTTAATTAGAACAGTTACACGCGCTTTACAAATATTTTGGGGGGCATATGATACCATACAGTTCATGATATGATTACACAAAATTAGTAATCATAAGCATTGAGTGGTTTTTGGTTGATCCGTCTGCGCTCACTGAGACTATCGGCCATTGCATGTGATCGCCATACATATATTGACTACAAGAATTATCCAAAGACATTTTATTATATGATGTCTTTCGCACTGAATGAAGAGATGGTCTGTGCCACTGAGTTCATGATTCAAGAAGATGGTTCGTATACTTTTAAGGGGAAGCTTATTGTTCAAAAATACTTAACCATCTACATGCATCACTTGAGGGGAAGCGTTTACGAGATGCACAAGACCCCTATTGGATGATTACAAAAAGGGGAAGAAGATTTATGATGTGCAGCTTATTATTTGTGATGACATGTTTTAGCATTGTTTCTTCATGCTGATTGTTTTGTAATATCAAATAGGGGAAGATTGTTGGGAATTACAGATTTGATGATTACAAAACCCACGAGCACGAATGAAGAAACAAGAAACAATAGGGACCTAATATGTAATAGTTAGATAGCTTTCTTAGTAAGCTAGGGTTTTTGTAACCTCCCTCTATTAAATAAAGAGGGTAGGCGTCTAGGGTTACAAGTAACTCATTTATTCAATTAATAGAAATTGTCTCTTCAATGAGAGTCGATTAAACGTGTTTAAGCGTTCTTAGTAGTAGTAGGTTTAATTTATGTTTAATAAAGAAAAACCTTGTTGGAAACTTTGATTGTTCTTATTATTATTCCGCTGCGTATGCAATCAACGTTTCTATAATCCTAGATGGGCTTGATTATGGTTTTACAATAGACATTGCTGACTTGAGCCTGCCTAGCGGATCAATAAGTATTAAACCATGGAGATTGATGAGATCCACCATTGTTCTTGGACCCCATTCTCATATATTGGTGATTGTTTCTCCAAGAACAACCTGCTGAGGACTTAACAGCAGTTTCCCATCTTGCCCCTCCCATGTGCATGGTGTCAAAATAAGCAGGCCTCATATCATTTTGAAAGTAAGTGCTAGTAGGTCTGTTGAAAGTAAGTGCTAATATGCTGACCAGTCAAGTTTGCCTTACCAGTAGCAATATGCTTACCAGCAGGAATGGACTTGCCAGCAGCAACAGGCTTAGCAGCAGGAACTGGCTTACCAGTAGCAACCGGCTTACCAGCAGGAACTGGCTTACCAACAGCAACAGAAGCTCTACAAGAGTTTATTCTTGCTGCTTGTGGAATATATGGGGGAATATTATTGACATTGCTCCACACAAACCTATTTTGACAACCATATATACCCATCTTTTTCTCATAAAAGTCACAATCTTTAATAAGATGATCATAACTACGACACACAAAGCAAGATTTCTTTTTAGAAGTAAAGATGTAGGCATTGTTGATAGTGGATGTTCCAGGAGTATGACAGGAAATTTAGAGAGACTGCATGACTTTGTGCCCTTAAATGGAGGTTCTGTGACATTTGGAGGAGGAGATGGCAAAATTACTGGGAAGGGAACTATCAAAACAACCAAGATGGACTTTGAAGATGTGCTTTATGTGAAGGAACTCCAAAACTTTAATTTGTTCTCTATCTCACAAATTTTTGACAAGAAAAACAGTGTTCTCTTCACTGAGACTGATTGCTTTGTGTTTTCCAAAGACTCCAAGTTGCCTGATGAAAGTCAGGTTGAACTTAAAGTTCCAAGGACTTACAACCTTTACAGTTTCAATCTAAGTGATGTTCAACCTGAGGGTTCACTTGCTTGTTTGGTGGCAAAAGCTTATGTGGATGAATCTAATAAATGGCATAGAAGAATGGCTCATGTGAATTTCAAGACCATTAACAAGCTAGCTAAGAATGGTTTGGTCCAAGGGCTCCCTCTCAAGACCTTCTCCAATGAACACAATTGTGTTGCATGCATAAAAGGAAAGCAACTCAAAGCTTCATACAAGGCTATCACAGCTGTGAGCACCATCACTGAGCCTCTGCAGCTTCTTCATATGGATCTCTTTGGTCCTACTTCTATCAGAAGTATTGACCAGAAGTACTACTGCCTGGTAATTACAGATGATTTTAGCAGGTTTTCTTGGACTTTCTTTTTGGTACTAAAGATGAAACTTATCCAGTTATTAGGGACTTTATTACCTTAATAGAAAATCAGCAAAGTAAAAAGGTTAACTCAATAAGGTGTGATAATGGAACAGAGTTTAAGAATTCAAATCTAATTGAACTCTGTGGGAGTAAGGGGATAAAAAGGGACTATAGTAATGCCAGAACCCCACAACAAAATGGGGTTGCAGAAAGGAAAAATTGAACCCTTATAGAAGCAGCTAGGTCTATGTTAGCTGACTCTAAGATGCCCACTATGTTTTGGACTGAAGCAGTCTGCACTGCTTGTTATGTGCTGAATAGGGTATCCATTACTAATCCTCATAATAAAACACCTTATGAGCTTTTGTCTGGGAAAGTTCCAAACATTAGCTATCTTAAACCCTTTGGATGTCATGTCACTATATTGAACACTAGTGATCATCTAGGCAAGTTTGATGAGAAGGCTGATGAGGGGTTTATTGTTGGGTATTCTGCTCATAGTAAAGCCTATAGGGTATATAATCTGTCTACTAAGAGGATAGAAGAGACTCTCAACTTAAGATATCTTGAGGATAAACCTAATTTGCAGGGTGCAGGTCCAGAGTGGTTCTTTGACCTAGATTATCTGACAGATACCTTAGGTTATACTAGATTCAAAGCAAATCAATCTGTTGGTACACATGTTTCTCAAACTAACAATGCAGATACCTCAGATGATGATTCTGATGCAGAGAGTGATGAACGACCTATAGTTGTTCCTTCTTTTCCCTCTAACAACATTGCAGGTTCAGAGCTCAAAGATACTTCTGATATGGCTGGAAGTGATTCAAGTTTTGTAGAAGATCTTGCTAGGCTTCAAAGACAAGAGTATAATGCCAAGAAAGCTGCTGAAATGTTTGGTTCTGGGTCTTCTAAAGAGACAGAGGAGATTCTGAGAAATGCTGAAGCTGAAGTTAGAAGGCAACTGAATTCTGCTGGTGGTATTCCTATTCCTGCTGCTACCAATTCTGCTAGTAGTGCATCAATTCTAGCTGGTCTTTCTAATGATTCTGCTGATGTCTCCACTCCTGGTATTCCTGTGTCTACTTCACCTGTTGACTCACTGGGTATTGATAGCTCCCCTGAAAGATTTCCACTCCCTTCTGACCTTGGAAATTCATTCTCTTCAAGAGATAAGCTGGAAGATCCTCATCATCAATCCAGAACTGGCATTTTCACTTCTTCCTCATATGATGATGTTAGAAACACGTTTTAATTAAATACAAGTCTTGTTCATTTATAATATATGTTGCACGTATGGACTATTAAGTTTGTAATTTTGGACCGGTCCATTAGTAGTCCATGGACCGGTCACATTATCTAGTTTATTCTTATCACATGTAAGGGAATATTCCTAGAATAATTCCCCTCCCATTGCCTATAAATAGAAGGCATGGGATTCATTCTTCATACGTAGCTTAATATAGTAGTAGATCGTGTGCCTATTTGTCCTATCGAGTGTGTGTTTGAGATTTATACGTGACCTACAAGTGGTATCATACGCCAAGGGATAATTAGGATCGTGTGTTTGAATCATTAGTAGTGTTAATTACGTTGGTTTTATAGTTATCGAAAAGTTTTGTTCACATCTTAACGTGCAAACTCTCGTTTTTGTTGAAAATAGCTTTGATTTCGTCAAAATTTCACTAATCTTCATCGTTTTTCATATTTTTCTACGTTAAAAAGCTTAATCTTCATTAAATCTTTTGATTACTAATCGTTTAAGGTCAAAAACAATCGAGTTTATTGGTTATTTAGACGATTTGGTGTAATCCGTATTATTAGCGTATTGGAAAAGTTGATGAAAAGTGATAATTTTGGTTTCTGAGTGAACTTCGACAAGTTAGGGTTTCATCGCATTTGAAGGGTTTATCGCAGTTGGCAATCAAGATAACTAAGGGTTTTATCGCAGTTCGAATCAAGAAAGATTAGGGTTTCATCGCATTTGGGAGATCTTCAATTATCGCATTTGGGACTCAGTATTGGACTTTCTTGTATTAGAAAGTAGTAATACTTCGACTTGGTTGCTTCTCTTCTCTTGTACAAGAGTTGAGAATTTATCGAACTTGGATTTGTGATAAATTTATCGCACTTGCCATAAATCATCGCAGTTTGATATATTATCTTATCGCTGTTGGATATTTTATCGCAGTTTGCTATAAATTATCGCACTTTAAGATAACATATTTAAATTGTCATTATTTATCGCACTTGATAGTTTTATCGCATTTTCTACTTTCGTTATCGCTATTGAAGGTTATCGCACTTGGTGAACTGATCTTATCGCACTTGGTGAACTGTCATTATCGCACTTGGTTATCGCACTTGGTGAACTGTCTTATCGCATTTGGTGAACAGTACTTTATCGCATTTGGCAAAAATCATTAGATTTCTAAACCAACTTAACTTACATCATCAACACATATCTTAATTATCTTAAAAGATCCAGATATGTCTCAACCACCTCATTTCAATTACTACTACCAGCTACAGCAACATTGTAGGGTATTCACAATGCAAGAAACACTAGTTTGAGGCTTGGTTATGGATCGATTGAACAAGAAGCTAGAGAGAGGTAGGAGAGTTAGGGAGCCTTTGTAGAGAGAGAAATAAGATGATATTAGATTAACATGAAAGGTCCAACCCTTCCCATGGGTGGGAAGGGAGTATTTATAGTATTACATAATATGTCCCTAGTGGACTGTGGAGCGAGCTGACAGAGGGTAAAGACCCGACCCACTCCACAATACTAATTAATAACTAAACTACTAATAATATTACTGATAATCCTACGAGCTATGATGATCTAATAAGTACTCAGGGTGACCGAGTCTTCAGCTGAATATTCATATTCCTAACAATCTCCCCCTAAGGGAGGTCACCCCAGAAGTAATGCTCTGAAATTCAGTACTTTTTCCTTGGATCTTGACATCATAGCTCGTAACCCTTGATTCTTCAATATCATAGATCATTGTGCAAACATAAGTGATCAGAAGATGACTTCTCTTCTGTCTTGGATGACCTTTGAGTAATCTTTGAAAGTATCATCCCTCTTGAGTCTCCAAGTTATCTTACAGTAGTACGACTCCATGTGATGACATGTACTTCGAGCCGACATGCTCACACGATATGGTGTCATGATCTTCAGCATCAGAGTTAGCAGAAGCTGTGTTGAAGGTCTTTTAGGTTGATCATGACTTCTTTGATGATGATGTGGTGTGAGCATGTGGTGATGGATTGGCATCTTTTCTGCAACCAGCTACAACAGCAACCAGCTACAGCATTCCACAGCTACAATCGCCAGAAGTTCCTGCATACGACAGTTAGCAATAATTCGACCGGTACTTACAAGTTTGGACTTCGAGATAGTCAACAGCATAATGTGAAAACTCTCTCTAATCCTTACCAAGACCGTTCCTAATCGAAAACCCACAGAGGGCTTTTTAAGATTTTACCGTAGTAAATCAACGATTAGGTGAGTCGCTGGAGATCACTCCACGACTGTAGACCGGTTGAAACCGTCGCGACCACTAAGCGTAATCCACGAGGAATTACCGAAGTGACCTGCTTTCAGGGCTGCTTGATGTTGACCCTGGCAGGAATTTCCATTCAATCATTGAGAATTACATTTGTAAATTCTCTCATAAATGTTCTGGCAGATTGCTAAGATCTGCGTAGGACTCTTAAGTTTACAACTGGTGTCCTTAATGATGAACAACCAGAGTAGAAATTATCCGTGTTCCTATGAGATCTTATTGTGAATCTCTTGGCTCTAGACTCAATTGTGCGTTTTGATTTGGTGATCGGAGGCTGGAGAGAACTGCCACCTTTTCAATATCATCTGACTCGGAGTGAGAAAGACGATAGGAATGTATTGAAACTCCTGACAAATGAAACAAGAATCCTTTGAGGGACCTTGAGTGGCTAGGGAGGGTTGTGCAGCGTATCACTGGGTCCATGATACTTTGTCTTCAATGCCAGCAATCAACTAAGTGATTCTGACAGCATATGTATTGACCCGGTTTCTGCCTAAGTTGTAAGGAGGGCTATTTCTTTTCACCCTTTATCTTTACAATTCTTTTTCATTCTTCAACCCCTTCAGTGCTTACCGAGACTTCATAACTAGCACCTTGTTGGGTTTGTTCCAGTACTAGCTCCATCTCAGTCGGCACTTTTCCCTTATCCACTTTTCTCCTTTTTAATCATACCTAAGGACTTCTACACTAACTAGTGGATTGTCCGTGGGTAGATCCCTCCGGCTCTGGCGGGATCGTGGGAACTTGAGCCTAACCTAACCATCCTTATAACTCCATGCATTAATTAAAGTGGTCGGTCTTTGGTGTACTTCCACGATTGCCATAAACCAAATCTTTGAAAAAATCTCTCAAAGTGTTCATGATTCTGAAACACATTTTTGCAAACACTTGAGAGTTTTATATTTTTTTCAAATGCTCCCCCTCAACATGTGCTTGGTTGATTGTTTTATAAATTTGCACATGTTAGGTAGAGCTCGCACTTTTTGAATTGATCCACTTTCAGTGAACATGACCGATTCGAGACACGCTTACATCACTAGTTAGACTAGCTTGAAATTATTACCCGGCCTGGTCAAGTCCACAGAAAGTTTCTCGAAATGGTACACTCTACTCAGATACATCTTTTTCGAGACACGCTTACATCACTGGTTAGACCAGCTTGAAATTATTACCCGGCCAAGACGAATCCTTTCGATTGATGACAGTTCAAGTTTCGTCAATTCATTGGTTAATTCTGAGTCACGGTCACATGAGATGCCAAATCCTTTGTTTTGTTAAAAACATTTGCTCCCCCTCAATATGTGCATTGATATAAGAAAGATTTTCGCACATGTGGAAGAGCTTGCGATTATGACCAAAATATTTTGCTCCCCCTCAATATGTGCCTTGATATACAAAATGGTTTAGCACATACGGGAGAGCATACATTAATTTCCAAATCATCACATTTTATCAGAATTTTCTATTTAAATCACATTCTCTCCCCCGATCAAAAATTTCAAACCATTTGAGATTTGTGATCTCAATTGATTTAAATACATTTAGAAAAATTTGGGAGAATATGTGGTCAGGTTTTAAATGTATTCTGATTTTGGAGCATACTATGCTCCCCTTGAAACAGCGAGAGAGTGTCACTCTGATGTTTGCACAAATTTGGCAAGGTGTCGGAAATTTGAACAAATATGCTCCCCCTCAATTAATGACCCGTTTTCCATTAAAAGAGCTGTAGTCATTCAATTGAGCGACGGATATTTGTGAAAATTTAGTTCAATTTACCACCTTGTGTAACATCAAGACTCTCTTGAAGGATCAAACAAGATAGAGAATCTTGATGAAAAGAAGACTTCTCTTCTTATATACGAAGTGATGCACTGAAACGTACATTAAGTTGGGGAAACATGGATATAAAGTAATCCATGCCCAGGTGAACATCACCCGGTTGGAGGAACAGTGTCTTATTGGAGACATGCTTTCCCCATTGTACAGCTCGGGTTGCAGTATGATGTAACTGCAAGCCATTTAGACATGTTTTAACTGATTAGTATAACTTCTGCTCGAGCTTCATTTAAGAATCCGTGCCATTGTTGAATGACATTTCTAGATCCGTAAATGTTATCGATAAACAGAAGACATGCCTAGGTAGGACTATTTTTGATATTTTCTGATTTTTCGATTTTTATGGTTTTTATAGATTTTATATTTTTGTATTTTTCTTTTTGATTTAAGATATGTACAACTATGTACAAGGATATAAGAAGACAATCCTTTACTCCTCCTTTTCTTCCTGAAGACACTTGAGGGTTTCAAGAGTCATGCTTTTCATGCCAAGGCGTGGGAGAATAAACTGAAACCTTTCTCTTAGGAGGGCCTTGGTGAAGATGTCAGCTAACTGAAACTCTGTCCTCACGAAGTATAGTTCCACAATTCCTTTTTCCACTTGTTCCCTGATGAAGTGATGCCTGATGTCGATGTGTTTTGACCTGGAGTGCTGAACATTGTTACAACAAAGAGCAATGGCGCTTTTGTTGTCACAATATAGGGGAATTTTGTTGTATGAGAATCCATAGTCCGAAAGCTGTGATCGCATCCAAAGGATTTGTGCACAGCAAGCAGACATAGCAATGTACTCAGCTTCAGTAGATGATATGGAAGTACTCATCTGCTTCTTAGAAGACCAACTAACCAACTTTTCCCCTAAAAACTGAGCTCCTCCTGAAGTACTTCGACGAGTGTCTTGACATCCCGCATGATCAGCATCCGCGTAAGCCGTTAACTCCATTGCAGTGTCCTTAGGATACCAGAGACCCATATGAACCGTGCCTTGTAGATATCAGAAGATCCTTTTCACTGCTTCAACATGCTTCTTGGTTGGTCTGGATTGATACCGAGCACACATACACACAGCAAACGGAAGATCTGGTCTGCTAGCCGTGATGTACATCAAAGATCCAATCATGCTTCGATACTTTGTTATATCTACTGGAATCCCTGAAGGATCTTCATCTAGCTTTGTTCTATCAACCATGGGAGTGTCAACAGGTTCACTTGAATAGAATCCAAACTTTTTCAAGATCTCGTTGGCGTATTTGGATTGATTAATGAATATGCCTCCGGGACTTTGAGAAACTTGTAATCCTAAGAAGAATGACATTTGTCCCATCATGGACATTTGGAACTTGGAATTCATCTCCTTTGAAAAACTATCACATTCACTAGGATCTGTTGAAGCAAAGATGATATCATCTACATATATCTGAACCAGCAGTAGATGGTTTCTTGACTTCCTGGTGAATAGTGTGGGATCAACAACACCCTTGGAGAATCCGTTCACTAGGAGGAACTTTGACAATGTATCGTACCATGCCCTTGGCGCCTGTTTTAACCCATAAAGAGCCTTCTTCAAGCGGTAAACATGAGTAGGATGTTCAGCATCCACGAATCCTTCAGGTTGACTCACATAAACTTCTTCCTTTAAGTCACCATTCAAGAATGCTGTTTTGACATCCATCTGGTAGACTATCATATTTCGACTAGCAGCATTTGCGAGGAAGATTCTTATGGCTTCAATTCTAGCAACAGGAGCAAACGATTCTTCAAAATCAATGCCCTCTTCTTGTCTGAACCCTTTAGCAACTAGCCGTGCCTTGTTCTTTAACACATCACCATACTCATCAAGCTTCACTTTGAAGATCCACTTTAAAGCAATGATCATTGCAAGCTCTGGAGGAGGCACTAATTCCCATACTTCAAGTCAATCAAATTCATGGATTTCATCCTGCATAGCCTGGAGCCAGCAATCTTTAGTCATTGCTTCTTTGGCATCTTTTGGTTCGACTTTGGACAGTACGGAATTGAAGAAGCACCATAGTGCATCAGTGGCTAGTTGATTACGTGTGGATACTGGACGTGAAGGATTGCCTATGATGTTGTCGATTGGATGATCACTGGTCCATTTCCTGAGATGGTCGTGAGGTTGTGGGTTTTGAACAGACGTAGCAGGGCTGTGTCTTTCAAGTGAGGATGTGTTTGATGAATGTTCAGGAGCAAATATGTTTTCAAAAGGAGCCTCATCAACAGGAGCAAAAGGATTAACTTCCAAAGAATGATTAACTGAAGATTCTTGCATTACTGGAGAAGATTGAGCATTTGATGACGAAGGCGATTGACTGGCAGCTGGAGCATTGTGACTGACTGATACTGAAGCTGTAGGGCCCTCTGAACCTTGTGGGGCTTGAACCTCAGTCATAGGAAGTATAGCAGGTTCACTCGGGATGGTTCCATTCGTTGGCTCAAAGTATTCATCAAACATAGGATCGAATAACTTGTAAAACCCCAAATTTAATATAATCCGGAGTGACTAAAATGCCCTCAAATTTAAATTTTTAAAACTTATGAAAATCATGAAGTAACATCATTGTATCCTAACCTAAAAATAATTTATGTCCTAAGTTATTTAATAAATTAAGTTACAAAATAAAACCTTACATTATGAACAAATGTGCAAAAATAAAATTCCTACAACTACATCCTATGCTAGTCGATTTTTATGTGCTATATCTTTTAAAATTTTCGGCCCAAGTTAATGATGGAGATAATCAAGCATTTATCTTGATTGATAATATGAGAATTTGGTTTGTCGTCATTATGGCTATAATTCTCCTCGAATAAATTATTGGAGCGTGTAGATTTTGGTCTTGATATCACGTGGTCTTTCATTCTTTCACTTTGAGATTACGTATCAACTAATAGTAAATGGCGACAAGCTGCTACTAATTCTTTTATTGTCGGTTGTGGGGTAAGAGTAAATTGTGCATTAATTAATTACCATTCGGGTATTCAATCAATCAGTATTTTTTTTGCATCCTTGATCGCTAGTGTAATCAAGCCCATAACAAAATTTGTCCCTTTCCTTATTAAACAAATCACATACACGGTTCTATACATACTAAATACCGAACATTGTTTAACAAACCCTAAAACCTACAAACACTCCATTCGACTGCTGCTACTTCTTCTTCTTCCTGTTCGGTCCAACACAACAGCAAAGAAGGCCCTTTTGTTGTGATTACTAAGCATGTATTCCTGGTTCATGGTGTGTTCTTAATCGTGGGTTAAGAGGCTGTTTTGAAGGGAGTTATAGTTAGGGTGATCGGCTGGAAATTTGGATGTTCGGTCTTGTGTTCTTCCTCCTATTTCGATCACGCTACGAGGGTAACAATATCATCCTTGTCAATCCACTTTTCTTGTTTGATTCTTTATTTCATTTCTTGTTAATTGTGTCGATTTATACTCATGAAATAAGAGAAAGAACGGACACATAAAATCATGAATTTATACGTCTTTGTAAACTGTTTTGGTTGCGTTTCGTGGACTGTTTCTGTGCCATGTTCCAGCCCCTTTGTCGACCTAAGTTTTGCTACGTAAACAAGCCCTAACAATCGGTCATAATGCATATTTAATGAGGCGTGAGAACATAGAAAACCCTAGGCTGTTGGCTAACGAGAGTACCATGATTTTCATGTAGGAGTTTTGTTGAGTTTTGGTTCGTTAAACCTGAATGGGCTGGGACTGTTTTGCGTGATATCGTGTGAGCATGAAACCTGTTTAAACATGTTGCAAATCATGGTCTTGTGGTGTTGTTTTGTTGGTCATTTGCTGCCTCGCGAGATCCCCTCTTACACCTTTATTTTGGGCTCGCTAAGATCACTTGTGTCCTAGATTTACTTCGCCTTTTTTTTTCCTTGTCTCACTGAGTCTGTGCCGAGAGTAAATTAAGGTTTCGTTTTGGGTTTGCTCGCTGGAAATGTTATACCAAAGAGAAATTGTTTTTGGGTCTCGGTGGGAAAATATTACCAAGGGAAGTTAAGTGTTAAGTCAAATTTGGTTGGAATATGTAATCCGTATATGTTCTTTTCGAGTTCGAGTCGGTTTAGTAGTTTCATCCGAATTTACCTATTTGTTTTGTAATTCTAAGCTTAAAATCTAAATTGACACATTAAACCCTATACTTTGCTAAAATGATATATAAGACCCTAAACTATGGTAATTATCATATTAAGCCTTTAACTCGACTAATTATCATTTGTAAACCACTAAGTTGGCTAATTAATGGATTTTACTCTAAACTTACTAAATAAGGAAACTTTCTAAAAGGTGGAAACTTGCTAATTTTGGAAACCTGCTATAAATGGAAAGTTACTAAAAATGGAAAGCCGACTAAAATAAGAAATCTGACTTGAAGAAGATATTAATAATAAGACGACCATGTATTCGTGTAGATTCGCTGAAGACGGAGTTGTTTCCGATCTTTATACTTCTAGATATGTTTGCACTTGCGGTATAAGGTACAGATACTCTGCCTTTTTCAGTAAGGGTTCTTATATTCTATACATTGATTTTGAGTTATGATTCAGTTAAGATTTTCCAAGCCATTGCTATGTTCCCTTCGAGTGAACCTTTGATATTCCTCTTAATTATGATCTGAGCTTCGTTTATCTGACCTATGCCTTTGCCAAGTTGTTCTAAAGTTCTGAACTATCCTTGTGAGAAACTAAGAATTTGAAATGGTTTACTAAATTAAGGTTTTGAACTATCTTTTACGAAGACTATTTTAATGATTATCTTTATGAAACCAAATTAAAGACCATTTTAATTAAATAACTTAATTAAGCTTTCTAAAATGAATCTGTTGAATAAAGACTTTGAAGATGGATCCTTTGATACAGACGTTGAATTTTAATTTTGATTCTCCCTGTTTTTAAAACTATGATATGAACTTTGGAAGACCTTGGTGAACCACTCTATTATGAACTATTCGATATGAACCCCTTTCTATGGACCTTGTGATATGATTTTGAGATGCACCTTTTGATATGAACCTTTTCATATGACTTTGAGATTCACTTTTGACATGACCTTGAGATATGCTTTGATATGACTTTGAGATGAACCCGTTTGCATGACTTTGAGACCTGACTCTTAGTTTGATACCCGAGCCACCTTTCTGTTTCCTAGCCAGGAAGGTAACCTGGCCATGTCTGTGATGCACCACTGGCATGACTCCTGTGTGGGGGAGTGATTTCTCACACCGTCCCTTTTATATTATCTGCCATGGCTACTATGATTTTGAGTATGACTTTGAGATTGACTTTGAGTGGGGGCGTATGGATTGCAATCCTAGGCATGTATGTTTAGTGGATTTAACTATGACTTTGAGTATGACTTTGAGGTGACTGGTGCATGTGTGCTATACACGCCTTTCACATTTATGGGAGCTGATCACTCCACCCCTTTTGATACATGAGGACACCCCTCATATTATCTGGTTGCCTAAGAGGTACCCCCTCTGATTGTGAGAGTATGACTTTGAGATTATGATGTTGAGATTATGACTTTGAGTTTCTGGGCTCGTGGTGGATGACTATCCTATTTTTCTCTTATTATCCATGTATTTCGTTTATACCTTATGACATTCCCATTGCCTATATTATATTTCTGTTGCGTTATTCTTTGCTTTGTATATGTATCTGTTCACTGAGCTTTTTAAGCTCAGCCGCACGTTTTCTTTTCGTGTGCGGCAGGTAATAAGCAGGACAACGGGTTTGGGTATGAGTGAAGAGACTTTTGGACTTAGAAGACTTGATAGTGTTCTGAAGTAGAGACCATTAGAAGGAGTTGCTTTTGCAGACTTGGTGTTTAGTTTGGTTTCCGTTGTAACCATGTAAATTTCAAACATAGGATCGAATAACTTCTTCAACTCCTCATAAGTAGGTGGCACATAAGAATCTGCAGACGTGGAATTCTGTACAAGTCCTGAACTAATGGGTCCAGGAGACAAAAGGTTAAGATCGGGTCCAGAACTAATTTGTCCTGAAGCAGGTTGCTCACTCAGCTCATCGAACGTAACATGAATGGTTTCCATAATTTTTCGGGTTCTCTTATTGTAGATTCGATACCCTTTACTGTCTGGTGCGTATCCAACAAAAGTACCTACATCTGCTTTAGCTTTTAACTTTCCCAAGTCTTGACTATCGTTAGTTGGGTAGCAAAGTGCACCAAACACACGGAGAAAGGAAAGATCTGGTTTCTTGTTGTGAATTAGCTCGAAGGGAGTCTTCTCATGAACCGGATGAATTAGGGATCGGTTTTGAGTGTAACATGCTGTTGCAATAGCCTCTGCCCAGAGAAACATCGGTGTCTTTGAAAATATAAGCATAGTTCTTGCAGCCTCCACCAGAGTACGGTTCCTTCGTTCAACCACTCCGTTCTGTTGAGGAGTGCGAGGGATACTTTTCTGATGCGTGATGCCAATACTTTCATAGAAATTATGAAGTTGTTGGTTAACAAACTCCGTACCATTATCAGTGCGGATGATTCTGACAGTTTTATCAAGCCTTACTTGCAGCTGTTTTATCAGTTTAATGATATATAGGTGATGAGTGAAATAAATAATCATATTACATAAATAAACGCAGCGGATAAACATCACCATACAACGGATCCATAGTGCCATATGATCAATCAAATAGAATAAACACATAAACAAGTGAAATATACCTTTGAAGCGTGATCCGGGAGTCACCTACAATATGTATGTGTCGACTTGTATATAAAACCCCAAGAGATCAATTAGGTTGATCTCCTCTATGTGTATCCACACTACACGTCCTTGATCACCACACGATGCTAGTCTTGGCCCCGTAACAATAATTCTTGCAACAACCTACACTAGATTATATCAAGAAAAGATCAAAAACACAAACCCTAGAGGTGTGTTTGTTTGTGCCGTGACCTAGAGGGGAGGAGAGGAAGGAGGAGAGTTTTAATTATGATTGATAATTCATTTGACCAAATCTCTTTGATCTTATCAATTACTATCTTACATAAAAGCCCCTAAACAAGCTCCATAATCCTCTTTAATCCTTCCATATGGCCGGCCACATTAAGGGCCCACAATGGGCTTGCCCGTTGTTGGCCCAGTCCAAAAACACTAAGTCTAACTTAGTATTTAATGGCCCGTTATTGATCTCGAGTTACGTAGTCGTTTATATATTGTAAATACGATAAATACAATCTATAAAATGGTGTCTCTGTGTATAAGTGTGTGACCCCATAGGCTCACATATGTCTAGCCATATAATTAGTGATTATGACACGAGCATACTCCAACAGCTCCCACTTGCGACGTCATAATAATCAAGTAATTATACAAGCAATGGTTAGCGTCTAGCAACACGCCAAAGCCCCTAGAAATATGTGAGGGTAGTTTCTTAAACGTCTCATTTCAGATGGTTTACATGTCATCTATCCTTTTGTTTCAGATACCTTGTTGAATATTAGACATGGATCACAAGTCATTCTAATAGTTCAACTATTATGTTTCTCGATATAGATATTGAACTAGATTACCAAGTGAATTAAGATTCATCTTAATCTCATTTGGGTACGGCCATACAAACATCTGTTCAATTCATTGAGGGGCCCAATAGTATCTAACTCCAAAGCAAGTGGAGGAACAAATCCCATTTTGACTACACGTGTCATTCACATGCTTCATATCACTCCTGAAAATGGCCTTTATAACTACCTTATTCAGGATAGCGTTTAACCATATCAAGGAATGAAATTCCACACATGCAAGACCTGCTTGCATCTCAAGTCTGAGGATAAGAGACATAACCTCTTGCGAGATTCACTATTGACGACGATCCATGTAGTGAATTCTCGTAGGTTGGGTCAATCCAATGTTCATCCCAATGAACAACATGTGAGTGTGGCAAATAAATCACCAACACGCTCACATTTGTCTTAATTTGATGATACTCCCGTATCGTCAACCGACAATGGATAATTTTAGAATAAATAAATTATTCATGGATTAAACATGCAAATATAGAACACAGTAGTATAAATGAAGACGATCATACCCGGTATATCAATTCATTGTATAATACGACTGCTTACAGTTCCATTATCCAAATACAAAAAACAGATATGCATAAGACTACTCATAGGTCGGGGTCCGATGTTCCCACCATGATCGAATTATGTTGTACAAGACAACAAGTAGTCATCTGAGTAAACTTTGAGAATACTTGTTTCAAAACTCATGAAAGGTTTGAATGATGATTGTCCTTTGTATGTGCACATTCAAGTACAAGACGAGTATCGCAACAATACATTCCATAGGGTGTTTGAAGCCAGCAAAACACCTACTTTAGATAGTCATCTGAATAGTTTCTCAAACTATAAAGTATTCTTATTCTTTTAATGTATAACGCATTAATGCTCTCAGTCGAGCACATCTAGTCAGCAATGTCATCATTCATGATGACATCCTACCATGACTAGGGTTTGAGTATTATCTCAGTTAAATAAGCATTAGCGTATGCAAACAAAACAGAGCTCCTCAATTATCCGTAAACGTTTGAACATATCTTTGGTCCTATGTAGGTCCAATATAATGTTCGTTTAACAATTATCTAACGACTTTCACTTAGATATTGGTTGTTATCAAACTCATCTTGCATTCATGCAAATGATAAATATATAGTCCAATACTTAATATGACTTACATGATGAATCCTTCAGTCAAACTTAAGATTTTCAATCATGTGTTCAATCTCATCAATTAAGATTGATCATTGAGACTCCCCTCAATAACGTGTCATATTGTGTTTAGACTTAATAACCGCTTATGTTTATTCTAATAAACATATATATATAACAAGGTTATATGTTTTATTTTATAAATCCCTCAAGAGAAACTTCATTCCAAGCTAAGGATTAAAGTCTAGTTTAGGTGGAATATTGTTTCTAATATGTCAATGACATATGAGATTTAAGAAAATAAATAAAATGCTCCAACTTGCTCTCAGTGTACTTAGGAGTAATCTTATTAATCAAAATCAAGTTAATGATTTTATGATTAACACAAGATCTCTGCTCCTAGATGCATGATCTAATCCACACATGGATTCTTTTATCTTGTATACTTAATAAAGATTACATGGATTCATAAACCCTTTTGATTACTCATCGTCCTCGCAAAGGTAATCAACAAGAAAAGTGTTTTGATATCCTATTGTCATATTTCATATACATGAAATCAGGTATGACAATTAATCGTCTTTATACATTTAATGTTTGCAGCTAGGAAGATTTAATCATAGTCAATTTATTGAGTACGAGTAAACTCCATTTACTACACGTGCATTAAATGTGTGTACAAGTTTGTCCTTTTGAGTCTTCTCATCAAGAAACTCATTCTTAACCTCACAGTCTAACTGATTAGTAAGAGATCAATCAAACTCCACGAGTGATTGTCTTTCAAGGACTGCATCTTAACATTCATAGTTTTGAGCTACTCATCAGATACAATATCTGATAATGCATCTCAGTAGTTAGCAGGTTCACCATGATCCTCTAACTTATGTCCCTCAGCATTGATATAAAAACTATATCATTCAGGTGCAAGAGGTATCCTTGTGGATTTATGAATGAGAGATATCAATCTATGGTTTAACATATGCATGTTCAACCATAGTATGACATTAGCAAGTGTACTCAGAAGGTTGTGTATTTAGTTCTTGAATAACTTCAAGGTCTAAAGGTACTCCCACTTGCTTTTGTATGTAGAGACTAATCTCTAGATACTCAGCATCTTGAGTAACAATAAATTGTTTTCAAGTGGGACATCCATAATACACCGTTAGTTCTTGACTCTAGTTTGTTAATTATTTACTCTTAAGTAGTTAACAAATTAAGAACTTCAATTAAGACATAATGGGATTCATCCCATGCCATAATACAATGGTGTCTTAAATTCCTTCTGGGTTGGAATCATATTGAGTGTACACATGGCACACCCAATTTCTAACCTTGATAGCTTTGGAGGTAAAACAGTTTAAGTCATCAAAGATCAAACAATATCAATAGTGTTTGATTTTCCATGATGGACATACCATAAAGTTGTGGTATTCCATGAGGACTGATGTTGTGAGACTATCACACAACTCATTAGATGAACTTATACCTTTTGGCTTACATATCTGCCAACCAAGTCAAACCAGGTGGCATCAATAGTAATTTTAGCCTACTGCATACTTTACTTCATGTGCATGTTTTGACTAGAAAACATAAACATTTAATGTTATACGTCGTAAGTGTACATGTCTTAACAAGAAGACATAACAAATCAACGTCTTACTTTACGTTATTTGTCTTTCAACAATTAACTGAATTGATGTTTGTGTCTTTACAAGAGACCTAAACATATTCAACTAAAGTAATTACGAGCGCCGACACTTGGCCTCAATAGTAATTTCAAGTTAATTTCATACTTCATGATTATGACATTACAAGAAGACATAATCATATTTACTAAACAATTCAGTGAATATGTTGAAGTAGCTTTTCATGTTATCTTGATATTTGTTCTAATTAGGGCAACCTACATTTTATGTGTAGAAGTCCTAGTAGAATTTTGGTTTCTTACCTTTCAGTCAAGAAAAACTATTAGTCATATTGTTATATGTTGTACCTTGCACACCATTAAGATTTCTCCCACTTGTGCATGGCACAACATCGTGAGAGCATGCAAACAACACTACGCTCGTTTGTTTGTATGAGCAATATGACAATGTATAAGATAACATATGATTTTTAGTCAAAAATCAAAATATAGATATGTAGAACTTTATCGTTTGAATAATGAATCATGCATAACAATTTTATAGATAACATTTCAGGAAGCAACATCAGGAACGCGACAAGTTATCATATAAAACTTATGCAATGGTTCTTATATAAACTATGATGCTTAACACGTGGAAAGTAGTGTATTATTTCAAGACAATCTGGAAATAAGATGGGCAACTTGCAAGTAATAAAGCTTACAGCTCCCACTGGATTAGACAACATTACAATGTGTTACGTCACCAGTGGAGAGTGAGTAGCGATTGGATACTTTCCATCTTTCTTTGAATATCTACACATTATTGCTAATGTGAGTCACTTTGACTAGTAAACATGTACTTAGGTATTCAAGAAAGTGCATCAAGTTCTAACATATAGATGATGGGCTAGCCATCATTGCTATTTTAACTTGAAAATAGGCATGCATTTCCTCCATAATTGGTCTACTTTACCACAAGGGTATGTAGGACCTTAGTAGGCATATTGGGTTAAGGCAAACTGCTAGGTAATCATGCTAGTAATTGCCTTTACCACATTGCGGTTTATTGATACTTCCGTCTTCTAATTATTTAAACTCATTTTAGTTTGGTAGCTAGTACGAAATAGGTTGACCAAGCAAGAACATGCAAATATCGCCAAAGGTCTGACCAATGAGCAAAATTCGCCATGGGTTGAAATGGCCCTAAGGTCTGACCAAAGAGGTCAAGTCAAGTGCACGTGTTCTTGGTTGTCCAAATATCTTATATTTCTTCAATGTTTCAAAACCGAAACAAGGGTTATAAAACAACGTTGAAGGAATAAGATGTGTAACCATACTTAACCGTTTTGACTTTTACAAGACATCACGATTTCTAGAGTAGGTTTTCCTTGAGTTTGATTAGAATTAGGAAAATTCAAATATTCCTATTATGGCTTTTCCTCATAAAGAAAAAGGATAGGAATAAGTCTCTTTCTTACAAGGAAAGATCGACTTAGTTCGTCCTTTTAACAAGAAAAGAACAAACTCTTGTTTACGGTATGCGTTGTATTAATTGAATTTACAAAGTTCAATTTTAGTATTTTCGATAATTATCCTTTTATAAATTAACTACCCCATGTTTATAATTTAAAACAATTAATTTACGAAAAGGCTAAGATCCTCATTGAGGTTCGACCATTAATGCAGTTGATCTACTAGAAATGGTGGATTCAATAGGTAGGCGACGATCACCAATTGTATTACATGTACAACTCTTAGATCCTTATGGGACTCATGGCATCTAGTGTCAAACAACTAGTGTCATATAGGCATGTTTAGTCCCATCTTTGCCTCGGGTAAGGGTCTGACCACACTACTCGATTAAGTCATCCAATTTGAAAACTGTGAGAATAATCCTAGGTCTGACCATGGAGAATAGTCACCTTGGGTTACAATTCAGCCTAGGTCTGACCAGATGCTAAAAGGTAATTGCAAGTGTTCTCATAATTGGACGGCGTGACTTAAGTTTTGACGGGTAAATAGTTTTGATGTGAATCAAAAACGTGTACGAAAGAAGCATGCATTCATTCTTCGTAGCACAAGTTAAAAACTTTTCTTAACTTAAGTCTAATCATTGTTTTAATTTATGTGTGTCAAGTTGTCCATTTTCAAGACTAATATATATCCTAAGTGGATTATTAAGTATGGACAATACAATAAATCAATAAATAAACAATCTTAACTAGTTTAAGTGTTATTTAGAAAACAATGATTTTTAAGTTTCAAATCAATATTTAAACTTAGTTAAACTAAATCATAAGACTTAGTTTAAAATGGTTTATGTTTAGTTTCAAGTTTTAAGAAAACATTTTTCGTTTTACATGTAGTCACAACATACATAAAAACAACCAACCAAACATTCAACCACAATATGCAAAGCCTCAACCGATGAAAATCCTATGCTTGGTCTTGTGAGCCATCACAAGAACCAAGAGTCAACTAGGGACATAAATCACAACCACATGGAGGGCTCCCACTTGCTCCAAGACAATCATGAGCAAGTAAAAGGCCCATTATGCACTTGAACTTCAGTTTCTGTCAGCCCAGTTTTTCTGTTTTGCAAGGCCCAAAAGCCTAGGAAGATCACCTCCTCATGATTCGGCCCAGTTGATAAAGTTGTAGCCCTATGTCTTGTGGACCTGCACCAAAAATTTTAGAAAAAAATACCTTACCAATCAGCAGGTAATCACGTTTTCCCAACAGGTGTCCAGCAGCAACTTTCAGTCTACAACTCTTCAATCTTTCGCCTTTTCCTTCCAAGCTCTTGTTTACAATACATATAAAGTAAAATACAAGTAATCTACTTTGTAACTACTGTAAAATGCCCAAACATTGGCAAAACCAAAATTGAAATACATTACAAAAGTGCCCCTACAATGGCAAACCCCAAACAAGAAAAACCAGCCAACAATCACAATCACAACGCACAAGTGGTCTAGGTTTTCATCGGCTTTGCATATGAACACATAATAATACATTCAAATAAAGATTATTACATGGTGTTGGCTAACTCCATGGACAAACATGCATGTATTTGCCATGGATAACAAAATAAATAGCAAGAAATAAATTGTTAGCCAACGAATCGAAGAAATAATTAACAAGAATTAAAACCCCGAATGGTACGCGTGACAAATGGCCAAAGACTCAAACCCCACTGATGTTAGGACCTTCTTAACACCATTTTACCACAGAAAAATAAGCCTCATGGGCTGATTTGAAATCGGGTTAAAAATCTTCCAAAAAAACGCATTTTTAGGCCATTTTACGGGTACCGATCAAGTAATTAAACAACGTATGCATAACAAATGGCCATAGGATCAAAAAGTCCAGATCTTAAGACCTTAATTAATTCGACATATTCAGAATATTCAAGCCCTAGGGGCTGTTTTAAAATCACACTTTTAAATCCATTAAAAAACAACGTTTTTAGCCATTTTTACGCATGCAAGATGATCATATGACAACATATGATGGCTCGTGATACCACTATAGGTGATGAGTGAAATAAATAATCATATTACATAAATAAACGCAGCAGATAAACATCACCATACAATGGATCCATAGTGCCATATGATCAATCAAATAGAATAAACACATAAACAAGTGAAATATACCTTTGAAGCGTGATCCGGGAGTCACCTACAATATGTATGTGTCGACTTGTATATAAAACCCCAAGAGATCAATTAGGTTGATCTCCTCTATGTGTATCCACACTACACGTCCTTGATCACCACACGATGCTAGTCTTGGCCCCGTAACAATAATTCTTGCAACAACCTACACTAGATTATATCAAGAAAAGATCAAAAACACAAACCCTAGAGGTGTGTTTGTTTGTGCCGTGACCTAGAGGGGAGGAGAGGAAGGAGGAGAGTTTTAATTATGATTGATAATTCATTTGACCAAATCTCTTTGATCTTATCAATTACTATCTTACATAAAAGCCCCTAAACAAGCTCCATAATCCTCTTTAATCCTTCCATATGGCCGGCCACATTAAGGGCCCACAATGGGCTTGCCCGTTGTTGGCCCAGTCCAAAAACACTAAGTCTAACTTAGTATTTAATGGCCCGTTATTGATCTCGAGTTACGTAGTCGTTTATATATTGTAAATACGATAAATACAATCTATAAAATGGTGTCTCTGTGTATAAGTGTGTGACCCCATAGGCTCACATATGTCTAGCCATATAATTAGTGATTATGACACGAGCATACTCCAACATGATAACCTCTGGAGTTTCGTCCTTGGTTCTCAAAAACTTCACCCATGTGAACCGAGAATAATCATCTACTATCACCAGAACGTACTTCTTTCCATTTATGGTTTGTATTCTCATTGGTCCACACAAATCCATGTGGAGGGTATGAAGAACTTCCAAGTTGGTGTTGATGGTTTTAGGCTTGTGGGTTTGTTTCTTGCTTTTACCCAGTTGACATGCAGAGCAGAGATGATCTTTCTCATATTTCAGTCTGGGCATTCCTCTAACAAGATCTTTACGGGAAAGATTATTTATGGTACCGAAGTTCAAGTGGTTCAAACGACGATGCCACAGCCATGATTTTGTTTTAGAGGCTTTAGAAAGCAAGCATATGGGAAAGGACTTCAACATTTCTTCAATCGATATGGTGTATAGATTGGTGCCCCGACTGCCCTTAAGGAGATCTATACCATCCAATTCTCTGACGAAACATGTGTGCTTTCTGAATGCCACTTCCAGATCTGAATCACAAAACTGACCTACAGAAAATAGATTGTGCCCTAGTCCTTCCACATAATATACCCTTGAGATTACACTGTCACCAAACACATAATCTCTATAACCTATAATAGCACCAAAGTGGTCGTTCCCAAATCTAACTGTCCCGATAAACTTTTTCACGAAGTTCTTGAGCCGCGAGCGATCCCTAGTCATATGTTTTGAGCAGCCTGAGTCCAAATACCACAGGACGATTTGTACGACCTGCATTTAAAACCAGACAACAATGGATAACTGAAAAATGTGGATCCCCAAGTGCAATTGGGTTCCATTTGGTCAGCACACACATATTCAGGAACACAGATTTCACAGATGCTACTGTCTTTACTGAGGAGACAGAACTAGAGGCAGGACAAGACCTAGATGGAAGGCATTGTGACTCTAAAGACAGGATTCTACCAGTTGGTCTCCATTCCTTATTCATCACAATTTTATGCATATTCATTTTAGATAATGATCTCTGTTTTCCTAAATTGAACTTCCTTCCAGTGGGTCTCCATTCCTTAACATTCACAATTTTATGCTTATTCATTTTAGGTAACGTGCACTGTTTTCCTAAATTGAATTTCCTTCCAGTGGGTCTCCATTGATAGCCTATGCTAGCAAATGTTTTTCCTGTTGCTTTCCAAACCTTTGTGCATGCTTCAGTTATCCTACCATTCTTAACATGGGATGATGCAGAAGACATCAGGAAAGACACAACACATTCATCATGATTAGCAGAAATTAAACAATTGTCGCATGTTTTACAGATAGCATTAGAATTCGAATTAATTACAGTACTTTTGATACTAGAATCAACACAATTCATCCTACTCATTGCAAACTTATTGTTCCTAGGTTGGGCTTCTACATTCTTCAAGTGATCATTCTTAGCTGGCGCAGTCATATCCTTTCTTTCATTTCCTCTAGACCTTGACCCGCTAGCTTGGGTGTCACTTTTTACTCCTGTAGAAGCATTGAAGGCTACATTAGTTTGTTTTTCTGTCACATGCCTTCCTGATAATGATGTGTTGGGTTCTGATGTTTTGGGTGGTAGATCAAAGGCTACATGTTTGTTCTCAACATTGGATGATGATGCAACAAATCTATCTCTATGGCAGCTAAACTTAGGAATTGAGCCTATGGCATATTCTAAGTTTTCCTGAATCCTTTTCGTGAGTTTGCATGCATAAACAACTGCCCGATCAAGTGGCTTATCAGTCCTATCCTCTTCAACTACCTCACGAAGTGTGTCAAGGCCCTCTCTAAGATGATCGAGATATGTTTGATGGGAAAAGCTGTTATTTCTAAGCTTAAACGGAATACGCCCAACATCAACATCATACTTTTTACTATCAGTAGCCTTTGGTGCATCACAATTACAAGTGGTGCATGGCATTTTACCTTTCACCCGAGCCTTCAGATTCTCAATTTCATTTGTCAAAGAAGTTATTTGATCATTGTGATTGCTTCTTGTAACTTTAATAGAATCATATAACTCTTTGAAATGTTGTTTAACCTTTGAATTTTCTTCTCGATAACACTCATTTTCATAATGTAACTTATTTATGGTGTTTTGATATTGAAAATTCTGAGAATCTGACGACGAAGGTTTATTGGTGCCATATACTTCACACTTGTTGGATTTCAATTGGGCAATTTGTGCCCTCAGCAGTCGAATCGTGTTCTGTGAGCTTGAATTGTCTCATCTCGTTTGCTTAATTCAAAATAAGTATCAAATTCAGGAGCATCCAAGGATGTCTTGTCATTTGATATTTTATGTTTTTCATTTAAATGTTGATATTTCAATTGCAAATTAAGATATTCAACTTCCAATTTTGAAAAACGTTTAACCATATTATCATGGTCATCATTTTGAATTTTTTCAAGCAATTTTAAATTCTCCCCCTCAAGCTCAACAACACGATTCTGGGTGACATTTAACGCAATAGCATACTCATTAAATTGACAAGCAGACAATGCAGAATCAGTGACAGTGTAAAATACATCTTGTGCAATACATTTAGCAATCAAGTTTTCGTTAGTAATGAGTATGTTTTTTCTTTCAATCTCTCGACTCTTAAGCTCTATTGCATATTCATTCACCTCATTTTCCATGTCTTTAAACACTACTTCCATTTCTTTTATTTCGACTTTAAGGGCAGTTTGCAACCCTTCAAAATGTTCTTTAAGTAGTTTAAAGAATGGCATGACCTCAGTTAAGTAACACCTTTTTGCATGTTCAAAACACCTTTCCCCCTCAGTAATGCCGGTTGGTGTGATTCTCTTCTTACATGTTTTATCAAAATCAGCAAATAATTGCCAAAGCACATATAAGCTAATAAAGGTTTTGCATTCAGTGGGAAGAGACAAAGGCACCAGATTCCTTGGTGTATTGGGAGGATACACCGTTATGGACGCAACTTTTCTAATGAGGGGGGTGTTGGCCTTAAGTTTATCTACCTTAAGTTTTTCATTATCTTGTTTCCAAAATATCTGTTCAGGTGTTAACTTCTTTTGAGGAGCAAACACAGTCAAACGATTTTCCTCATAATAATCATGGGGTTTGATTATTATTCGTCTGGCTATGCACTCGGGATCCCTCATTTTCTCATTCATTTTTTTCCTCGTTTTATCACTTATCTCATCCTCTTCATTAGTGTAGATATGCTCAGGTTGGTCATGAATAGGCATAAGCATCACATTACCATCATATAGGGCTGGTTGAAGTACTTTCATGTCCCTAAGGATGGTTGACTTAGGTTCACCTATCATGATTTTGCTATGCTTATCACTCAACTTTCTGTGCTTATGAATCATTTGAGCAGTTTGTATGGTTTGATTTTGTGTGTACAACTTATCTTCAAGCTTATTTTTTAACGTCTTGAGTCTAGAGAAATCATTTAAAAGAATTGTTTCTTTTTGTTTGAATTCTTGCTTAAGTGTTGTTACGCACTTTTGTGCTTCCTGTTTCTGTTTGACAGACTGTTCTAGCTGACTTTTCAAAGAACTCAACTCTAATTTTAATGTTTCTTCTCGCACTCTAGACTCTTTAATAAGTGTGCTCATTTGACCTTCTAATTTCTGCTCACGATCATTAAGCTCAAACTTAGCACGCTGTTCATACATAGCAACTTGTTCTTTATAGATGTTTAGTCTAGTGATCAAGTTATCATCAGGGACAGGCAATTTGTTCTCATGGTACATACATGCATTATCTATATTGCCCGCATTATCTAAGGCACATACATTACTCATAACACACACATCATTATTGACAAAAGATTCACCATTTGGTACATCAGGCGAGTTGTTGCTATTCAAATACTGTTCATATGAAAAAATATTGCTATTTTCCATGTCAACATTACTTGAGTCAGAAACAACTACCTGATGTACTTCTTCGGGAATCTTTTGTCCCTCGACTATATTATATGTGTCATAAATTTTTAGTACCTCAGATATCACGGATGCATTAGAAGAACCAGCTTGATGAGATGAGGCCAGGGAAGACAGGTTAGCCATGAAGATTGTTTGAGCAGTAGGTTCATCATCCACATCAGAGTCAAATGCATCACAGTCATCTGCCTTGAAGATGTTAGGATCATTAAGAGCTAGATCCTGAACAGGTTTCTCATCCACATCTTCATCAAAAGTATTTCCTCCATCTCCTGCCAAGAACAATAACTCTTCCTCATCCAATACAGCTCCATTCTCTTGAGCTTGCATTAACAGCATCTTGTCTTTGAAGTAATCTGAGTTCTGAGGACGTTTAGGTTGATTGCAGTTTCTAGCAATGTGTCCAAGCCCCCCACAATTATAACACTTGATCTGTTTCCCTTGCCCCTGATTGGCATTCCCTGCTCTATTCTGCATATAACCTCGACCCATGTTTCTACCAGCTCTCCCTTGCACATTCTGAACCACAATTTTCGCATCCTCCACCATTGCTAGATTGCGTGGGTTGGAAGAATTCCTTAACTGATTGTTGGTCTGTGGGAGTGATGCTTGAAACTGTTGAACCAGTAGAGATACTTGATTGGTGAGGTTGTCAATCATTTTGTCGGTCTGAGAGTAGCCTGAGTCAAGTTGAGAACTCATAGCAGGTACTTGTGAGTGAAGTTGGTGATAGCTTGGATTTGATGATGATTGGATTGTTGGTTGTACATTTGTCATGAACGCCAGTGGGTCATTTGTAGTTGAGGGATTAAACTTTTCTCTCAGCACCCGATCATATACAGCATGTTTCTCATGTTGTTGCAGGTAAGCATACAGCTGCTCATAGTTAGTATCCCTTAAACCTTTGTTGAGTTTGACAGCAGTAACAAATCTGTCCCATTCAGGAGTCATGTTGTTCACAAACTTTGAGTTAAGTTGGATATTGGGCATAGTCATTCTGATCATCCTCATATCATTTACCAACTTATGAAATCTCACATAGTAATCTGTGATATTCTCTCCTGGGTTCATTTTGAAATGCTCGAACTCATCATACAGCTGTGACTCACGATCTTCCTTTGTGAGTTCTGACCCTGCCAACAACATTTTAACGTTGTCCCACACAGCCTTGGCTTCAGTGTTGAAATTGATGAGCTTGTATACATCCTTTGGAAGACCTTGAATGACTATGTTTCAGGCTCTAATATCAGCATCATACCTCTTCTTTTCTTCTTCATTAAGATCATTGTAGTTTCTAGGTCTGTCGATGCCCCAAGTCACATTCCCATCTTCACCAGTTGTAACAACGTCTCTGGTAGTACCCATCTGATAAGGTCCTTCGTCAATTGACTTAAGAATGTTAACACCATTATCTTTTCCCAAGCAGTAAAGTCTTATTCGTTGTGCCCAAGACTCATAATCCGTCCTATCTAGCATAGGTGGACGAGTGTCAGATCCTGCTGCTTGAATATCATCTGATGATGTACTTGATGTGGTAGCCATAGTAACTACGGGATTTTACAGATCTTGTGATTTAACCGAGAAATTGAATCTTTCGCGGGAATTTCTAAAATCACCAAGACACAAACCGCATACAAGTCTGAGAGACAAACCGAGTATACACAAGCCGACTACACACTGCGGAGACAACTCAAGTAGACACAAACCGAGTGCACGCTGCTGGAACAAACCGAGTAGATACAAACCGAGTAAATTCCTCAGAGACAAACCGAGTCTACACAAACCGAGTACACACTGGAGGGACAAATCGAGTAGACACAAATCGAGTAAATTCCTCAGAGACAAACCGAGTCTACACAAACCGAGTACGTGTTGGAGGGACAAATCGAGTAGGTACAAACCGAGTAAATTCCTCAGAGACAAATCGAGTCTAGACAAACCGAGTACGCGCAGCAGGGACAAACCGAGTAGACACAAACTCCCAAGCACGTCGCTTTCACTGCCTTTTGTCTTTTTGCCTAAACAAGTAATAGGACAAACCGTATCAACGAATTGACACAAATCGAGTCCAAGAATACGTCCCAATGACACAAACCGCTGCCAAGGACACTACAACAAATACCCACGAATTGCTCCAAAATTACCACACCGTTCTTAGATCTGTGAATCCAAACACCAAATACCACTCTAATACTATTCTTAAGCTAGAAAGTACAAGGTACAACAACTTCTAATCACTAAACAAAGCACAAAGTGAAATTTATGCTACTAATCAATTCGAACCAAAAAAAAACTCAAAAACTACAAATCGAACCAAAAAACCTCAAAAACTACACAAATCCGTGAATACCAACTCTCATGGACCTAACCATGGCTCTTGATACCAATTGTAGGGTATTCACAATGCAAGAAACACTAGTTTGAGGCTTGGTTATGGATCGATTGAACAAGAAGCTAGAGAGAGGTAGGAGAGTTAGGGAGCCTTTGTAGAGAGAGAAATAAGATGATATTAGATTAACATGAAAGGTCCAACCCTTCCCATGGGTGGGAAGGGAGTATTTATAGTATTACATAATATGTCCCTAGTGGACTGTGGAGCGAGCTGACAGAGGGTAAAGACCCGACCCACTCCACAATACTAATTAATAACTAAACTACTAATAATATTACTGATAATCCTACGAGCTACGATGATCTAATAAGTACTCGGGGTGACCGAGTCTTCAGCTGAATATTCATATTCCTAACAAACATCCACAACAACAACAGCAATTTCATCCTCAGTATCAACAACAACAAGCATTCGTACAACAACATCAATTTCTCTCTCCACCACAAGTGTCCCCACAACAGATCATGCAACAGAATCAACAACTGCAGAATTATTCATCCTACTCCAGGGAACCTCATTGGTTTAACAAGATATGTGAGGCAATTAGTAGTCAGCAATCACGTCATGAAGCTGGAAGTCAAGAAACTCCACCAATGTTAACTCCGGGTAACTACGTGCAATGGGCTAGTAGATTCCTCAGATTCGTTGAACTGAAAAAACCTCATGGTATCTATCTCAAGAAAGTCATTGAAGAAGGACCCTATCCTATTCCAGCTACTGTTGTTCCAGCAACTACAGAGAGAGAAGAAACAACCACTCCCACTCCTGTTGCAAATTACACAACTGAGCAAACATTACAACAAGAAGCAAACCAATTGGCAATGTCTTTCATACTTCAAGGGATTCCCAATCCTATCTATCGAAGTATTGATGCTCAAAAGACAGCCAAAGATATGTGGGAACATGTTCATCTTCTCATGGAAGGAACAGAGTTAAACCAGGAAGATCTTGAGTCTAAATTGTATATGGAGTACACCCACTTCATCATGGAACCAGGGGAAACCATTGAATCTTACTACCACCGTTTCACCAACATTATCAATGACCTTGATCGTCATGATATAAAGTTACCAAAGATTGCTGTCAACTCAAAATTCCTTGGATGTCTTGGTCCTGAATGGCAGAAGTATGCAACTTTTGTAAGGCAGACAAAGAAAATTGGTGATGTCAAATATGGACTCATGTATGATTACCTCAGACAACATCAATCAGAAGTGGATAAAGAAATTGCAGCACGAGGAGGTTTCACACCCGCACCAACATCAAACTCACTTGCTCTCGTTGCTCAATCTAACTTCTCTTTACCACACCAGGAATTTGGCCACTCATCGTTTCAACCAAGTCCTCCACCCCAACCTCATAATCAAATCATTCCTTATGAAGCACCACAACAATACTCTGATAACCAGCTGGTTCTATACAACAACACCGATTCAATGCTGTACTCAAATGCAGATTATGATGAAGAAGAGGATGCTTTCAACTCTCTTAATGAAGCATTTGGATTGATTGCTAACGCATTTGGCAGATTCACCAAATCCAACAACCGTCTTCGTTCATCTTCAAATACCAGGAATCAGGCAGTTGTTAATGATGGCAGAGTAGAAATTCAAAACCGGTCTTTAGGCAGATATGGTTCGGGAAATCGTGGATATGGTACTCAAAGGGTTCAGTCAGGAGGAAATAGGTTCAATACTGCAGGGGCAAACAGAAACAATATGGGGAATGATCAGAGAGGAAATTCGACTGTTGGGAATGTTCAGAGAGACATTGCAAATACGTCTATCACATGTTATAACTGTGGGGGGAACGGTCACATAGCAAATGATGAGGCGAAAAGTGTACCGCTTTTAAGGGGTCATTTAAGCCCGAAATCGTATTTATTTGATCAAATATTGCCCTAAATCGTTCCTTTTGTCATTTTAGGTACTTTTGAGGAGAAATCTGGAAAAGGAGGCATTTTGGACGTTTTTGGAGCATAAAAGTGAAGAAAACGGCAAAGTCTCAAAATTGTGCTGAAAGTCACCTTTGACGGCGTCAACATTAACTCCAGACGGCGTCATGCCTTGGCAAAGAAAAGTTGGATGTGAAATTTACTCATGACGGGCCAGTGAGTTTGCATGAGAATTCTGACGGCGTCACGCTTTAACTAAATCAAGGGCGTCACGGCTTAAATCATAAGGGGACGGCGTCACGTTCAGGATCCGACGGCGTCAAGCCTTGATAAGCCAGAATGGATTTTTGAAGAGCTAAAGAGGGACGGCGTCAAGATGGTCACCCGGGAACCCTAAAAGCGGCGAGGTGACGGCGTCACAATGCATAAGGTGACGCCGTCAGATGTCAAAGTCTATATATAGTTTTCTAATTTTTTGTCATTAGAGAGAGCTTAGTGTGTGGAATTTTGGGATAAAACCCTAAGACGATTTTAGCTACTTTTTCAGGGCTTTTTGCCCTGAGATCTTCCATGTTTCATTGAAAGATAAGTTATCAATTAATCATTCAATATGTCTATGTGTTGTTTGATTCTATCTTATGCTTGTCTTTTGTTTAACATGTTAGGCTAATTTTATCTTGTGTTTGCTTAGATCTAATGAAATCTAGCTATTGATTATTGGTTGTTAGTGTGTTATTAGTTGTATTGGATGATTGTTTATCTATGTTAGGCTTAAGAAAACTGGCTAACTTCCTATTCGGTAACTTGCTTGAACGTCTTAAGAAACATGAACCAAACGCGTACTAAAGGTTTTTATGGTTGTATTTAATGCACAAGTGAATTCTAGTGATCCCATGTTAGGAGCTTCCTAGCCGGCTCGACATAGGAGTGAAGTAGGAGCTTGTAGAGTTTGGGGAAGTAAGTACGCCACCCCACGAATGGTATTAAGGAATACACCCGTCATCCACGCGACTAATACACACTAATTAACCGGTAAAAGATAGTTAGGGAGTAAGGAAATCTAAGTAAACACATTTCTCTACACATAAGTTTCTCACCACTTTTCATTTTTGTTATTTTATTTTATTTGCATTTGTAGTAATTTGGGTTAGTTGACTAGCAACTAATTCCGCCCACTCCTTCAAAACCCGAGATTTTACTTGCTTTCATAAAATATAAAAACATAAAAAGAATCTTCCTCAACCCTTAGACCTAATTAGAGTAGCCTTTCACACCTAACGAACACTATTCCCTGTGGAGAACGATCAATCCCCCGTACTTACCACTACACTATACTACATCGGTCAGGTACACTGCCTGGTGGGGATTGCAAACTTCTCAAGATCCCTTGAGAGGTAAAACCTGTTGTAAGGTCGCAAAACCACGCATCAAGTTTTTGGCGCCGTTGCCGGGGAATAGTTATTGTTTAGGTTGAATTTTTATTTCTATTAGGTCTACTCACTAGATTCCTTTCTAGTGAGATTTTTATTTTATTTTTCTAGGTTTTCTTTAGTCTATCTATTTTCTTCGTGTCTTTGTTCGTAACCATTACCGTCCGACATCATGGAAGATGGTAATATCCTTAACCCACACAACCCACCACCACAACAACCACCACCACCTCCTAGAGCCCGTACTTTAGGAGAGTATTCCCGTCCTAGCCACCACGGCTATCGAAACACCATTGAGCTCACTCAAGGAGCCAATATCACACCCTTGCGATCCGACACCATCCGGTTGGTGCAAAGCGGATGCGCATTCCATGGACTTCGTTCTGAAGATCCTAATCAACATCTCAAGGACTTTCTTAAAATCGTTGATTCTATAGACCTTGATGTTGCCACTCGAGAGACGACCCGATTGCGTCTCTTCCAATTCTCTTTGCGGGACCAAGCTAGTCAGTGGCTAGAACGTCAACCCGCAGGATCCATTACCTCTTGGGATGATCTCACCACTCGTTTCCTTGCTCAGTTCTTCCCACCGGGAAGAACTACCAAGCTAAGGAATGATATCTTGATGTTCCAACAACGTCAAGGCGAAACTCTCTACGAGGCATGGACTCGATTCAAGGACTTACTCCAAAAAGTCCCTCACCATGGCATAGAACTTTGGCTCCAAGTCCAAATCTTCTATGACCATATCAATCTTTCCACGAGGCAAACCATTGACCAATCGGCCGGTGGCAAGCTACGTGATCTAAGTGCGGAACAATCATGGGCTCTCCTAGAGGATCTTGCTCTTTATGACAACGAAAGTTGGAGTGATCCCCGTGATTTGAATAAAACGGTCAAGGCAATATCTTTGCCTTTGAACAATTCAAGCACTTCCGACCGTAGGATCGTAGAACTTGAAGACCAAGTCAAGTTTCTCATGAAATCCTACGAGGCTCCTAAACCTTCAAGCCAAGTGAACAAAATCACTTCTTCATGTGAATTATGTAGTGGTCCCCACGACACTCGTGATTGCATGGAACTCCCCGAACCAGCTTTTGTGGACTACGCATCCTCGCGTACCGACGGAGCGGGAGACAAGTGGTACACTTTCAAGCCCGAGCCAAACCATTATGGTGATTCATACAACCCCTCATGGAAAAATCACCCGAACCTTAGGTGGAAACAAAACCAAAACTCACAACAAATCAATTCTTCCAACCCACCTAATCGTTTCCAATCAAGCGGTTCCAACTCGAACCGTACTTTCAACAACAATCCTTCCGGCAATGGTAGTACCAATAACTTTGAAGGATTGATGTCTCAATTTATGGCATCTCAAGAAGCTCGGATAGCTAGATTCGAGACCGAATTCAATCAACAACAAACTGAGATGACCAATAAAATTGACAACTTGTTGAAAGCCCTCCATAACCAAGTGTTATCACCTCCACATAAGGACGCTAGGAACACAAATAGCGGACCCCAAGTTAAAGACCCCTCTTCATCCAAACACGTCCACTTTGTCAACATTGTCACTATTAAACAAATTGATAGGAATGAGGATAATAGTGAGCCTAAGGATGAGGATAGGAAAGTCGAGGTTGATAAGGAAGTTAGGACAAGTGTGATTGAAGAAGTAGATGATGATGAGGACTACTTCAATAGGCTACCCACTAAGGAAGAGCGCGCATATCATACAAACTTATTCGATGACCCCGAAACACCATACTTCCTAGGTAAACCAATCATTGAAATAGGCGACCCTTCTAATCTCAACATACCATGCAACATCGGACATCTACATGTGTGGAAAGCTTACATCGACCTTAGATCACCCATAAACATCATGACTAGAGCCCACTACAACTTGATAATGAAAAATCAGCTTGGGTATAGGATGTTCCCTGACAAGGGTTGGATGAGTAACTTCACGGGAAGAGTTAAGGGATTACCGGTTTATGTAGGAAACTTCACCTATGTCACCGACTTTGTAATTGTAGAAGATATCCGTCCAATAGTCGATGCATCCTTGACTCAAGTGGTTTTTGGAAAACCATTTGTTGAGGTCTCTAGAATGACTTATGAACCTTCCTTGGGGATAGTTAGATTTAAGGATGAGACCGATGAAGTAAGCTACCAAATGCCATATAAGATAGAACAATTCCAACACTTGTCAAATGTTGAGAAGGAGCTTAAACAAGCAGTCTACTATAGGAATGATAAGGATAGAAGTAAAGGAGTAGACTATGTTATGGAAAGGATATTCGGTTTCTACAAGGATTGTTTGAAATTAGGACCGGAATATAAAACCGGGAAGGAGAATGGCCTAGGAACCGTGACCGATGATGGAGTCACGTAATGTACGTGACTTTGAGTCTAGCTACAAGACTCGTTAATAAAGAAAGGCGCTTCTTGGGAGGCAACCCAAGCTTTATTTGTTTTATTTGCTTTGTGTGTTTATTTATTTGTTTGTTTGATTTTATTTGTTTCCGTATGTATGTTTAATTTTTATTCTTATTGATTCATGTTCAAAACTAAATTGTGAAAATGCTTTATTTTGTTTTTAACTTCGTCTTAACTACATATAAAGGTATTTTGCAAAAGATAAGTGTAAGGGAAATCTAAATCGGTTTATTAGAACACATATTAACATGAATCGTAATAATAATAAATTAGCATACATATTAGTATTTGTTTGAGTCAAATGCTTGTATCGAGTCATAATGAAGTTTTGCAGGAATTCCAGGAAGTAAGGTAAAGGTTTTTCGAGAAATTTTCCGGAAACTTAAAATGAAAATTTTTGTCAGGTCATTTCTGACGGCGTCAGGGGTTATAACCTGACGGCGTCAGATTTAATTTCCAGAAATTTTTGAAAGTTTTGTTTTCATAAAAAGTTTTTATTAAATCTCCAACTTATAATCTCCAGGAATCTGCAAAATTTTCATTCCACAAGCATTATATCCTTATATATAGATTTTATCCCGCCGATGTTATGCAGGTTTTCGTGTTTGTTTTCTTAGGTTCAACAGGTTATTTTGGACAAGGAAATGTTTTGAATCAAGCTTATGGCGATGCATTAGTCATGGAGCTTCAACATTCTCTTTGGAGGAAGATTTAACCGTGTAAATTCATTATCCAACGAGCGAATCAGGGGAGTATTTGATTTCATTCTTTTACTTTATTCTTTTACATCTTGTTATTTGAACATTGGGGACAATGTTCATCTTAAGTGTAAGGGGAGGGTAAAAGTACGATTTTTGAGAATACAATTGTGCTTGATTTTTGTTTGTTTGATGGTAGATGTGTAATAAAACTGAGAGAAATACTTGTTAAGGTAATTTTAGTGCCAAATTTAAAATTTTTTACAACATATAGGAGTGAAACTTTGATCTTAATGAGCGTCTCACGGATAGGAGTTATATGACTAGCACAAAAACCGTACCACTAAAAAATTTTCCACCCCCAAATATGTGAGGTTCACCCCTAGAATTGGTAGGAAAAGCATTTATGCTATGATGTGTGTACCGGTAGCACTTAGATTCTAGAACTTGCGTTAGGACCATTCCGAGGCCACAAGTGAGACTACATTTGTAGTTAGATTTACTACATGATAAGAGGCATTAGGATTAACCCATTGTTTTACACCTGTGTTTTTGTTATAATTACTTTGGCTACATTGGTCAAGTAATTCTCCCACACCCTTTGCGTTGTACTCATTTTTAGTACACGATACCCCTAGTACACCCCTCAGAGCCTATCTTTTCGTTTCGACCTTTAAGCATTTTACTTAAGGGAAGAATTTGTTACACCCCACTAAAATGTACACCCAAATCGCCTTAGCCTACCTTGTATGCACTCATTTTTAGTGCATTATTGTTACAACATTTGTTTAAACCCAAGTTAATTATCTAGTTGATTACATGGTTGCTAAGTCGAGTCATATCCTTGTACATATTGTTTTGGGACGATTGGGACTCATGGGTAAAGTACTAGTGTAATGGAGTAATGGGGAAGAACATCATTTATTACCCCCATATGTGCTAAATGTTTTAAAAGTACTCCAAGTTTTTCAATTATCTTAATTCGAGTCATTAGAATAGTTATTTGTAAAGTTATGTAAAAGTTCAAGTGTAAGGGGATGCAATGCCCCTATGATGTATTATTTTGGATGGTAGGGTAAAAGTGTATGCAAAAAAAAAAAAAAAAAAAAAAAAAAAAAAAAAAAAAAAAAAATAAAAAATAAAAAAATCAAGAAAAATACAAAAAAAAAATGAGAAAAAGAAAAAAAAAAACATACGGACTACCATCCCGTTTCATTTTATGTTTATTTTATGTTTATGTTTTGTTATTTTCTTTCATTAGCTTAAGATCGAGTCTAGTCTTGGCTTAGCAACGTTGTATAGTACATGTAATTGATCAAGATTTTTAACTCGCCACCAGTAAAATATCCTTTATCCAACCAAACCGTGTTTTCCTTTTCCCTACACCTAACGTTATAACCCATTTAAAAGCCCTCTTTGATAGTTTATCTTAGGTGCTTACGCCTAGTGGAGGAGGTTTTCGATCCTTTCCCAAGCCTATGGTAATCTATTTGCTATGACAGGTAGTGAGAGATATTTTCCGTTTTCACATATGAGATTTATTTTGATGACACTTGAGAGATGTGAGTATCTAAACACTACTTGTGAGGTGCTAGTATGTAATCTCCGTGCTTATTATGATTGAAGTGGAACGATTATTTGTTGTAATTACTTTTATGTTTGCATTAAATGACCCCTAACTTGTATTTTGATTAGAATTAAAGCGCATTTGCTTGAGGACAAGCAAATCTCAAGTGTAAGGGTATTTGATGAGGCGAAAAGTGTACCGCTTTTAAGGGGTCATTTAAGCCCGAAATCGTATTTATTTGATCAAATATTGCCCTAAATCGTTCCTTTTGTCATTTTAGGTACTTTTGAGGAGAAATCTGGAAAAGGAGGCATTTTGGACGTTTTTGGAGCATAAAAGTGAAGAAAACGGCAAAGTCTCAAAATTGTGCTGAAAGTCACCTTTGACGGCGTCAACATTAACTCCAGACGGCGTCATGCCTTGGCAAAGAAAAGTTGGATGTGAAATTTACTCATGACGGGCCAGTGAGTTTGCATGAGAATTCTGACGGCGTCACGCTTTAACTAAATCAAGGGCGTCACGGCTTAAATCATAAGGGGACGGCGTCACGTTCAGGATCCGACGGCGTCAAGCCTTGATAAGCCAGAATGGATTTTTGAAGAGCTAAAGAGGGACGGCGTCAAGATGGTCACCCGGGAACCCTAAAAGCGGCGAGGTGACGGCGTCACAATGCATAAGGTGACGCCGTCAGATGTCAAAGTCTATATATAGTTTTCTAATTTTTTGTCATTAGAGAGAGCTTAGTGTGTGGAATTTTGGGATAAAACCCTAAGACGATTTTAGCTACTTTTTCAGGGCTTTTTGCCCTGAGATCTTCCATGTTTCATTGAAAGATAAGTTATCAATTAATCATTCAATATGTCTATGTGTTGTTTGATTCTATCTTATGCTTGTCTTTTGTTTAACATGTTAGGCTAATTTTATCTTGTGTTTGCTTAGATCTAATGAAATCTAGCTATTGATTATTGGTTGTTAGTGTGTTATTAGTTGTATTGGATGATTGTTTATCTATGTTAGGCTTAAGAAAACTGGCTAACTTCCTATTCGGTAACTTGCTTGAACGTCTTAAGAAACATGAACCAAACGCGTACTAAAGGTTTTTATGGTTGTATTTAATGCACAAGCGAATTCTAGTGATCCCATGTTAGGAGCTTCCTAGCCGGCTCGACATAGGAGTGAAGTAGGAGCTTGTAGAGTTTGGGGAAGTAAGTACGCCACCCCACGAATGGTATTAAGGAATACACCCGTCATCCACGCGACTAATACACACTAATTAACCGGTAAAAGATAGTTAGGGAGTAAGGAAATCTAAGTAAACACATTTCTCTACACATAAGTTTCTCACCACTTTTCATTTTTGTTATTTTATTTTATTTGCATTTGTAGTAATTTGGGTTAGTTGACTAGCAACTAATTCCGCCCACTCCTTCAAAACCCGAGATTTTACTTGCTTTCATAAAATATAAAAACATAAAAAGAATCTTCCTCAACCCTTAGACCTAATTAGAGTAGCCTTTCACACCTAACGAACACTATTCCCTGTGGAGAACGATCAATCCCCCGTACTTACCACTACACTATACTACATCGGTCAGGTACACTGCCTGGTGGGGATTGCAAACTTCTCAAGATCCCTTGAGAGGTAAAACCTGTTGTAAGGTCGCAAAACCACGCATCATAACTGTGGGGGGAACGGTCACATGGCAAATGCTTGTCCGAAGCCAAGAACAATGGGCAGTGCTTATCACAAAGAGGCTCTTCTGATGGCACTTAAAGATGAAAAAGCTGCTGGAAGGTTGACTCAGAATGATCAAAGTTTTATGGCTAATGTGGAATCAGATGATGAAATGGAAGATCTAGAGGCAAATGCTGCAGTCATGCTTATGGCTAATATGCAAGAAATGAATATGTCCGAGTCAGGCCCGGTATATGATACCGATGGTCTTTCTCAGGTACCTGATCCTACATGTCTCATCCATGAAATTACTTTACCAGCTGCATCTTCATCTCCAAATGAAACGTTTGATCAACATGATTCATTCTCATCACCATCCGATGATCAAATAAACACGGTAGTATCATTTGATGATGATAATACCATTGTTTCATTTGATGATCTCATTGATGATGACAATTGTGATCATCTTGATCAAACAGATCCTTTGACTGATCAAGATTCGGAATTACAGGCCTTGTTATTGACCACCCAGTCACAAATAGAAAAATGCAATGACATCAATCAGAAGCTCAAAGATAAAATTGCATTGTTAACAAAGGATAATGAGTGCTACCAACTACAACTTTTGGGTTATCTTAAACAAGATAAATGTGAAAAATGTTTTGAAATAGCTTTCCAACAAGAATATGTCAAAGTTCAAAATTTAGAAAGTCAAGTTCGTGAGCTAACTGTTGCCAAAGCTGAGCTTCTTTCTCAAAAAGAAAAGGATCAATTTGAATTCAAAAAACAAATTGATGCTTTAATTTCTGAGTTGTTAAAAACTCAATCTGAGCTTTCTACATCTCAGAAGGATCTTCTTGAAGAAAAGCAAGCCACTAGGAAATGTGTTGACTCATATCTTGATCAAATTCTGGATTTGGAAACCAAACTCAAAGAATTTCAAAATGTTGTGTATAAAACGGGTAATTCTGTAACACAAATTCAAAAGAATGTTGTAAAACCGAGTCCTAAAGGAGTAAGTTTTGCACTTGGAAGTGACACACCCCGTAATTTACACAAAGCACTCAAAGACAATCCCAAGTTATACAATGCAACATTCCTGTTAGATGATACCTTTCAGCATGTTGTTATGTATTCGGTTGATGAAGAAACTGATTTTCTGGAAAACAAGATTGAGGGTCGATCAGATTCACAAACAAAATTTTCAAAAATACATTATGATTATAATGCACGGCCTCATTTGAGCAAATCATTTGTCCCTCCTAAGGACCATCCAGAACAAACGTTAACATACACAAACATAAGTGCTCCCTCGTCTATAACTTCTGTCCCCACGACTGCTGTACATTTCAAAGATTGTCTGACAGAGGATCTTGCTGATCCACAAATGCCTCCAAAATGTCGGGTTCTTCGATATTCTAAGACATTTATGAACGACATTTCTCTTTTTGAGAATGAAATTGAGTTTAGTTCTCAAATTCCTGTCTCTTCTTTTCTTTCTCCTGTTCAAAAAGAAAAGAAAGAGATTCTTGAAAAGAAAATTCTTCCTCATGTCAGAAATCTAAAGAAATGCGCAACAAAATGGGAAGAGGAGTTACAAACGGAAGTAGCATCTATGCAAACCATTTTCAAAGCTAAAGATGACAAGGTTCAACGTCAAAAACATCAAAGGAAATTTTTAGCAAAAGAAAATGATCGACTCTTGGAAAAGGTTTTGTGTTATGACGTAGTGTCTGTGATTATGAATTCGCTCTATGAATCTGGTAATGCTGTACTTGTGAATGATCATGCTGTGGATAGTAAGATGTTGCGTATGGAGATTGATAATCTGGAGCATGGAATGAGATTCTTCGACAGATCAATAGTGATGTGGAAAACAAAGCTTTTAATCTTCAAAAAACGGCTTGACTGGTGTCAAAAACAGAGTGTTGAATTTGAACTTAAATTTCAACATCTTTTAGCGTCTTTATCATTTCAAAACAGTCATGTTCCTGAAAAGTTTAAGGAAACAAAAGCTTTCTTAAGAATTAAACTGTTTGAAAATGAAAAGGAACTAGATGAAATTCTTCAAAACCGAAATGACACAGTCCGCCTCAATCGAAAATTAGATTCACAAAATCAAGAGTTTCAACACATCATTATTGATTTGAAGAAGAAAATCAGAGTTTTAGACACAGGCAAAACAAACACTCATAAGATTGCCCCAGGGATGTATGTAGTAGACAAAGAACATACCCAAGCATCTGATGTAACCACTAATTCAGCTACTTGTACTTCCACAGGACTAGAAACCACACCTAAGGTCAGCCATTCCAAGACTCACAAGAAACAGAGGAAGCTTAGAGTCAAGAAACCTAGGAAGGAGTTATCTAAGTCTAAAGAAGTTCCAGCTAGTAGTTTGAATAAGACAAATGTAACATCAGGAATAGAATTGCACTTATCTGAGTCTATTTCTAAGATTGATGTAACAAATGCTGAATCTTTAAATGTTAATGAAGATGTTTTGGTTGATGCTACTTGTGTTTTTTGTCGTAATAGCATACTATCTGGTGATCATACAAAATGTGTTGCTAAAACTTTGCTAACTAAGAGAAAGAAACGAAATAGTAGCGCTTCCTCTAGGCTTAAAACCAGTGAAAAGTCCATTTTAGGAATGCCCCCACTAGATGTTTCTGAGAAGAATATGGAAAAGCCCAAATCCAAGACTACAAAGTCACCTAGTGCATACATTAGGAAAAAGGCAGAGACTAGTTGGACCTGGCAACGTTGGTTACAGCACACTTTTGGTTTTAAATGGTTACCTAAAGTACTAACCTCTTGTGTTACTAACCCAGCGGATCCAACCGTTATCAAATCTCCACCTGTTTCCAATGTTTGTGATGCAGGTGATTCAAATCGTCCTTTGGATTGTTGATAGCGGGTGCTCCCGACACATGACCGGCAATCTCAAACTTCTTCAAAACTTTATTGCTAAGTTTATTGGAACGGTCAGATTCGGGAATGATCACTTCGCTGCAATTATGGGCTATGGGGATTACATTAATGGGAACATCGAAATCAGCCGTGTGTATTATGTTGAAGGCCTTGGTCATAATTTATTCTCCGTGGGACAATTCTGCGATGGAGACTTGGAAGTAGCATTCAGGGAGAAAACTTGCTTTATTCGTGATCTTCAAGGCAACGACCTCATGAAAGGGAAACGCGGAACCAGTCTGTATACTATCTCTCTTGAAGGCATGACAGCTTCTACTCCTATTTGTTTACTCTCCAAGGCTCATCCCACAAAGGCTTGGTTATGGCACAAAAGATTGTCTCATCTCAATTTTAAAACCATCACTGACCTTGCCAAGAAGAAATTAGTTGACGGTTTACCAAAATTCAGATATGCCAAGGATCACTTGTGTTCTGCGTGTGAACAAGGGAAAAGTCACCGTGCTCATTTTCCTCCCAAAACAGAACACAGCACAGATCATGTCCTACAACTGCTTCATATGGATTTGTGTGGTCCGATGCGAGTTCAGAGTATTAACGGGAAGAAGTATATTCTGGTAATAGTAGATGACTACTCAAGATGGACTTGGGTCTATTTTCTTCGGACTAAAGATCAAGTTCCTTCTATCCTCATCACGTTTCTCACAAAGATTCAAGTTCAAGTCCGCAACACCGTCCGCATCATCAGAACAGACAACGGGACTGAATTTAAGAATCAAATCATTCGGGAATTCACTGAGAAACATGGTATTGTTCATCAGACTTCAATAGCTCGCACTCCAGAACAAAATGGTGTAGTTGAAAGACGAAACCGTACGCTCGTGGAAGCAGCTCGAACTATGTTGATCAATGCTCAATTACCGGATTATCTTTGGGCTGAAGCTGTCAATACTGCTTGTTATACTCAGAATCGTGCCATGATCACCAAACGACACAGCAAGACACCATATGAGCTTATACAAGGAAGAAAACCAAACATCAACTATTTTCACGTCTTTGGAGCATTGTGTTATCCGAAGAATGATAAAGATGATCTTGGTAAACTTAAGGCTAAAGCAGATATTGGGATATTTGTTGGATACTGTGAGAACTCCAAGGGATACCGAATTTGGAATCGTCGGACTGGGGATATTCAAGAAACCATACACGCTAATTTTGATGAACTCACTGAGATGGCTTCTGAGCAAGACCGCTTGGAACCCGCACACAACCGTCTAAACTTCCCTGAATCTTCGGCTGCACCCCTACCTTTCAACAGGAAGGATCTGGAAGATTTGTTTGCACCAATGTTTGATGACGTTCGTGTTACTAGTGCATCAGATGCTTCCACCAGTTCCGCTGCTCAACAACTTCCACAACAAGCACCTGATCCATCAGCATCTACATCTACAGTAGTTGCTACCGATGCACCACAACCTGAACAATCATCATCAATGGAGAAAACACCTCAACCAGCAGTTGAAGATTCATCCCCCATTTCTAACAATGTTCCAACACCATCAGGATATGACGGGAACGCCTTCTTTAATCCATTTGCTCTACCACCAACCGTTCCAGATATCGGAGAATCATCCTCGAGCAACATGGACCCGTCATATCATCATCACAACATTCAACACTACCCATCGACTCATAAATGGACAAGGGATCATCCGTTAGTTAATGTGATTGGCAATCCAGATAAACCAGTTATGACACGACAGAAACTCCACACAGATGGTGAAACCTGCATTTATGCTCTCACCGTTTGTCAAGCTGAACCGAAAAATATCAAAGAGGCCATGACTTATGACAATTGGATTGAGTCAATGCAAGAAGAGTTGGATCAGTTCAAAAGATTGAAAGTCTGGGAACTCATTGAAAAACCAGATGGAGTGTATGTTGTGGGTTTAAAATGGATTTGGAAAAATAAGCTGGATGCAGAAGGAACGGTTATTCGTAACAAGTCTCGGTTGGTTGCTAAAGGGTATAGCCAAGAAGAGGGAATTGATTTCGAGGAATCTTTTGCTCCAGTGGCTAGGCTTGAGGCAGTGCGAATGTTTCTGGCGTACGCGGCTCATAAGAACATCACAGTTTACCAAATGGACGTGAAGACAGCATTTTTGAACGGACAACTTCGTGAAGAGGTGTATGTTTCACAACCAGAGGGCTTCGTCGATCCAGAACATCCACAACACGTTTACAAGCTTAAGAAAGCTCTCTACGGCCTTAAACAAGCCCCGAGGGCATGGTACGATAAACTTGCTGCATTCTTGCTTGCTAATCATTTTACTAAAGGATCTGTGGACCCGACTTTGTTTATACAAAAACACGGGGATGACATTCTCATCGTACAAATTTATGTGGATGACATCATTTTTGGGTCTACCCATAAAAAGTACTCAAACGCTTTTGCAAAACTTATGAAACAAAACTTTGAGATGTCCATGATCGGTGAATTAAACTTTTTTCTAGGATTACAAGTTCACCAATCACCTCGTGGTATATTCTTGAGTCAGTCTAAATATGCACAAGAGATATTAAAAAAGCATGGCATGACAACTAGTGACACCTATAACACCCCAATGTCCTCCTCATCCCCGAAGCTAGATGCTGACATACATGGGAAACCCACTGATCCTACAAATTATCGTAGTATAATTGGGTCTCTTATGTATCTCACCGCTAGCAGACCGGATGTTGTATTTGCCACATACCTGTGTTCACGCTATCAATCTAACCCAACAGAAAGACATTTATCTGCTGTTAAAAGAATCCTTAGATACATCAAGGGAACCATTCATTTGGGGATCTGGTATCCAAAGGATTCTGGTTTTGCACTAACTGCTTTTTCAGATGCGGATCATGCGGGATGTATTGATACAAGAAAAGCACATCCGGTGGTGTTCAATTCCTCGGTGATAAGCTGGTGTCCTGGCAGTCAAAGAAGTAAGATTGTACGTCTCTATCATCCACGGTGTACCGTGACTCCAAAAGTGCTATCGCTATCTCGTGCAACACAGTGCAACATTCCAAGTCCAAACACATCGCTCTCAGATATCACTTCATCAAGGAGCATGTGGAGCAGGGTACCGTTGAGTTGTATTTCGTGGGAACGGAACACCAATTGGCGGATCTTTTCACGAAAGCCTTACCTCATGATCGTTTTGTGAAATTGGTTCATCAAATTGGAATGCGATGTTTGACTCCTCAAGAACTGACAAATTTTCTCCAAAACAAATAAATGAGTCAAATATCCAAACTATCTTTGTAAATATATTATATATATATAATATATATATATATATATATATATATATATATATATATATATATATATATATATATATATATATATATATATATATATATGCAAGTACAATCCCTCATCCAACACGGTGTTTATTTTTACAATGTCTATAATTATTTTTTAACACGTGTTGAGGGGGAGATAATTTTTACCACAAGTTTTAAATTGTACTTGCATATATTCTCAGAAATTGTTGTTTCACAAAAATTTGGTGATAAGATTTTTGTGTGCATTAAATGTCAAAAAATGGAACTTAGTGTTAGCATGATGGTGGTTTAGGACTTAGTGTTCAAAATAATCAAGATTAGGGGGCTAAATGTGTAAAACTTGCAAAGTTAAATTGGTAGATATAAAAGTCAAGAAAAGTTAATAACCGCAGTTAATACATCTACCAACTTCACCAACCGAATTAAATTCACCCCACCCACCATCATCGACGGCCAACAATCATTCTGCTAATCCGCTCAAGACATTCGATTTTTGTGAGTGATCTTATGGTTATTATGTGATTATTAACAATGGTTTTGAACAGATTCTTGATCCAACGGCTAGAACAATCAAAATTGTAAAATTTAGTTCTAGGTTTTGCGATAAAATGGGGATTTTGGATTTAGAGTGGTTGAGTTGAAAATGATTGTACGATAATACTTTTACAATGTTAGTAATCCTATATTGCATGCTTACTTACTCCCAGAAACCACAAATTAGTCTAATCGAATTTTAGGGTTTAAGCAACGATTTTGGGAACACTTTGTGAATGTATTATTGTGTAATCTGTTGATTGGAAAGATGTTGTTTGATGTTTAATTGAATGATGCCATGATTGGGTTGTACCCAGAAACAATTTAAGTGAATCGATTGAATTTTAGGGTTTATCAAGAACATGAACACTAGCAGTTTGATTTATGCATAATTATGGTTCGTTTTTGTTATAACTTAGCCAAAATGTCCATAAATGTCATTCAAATTGTTTGTGAAACTCTGTGGACACAAATCATGCATTATAATGAATCATGATAAAGATTTAAGTGAATGTTCATCGTCAAAAGTGCTCGTAAACTCTTGTTTAAGAGTTTATCGAAGTTGGCCAAAATTATCGCAGTTGGGATAGTTATCGCAGTTGGGATAATTATCGCAGATGGGATAATTATCGCAATTAAGATTTTTATTGACTTAATTATCGTGATTGTCATAATTATCGCAGTTGGATAATTATCGCAGTTGGATAATTATCGCAGTTGGGATGATTATCGCAGTTGAGATGATTATCACAGTTGGGATGATTATCGCAGTTGAGATGATTATCGCGGTTGGATAATTATTACAATTAAGATACTTATCTTGATTGAATGATTATCGCAGTTGTCATAATTATCGCAGTTGACAATAATTATCGCAGTTGACAATAATTATCGCAGTTGACATAATTTATCGCAGTTGTGATCTGATATAAAATTTTGATCAATTTCCTTAGGTATATCCTTTATACTTATCAAAATTAATCAAAATTTTATAGAATTTGGCTAGTTTTTGATAAATTCTTTGACCAAGCATGTAACAAACAATCATTACTACAATAGGATGCTATGTGTTGTTCTTAAAAGCTAACAATTTTTCTAACAAACATGCATTCTGTATATTTGTATATGATTGTTGATTCAGAAACATCAATGGCAACTTCACAACAACAACCTCTTCCTGCTCTTACCAAAGAAGAAGTCTTTCCTCGTAGGTATACTCTGGAAATAGGGAAGAACAATTCACGGGTAGAATTGGACAAGATCAAGTGTTCCGATTCCAGTTGCCAGATTGCTGTAGAGATTCTCAAAGCTCACAAATGCAGGGATCTTCTTGACAGCTCAGACACCATTCCAGAGCTATATATTCATCAATTCTGGGATACCTTCACAAGAAGCAATGATGACAAGTCTTTTACTTGTACATTGGATCGAAAGAAGATCAGAGTAACACCTGCTACACTCAGAAAAGCCTTAAAACTTCCAGAGGCACCTGAAGCTTCCAACCGATACCACCCAACACCTTCAGAGTCTGAGGTCATGCAATTCCTGGAAGATATTGGTTATGATGTTCAACCTGACACACCATTAACCACGATCTCCAAAGTTAATGCTAGATACATTCCTCAACCCTGGAGGACTATCCTTCTTCATCATAACACATTCAATAACTGGAAGAGATAGTGGGTTTGAGCATACCAAGACTGTCTCATCTTCAAGTCCTCTGGGGATTTCTAAACCAAGAACCTATTGACTTTGCTGCTCTTATTTGGGAAGATATAATGTACTTAATGCGTAAAGCATCCAAGAAAATCCCATTTGTTCGATACACCAAAGTTCTTATCAGCTATCTACTTGATCAACATGAAGACCTTGATAAGCGTCCTACTGATCAAGAGGTTCATGAGTATAGCATGGATAAAACATTGAGCAAAGTCTACTTCCCGAAAGAGAGCACACGAAAGCAAGGTGCAAGGTTGCCAGAATTTTTGATCCCTTGATGAGGTCAAAGAAACAAAGGCTTATCAAGATTACGACCAAGCATACCGTGAATGTCGTGTGGGTCTTGCCAAGATGATTGAAGAATCTGGATCTTCAAAGATTCATTCAAAAGGTAAGACTAAGACAGGAAGTGCCTCAAGTGTCTCTAAACCAAAAGAAAAACATCCAAGAACAACATTCATTAAGAGGAGAGTACCCAGTAAACCACAGCCGAAACCTGAACCGAATAGAATCGTTGATGAAGATACAGAATCTAACTCTGAATCATCTGAATCCGAAGAAGAACATGTCTATATGACTGAAGAAGAGGCTGAACTTCACAATAAGATCTCTCATGAGAATGCACAAAAACAAAGTCTCAAATCACTTAAAGAAGATGAAGAGCGTAGAGCAAGGAGAGTATTGGAACAAACGAAAGGAGTATGAAAGAACACATGGAGTTGGAGGATCACAAACTGTTCCTAAAGAAGCTTTGACTCAAGATGATCCGGTTAATCAACCCGGAGGGTCTGGAGCTGAATCAACAAAGGTCTCTTCACAGCAAACAAGTTCGGTTAATCAACCCGACTTGGGAGCACCAACTCAGGAGGAAAAGGAAAAAGATCAGGATAGCAACATTGTTCTATCTGACAAGGATATTTCTGATTCTATGTTTGATGACAATCCCGAGGAACAAACACGCAATGATGATACAGACGATTGGAGTATAGAAAAAGAAAAAGACATTCTTGGAGACAAAGCAACTAAAGCAAGCCAAAGATCTTGAGGAAGCGGCTAAACAGGAAGAAGAAAGGAAACGTAAGGAGGAGGCTCAAGCTAACCTGGAAGCAGATAGCTACCTTCGTTCTCACACTCCAACACCTCCTCCTTCCCCTCCAAAGGACACAACCGAATCTAAACTGGCTATGGTCGTTCATAACCCACAACAGCAGCAAGAACAACCACCAGTTCAGCCCTCGTCTGCTTCTTCACCCAAGACACCTCCTAGATCACCACCTAAGAATCCAACACCTCCACCCTCACCTCAAAAGGAATCAACTGCTAAATCTGATGAACCAATCCCTTCACTCACTCCATCATCTTCGAGGTCTTCATCACCAAAATCAAAAGCAACTGTTTCTGAAAATATTCGTAAGGCCTACAAAGGAAAGAGCAAGAGAAGGATCGTCCAAGTTACAAAAGTTGAAGTTGTGTCTCCTGCAGCAAAGAGACTTAAACAGGCAATAAAGAAAGCACGAGCGCAACGAGACAAACATACATCAACTAAACTAGATGACATGGAAAGTTTAGTTCAGAAATTGTCTCAACAAATGGAAGAAATGCAGGAAAGCAAGAAGCAGATAGATGAATTCCTTGGTTTCAACATCAAAGATCACATGATACGCAAGACAAACGAAATTTGTTAAGCAATTCCTTCCTGATCTTCAACAAAACATAAATGAACATATTGATTCGCAACTTGATGAAAAGATCAAAGAATCCGTCTCTTCTTCTTCCCACACCAAACCACTTCCAGAACTCACCACTGAATATATCGAGCTTGTGCTTCTCGATCGACTCTTTGAAATCACCTCTCCTTCTCCAGAAGAAATTAACCTGATTGCGGCTCTTCAAGCACATATTGAGAAGAAATCATGCAAGGAAGCTGCTGACAAAGGAAAACGAATTCGAGAAGATGATGAGGATGATCAGGACCCTAAACCCGAACAAAAGAAACACAAAGGCGGGTCAGGGATTCACATTCAGGAGCAAAACTGGACATAAACCATCATCTCAACCTCCTAAACATCAATCCTCTGGTCCCACTGAAACCGAACATCACCATGAGCGGTTTACAACTGAAGATGTGGAATTCCAGCCACATGATGATCAACCTCATTCACCATCATCATCACCAAAACCAAAGCCATCCAAGTCCAAGCCTTCACACAGCAGAAAGTCATCTACTGGACCAGCGGTTGTCACATGGCTGGATAATGATACGGATGAGCTAGGAAATGAATGGTTCGATCATCTAGCAAGCGCTCAAGTTCAGACTGACGAAGCTTCACGAGTTGAAGACAGCACCTTTGCTGTTACTCAAGAAATTAAAAGAACTCTTAATATTAAGAAGATGACCAAAAAGGAACTTCGTCGGATCAAGAATGATGCTTTCCTTCTTCTGAAAAACAAATCCAATAGCGCAGCAGAACTCGAATATCACCTTGAAAACATTGCACGGGCAATGTCAAGTGACTTCGACTGGGCTAGTCCAGACGTCGTCAGGAAAGTTGGCAAGAATCAACCATTCATCACTGATTGGACCAAGCCACTGTCCGTGATTCGAAGATTTCATCACTCGGAAATTCCCTTTCAAATGTTCTTCAACAAAGATCTGGAACTTCTAAAGAATGGAGCTCAAGGGACGACAAAGTACGCTACATCTATCACTTTCACACCAGCTGCTCATTACACACAATCAGCCATTGAAGAAGCAGCTATTAACAGACATCTGTTTGTTAAAAAGCTCGTCAAATATGATCGTGATGCAGAGCAAAGGGGATTCATCACTGGTACTCTAAAAGACAAAGCTGGTACAAGTACAAACTTGCCCTCCAGAAATCAAAAGAACCAGTTTACAGTGATCTCAGAATAATGGCCGTCATCACTGTGAGTGGATCCAGAAGATGCGATTATATATTTCTAGAAGAAATCACAGTAAAAAGAATCGACAACAATCTCTACACATTCTCAGAGGCGGATTTTCCTGATTTAAATCTGAATGATATCGAAGACATGTATCTAATGTAAGGTCCAAGGCAAACTGCAGCATCTGACCAATGATCTTCGATATGCACTTAGTACTTCCCTCTGTCATTACATCAGGAGAACCATCATCAAAGAACGTGTAGAAGATCTCCAGCTTGGTGTTGAAAGTTATCAGACTCAGCTTAACCTTTTTGAACCACAATTCCTTCTTCACAGCAAAAAGGACCCTCAGTACACCATGCTACATCGTCCAACCTTTGGGTTCGTCTACAGAAGCACAACTGATTTCCATCGTTTCATGTCACTCAATGAAATTCATAAGTTCTGCGACGATACATTAAAGGGTGTACGTGATGGGCTAGCTAATAGAGTTCGAGATTCGATGTTGGAAAAATCAAGAAGATGGAATTCAAAGGAGCTGCGACAAGTCAAGGAATTTATTCGGAAGATGGAAGAACGGTTATACCATAGGGATCAGATGAGGAGGCTAGAGAGCTATGTTGGGGGTCGTCCACCATTCGCCATCAGACTATTTCAGCGGACTGACCCAATGTTCACAACTTTTGGCAAAGGCGGTTGATGTAAGAATATAGTATCATTATACATTATTCTTTTCTCATTATTCCTTCACATTGGCCTGTATATTACGGCTTGTGCACACATCACAGTGTACAACCCGGACCCCAAAGAAAGGACCCTGAGGTACGCTTCAGTGCCTCAATCCTGAAAAAGGAGCGAAAGCTTCTTACTTTGAGCAAATTAAAATCAGCATGTTTTCCAACGTTTTTCAAACATTCTGCTCATAAGGACAAATATTCCCTTGTTAAAGGGGAGTATTTGAAAATATAATCTTTGTTCAAAAAATTATAAATGTTCTTGAAATTCTTCCCTAAAACTCAAAAACAGCATATTTTAATCATAAACGTTTTCCAAAAACATCATGAGTATGCTATTTTTGAGGGGGAGAAGAAAAAGATGATTAAAATATGATGTCTCATTTGCTGGAATCTCGTGTGCTCAAACTCAGAATTGACTCTCGAATTGACGAATAGGAAAGTCAGTAGTCGAAAGGACATATCCCGGACGGGTAATAATTTCAAGCCAGTTTAACTGGTGATGTAAGCGTGTCTCGCAAAGGATGTGTCTGAGTAGAATGTACCGATTTCGAGCGATAATCTTTGAATCTGATCTGGACGGGTTAATAATTTCAAGCCAGTCTAACTGGTGATGTAAGCGTGTCTCGCAACGATCAGGTTCATTGAAAGTCAATCAATTCAAAAAGTGCCAACTCTTTCCGGCATGTGCAAATTTCAAAATTTAATACTTATGTGCACATGTTAAGGGGGAGTATTTCTGAAAATCATCAAACTCTCAAGGTGTCAACAAAATGTCTTTACAATTATCGACACTTTGAGAGATTTTCAATGGTTTTGTTTATGGCATCATTAGGATAGTCATGGAGTTATAAGGTGACTAAGGTTAGGGAAAACCGTCCTATGATCCGCCAGAGCCGGAGGGATCTACCCAAGGACAATACCAATAGTTTAGAACTAGAAAGTCCTAGGTATGATATAAAAAAGGAGAAAATGAATGAACAGGGAAAAGAAGGGGTTGAAGAATTAAAAAGAAAAGTAAAGAAAAGGGTGAAAAGAAATAGCCCTCCATTTGTTCAACCTTAGGGCAGACACCGGGTTCAATTCATAATCTACTGGTTGATGAGCATCACCGGTATTGAAGACTAAAGACGTCATGGACCCAGTGACGCACTAATAAACCTTCTAAGCCACTCAAGTGTCTCTCAAAAGACATTTGTTTCATTCACACGGAGAACCCTTCATAATTTATCGACCTCTCATAACGAGAGTGTTGATATTGAAAAGGAGGCAATCTGCTCCATGCCTCCGATGACCAAACAAATGTGCACTGATTGAGTCTAGAGCCATGAGATTCATAAAAGATCTCTTACGTACACTTAGTATTACTCTGCTGTTCTAAATCATGGGCAGCAGATGTAAAATTAAGAAAGTGTCCTTCGCAGATCTCAGCAATCTGCCAAGAACATTCATGAGAAAAGTCACAATTGTGATTATCAATGATTGAATGGAAATCCTGCCAGAGCAACATCAAACAACTCTGTCAGCAGGTCACTTCGGTAACTCCTTGTGGGTTACGCTTAGTGTTTGCTCCAAACGGTCTACAGTCGTGGGGTGATCTCCAGCGACTCACTGAATCGTGGGTGCACTTCGGTGTGTCCGTGTAATCCCTTTCGAGGGAATCTGGTTCAGAACGGTCTGGGTTAGGATTTGAGAAAGTCTTCACACTATGCTGTTGATGATCTCAAGTCTGAGCCTGTAAGTACCGGTTGGTTCGTGCTGTTGTTGCTGTTGCTGCTGCTGCTGCTGCTGAGAAGCTGGAGTTCGACCATCAAGACTCCATCATGTTCATATCTTGAAGAAATGTTCTCTCAAAGACTCAGTAACATCAAAAGTTCAACATATGATATAGTAAAGTCAAAAGTTCAAGCACATCAACCTTTCTCAAGTTTTAAGATTGAAAAGTGAGAACAAGTTGTAGAAAACAAGTCTAAGACATATGAGCATGATGGAGAAGACGAGAAGACATTGGAGATTGGCAGATAGAGACAACAACATATCATCATTAAACAAGAACAAAGAATCAAAGATTATAAAGACGTCAGAAGCCCAAGAAGCAAAGAAGACGTCGAGCAACATTGATGATCAAGACTTAGGGGGAGATTGTTAGAAACACGTTTTAATTAAATACAAGTCTTGTTCATTTATAATATATGTTGCACGTATGGACTATTAAGTTTGTAATTTTGGACCGGTCCATTAGTAGTCCATGGACCGGTTACATTATCTAGTTTATTCTTATCACATGTAAGGGAATATTCCTAGAATAATTCCCCTCCCATTGCCTATAAATAGAAGGCATGGGATTCATTCTTATTGTTGGTTTTCATGTAAGATAGCGTAAGCTCTGTCCAAGTAAACTTTGATTAATTGAAAACCGATCACTTCTTCTTATTCTTTCTTATTCTCTTCTCTTATTTAGTATTGCTTATTAGCTTATTCTCTCTTCATACGTAGCTTAATATAGTAGTAGATCGTGTGCCTATTTGTCCTATCGAGTGTGTGTTTGAGATTTATACGTGACCTACAGATGATGAATTCAACCCCTCCATTACTAATCAGGCATCCACAATTGATGTCAATCCCATTGTTACCAAGAGGATCAATACAGTTCATCCTCAGTCCTTGATCCTTGGAGATCTAAATTCCCCTGTTCAGACAAGAAGCAAGTTACATCAACCCAAGTTTGGAGAATCTGCTTTTCTCATTTATATCCAGGATCAGTTAAGGAGCAATCATAGTGATTACCTACATTGCCTCTATATCCTAAATTGAACCAAGTAGTATAGCCCAAGCTCTTGATAATTCTGATTGGGTTGAGGCTATGCAAGAGGAAATGCAGCAGTTCCAGAACCAGAAAGTATGGAAGTTGGTACCTTTGCTTGCAGGAAAGCATGCTATTGGAACTAAATGGATTCTCAAGAATAAAAGGGATGCTAAGGGAATTGTGGTTTAGAATAAAGCTAGGTTGGTGGCTCAAGGACATAGACAAGAAGAGGGGATTGATTATGATGAAGTGTTTGCACCAGTGGCAAGAGTTGAAGCCATCAGACTGTTCTTAGCTTTTGCCTCATTCATGGGGTTTGTAGTGTATCAGATGGATGTGAAGAGTGCCTTTTTATATGGAAGGATTGAAGAAGTGGTTTATGTTACTCAACCAAAGGGATTTGTGGATCCTCAGAATCCTGATTTGGTTTACAAAGTGGTAAAGGCAACTTTATGGTCTTCATCAAGCACCAAGGGCTTGGTATGCAAGGTTATCTGCATTTTTGCTAAAACATGGTTACAGAAGAGGGGCAATAGACAAAACACTTTTCATCAGGAAGAATTTCAAAGGTATCATCCTGGTACAAGTTTATGTAGATGATATCATCTTTGGTTCTACTAAGGAAGCCTGGTGCAGGGAATTTGAAGAATTGATGAAGAGTGAATTTGAGATGAGTGCTATGGGTGAAATGACTTTCTTCTTGGGTCTTCAGGTTAAGCAGAAACCAGATGGGATTTTTATCTACCAAGAGAAGTATGTTTATGACATACTTAAGAGGTTTGATATGGAAAATGTGAAAACTGCAACAACCCCATTTGAACCTCAAAAGCCTAAATCCAATAATGAACCTGATGCTGCTGTTAATTTTCATTTATACAGGTCCATGATTTGTGTAACACCCCAACCCGGCAAGGGTAAAGATGTCACGTTAATGGTTTCATATCAGATCAAACAAAGCATACTTCAATAGTAATACCATAACTTGTCAAGGGTTACAAATGAAATACTAACATTACAAGGTCAGGAATGAATCAAAACTAAATACTAAGTCTGCAAATGCAATCCTTCTAATGACTTCTACTTCAGAACAACTGTCAAGGTCTTCTAAGTCCAAAAGTCTCTTCACTCATACCCAAACCCGTCATCCTGCTTATAACCTGCCGCACACGAAAAGAAAACGTGCGGCTGAGCTTAAAAAGCCCAGTGAACAGATATAACGATAATAAACAGAAATAGAGAATAGTACAGAATAACAGAAACAAAGGTCAAACAGATGTAATATGGTTCAAGGGATAAGTCAATGAATAAGTATAAGGGGAAAGAGAAAGGGATAGTAATCCACCACAAGCCCAGAAACAGATCATATCATATTGTAACCATAAATCTTCATAATCATATAGAGGGGAGACCTCTCAGATAATCAGATAATATGAGGGGTGTCCTCATTCTTCAAATGGAGTAGCTAGCTCCCAGACATATGTGAAAGGCATGTATTGCACACAGTACCAGTCACCAGAACAGAAATCATATCATATACAATTAAATCCACTAAACAGAACAGATCTAGGATGCATCCATTCGCCCCTACCCAATCACATGCAGACCAAAACAAAGGGACGGTGTAACCAAATCACTAGGGCTACACACTAGTCATGCCAGTGGTGCATCACAGACACGGCCATGTTACCTTCATGGCTAGGGTCACAAATTTTGGCTCGGGTATCAAACTAAGAGTCAGATATCATATCAGATCAGAGTGTCATATCACAAGTTTCAATATCAGAAGTCAATATCAGAAGGTCAACATCAGAAGGTCAAAATCAAAGTTCTATAGTAACAGTTCATTTAAAAAAAAAAGTTTCTAATTAAGAGTCCATTTAAAAACTATCTTTTAAATGACGGTTTTCATAAAAATGATCCTTCAGAGTAGTTTTCATAAAATGATCTTTCAAACGGTTTTTTCGTAAAGATAGTCTTTTAAACTTGTTTTTATAAAAGTTAGTAAAATCCCAATTAAAAGAGTATTGTATCATAAATTGCAAACATCATTTTAAAATAGCTTTTCCTCAAATCATTTCCAGGTCAGAATTAAAAGATTTCCATAGCCCAGGTTCATATCATAGGTCATACTGAAGGGAGTCATAGCAAAGGTATCAAATCAGAGGCTAAACAGATCAGAACATGAAAGAGATCATAGGAAACCTTACAGAGAAGGTCAGAATATCTGTACCTTATTTCAAATGCAAACACGAACCAGAAAATGGATGTCACAGAATGGATCAGGACCTCTCCTTCTTCACACCTAAAGGAGTAGAAGATAATTACTATAGGTTCTTAACTTCATGTTTAGCTTGCCTTTCCATTTTAATAGTTCAAGGTTCATAAGGTTATTTTGGTAGTGTTATACATTCAAAGGTTCATTAAGTATTTAGGATAATTTTAAGGACCAATTGTGAAATTATCATAAAGTTAGGGTATAAGGTGTAATTATTGTAAAGTTACAGGTTTCTACAAGTTAAGTCCTTTAGTATTATTAAAATAACCATATAGACCCTCTAATGTTTGAACATCAACCATTTAACACTCTTTAAATGTTATATTTCACTTTTTCAGGTTTTAGATAGGTTCTGACCCGCTTAAAATAATTTAAGAATCATAGTAGAACTCTGAAATAAAATCTACAAAAATTCACAGAGCTTCCTCAATTTCCCTAGTATTTTAATTAATTTTTCAGATTTTATTAATTAGTTTTGGTACGAAAGAAAATTCCTCTTTCCTAACCTGTCCCTAGAAACATGTCTGATGGGACACCCGATAAGTTATCAAGTGGTTACCCCTTCAGAAAAATTCACAAAAATCTAAAAAAATTCCAGATACTAATAGACATCCCAAGTTTACCCAGTTCAAAAGGCTCTTTCTAACTCGACACGGTTTGGAAATTAAAATTGAAAAACCCGGACTGATTTTCGAGACTTTCAAATACGACTGGACACATGATTTTCCAAAAATCAAAAAGTAGCCTTACACGCCTCTAAAAATTACAAACTAAATTCCTCCAGGTAGCTATTTCATTAAAATACAAACTAGACTCCAGAAACATCAAAATATACGTTCACATCATTAGTCCACAGCCGATTGAAGTCGAATAAAGGTTTAGGTCAGTAGCAGTTATTCACAGAATCATATATAACTTAGGGTTTTCTTCATCCCGTTCATTAATTCTTGACACCAAACGATTATGGGTGAGTCCAAAACATATTTAGGTCAATACACATCAGTTCTAAACATATTCAAATCGAATTACTTATCACCAAAACATCTAGTCGATCCATACTTATGAACTTTTTATGTTTTTAGGTTTTATGATTTTATGTGACACATAATGTAACTTTAATTCGATTTAGAATACAAAAACATGAACAAGGATTGAACAAGGTAAGTGATGCAATACCCTCGAAGAGCACACGAATGACCAAGAACGCCCTACACTCGAATCACCAACGAAACTCTCTCTCCCTCTTCTTGGTTCGATCGACAGAAAGGAAAACAAGGCAGAAAATTGGTTAGGGTTTTTGCTAAAACAATTCACATGGACTTGAGGCATGAATAACATGTTTACCTTATGATGAATGACACAAGAATGGAACAAAAATCAAGTCCCTTTGGGGCTTTTGTGTCTCGACAGCAGCAAGAAGAAAGGGGCGGCAGAAACTTTTTGGTGTAAGGAGGTTTTAGGGTTTTCTTGTTGTGTTATTATTTTGTGAAGATCGGTATTAACAAAAAGGAGATGCCGAGTCTTTTTGGATGGGCCAAATGAGGAGTGAATGGGTTTATTGTGGGCTAGGATCTATTAAGTTAATTGCCTTCTTATTCACAGTATGGGCCGAAGATTTCAAGGCTAGTAACACATGAAATGTCGACTAGCTTTGCTAGTTGTAGGATTTTATTTATTTGGTATCTTTTATTTACATAATGTAAGGTTTTCATGTACTTAAATACTTAGGTTGCTTAAAGTTTGATTGTTTTAAGTTAGGTGTCAATGACGACACTTATATAATTTTCATAAGTTCTTAAAAGTTCAAATTCAGGGGGTATTTTAGTCCTTTCATATTATGTTAATTTGCGGGTTTTACAACTCTTCCCCTCAAAAAAAAAAATTCGTCCTCGAAAATTGAAGTCGCAAAGTTAAACGAAGTCGTAGCAAGTCGCAAAAGGTCGTCACAAACATTCTCGCGCCCGGGAAGGTTCTTTCAAAAAGATCTTCAGACCAAATAGTTTCTCATAACTCAAGTCTAAACGAAGTGGGTTCAAATTTCTCAGAAGGAGACAAATTGGGTTGATTTTGATCAAAAGGTCCATACAACATGAAATGGATGAAAGGTGAATCTTCAGGAAAACTCATATGGGAATACGGACTAAATTTCAGATCAACTTAACTGTGTCAACAGTAGATAGCTCTTCAAGAGTTTAAGATTCATAACTGAGGTCAACAGAATACAAATCGAGAATTCCAACTCATCTAGACATCAAATGAACAAAGGCAAAGCAGATTAAACGCATAGGTGGAATGAACCTAAAGTCTCACTAATCACGGATAATCCAACGGAGATTCAAATTCTAAACTTCTTAGGTACTTCCCAAGATATCCTATGGCCACAATGAGGGCACGTTATATGGTGTAAGTATTATCACGTTAATAATACCAGCACCACATAAATATGCCTTCATGATGATCATACTTTATCTCGAGTCGTAAGCAAAACAATCTATCTTCATCCACCTAGTACTTCTACAGTCTCAGAGGTCAACAAAAACAAATGTCATAATCAAGAGGGAAAGCCAAACTACTCGCCATGGAGATTCTCAAAATGCCCAAGAGGCATCGAAATGATTAACAAAGATCAGAGGTCAGAGTCGGAGTCTGAAGGTAAGGATCAATTAGTGTCAGGAATTTACTATGCAATTCTTAATGCTTCAAGATTCATTTAGGTTTCAAAACCGAGGTGGTGCAAGGCATAAGCTTTCAATTTCCAAGGGGGATCTCAAGAGGCTTAAACCAAGAGTAAGGTACGAATCAGAGTGATGCGGAAGCAATGATACCTAAACAAATGCCTTATAGTCTACCCATTCCTCACCGGTCAGAACTTAAGCTCCTATAGGGAAATCCTAAAGCAAATTTTCAAAGGTTGTCTTACAAGCGCCTACAGGGAAAGCTTAGTGGTCCTATCTTTACACAGGTCAAGGGTAAATGTATTACGAAATCGCAGCCTGTCGCTCTGATACCATAATTGTAACACCCCAACCCGGCAAGGGTAAAGATGTCACGTTAATGGTTTCATATCAATCAAACAAAGCATACTTCAATAGTAATACCATAACTTGTCAAAGGTTACAAATGAAATACTAACATTACAAGGTCAGGAATGAATCAAAACTAAATACTAAGTCTGCAAATGCAATCCTTCTAATGACTTCTACTTCAGAATAACTGTCAAGGTCTTCTAAGTCCAAAAGTCTCTTCACTCATACCCAAACCCGTCATCCTGCTTATAACCTGCCGCACACGAAAAGAAAACGTGCGGCTGAGCTTAAAAAGCCCAGTGAACAGATATAACGATAATAAACAGAAATAGAGAATAGTACAGAATAACAGAAACAAAGGTCAAACAGATGTAATATGGTTCAAGGGATAAGTCAATGAATAAGTATAAGGGGAAAGAGAAAGGGATAGTAATCCACCACGATCCGAGAAACAGATCATATCATATCGTAACCATAAATCTTCATAATCATATAGAGGGGAGACCTCTCAGATAATCAGATAATATGAGGGGTGTCCTCATTCTTCAAATGGAGTAGCTAGCTCCCAACATATGTGAAAGGCATGTATTGCACACAGTTACCAGTCACCAGAACAGAAATCATATCATATACAATTAAATCCACTAAACAGAACAAATCTAGGATGCATCCATACGCCCCTACCCAATCACATGCAGACCAAAACAAAGGGACGGTGTAACCAAATCACTAGGGCTACACACTAGTCATGCCAGTGGTGCTCACAGACACGGCCATGTTACCTTCATGGCTAGGGTCACAAATTTTGGCTCGGGTATCAAACTAAGAGTCAGATATCATATCAGATCAGAGTGTCATATCACAAGTTTCAATATCAGAAGTCAATAGCAGAAGGTCAACATCAGAAGGTCAAAATCAAAGTTCTATAGTAACAGTTCATTTAAAAAAAAAAGTTTCTAATTAAGAGTCCATTTAAAAACTATCTTTTAAATGACGGTTTTCATAAAAATGATCCTTCAGAGTAGTTTTCATAAAATGATCTTTCAAACGGTTTTTCGTAAAGATAGTCTTTTAAACTTGTTTTTATAAAAGTTAGTAAAATCCCAATTAAAAGAGTATTGTATCATAAATTGCAAACATCATTTTAAAATAGCTTTTCCTCAAATCATTTCCAGGTCAGAATTAAAAGATTTCCATAGCCCAGGTTCATATCATAGGTCATACTGAAGGGAGTCATAGCAAAGGTATCAAATCAGAGGCTAAACAGATCAGAACATGAAAGAGATCATAGGAAACCTTACAGAGAAGGTCAGAATATCTGTACCTTATTTCAAATGCAAACACGAACCAGAAAATGGATGTCACAGAATGGATCAGGACCTCTCCTTCTTCACACCTAAAGGAGTAGAAGAGAATTACTATAGGTTCTTAACTTCATGTTTAGCTTGCCTTTCCATTTTAATAGTTCAAGGTTCATAAGGTTATTTTGGTAGTGTTATACATTCAAAGGTTCATTAAGTATTTAGGATAATTTTAAGGACCAATTGTGAAATTATCATAAAGTTAGGGTATAAGGTGTAATTATTGTAAAGTTACAGGTTTCTACAAGTTAAGTCCTTTAGTATTATTAAAATAACCATATAGACCCTCTAATGTTTGAACATAAACCATTTAACACTCTTTAAATGTTATATTTCACTTTTTCAGGTTTTAGATAGGTTCTGGACCCGCTTAAAATAATTTAAGAATCATAGTAGAACTCTGAAATAAAATCTAAAAAAATTCACAGAGCTTCCTCGATTTCCCTAGTATTTTACCTAATTTTTCCAGATTTTATTAATTAGTTTTGGTATGAAAGAAAATTCCTCTTTCCTAACCTGTCCCAGAAACATGTCTGATGGGACACCCGATAAGTTATCAACTGGTTACCCCTTCAGAAAAATTCAAAAAATCTACAAAAATTCCAGATACTAATAGACATCCAACAGTTTACCCAGTTCAAAGGGCTCTTTCTAACTCGACACGGTTTGGAAATTAAAATTGAAAAACCCGGAATGATTTTCGAGACTTTCAAATACGACTGGACACATGATTTTCCAAAAATCAAAAAGTAGCCTTACACGCCTCTAAAAATTACAAACTAAATTCCTCCAGGTAGCTATTTCATTAAACTACAAACTAGACTCCAGAAACATCAAAATATACGTTCACATCATTAGTCCACAGCCGATTGAAGTCGAATAAAGGTTTAGGTCAGTAGCAGTTATTCACAGAATCATATATAACTTAGGGTTTTCTTCATCCCGTTCATTAATTCTTGACACCAAACGATTATGGGTGAGTCCAAAACATATTTAGGTCAATACACATCAGTTCTAAACACATTCAAATCGAATTACTTATCACCAAAGCATCTAGTCGATCCATACTTATGAACTTTTTAGGTTTTTAGGTTTTATGATTTTATGTGACACATAATGTAACTTTAATTCGATTTAGAATACAAAAACATGAACAAGGATTGAACAAGGTAAGTGATGCAATACCCTCGAAGAGCACACGAATGACCAAGAACGCCCTACACTCGAATCACCAACGAAACTCTCTCTCCCTCTTCTTGGTTCGATCGACAGAAAGGAAAACAAGGCAGAAAATTGGTTAGGGTTTTTGCTAAAACAATTCACATGGACTTGAGGCATGAATAACATGTTTACCTTATGATGAATGACACAAGAATGGAACAAAAATCAAGTCCCTTTGGGGCTTTTGTGTCTCGACAGCAGCAAGAAGAAAGGGGCGGCAGAAACTTTTTGGTGTAAGGAGGTTTTAGGGTTTTCTTGTTGTGTTATTATTTTGTGAAGATCGGTATTAACAAAAAGGAGATGCCGAGTCTTTTTGGATGGGCCAAATGAGGAGTGAATGGGTTTATTGTGGGCTAGGATCTATTAAGTTAATTGCCTTCTTATTCCATAGTATGGGCCGAAGATTTCAAGGCTAGTAACACATGAAATGTCGACTAGCTTTGCTAGTTGTAGGATTTTATTTATTTGGTATCTTTTATTTACATAATGTAAGGTTTTCATGTACTTAAATACTTAGGTTGCTTAAAGTTTGATTGTTTTAAGTTAGGTGTCAATGACGACACTTATATAATTTTCATAAGTTCTTAAAAGTTCAAATTCAGGGGGTATTTTAGTCCTTTCATATTATGTTAATTTGCGGGTTTTACAATTGGGTCACTCATGTATTTGACAGCTTCTAGACCTGATATTATGTTTGCTGTCAGTGCATGTTCTAGGCATCAGGTTACACCCTTGACTTCTAACTTAAATGCAGTCAAGAGAATCTTCAAGTAGTTGAAAGGATTGCCTAAGTTGGGACTTTGGTACCCAAAAGATTCTCCTTTTCTGTTGGAAGCTTATAGTGACAGTGATTATGCTGGTGCTAACTTTGATAGAAAGTCAACTACTGGGGGTTGTCAGTTTCTGGGCAGAAGGTTGGTTTCTTGGCAGTGCAAGAAGCAGACTATAGTGGCTACATCTTCTACTGAGGTGGAGTATGTTGCTGCTGCTAGCTGCTGTGGACAGGTTCTTTGGATGCAAAATCAGTTGTTAGATTATGGGTTCAACTTCATGAACACTAAGATCTTTATTGATAACCAAAGCACTATGTGCATTGTTAAAAATTATGTCTATCATCAAAGGACAAAGCATATTGAGATTAGACACCATTTCATAAGAGATGCTTATGAGAAGCATCTTATTCAGGTGATTAAAATTCATACTGATGACAATGTGGCTGATCTGCTGACCGAGGCTTTTGATGGACCAAGGTTTAACCATTTGGTGGTCCATATTGGGATGGTAAATACTTAGGTACTGAGCTTGAGGGGAGGACAAAGCCTAAGGGGAGGCTTTCTGTTGTGTAATTTGTTATTTTCTTTTTCTTTTCTCTTTAAGTAAAAAAAATAATAATAAAATAAAAAATAAAATAAAATAAAAATTGTATATTATGTTGTACTAACTTGTATGGTTTTGAACAACACCTTGCAGGTACAGTGTTGGTGTTTACACCTACACAACAAATGGTAATCAACTCACCATATCTATCCGACAAGAAAGAGTTGACTCACCATGAGGGTACGGCTCTGGGGTGATAATCAAAACCGTTGACAGCTGTAATAGTTTGCTCAAAACTATAGGGTTCTCAACTCACCAATGTTTCATTACTAAGAGTTGAATGGTTTTCAATTCGCCATGGATTTTACTCCTTTGGGGTTTCCAAAGAATTGGCTAGCCCACAAGTGTATGGCTTGTGGTAAAGGCAATGGAATACCATACTTGGTACTCAATTCACCAAAGGTTATCTTCAACCTAAGAATTGGCTAGTCCTGAGCAAACGGCTACAGGTAAAGACAAGTCAAATCCGTTTAAACTTGCTGATTTACTAAAAATCAGATGGTTATCAATGTACCATGGTCTTACACACCTAAAAACATTGGCTACTCCAGTAGTGATGGCTATTGGTAAAGAGACATCAAATCCATTAATTTTCAATGATTCACATCTCACAGGAGTTAACACACCTGGATGTGATGAGAATAGTATGAAACTTAACAGATTTGATGTACAATATGTCATAGTTGCTGGAAAGATTATATCAGGGGTAGCCAGATCCTTATGAAGTTGTTACTGTTGCTGCTGGTTCATATTTGTTGCTGCTGGAATCATGTACTCAACGAAGATTGCTGATGGTTACTTTCTGATGTTGCTGCATCAATCCTCTGGACTTCAAAACTTTTACAGGGAATCTTACTTCAAGATTAGGGGAGGATTGTTAGGAATTCTAGGAAATAATAGATTTCTCATTGCTGCTGGTAGTGCAAGCTGGTTCCTGCCGATAGTGTGCGGTTCCTGCTGAAGTTCATTGCTGCTGGTAGTTTATTTTTGTTTCTGCTGGTAGTAGTCATTACTGCGGGTATTAGTAATTGTTATCCCGTAAGTTTAGAATGTTTGTTAGATTTATTTTTAGAAGAGATTGATGTATATCTCTTCACACGTTTTCTTGTATGACGGGTTAGGGTTAGGACTTCTTGTTAGTATAAAAGGAACACTCGTCTATGAGTTTTGTATGACTTTACCATCATCAATAAAATCATTAATAGTTCATAAACCGATCCATAGAGGATCAAAACCTTGTTAGTTACTTTCTTCTTTATATTCTTGTATTTAGTTTCCGCATAGACACAAGTCTTACACCTAGAGATTCTCCTAAGCTGTTTGTGTTTACATAAACGGTTTCACCAAGCTCAATCAAGCTAGAAGCACTCGATCCTACACCTCATTCCCACTAAATCTTAGCTCAATTGCTTCAATTAAAGACTTAGCATCCTGAATATGACTAAAGCTCAACTGATACTCATTAGGTATGCCCATCATGAGAATACTATGAGTCTTGATCTCCAACCTTCTAAGCCTTGTCATCAGCAGATTTAATGGGTACAAGTTTCCCATCATCAGCATTTGCTAGTAAAGTATCACCATTCAAAATGACTTCCCACATTGAGTAGTCAAGCATCTTGATGTACTGTTGTATTCTCATCCTCCAAAGCTCATACTCTCCAGGCTTGAGCATAGGCACCTTTGATGCAGTCACCATGTGTGTTGATTCGGATTCCATGACTTGAGTAGATGATGAACAGATCTGAGTTAACAAAAGTTCTTCTTGATCATAACTTCTAGATCACGAGCTCTAATAGCACTTGTTGATCCCAGTTGAGGAATTGATCTAGTTAGTTATCTTAGATGTGAATCTAAAACAACAAGTATAGAAACTGTCTTGACTTGTAAACTATTAAACACAATGCAGAATATTATGTTTAATCTTAAGAAGAACAATGAATGAAACAGTAGAATTCTCAACAAACACTTCTATATATTGAATATACGAATACTCAAAAGTAATAGTGTTTACAACCTTGAAGTGAATCGACTCTAACAATGATACGTACTAAAATCTAACCCTAGAACCTCCTTTTATAGACTAAGGAGTCCTAGTCGGTTTACAATAACTTTCTATACAAGATAAATCTTTTTGAAATCTATTCTATATTTATCTAACCGACTATACAAGTTATCACATAAGAAGTAGAAACTATCTCTAGCAGTAGTATCCATAAGCCTAGCAGTAGTATCCATTTGGTGTATTTCCTTGATCATCTCAATAACTCCAGCAGTAATATGAAATACACTAGCAGTAGTATCATTATCACCAGCAGTAGTATCCACACTTAGTGAATTTTCCTTTTTGCACCATGAGCAGTTGTATCTATTCTGAGCAGCAGCATCTCTAAACCCAATAGTTCGGCTACAAAGTGAATAAAACGAACAAGTATTATGCATAAATAACTCTAGTATTTATAGGTAAATGTTAGGGCAACATTTGCCTTGATTCTTTCCAGAAACTATGGACTAAACCACACGGCCCATGGGCTTCTAATAAGCCGTGTGGACTTTAAAAAACCTAAAGCCCTTTAATCGAGCAACCTAATTACAAAACATGACCTATAATTGATTTAATAAAAGACATGTTCCTAACAATCTCCCCCTAAGGATTGGTCATCTAGGTTTGTTGACATCATCCTTGCTTCTTCGGCTTCGACGTCTTTATAATCTTTTTTCTTTGTTCTTCTTGTGATGTGATTTGGTAATGTCTTGATCTACCTTCCACCGACGTTCTTTAATCACGATGTCTTTACGTCTTTTCCACCATGCTCATATGTCTTTTGACTTTTGTTCTTCATATATCAAGTAGTTCTCACTTCATAAGCTTCAATCTTTGACTTGTGAAAGTTTGTTATTCTTGATCTTTGACTTTTCTTTGACTTCTTTGAACTTTTTTTACCTCTTAGTCTTCGTGAGAACTTTCCTTTGGGATATGAGCATGATGGAGATGGTGGTGATAGAACTCCTGGTCTTCATGATTACCTGCAATGTAAACAGTTAGCAACAAATCATCCGGCACTTACAGATTCAGACTTTGAGATCATCAACAACATAGTGTGAAGACTTTCTCTAATCCTAGCCAAGGCCGTTCCTGAACCGGATGCCCCCGAGAAAGCTTTCTTAGACACACCGAAGTGTATCAACGATTCAGGTGAGCCGCTGAAGTATACCGAAGTATCACTTCACGACTGTAGACCGTTTGGAGTTACCATGAACACTAAGCATAATCCACAAGAGATTACCGAAGTGACCTGCTGTCAAGCTGTTTGATGTTGACCCTAGCAGGATTTCCATTCAATCACTGAGAATCATAATTTATGAATCCCTTCATGAATGTTCTCGGCAGATTACTAAGATCTGCGTAGGACTCTTATAATTTACAACTGGTGTTCTTTTTGTTGAACAACCAGTGTAGAAATGTTAACTGTTCCTATGAGATCTTTTTATGTATCTCATGGCTTTAGACTCGATTAAGTGCTTATTGGTTTTTTAGTCGTCGGAGGCATGGAGCAGATTGCCTCCTTTTCAATATCAACACATCTCGAAATGAGAGGTCGATAGATAATGAAGGGTTCTCCATGGGAAATGAAACAAGTGTCTTTTGAGAGACACCTGAGTGGCAAGAAGTTTTTAGTGCAATGCGTCACTGGGTCCATGATGGCTTAATCTTCAATACCAGTGTCACCTTAGTGACAACTAGTAGCATATGAGTTGAACCCGGTTTCTGCCCTAAGGTTGAACAAATGGAGGACTATTTTTTTTTCACCCTTTTCTTTACTTTTCTTTTTCATTCTTCAACCCCTTCTTTCCCCTTTCATTTCTTTACTCCTTTTTTTAATCATACCTAGGAATTTTCTAGTACTAAACTATTGGTATTGTCCTTGGGTAGATTCCTCCAGCTCTGGCGGATTATAGGACGGTTTCCTAACCTTAGTCACCTTATATCTCCATGACTAACCAATGTTTGCCATAAAACCAATCTTTTTGAAAATCTCTCAAAGTGCTTATGAGTGTAAAATTTATATTGCTTACACTTTGAGTTTTGCATTTTTCAGAAATACTCCCCCTTAACATGTGCTCATAAGTGTTTAAAGTAAATTTGCACATGTCAGGAAGAGTCAGCACTTTTAGAATTGATTGATTTTCAATGAATATGACCGTTACGAGACACGTTTACATCACTAGATAAACTAGCCTGAAATTATTACCCGTCCAGACCATATTCAAAGAATAATCTCTCAAAATCGGTACATTCTACTCAGACAAGTCCTTTGCGAGACACGTTTACATCACCGGATAAACCGGCTTGAAATTATTACCCGTCCAGGATATGTCTTTATGATTACTGACTTTTGATATTCGTCAATTCGAGGGTATAATCTGAGTCGAGCTCATACGAGATTTCAACTCTGAATTACCATATTTTAATCACATATTCATTCTCCCCTTCAAAAATAGCATATTTATGTTGTTTTTGTTAAACTTTTGATTAGAATATGCTTTTTGAGGTTTACGGGAAGAATTTCAAGAACTTTTGTGGTTTATGAACAAAGATTTTTGTTTCAAGTACTCCCCCTTAACAAGGGCGTACTTGTTCTTTTGAGCAAAATTTTGAAAAACTTTGAAAAATTCTGGTTAATTCTACTCAAAAGTAAGAAGCTTTCGCTCCTTAGTTTAGGATTATGGCACTGAAGCGTACCTTAGGGTCCTTTCTTTACAAGAACGGGTTGTGCACTGTTATATGTGCACAAGCCACTATGAACAATCAAACAAGAAATATATATCAATCAAAGAATGTATTAAACTCTTACATCATTCCGAACTTTTGAATGTAGTGTAAACTGGATCAGGTCTCTAGAAGTTACTAATTGGAAATGATGGCCTCCCTCCAACATAACTCTCAAGCTGCCTCATCTGATCTCTGTGAAACAGCCTTCTCTCGATCTTCAAAATGAGCTGACGAACTTCTCTTAACTGAGAAGCTGTCCACCTGCTTGTCTTGTACAACTCTCGATCACGTACTCGGATTACGAACCCATCACGAACCTTCTTTAGCGTGCGATCGCAGAACTTATGAACTTCCTTGTACCCCATAAGGTAGTTGATCATAAGATCGCTCTTGTAAACGAACCCGAAGGTTGGTTCCTTCTTCATGGTGTACTGGGGTTCATTGTTGATTCCAGGAAGTGATAGAACTAGTGCGGTTAGATTCAACTTCCTTTGGTAGCTCTCGACCCCAAGCTGTAGATCTTCTACACGTTCTTGGATGATCTTTCTTCTGATGAAGTGTAGTATGGAAGTGCTAAATACGTATTGTAGATTAGTCGAGAAGTGTTGCATCTTCCCTTGAACCTTGATAAGATACATGTCTTCAAGGTCATTGATGTTCAAATCTGGGAGATCTACTTCTGAGAACATGTAGATCTGCTGATCGTGTCTTCTAACTTTGATTTCTGTCACGAAGGTGTAGTCATATCTTTTTTCCCCATTTAGACTGACTACAACAAGAATCCTTAGGTCACTCATCACGGGAGTAGAAGACTTCTTTGTGACTTTACTCTTGTACCATGTCTTCCTCTTCTCAAACAAATGATAAATTCCTAGTTGCACATCTTGGTCATACTGCACTCTTTTTGAAATGAAAAGTCTTGTGGCAGTTTCCTCGATGGCTGGTTGTGTGTAACTTGCTGCAGGGATCAAAGTTATGGAGGTTGCGGATTTTGGTTGACATTTGATACTGTGTACGAGTAATTCAAGATCATTGTTGAAGAAGAACTGGTAAGGAATAGCAGGTTGATCGGAGACTCTTATCACTGGCAACGGCTTCGTCCAATCCGTGATATATGGTTGGTTGGTTTTTGTAAAACCCAAAATTTAAAAACATGCAAAATGACCAAATTGCCCCTGTGACTTTAAAATTTAATTAAAACATATACAAAGCACCAAATAAATTACAAACTCTTGGTAATGAGCAATATATGAAATAAAGTAATTTTTGTGGCTACATCTTAATATTCTACAATGTACAAAAAAATACATATCACCTACAAAATACATTATGCATACCGAAATTTATTTTTAAATATATATATTTTGTATTTTAAATCTTTTAAAAGTAAGATAGTCACGAATTTAAATATGGAAGCCACACAAATTCAGGGAAGTGATTTTTCCCATTTATTGGCCGAGTACTGTGATCAATTTCCCCCATATATCACGGTATTTCCCATTTATTTGCTACCTATCTCCACCGAAACCCTAAAACACACACACAAAAATCCTTTCTTCATCTCACGATTTTTCTGGAGGCTGTGATTATTTTTCCTGAGTTTATACATGTCCAAAGAAGGTGTGAAAAATAGTTCTAAGGTCGTTGGATCGCTAGGTTGACTCATGGGAGTTTTGGTGTTGTCGAGTTTTCTAGCCGAGAAGTACAAAACTCATACGCCTTGTTCACACGTCCTAAAATTTATCTGGTATTTTTCTAGTACTCTTTACATCACATATGATTCGTATAAAATAGCTAGATCGATCCATGCACGTTAGATTAGTCGTGTTAATTATAGATGTCAAAAACGTGAATAAAACCTAAATTAATTCATAAGATTTTTCTGGGTTTCAAACATATTTTATTTGACTTCTATACATGTCATATGATTCTGGAAAAATGATATTTACATTGATCGAATTCTAAAACAACCGCGGCGAATTAATTTGTTAACCGGCTAAAAAGAGAAACAGGTTAAAAATGAGAAAACATGTCGAATGGGTTAGGTTTTGGACTTTTGATGTTAGATCTGATCAATTAATGTGTTTTAAGGATTGTATTAATGATTGTTAATGATTGGGGAAAATTAGGGTTAGGGTTTATGCATAAAAAGTGTTTACCGATTGGACTTTGAAAGTAAAAGGGTGTGTTTTATAATTTATTAAACTTATGGGTTATTTTTGTAAGGTATTTTAGACCAGGGGTGAATTGTAAAAATTATGACATGAGGGTATTTTGTGTAAAATTTGAAAGAAAAAAGTTTAATGAGTAAATTATGTAAAATTGTGATTCGAATTGGAAATTAATTAAAATGGAGGGGCTATTTTGTAAATTCTGGAATTTGAAGGATGTCTCATATAGTAAATTATGTAAGGGGTGTTATGTGTAAAAATTGTAATTATAAGGTTTAATTGGTAAGTCATATAAAATGTTATGCGATTTGTAAATTAATAAATTAAAAGGACTTGTTTTGTAAATTCTGGAAAGTTGAGGGTGCTTCGTACCAAATATTAATGTAATATTTAGTGTAATTTGGGAAACCTGCTAATTATGGAAACCTGCTAATTATGAAAACCTGCTAAAAATAGAAAGTTACCAAATATGGAAAGTTACTATTTTTGGAAAGTCACTAAATGTGGGAAGTGCTATTTTTAAAGTTAGCTAAAAAGATGGGAAAGTTATTAAAAAATGGAAAGCTGTCTAAGATAAGTAATCTGAATTAAATAAGCTATTAATAAGACAGTCATGAATTCGTGTAGATTCGCTGAAGATGGAGTTTGCTTCCGACCTTTATATTTCTGTTGTGTTTTCACTTGCGGTATAAGGTACAGATATTCTGACCTTCTCACAGGTTTCTCATGAACTCTTTCTCTTTCCATCTTGTTTCCCCTGAACCTTGCCATGTACCCCTTATTTTGTGAACCTTGCTTTGCCCCTTTGATTTGTTAACCTTGCTATGATCTCTTCAATATTCTGATCTATTTAGCTTCTGATTTGATGTCATTGCTATGACCCCCTTTGCTTTGAACTTTTTTTTTATGAATTCCTTTGTTATGAACTCTGATATGAATCTATGTTGTGAAAACCTTTTTAATTATGACCTGGAAATATTTTGAGAAAAATCAATTGTTTAAAATGATGTTTATGAGTACGACACAATACTACCTTTATATGAAATTTTACTAACTTTTATGAAAACTATTTTAAAGACTATATTTATGAAACACCGTTTGAAAGATCATTTTTATGAAACTATCTTGAAAATCATTTTTATGGAAACTACTTTAAAAGATCATTTTTATGAAAACCATTATTAAAGGATTGCTTTAAATGAACTTTTGATAGAAAACTACTGAAATGAACTTTTGCTATGAAATTTTGATTATAAACCTTTGATATATTTTTCTAAATCATTTGATATGATCCACTTGATTTGAACCTTGCCATGAACCTTTGTTTTGATCTCTCATTTTGAACCTTGACTAAAATCTTGATATGAAATATTTGAAAAGGAAATTTGATTTGAAACACTTGAAATGGAAACTTGATTTGAACCATTTGATTTTGAAACTTAATATCTGATATTTGATATTTGATTTGACATTTGACCCACGGTTTGATACCCGAGCTATTTCACTAGGCATGAGGGTTTCATGTCCTTGTCATTGATGCACCGATGACTTGACTCTAGGGTAGGAGAGAGATGACATATCCCGTCCCTTTGACTTGATCTGATTTGCTATGAAGAGGCAGTATTTGGCCACCTGGGGCGTATGGATGCATCCTAGATTTGACCTGTTTTTGTTTATTTGTCTGTTATTTGGTGACTGATGGTGTGTGCGATACACGTCTTTCACTTATCTGGGAGCTGATCACTCCATTCTATTATTTAAAATTACTTATGAAAATTTATGGATTACATTTATTATGATATGATATGTCTGGGCTCGTGGTGGATTACTGTTTCCTTACCTTATAACCTTTTTCTTTTCTTTTATTCTTGTCCATTTATCATCCCTTGGCTCTTGTTATATCTGCATGACTTTTACATCTTTTACTTTTCACTTTTCTCTACTACTGCTTTGTTATCGTTATATCTGTTCACTGAGCTCTCGTAGCTCAGCCGCATTTTTTTTCCTGCGGCAGGTTTTTTGTTGGAAGCTGGGTTATGTGTGGAGAGTACCTTGGACTTAGAAGAACTTGATACCTATTCTGGACCAGAGATGACTAGAAGTTATTATATTTTAGAATTTGTATCTATTGGAATTCTCATTTGTAACCTTGTAGTTTCAGTAATTCATTTGTAACCTTTGAGATTTCTTGTATTGCTACAGGGTTTCAACTTTCCAAGGTCATCAAGATCATTATTTGGGTAACAGAGGGCCCCAAATAGATGAAAGTAATTTATGTTCGGTTTACATTTGTGAACAAGTTCATAAGGGGTTTTGTGGTGCGTTTTGTTGATCATACAACGGTTTTGAGTGTAACAAGCGGTGGAGACAGCTTCAGGCCAGAGGTAATCAGGTAATTGAGCGTTTATAAACATCGTCCTTGCAGCTTCCACTAACGTCTGGTTTCGTCTTTCGACAACTACATTCTATTCTGGGCTGCGTGCAATAGATGTTTGGTGTTCAATCCCTACTTTCTCAAAATACTCACGAAAAGTGTGATTCTTAAATTTGGTTCCGTTATTTGTTCTGACTTTTCTAACGGTGTTGCGAAGCTGAACCTGAATTTTGGTGGGAAAGGTAATGATCATCGAAGGAGCTTGATCTTTGGTTCGAAGAAAGTAGACCCAAGTCCATCTAGAAAAATCATTGACGATTACCAACATGTAACGCTTCCCATTGATTGTTTGAACTCGCATCGTGCCACGCAAACATATGTAGAAGTTGGAGAATATGATCCGTACTATGCTCAGTTTTAGGAGGAAAATAAGCACGAGTACTTTTCCCTTGTTCACATGCTGGACAAAGGTGATCTTTGGCTTACCGAAATCTTGGAAGACCATCGAATAACTTATGACGAGAAAGATCTATCATTGTCTTGAAATTCAAATGAGACAAATGTTTATGCCATAGCTATGATTTTGTGGAGTATGCCTTGGAGAGTAAACAAATTGGAGAAGAGGCGGTCATGTCTGACAAGGAAATGGTGTAGAGACTCGTTCCGCGTTTCTCCCTAAATGCAACTTCTAAATCACCATCACTAAACTGCCCTATAGAGAAAAGGTTATGTCCAAGGCCTTCAACGTAGTATACACGGCTAATCTCGATGTTTTCGTTGACATAGTCCCCATAGCCCATTATAGCGGCAAAGTGATCCTTTCCGAATCTGACAGTTCCTATGAACTTTGCAACAAAGTTTACTAGAAGTTTCAGGTTGCCTGTCATGTGCCGGGAACATCCGCTATCAACAATCCAAAGTACAATCTGAGTCACCTGCATCATAAGAAGACAATGCAGATGGAGAGACGGTAATGGTGGAACCCGTTGGGTTAGTAGCACAATTTTTAAGCATTTTAGGTAACCAAGTAAAACTAGGTTTATGCTGTAGCCATCGTTGCCATGTCCAACTAGATTCTACTTTCTTGTTAGTAAATGCACTAGGTGTTTGGATTGTTCTAGTAGTAACTATGGTCTTGTCTACGATAGTCTTAGAAACTACATTTGGCGGTTTTCCTAAGATTGACTTTGCAGCAGTAGTGGGCTTAGTGGAAATGCCATATGCACGTTTCTAATTATGAGACAAAAGAGTATTTGCAACACAGTTTTTATGATTACCAGAGAATATACTTGAACGACAAAACACACAATAAACATCAACAATAACATCATTCAGAACAATCATACTCTTAGCATTTGTTACATCACAATTACAATTACACATTTTAAAGTTTGATTCTACATTAGACATAACATGCTTTTTATTCAGATTCCTAATGTGGTCTTCTACTTCTTGATCTTTAGATGTGCTACTCTTATGTTTCCAGATACTAGTCTTCTTTTTGTTCTTTTTGGTCTTGGATCTGCTAACGTTAAGAGGGGTGCCTAGTCTTGTAGAAGTCAAAGCATGCACATTAGTGGTCTGTAGGGATGCTTTCTTAGGTGTCTCATCTACTCTATACATGCCTGGTGCAATCACATTCTTGTGCACAAATTTCCCTTTTTCAAGTAATTTAATTTTCTCTTTCAACTCAATGATGATGTGTTTTTGTTGTTAAATTTTGGAATCCAATTCTCGGTTTAAGCGAACGGTGTCATTTCTGTTTTGGCAAACGTCATCAATGTCCTTTTCATATTCAAAAATTTGATGTTTTAAAACAGCATTTTCTTTTTCAATATTTTGAATTTTGGAAGCATGACTGTTTTGAAAGGACAATGATTCATTTTGGCTTTGTAATTTTAACTCAAAGTCAAGACTCTAAGTCTGACACCATTGCAATTTTTGATTGAGTTGGAAAATTTCTTTTGAAAGTTTATTTTCCACATCATCATTGACTTTGCGAAGTCTCTCATTTTCTCTTTTCAAATTATTAATCTCAAGTTTCAACATCTCAGTATCAGCAGAATGATCATCAACAAGTATTTCATTACAAGACACATAAATATAATTCATAATCACAGATATAACATCAGAACATAGAACATTCTCCAAGAGTCGATCTGCTTCTTTTTGCAAAGCTTTGTTTTTACATTTTTGTTTTCAGATCGTTTTTTCTGTTGCTTCAAAAATGTTTATAATGGATGCAACCTCTGATTGAAGTTCCTGTTCCCAATGTGTAGCACAAAGTCGCAGGTGTTGAACGTGTGGCAAAAATTGTTTTGGAAAAACTTCTCTCTTTTCTTTTTCATTGGGAGAAAGAAAAATAGAGAATTTGATTTCTGAATTTCATTCAATTGCTTGTTCCAAAAATTGTATGTCTTCCATAAATGTATTAAAATATCTAAGGACAAGACATTGTTTTGGCAATGGTGCAATTACACCTGGATTTGGTAAAGGGCCATTGGCTTGTGCTACTGTGTTCACACAGGGCCAACCTCAGAAGATTCATTCATTTCTATTAAAGACCATGACTGTTCTCATTTATCTTGTTGTGGTACGAAGGTATCAGTAATATGAGGTACTCTTGAGTAATCATATGGTTTATTAAATTTTACATTACTCATTTTAGATCGACTCTCTTCGTCCTGTTCCATTTCCTCTTCACGATTTTAAATAGTAACACGCATGAAAGAGTCATTAAACAAATGTTCTGCACTATATAACTTCGGATTTTCCTTGACTGCTTTATGTACAAAACTTGGTTTGTCATCCCCAATAGCAAAGCCATATCCTTGGGGATTTTGCTTTAGAGAAAATTTCTGAATGGTTGTTACTGACTCACCAGTTTTATACAAAACTTTTTGAAACTCTTTAAGTTTGCATTCCAACTCAACGATTTCCTCAAGATAGGAATCAACCCGTTTCCTTGATGCTTGTTTGTGTTCAGAAAAATTATCTTGACAAGTTGACAGCTCTGTTTTTGTTTTGGAAAGTTCAGAGTGTATGATGTCAACTTGTTTTTGAAAATCTAATCTTTCTTGTTCCATTTATAAAATCAAGTCATTTTTGGAAACAGATAATTCACGTGTCTGATGTTCTAACTCTTGTTCTTTCACATAAGATTGTTGGAATGCAACTTCAAAACTTTTGTTGGGAATTAAATGTTATGAAGATTAGCGTTTGGAAACTAAGTGTTCTAAAGGTTAGTACTACCGAGAAGAATACACTAACAGTACTAACTGCTAGTGTATATTTGAAGTCTGTTCAAGTTATAACTAACAATCCTAACTGATAAGTTAGTACTGCTAGTACAAACAAAGGTACTGCTGGTTGAATACTGCTGTTGGAGTGACTCATACTACTGCTGAGTGGATAACTGTTGACGTATACTACTGCTAATTAGATAAGTATGAAAAAGATATTTTGTGTATAAAAGTCAAGTATATACGGTAGAAAATGTCTTTGATAGGTGATTAGTCTACAAGTTGTATCTTTGCTACTGACACACTTAGTTGACAAGACTTATTCATATTGTAAAGATCTCCTTTGGACTATAAAAGGGAGATCTTAGCTTAGATATTAAGTGTGTCTAAGTAAGTTGAATAGTAAACGAGTTAGAAAGTAAGAAAAACATATCAGTCATTGTTTTTCTTTGTAACAAAGATTCAAGGTTTTGTAACCCTAGTGATAGTGAAGATCACTCGTATTATTCTCAATAATATTGAATCGTTTGGTGTTATACTTTCTGTGTTCATTCTCCAATAACAAGCATCACTGTTCCATTATTCACAAACCAATATTATTCTAAGTGTGGTTAAGTAGATTCCGCATACTTAATCATATTCACTCAAAGTATCATATACACGTTAAAAGGACTAACATCCTAAGTGTATTATTAATCAATCCTCACAAGTGGTAAAGGGATGATTGATCCTCTCAACTTTTTTCCCGTTTTTCTTTTGTTTCATAGTTTGAAAGTTGAAGTTTGTAGCACTCAAGATCCTTGGTCAATAATGCAACTTTTGCTTTTAAATTTCTATTTATTTCATTGCATCTATCAATTTGGAATTTCTGTCTGTCTAACTGAGTTTGGGTGGTCATGAGCTTTGGATCTGGACCAAGCAAAAGATCATCTTGTTGAAGTTGATCATTATTATTATCATCAAGAGGATCATCAAATGAAACAACTGGGTTAATTTGATCTTCATCTAATGTAACTATGATGTTTATTTGGTCATCGACTTGAGGAGATAAGAATAAGTCATCTTGACCAACATGGTCTTTAGCTGATATAGATGCGGAGGGGGGATACGATTTCATGTATGAGACATGTAGAGTCAAGTACCTAAGACAAGCAATCGGTATCATAAACCGGGCCTGTTTCACCCATGTATATCTCTTGCATATTGGCCATCAACATCATGGCTGCATTGGCTTCTAGATCTTCAATATCATCGTCAGAATACGCATTAGCCATGAAGTTGTGCTCTTTCTCTGTAAGAGTGCTTTCAGCTTCATCTTTAAGAGCAAGAAGAAGAGCTTCCTTGTGGTATGCACTGCCTCTTGTCCTTGGCTTGGGGCATGCATTGGCCAAGTGACCTTTCCCTCCACAGTTCTAACATTTCACCATAGTGTTTGCAATCCCAGAATTCCCTGTATCAACAATCTCTGCCTTTCTTTGTATATTACCAATGCTGTTCCTACTGCTTCTAGCTGAATTAAACCTCTGCCCAGATCCCATGTAATTACCCGAACCATATCTCCCAGAAGCTCTGTTCTGAATCTCAACTCTTCCATCATGGACAACTGTCTGATTACGAGTGTTGGATGATGTACGAAGTCGGTTGTTGGATTTGTTGGAAAACTTGCTAAAAGCTCTAGCAATCAAAGAAAATCCTTCGTTCAATGAATTGAAGGAATTGTCTTCATCACTGTTGACATTGGAGTAACGCATAGTATCGGTGTTGTCATATGGAACTAGTTGATTATTAGTTTGTTGTGGTGATGCTTCATATGGAATAAGATGACTTGATGACGTTTGTGAGGGATAAGCAGAATGATGTTGTAGTTGGACAAAACCCTGATTTGATTGTGCAGCAAAATGATACTGAGCAATCAAAGCTAGTGAGTTTGGAGTTGTTGACGGTGAATAACCTCCACGAGCTGCTCTGTCTTTATCAATCTCTGACTGGTGATGCTTCAAGTAATCATATAACAACCCATATGAGGCGTTGTGTAGATTCTTAGCTTGTCGAACAAAAGTAACATACTTCTGCTAGTCAGGACCAAGACAACTTAAGAACTTTGTATTCACTGCAATCCTGGGTAGAACGATGTTGTGCCGGTCCAAGTCATTGATAATATTGGTAAACCTATGGTAATAAGACTCTAAGGATTCTCCAGCTTCAATCATAAACATGGTGTATTCCAGATAGAGTTTTGATTCCATATCCTCTTGGTTTAACTCAGTTCCTTCCATGAGAAGATGAACATGTTCCTACATGTGCTTAGCAGTCTTTTGCGCATCAATACTTCTAAAGTTAGGATTGGGAATTCCTTGAAGGATGTAGGACATTTCTAGTTCATTGGCTTATTTCTGAAGTACTTGTTCTGCTATAAGCTGAGCATCAGGAACAGGAGTCACAGTTAATTCTCTTGGAGGAATGGCATTGGGATCGCCAGGAACCATTGTGGTAGGTACTGGATATGGTCCTTCAATAATTACCTATTTCAAGTACTTTCCATGCGGTTTCTTGAGTTCAATAAACCGTAGATATTGACTTGACCATTGCACGTAGTTACTCGGAGTGAGCATAGGAGGTGTATCTAAGGATCCAGCCTCGTGTCTTGATTGTTGACTGCTAATTGCTTCACACATCTGGTCAAACCAGTGAGGTTGTTTAGGTGGAAGTTGGTAAGTCTGCATCGGTAGTTGTTGAATTGTTTGTTGTTGAGGGACTTGTTGTTGAGCGAAAAACTGATGTTGTTGCATGCAGAGTTGTTGTTGAGGATATTGTGGTTGTTGATGATATTATTGTTGCTGATGATACTGCTGTTGTTGATTGTAAAAATAGTTGTAGTTTGGTGGTTGCGACATTCTTGTGTTCTTGTGGATCTTGTAAACAATTGAGATGTGTGTTATGAGTTATAAAGTTTGTTTTTGGTTAAGTGTTTTTCTTGTTCAATTCCAAAAAATCACTGTTCACTTGTAATTCTGATGAAACAGCGTTCATAGTTGCCAATTGCGATGAGGTTACTGAATTGCGATGAGGTTACTGAATTGCGATGAGTTTACTGGATTCCGATGAAATTGTTCAATTCCGATGGATTTATCTAAATTCCGACAAATTGGCTAATTTTCGATAGACTTAGTGAATTTCGATGAATCTGAGAATTGCGATGGACTTTGCAATTGCGACAGAAATTGAAAATTCCGATAACTTATCTAAATTGCGATAGAACTGGCCTCAAAGTCGAAGTATTTTCACAAGCTTATACAAGCAAGGAATCTACTGATCATCAATTCCGATAAACCCTTAAGTCTGCAAATCCGATAAACCCTTTCTGATGAATTCTGACAAACCCTAGCTAGCAATTCCGACAAACCCTCAAGATCAAATCCGATAAACCCTCTTTACACCAAATCCGACAGAATACCAAATCTAACAAATCACTTTTACGACTAGAAAATGATGTTTTAACAGGATTTTTTCAGTTCAAAACGTTTAATAACACTTAAATATTATGAAAGTTACAAGCTTTAACGTGTTAAACAAAATTTGAAGAATTTCGAAAAAATGCAACTTATGAACTCGAATGTAAAACTTATGGAAATCGAACAAGAACTAAACTTTTGACTTCAAATCTGATTTCTAATCACTATACGGGTCTTTACACTTTACAAGTGTGAAGATAAGTGCAAGAAATGAGATCTTTTGTCACGTAAAGCCACAAAACCAAACGTATAAGTAAGAATAACAAACTAATCGACTAAAAAACACACAATTTAATTATCGTCTGGCGAATGATACCACTTGTTAGGTCCTAGATTTAGCTTAACACAAGATATCTAATGCATATAATCAATAAGAGAACAAAAGAAATAGAGAATAAGATAAAGAGAATGGATGATATTATTCACACATAAGATAAGCAAAGGTTCAGCTACAAAGTGAATAAAACCAACAAGTATTATGCATACATAACTCTAGTATTTATATGCAAATGTTAGGGCAAAATTTGCCTTGATTCTTTCTAGAAACTATGGACTAAACCACACGGCCCATGGGCTTCTAATAAGCTGTGTGGACTTTAACAAACCTAAATCCCTTTAATCGAGCAACCTAATTACAAAACATGACCAATACTTGATTTAATAAAACACGTGTTCCTAACAGCTGTGCATGACGTTTTTCATGTCAGCAACTTGAAAAAGTGCTTATCTGATGATAACGCTACCATTCCCTTGGATGAGATTCAGCTTGACGAGAAACTGAATTTCATCGAGGAACCGATTGAAATCATGGACCGGGAAGTTAAACGACTAAATCATAGTCGTATCCCAATTGTGAAGGTCCGTTGGAACTCTCGCAAAGGTCCCGAGTACACTTGGGAGCGAGAGGATGAAATCAAGCGAAAATATCCTCATCTCTTTTCAAACTCATCGAGTAACGCAAATTGAAATCCGGGACGGATTTCCCTATTAGCTGGGGAGACTCTGACAAATGGTAATTTTCACATTTTAAATTAATAATAAATGTCTATTTATTATTTTAAGATTAGCATTTCTATGCGCGATTGCATGTTTCGGAGCATTTTTAGGAGCTGTCCCGCATACTGTAGCTTACAGTCACAGCTGAAAAAGTTCATTTTTGTCAGCAAGCGTAAATTATTCTATTTCTGATAGTTACTGACAAGTTTCGTAATTTACTGAGAGCTTTCTCGTATTTACTGAAAAGCAACCCCACACGTGTACCGACAGCACAGCATATATGGTAGCAGTCAAATAAATGCATTTTTGAGCAAATAATAATATTTTATTATTATTCTGACGAAAACGTCAATAAAAACTTTATTTTGCGTATACGTGTCCAAAAACATCAAACCGGGACTTTACGGTAACATTTAAGCTTAAACCGACACACAATACACCAACGAGGAACCAAAAATATTCCCCCCCCCCTTTGTCGTTTTCTGCCCCTAACACACCAAGACAAAGTGAATTTTTATAGTAATTAACTTGTATAATGGATGATGACTATGCACTCTTGTCCTTATTACCCTATGTATGCTTATAACTATAACAAGTCTCATTTTTACCTTATCACATTACCAAGATCAAAATTTCCTCTCTATACACCAAAACACACGGCCAAGCATAAGAATTCAAGATCTACAAAAATTTGTTGAAGTTTGAACTAATCGGGGTGTACTTTCAAGTGTTTCGGATTTATCGGAACGTGTTTTGGGTAAATTTGGTGCAATTTGGTGTGTTCTTGAGCCCTTCTACCCCTCGACTTCTTTCAAGCATTGGAAGGATTTTCAAAACTTGTTCGAATCTTGTTCATATCATGCTGTCTTGAAGTTTAAAAGTGTTACCAAGTGCTAAATGTGCATGATTTAGTAAAATGAAAAAGTTAGGGTTTGATGTGTAATTATTGTTTGCTTGACTTTTCTTAAGTTTTTATACAAATTATGATATTTCTTGCTTGTGTGGTAAATCTTGTTGCTTGTGGTACTAGTTTGATGATACAAAAGTGATTAGTGCTAATTACGCGTATTTAAGACGAAATAGACACTTTTATGTGTATATATATGAATCGGAAACTTTAAAAAGAAATAGTTATTGGGATTTTGAAAAACATAAAGTTTTGGCTCTAGTGGTGAAATGGTGAATTTTATGCTTATTAGCTTATTTTAGTTAGCTTATTGAAATAAGCACTAGCTTATTGGTTTTAAATTAATTATTTTGGACTAAAATTGATCACGGCATAAATGGGCCGAGCCCATTAACCTCTCGGCCTACTTGGGCTTTTTGGATCGAATTGCTTATTTGAAGTGCTTATTAGCTTATTTGATATTTAACGTAAAATATAACGTAAATAAAAAGGGTTAATTAGTTTTCGGCTAAAAATGGACTAACGGACCAAATATGGCCTTTTCGGCCCAAAAAACATTTCAGGAGACAAAGAAAATGAGTTTTGAGACATTTTTCGACTCGTTTAAATTATTTTTATGAAATTGAGCGTTATATTTCGATTAATATCATTTTTTTTACTTTTGAGAGTATTTTGACTAAACGTTGACTTTAGTATCGAAAACTATAATTATGAAGTAATCGTAACGATAAGTATAGTTATAACGATAAATATACATTTTGGATTAGTTTTGCAAATATAGTTAACGAAATGGATTATTTGAGAAAATTGCAACACTTGGGAAAAATAAAAAAGTTGAAAAAACGAATGGGTCATGCCTAATTTTTCTAAAATCTTGACACTTAGAATATTTTCGGATGAAAACCGACTAAAAGACGAAACGGATTATTTTTATTATTAAAAGTATTAATTCTTCTAAATTAATATTTTTAGATCTTATAAGACTTATGAATATATTTTTTAAATTTATACACTTGCAATTATTTAATTTCTTAAAATTAAATACTTATAAATTTCTTTATAATTGTCATTATATTATAAATATTTATAATATTTATAATATAATAATACACCACTAACACACCATTATCATATTAATTATTCAATACCTATTTAATTAATTATAAGTATTAATTAATTAAATATTAAATTATTAAATATATGTATACGTTAATATATATATATATATATATATATATATATATATATATATATATATATATATATATATATATATATATATATATTACTTACGCATTTTGCGACGACAAGCACTAAGCACGGAAGTTCCGTCACACGTATATTCACCGTACACTTTCACCATGGGCCATCACCAAAGAGTCTTATACAATAAACTATTTTGAAATGTACATTACCACATACCAAGCAAAAAATACACGAGCACTGGTCACACGTAAACTTTTCAATTGAGTTAAAACATTTAAAACACGAATATTTTGCTAAGACTTACCATACTGACCTAGGTCGCATGTCGGAGTGGTTGCACTGTGTTGTTGTTAATTAGCATATCGATATTCTTTTTAAGGTGAGTTTATAGCCCCATTTTTTATACATATTGCTTTTATAAACCTTGGGGTGAGAAACATGCAAAACTGTTTTCATGGACCAAATTGAACTTTGTTTTTATACACACTTGTATGCGAAAACCTAAGTTATCTGAATCCCATTGCGCCCACCATCATCAACCGTCAATTCCTGCTGGAAAACGCGTGTGATATAAATAGATCTATTGAGGGTGACTCCCCCGTTCGGTTGGCTCGGCATAGTCAATGCGAAGGTATACCATATCGGAATTTGCCGAGTGTATGGGGATTAACACTCGCGGGCACCCTTTATTTGCTATGCCAGTTAGGCATATTGTTTGTCTAGTTCGGTTGGATGATCTTAGTGTTTGCATAGCGGGATAGTGTGTGCTTTGTTGAATTATTTGCTATGGTCCATATGTGCTTATTTACTTTAAACATGTAAACTCACCAGCGTTAGCTTACTTTTAGCATGTTTTTCTTAGGTATTTGAGAATGTGTTTACTGAAGGCAGGGCATGGCAATGGTCATAAAATTGTTGGAAATGTTTTTGCTTATGCGTTAAACTCTGAATTTGGGACCGCCTTGTTAAATGGGTTTCATTTAATTTGATTTGAACTTGATGTACGACAATATGACTTTGGAAATGTAAACTATTTTAAAACGGATTTTTAATCCGTTCTCTATATCTTTGTGTTATGATTATCGATTTAGTAGCTCACAAATATGTATGCTTCCACAAATCTTGATTATGGGGGTGTTACATACACTCTACTCAGACAAGTCCTATTCGAGACACGCTTACATCACTAGTTAAACTAGCTTGAAATTATTACCCGTCCAGGACAAGTCTTTTCGATTACCGACATTTAAGCTTCGTCAATTCGTTGGTGATAATTGAGTCGAGCTCTTTTTAAATTCAAATACGATCTTTAAACATTTTGATCACATTTTAATCACGCCTTCTCTCTCTCAAAAATAACATATTCGTGATATTTTTGATATCAACTGATTAATAGAAAAGCTTTTGGAGAGATAGAAGAATTTGTTTTTGCATGAAATCAGAACATTTTTTTTATACTCCCCCTTAATGAAAGAATATTTTGAAACAAAAAGTTTAGAATCAATTAAGGGTTTAGAGGGAGTTAGCTTGAGCATGTTATAAAGAGTTTTGAAAAATCGTTTTCAAAAGTCTTGAAGGAAATGTGCTCAAGATAGAGAATATTTTGAAATTCATTGAAAATATTGTGGAAGAATTATCTTCATTTGTTTTAGGATAAGTGTTTGAAAAAGATATTGGATTTGCAAAACACTTTCCTTTATTTAAAGTCCGGGTTGTAAGCTGAAATACTTACAAGCCAATACGTTGAAGAACGGGTTACAGTCTGAAGTAACTACAAGCCATCATATAAGCTCGGGTTTTGTACTGAAGTATACTAAAGCCATCAAGTTTTTAGGATAAGTGCTCGAAAAAAATATTTAAAAACTTTTTGTTTTGATTAAGCACTTTCCTTTCTTTGAAGCGCGGGTCCTGAACTGATGTGTTAAGAAGCCATTATTGAAGAAATTTTACAAAGAAACGACATGTTTTGAAAACATTTTATAGAACTCTCGCTCAAGCATTTGTATATGTCCGTATCATTGTTGAATTACATATCTAGATACGTACAGAATATCGATTATACTAGAGACATGATTGCGTGGTTTTGTAACCTTACAACAGGTTTTACCTCTCGAGGGATCTCAAGAGGCTTACAACCCCACCAGGCAGTGTACCTGACCGATGTAGTATAGTGTAGTGGTAAGTACGGGGGATTGATCGTTCTCCACAGGGAATAGTGTTCGTTAGGTGTGAAAGGCTACTCTAATTAGGTCTAAGGGTTGAGGAAGATTCTTTTTTATGTTTTTATAGTTTTTATGAAAGCAAGTAAAATCTCGGGTTTGAAGGAGTGGGCGGAATTAGTTGCTAGTCAACTAACCCAAAATTACTACGGATGCAAATAAAATAAAATAACAAAAATGAAATGTGGTGAGAAACTTATGTGTAGAGAAATGTGTTTACTTAGATTTCCTTACTCTCTAACTATCTTTTACCGGTTAATTAGTGTGTATTAGTCGCGTGGATGACGGGTGTATTCCTTAATACCATTCGTGGGGTGGCGTACTTACTTCCCCAACTCTACAAGCTCCTACTTCACTCCTATGTCGAGCCGGCTAGGAAGCTCCTAACATGGGATCACTAGAATTCGCTTGTGCATTAAATACAACCATAAAAACCTTTAGTACGCGTTTGGTTCATGTTTCTTAAGACGTTCAAGCAAGTTACCGAATAGGAAGTTAGCCAGTTTTCTTAAGCCTAACATAGAAAAACAATCATCCAATACAACTAACAACACACTAACAACCAATAATCAATAGCTAAGTTTCATTAGATCTAAGCAAACACAAGATAAAATTAGCCTAACATGTTAAACAAAAGACAAGAATAAGATAGAATCAAACAACACATAGAAATATTGAATGATTAATTGATAACTTATCTTTCAACGAAACATGGAAGATCTCAAGGCAAAAAGCCCTGAAAAAGTAGCTAAAATCGTCTTAGGGTTTTCTCCCAAAATTCCACACACTAAGCCCTCCTTAATGACAAAAGATTAGAAAACTATATATAGATTTTTGGATCTGACGGCGTCACCTTATGGAGTGTGACGCCGTCACCTCGCCGCTTCTAGGGTTCCCGGATGACCTTCTTGACGCCGTCCCTCTTTAGCTCTTCAAAAATCCATTCTGGCTTATCAAGGCTTGACGCCGTCGAACCATGAACGTGACGCCGTCCCCTTATGATTTAAGCCGTGACGCCCTTGATCAAGTTAAAGCGTGACGCCGTCAGAATTCACATGCTATTTTCACTGGCTTATCATGAGTAAATTTCACGTCCAACTTTTCTTGCCAAAGCATGACGCCGTCTAGAGTAAATCTTGACGCCGTCAAGAGTAACTTTTAGCCGATTTTGAGACTTTGCCGTTTTCTTCACTTTAATGCTCCAAAAACGTCCAAAATGCCTCCTTTTCCAGATTTCTCCTCAAAAGTACCTAAAATGACAAAAGGAACGATTTAGGGCAATATTTGATCAAATAAATACGATTTAGGGCTTAAATGACCCCTTAAAAGCGGTACACTTTTCGCTTCATCAAATACCCTTACACTTGAGATTTGCTTGTCCTCAAGCAAATGCGCTTTTATTCTAATCAAAATACAAGTTAGGGGTCATTTAATGCTAACATAAAAGTAATTACAACAAATAATCGTTCCACTTCAATCATAATAAGCACGGAGATTATAAACTAGCACCTCACAAGTAGTGTTTAGATACTCACATCTCTCAAGTGTCATCAAAATAAATCTCATAAATGAAAACGGAAAATATCTCTCACTACCTGTCATAGCAAATAGATTACCATAGGCTTGGGAAAGGATCGAAAACCTCCTCCACTAGGCGTAAGCACCTAAGATAAACTATCAAAGAGGGCTTTTAAATGGGTTATAACGTTAGGTGTAGGGAAAAGGAAAACACGGTTTTGTTGGATAAAGGATATTTTACTTGTGGCGAGTTAAAAATCTTGATCAATTACATGTACTATACAATGTTGCTAAGCCAAGACTAGACTCGATCTTAAGCTAGAAACAAAATAACAAAATAACAAAAATATAAAATAAACATAAAATAAAACGGGATGGTAGTCCGTATGTTTTTTCTACTTTTCTTTTTCTCATTTTTTTTGTATTTTTCTTGATTTTTTCGATTTTTTTTTTTTTTTTTTTTTTTTTTTTTTTTTTTGCATACACTTTTACCCTACCATCCAAAATAATACATCATAGGGCATTGCATTCCCCTTACACTTGAACTTTTACATAACTTTACAAATACTAATCTAATGACTCGAATTAAGATAATCGAAAAACTTGGAGTACTTTTAAAATATTTAGCACATATGGGGGTAATAAATGATGTTCTTCCCCGTTACTCCATTACACTAGTACTTTACCCATGAGTCCCAATCGTCCCAAAACAATATGTACAAGGATATGACTCGACTTAGCAACCATGTAATCAATTAGATAATTAACTTGGGTTTAAACAAATGTTGTAACAATAATGCACTAAAAATGAGTGCATACAAGGTAGGCTAAGGCGATTTGGGTGTACATTTTAGTGGGGTGTAACAAATTCTTCCTTTAAGTAAAATGCTTAAAGGTCGAAACGAAAAGATAGGCTCTGAGGGGTGTACTAGGGGTATCGTGTACTAAAAATGAGTACAACGCAAAGGGTGTGGGAGAATTACTTGACCAATGTAGCCAAAGTAATTATAACAAAAACACAGGTGTAAAACAATGGGTTAATCCTAATGCCTCTTATCATGTAGTAAATCTAACTACACGAATGTAGTCTCACTTGTGGTCTTGGAATGGTCCTAACGCAAGTTCTAGAATCTAAGTGCTACCGGTACACACATCATAGCATAAATGCTTTTCCTACCAATTCTAGGGGCGAACCTCACATATTTGGGGTGGAAAATTTTTTAGTGGTACGGTTTTTGTGCTAGTCATATAACTCCTATCCGTGAGACGCTCATTAAGATCAAAGTTTCACTCCTATGTGTTGTAAAAAAATTTTAAATTTGGCACTAAAATTACCTTAACAAGTATTTCTCTCAGTTTTATTACACATCTACTATTAAACAAACAAAAATCAAGCGCAATGGAATTCTCTAAAATCGTACTTTTACCCTCCCCTTACACTTAAGATGAACATTGTCCCCAATGTTCAAATAATAAGATGTAAAAGCAAAAAGTAAAAGAATGAAATCAAATACTCCCCTGATTCGCTCAGTGGATAATGAAATTACACGGTTAAATCTTCCTCCAAAGAGAATGTTGAAGCTCCATGACTAATGCATCGCCATAAGCTTGATTCCAAAAACATCTCCTTGTCCAAAATAACCTGTTAAACCTGAGAAAACAAACACGAAAACCTGCATAACATCGGCGGGATAAAATCTATATATAAGGATATAATGCTTGTGGAATGAAAATTTTGCAGATTCCTGGAGATTATAAGTTGGAGATTTTAATAAAACTTTTTATGAAAACAAAACTTTCAAAAATTTCTGGAAATTAAATCTGACGCCGTCAGGTTATAACCCCTGACGCCGTCAGAAATGACCTGACAAAAATTTTCATTTTTAGTTTCCGGAAAATTTCTGGAAAAACCTTTACCTTACTTCCTGGAAATCCTGCAAAACATCATTATGACTCGATACAAGCATTTGACTCAAACAAACACTAATATGTATGCTAATTTATTATTATTACGATTCATGTTAATTTGTGTTCTAATAAACCGATTTAGATTTCCCTTACACTTATCTTTTGCAAAATACCTTTATATGTAGTTAAGACGAAGTTAAAAACAACATAAAGCATTTTCACAAATTAGTTTTTAACATGAATCAATAATGATAAAAATTAAACACACATACGGAAACAAATAAAAACAAACAAACAAACAAATAAACACACAAAGCAAATAAATAAAGCAAGTAAAGCATGGGCTGCCTCCCAAGAGCGCTTGTTTTTGTTCGAGTCACGAGCCTGACTCTACCCTTATTTAACGGAAATAGGGGAGGTTTCCCCTACACTTAGGATTAAGTGTGGGTGAAAGTAGCGATACACACCCGCTCGGTAGGAGTATGCCACGTGAGGAAAGAGTGGTGGATGAATTATATGCTCAAAGGGGTGTGCTCCTTTCATCATAACCTTGCCTAGTTTACTTTGGTCAATGGGTGAATTAAAGTTTCCTCCTAAAAAGGGATCATCTTCTATCAACTTTGAGAGACTCCTAATTGGGAATCCATCTTGACCTAATAAACCCGGTTTAAAACCCATAATGTTTCTTACGATCAATCATGAATGGGTGATGTAAGTATGTAAGGTTATGGTTCACTCCTATGTCAGCTTCCTCTCTACAAGGCTTAGAGTCTACTACCTTCAACATAAAACTACCCGGACTATATGGTTTGATGGGTGGGTCGGGACCTAATTCAATTCCTAAGTTCACATCTAAGGATGGAAGATTAGGTAACGGTTTTGGTTTAGGCTCCGGTTCATCAAAACTATGAACTTCCATAGAACTAAAAGAAAGGTTATGACTACTAAAAGCATTCAAACCTATTTCTTCTAGTTGTGTTTGGTCAAAGGGCTCTACCTCTATTGGGGTTCCTATAGTCTCCTCAACTTCTTCCGGGTAAGTCACCGGCGGTGTGTGTGCCTCAAATGATGGTAGGACTTGTGGGGTACTTGGTAGGCTTATGTTACTTACCTCATCATTCCTTGTGTCAAGACCACCTATATCCTCATCATGTGTTTTATTAGAATCTAACCCTAACATTTTCCCTAGTATCTCAAGTGCTTCTCTAGGCATCTCAACTTCTATATCCGAATCATAAGGATCATCCTCAATATTCTGACTGCTATATTCAAATTGCCCAAAAGATTCATCATGTGTTTCTTGAGATTCATCGTCATCGATCATAAAACCTAGGTCTTTTTGATCAATGTGATCATGCTCGGCTAGATCCTCCATCACATCAAGATAACCTATGTGTTTGTTTTGTACTATGGCATTACATGACAACCACTTAGGTATCTCAACACTAATGTATTCATCCCCAAACAAACTTGTTTCATGATCCAGGAAATTTATATTCAATTGACTTGTACTAACGTCTGTTGGGTTGTCTACCCTATAATAATATTGGGCACAATCTTCTATGGCATCCCATGCTTCTTCAGCACTTAATTCCCTAAAGTCCCCATTGGCAAAATCCTCAATGCGCATTTGGTCATATTGGCCAACACGATAGTAAAAGGTTCGGGTTAGGGATGCTAAAGCGAAACTATGATGAGGGAATTTTCGGAGTAAATTTCTAAAACGAGTCCATGCATCATATATGGGTTCATCTCGATATTGTTTGAAATTCGAGATGTCAATAGGGTATAATGGCCTTTGTGGTTGGTGGTATGGTGGATTCGCGTACTCCATAATGGTGAACGGAAGAGTCAATGGAAATTACGAACAAACACACAAAGAAAAAGATAGACTAAAGAAAACCTAGAAAAATAAAATAAAAATCTCACTAGAAAGGAATCTAGTGAGTAGACCTATAAAATAAAAATTCAACCTAAACAATAACTATTCCCCGGCAGCGGCGCCAAAAACTTGATTGCGTGGTTTTGTAACCTTACAACAGGTTTTACCTCTCGAGGGATCTCAAGAGGCTTACAACCCCACCAGGCAGTGTACCTGACCGATGTAGTATAGTGTAGTGGTAAGTACGGGGGATTGATCGTTCTCCACAGGGAATAGTGTTCGTTAGGTGTGGAAGGCTACTCTAATTAGGTCTAAGGGTTGAGGAAGATTCTTTTTTATGTTTTTATAGTTTTTATGAAAGCAAGTAAAATCTCGGGTTTGAAGGAGTGGGCGGAATTAGTTGCTAGTCAACTAACCCAAAATTACTACGGATGCAAATAAAATAAAATAACAAAAATGAAATGTGGTGAGAAACTTATGTGTAGAGAAATGTGTTTACTTAGATTTCCTTACTCCCTAACTATCTTTTACTGGTTAATTAGTGTGTATTAGTCGCGTGGATGACGGGTGTATTCCTTAATACCATTCGTGGGGTGGCGTACTTACTTCCCCAACTCTACAAGCTCCTACTTCACTCCTATGTCGAGCCGGCTAGGAAGCTCCTAACATGGGATCACTAGAATTCGCTTGTGCATTAAATACAACCATAAAAACCTTTAGTACGCGTTTGGTTCATGTTTCTTAAGACGTTCAAGCAAGTTACCGAATAGGAAGTTAGCCAGTTTTCTTAAGCCTAACATAGAAAAACAATCATCCAATACAACTAACAACACACTAACAACTAATAATCAATAGCTAAGTTTCATTAGATCTAAGCAAACACAAGATAAAATTAGCCTAACATGTTAAACAAAAGACAAGAATAAGATAGAATCAAACAACACATAGAAATATTGAATGATTAATTGATAACTTATCTTTCAATGAAACATGGAAGATCTCAAGGCAAAAGGCCCTGAAAAAGTAGCTAAAATCGTCTTAGGGTTTTCTCCCAAAATTCCACACACTAAGCCCTCCTTAATGACAAAAGATTAGAAAACTATATATAGATTTTTGGATCTGACGGCGTCACCTTATGGAGTGTGACGCCGTCACCTCGCCGCTTCTAGGGTTCCCGGATGACCTTCTTGACGCCGTCCCTCTTTAGCTCTTCAAAAATCCATTCTGGCTTATCAAGGCTTGACGCCGTCGAACCATGAACGTGACGCCGTCCCCTTATGATTTAAGCCGTGACGCCCTTGATCAAGTTAAAGCGTGACGCCGTCAGAATTCACATGCTATTTTCACTGGCTTATCATGAGTAAATTTCACGTCCAACTTTTCTTGCCAAAGCATGACGCCGTCTAGAGTAAATCTTGACGCCGTCAAGAGTAACTTTTAGCCGATTTTTGAGACTTTGCCGTTTTCTTCACTTTAATGCTCCAAAAACGTCCAAAATGCCTCCTTTTCCAGATTTCTCCTCGAAAGTACCTAAAATGACAAAAGGAACGATTTAGGGCAATATTTGATCAAATAAATACGATTTAGGGCTTAAATGACCCCTTAAAAGCGGTACACTTTTCGCTTCATCAATTATACTAGAGACATGTCGTAAGAGAATATTTTTAGATTTTTGATTTTATATTGTTTTTGAATTTTTGAAACTTTTCTATTTTTGTATTTTGTTTTTCAAAAAATATTTACAAAGAAGATTTGAAGAAAGAAAAATTAAGTTTGGACATGTAAAAGAGGAGTTAAGAGTGAAATTAGAAAAGGATTTCCACATGCAATGTAGGCATAAAGTTCTTCTTTTCCACATCGGGTGTATGAACCCTCAACAATTTCACAAGTACCTGCATCCACAGAAGAAGAATTTGCACAAATAACAGTGTTTGAAGTACATGTTTCCTCACATTGAGGGTGTTCACTTTCAACGGTTGTAGTTATTTCAACTTCCTTATCCTGATGATGTTCACTATTACTTTTCTTGGTGGAAGAATCAAAATCTTTCCTGTGGGAATCCATCTAAGACCAACTATTGTAAAAACTTTTCCCGTGGGAATCCACCTAAGGTAAGATCTAGACGTAGTTTTCTTATCAGATGCAGTTGAAGTCTCAGTCTTTGAAAAACTACATCCTTTAGATATCCACCTATTAGGTTAATTATCCTATTTCTTGTTGTCAACGGGTTTGTTTCTATTTGGTGTCTTAGTGGATTGTGCCTTGACACTTGAATTTCCTTTCTTGAGAAATTGTGAAATACATGCATCGTGATTAGCTGAAAAGACACATTTTTGACATGTAGGACAGACAAAGTCATCATTCTTGTTCAAAACAGCAACTTTAACTTTGTCACTACAGTCTTTTGGAAATTGTTTGTTGTTCAAAGAGAAATTTGAATTCTAAGTGTTGGATTCTACGTGCATAGCATTTTCATTTGCGCAACTACTCTTAGATGCAAGCCAATCCCTAGTCTTTTGTTGATTGTTCCTAGGTAATGGTTTACTACTACAAGCAGTGCCTTGTAATCTTGTAGAATTCATCACACTAGGTTTTATACCTAAAATTTCGTCTTTTCGAATCTGTGCATTTTTACTAGCTTCTTCTAGATAGTGATTGTGGACCATGTCATTAGAACCAACAAATTCGTTAACAGTTTTTGTGGTCATATTTGGTGTACTATTCCTAGAAGGGCCAGGTGTAAGCACATTTGTGTTTCTTTCAACTACTTTTACATTTTCAACAATCTTTTCAATTTCTTTTTGCTTGGGCAAGGGTTATGGAGTTACCGGTTTTGACAAATCCGTTTTCTCATCGACTTTTGGAGTAAACCGGGAAATTGACATTTTTGGTTTTTCAACCGTTTTTGAAGTATTTGGTTTCTCCACGGTCAATGGTTTTGCAAACTTAGTATCCACACCCTTCCCTTTTAGAATGCCCAGCTGAGCCCTCAGAAGATCATTTTGCTCTTTCATGTTTCTATTGGCATGCTCATATGACAATTTTTCATACTTGCATTCCTCAGTTTTTCGATCAAGTTGTTTAATATATGACAAGTTTTCTTTTTCAAGCTTTATGAGAGCATTTTCATATTTTGAAACAATTTTGAAGGTCTCAGCTCGCAGTCTTTCATCGTCTTCAACAGATTATGTTTGTAAAATGATGGACATAATATCGGTTGACATAAAGACTTCGAAGAGAGAATCATTTATATTTTCCAAAATTTTGATGTTTTCAAGATTTTCATTAGCTTCCTTTGTGGTCCTTGACAAAGTCGGATGTTTCTTTTAAAAATGCTTGATCAAAATGAATTACTATAGCATTAATGGCGTTGATTTGAGGAGAAAATTCACTTTCAAGAATATTTTTCAAATGTAAATGGACCGTTGAATTCAAATTGTTCTCAGTCAGTCTCATTTTAGATTCTAAAGTCGTTTGAAGTTGTCCAAGTCTGGTTTTAATATCTGATGCGTGGTTTTGCAACCTTACAACAGGTTTTACCTCTCGAGGGATCTCAAGAGGCTTACAACCCCACAAGGCAGTGTACCTGACCGATGTAGTATAGTGTAGTGGTAAGTACGGGGGATTGATCGTTCTCTACAGGGAATAGTGTTCGTTAGGTATGAAAAACAACTTTAGTAGGTCTAAGGGTGAGGGAATATTCTTTTTGTATTTTTATAATTTTTTATGAAAGCAAGTAAAATCTCGGGTTTGAAGGAGTGGGCGGAATTAGTTGCTAGTCAACTAACCCAAATTACTACGAATGCAAATAAAATAAAATAACTGAAAATGAAAAGAGTGGTGAAATTTATGTGGAGAGAAATGTGTTTACTTAGATTTCCTTACTCCCTAACTATCTTTTACCGGTTGATTAGTGTGTATTAATTGCGTGGATGACGGGTGTATTCCTTAATACCAATCGTGGGGTGGCGTACGTACTTCCCCAACTCTACAAGCTCCTACTTCACTCCTATGTCGAGCCGGCTAGGAAGCTCCTAACATGGGATCACTAGAATTCGCTCATGCATTAAATACAACCATAAAAACCTTAGTACGCATTGGTTCATGTTTCTTAAGACGTTCAAGCAAGTTACCGAATAGGAAGTTATCCAGTTTTCTTAAGCCTAACATCGATGAACAATCATCCAATACAACTAATAACACACTAATAACCAATAATCAATAGTTAGGTTTCATTAGATCTAAGCAAACACAAGATAAATCTAGCCTAGCATGTTAATTAAAAGACAAGAACAAGATATAATCAAACAACACATAGACATATTGATTGATTAAATGATAACTTATCTTCAATTAAACATGGGAGATCCAAGGGTATGAAAACCCATAAAAATGGCAGAAATTCGTCTTAGGGTTTCTCCTCCAAAGTTACACAATAAGTTCCACACTAATGACAAAAAATTGCAAAACTATATATAGAGTTTAAGGGCTGACGGTGTCACGTTGTAGATCCTGACGCCGTCACCTCGCCGCTTTTAGGGTTCCCGGATGGCCTTCCTGACGCCGTCCCTCTTTAGACCTCCAAAATCCGCTCTGGCTTATCAAAGCTTGACGCCGTCAGAAATGAGCTTGACGCCGTCCCTCTTTAGCTTAAACCGTGATGGCCTTGATCACTTCAAAGGGTGACGCCGTCAGATTTTTCATGCAAAGTTCTCTGGCTTATCATGAGTAATTTTCATATCTACCTTTTTTGCCAAGCCATGACGCCGTCAAGGGCAATCCCTGACGCCGTCAAAGGTACTTTTCAGCCGATTTTGAGACTTTGTCGTTTTCTTCACTTTTATGCTCCAAAAACGTCCAAAATGCTTCCTTTTCCAGATTTCTTCTCCAAAGTACCTAAAATGACAAAAGGAACGATTTAGGGCAATATTTGATCAAATAAATACGATTTAGGGCTTAAATGACCCCCTAAAAGCGGTACACTTTTCGCTTCATCAAATACCCTTACACTTGAGATTTGCTTGTCCTCAAGCAAATGCGCTTTTATTCTAATCAAAATACAAGTTAGGGGTCATTTAATGCTAATATAAAAGTAATTACAACAAACAGTCATTCCACTTTAATCATAATAAGCACGGAGATTACATACTAGCACCTCACAAGTAGTGTTTAGATACTCACATCTCTCAAGTGTCATCAAAATAAATCTCATAAATGAAAACGGATAATATCTCTCACTACCTGTCATAGCAAATAGATTACCATAGGCTTGGGAAAGGATCAAAAGCCTCCTCCACTAGGCGTAAGCACCTAAGATAAACTATCAAAGAGGTCTTTTAAACGGGTTATAACGTGAGGTGTAGAGATATGATAAACACGGTTTTGTTGGATAAGGGATATTTTACTGGTGGCGAGTTAAAGATCTTGATTATTTACATGTACTATACAATGTTGCTAAGCCAAGACTCGACTCAATCTTAAGCTAAAAACAAAATAACAAAAACATAAAATAAACATAACATGAAACGGGATGGTAGTCCGTATGTTTTTTTCTACTTTTCTTTTTCTCATTTTTTTGTATTTTTTTGTATTTTTTTTTTCATACACTTTTGCCCTACCATCCAAAATAATACATCATAGGGGCGTTGCATTCCCCTTACACTTGAACTTTTACATAACTTTACAAATACTATTCTAATGACTCGAATTAAGATAATCGAAACACTTGGAGTACTTTTAAAATATTTAGCACATATGGGGGTAATAAATGATGTTCTTCCCCATTACTTCATTACACTAGTACTTTACCCACGAGTCTCAATCGTCCCAAAACAATATGTACAAGGATATGACTCGACTTAGCAACAATGTAATCAATTAGATAATTAACTTGGGTTAAAACAAATGTTGTCACAATAATGCACTAAAAATGAGTGCATACAAGGTGGGCTAAGGCGATTTAGGTGTACATTTAAGTGGGGTGTAAACAAATTCTTCCTTTAAGTAAAATGCTTAAAGGTCGAAACGAAAAGATAGGCTCTGAGGGGTGTACTAGGGGTATCGTGTACTAAAAATGAGTACAACGCAAAGGGTGTGGGAGAATTACTTGACCAATGTAGCCAAAGTAATTATAACAAAAACACAGGTGTAAAACAATGGGTTAATCCTAATGCCTCTTATCATGTAGTAAATCTAACTACACGAATGTAGTCTCACTTGTGGCCTCGGAATGGTCCTAACGCAAGTTCTAGAATCTAAGTGCTACCAGTACATACATCATAGCATAAATGCTTTTCCTACCAATTCTAGGGGCGAACCTTTCATATTTGGGGATGGAATTTTTTTTTAGTGGTACGGTTTTTTGTGCTAGTCATATAACTCCTATCCATGAGACGCTCATTAAGATCAAAGTTTCACTCCTATATGTTGTAAAAAAATTTAAATTTGGCAGTAAAATTGCCCTAACAGGTATTTCTCTCAGTTTTATTACACATCTACTATTAAACAAACAAAAATCAAGCGTAATAGCATTCTCTAAAGTATCGTATTTTACCCCCCCCCCTTACACTTAAGATGAACATTGTCCCCAATGTTCAAATAACAAGATGTAAAAGTGAAAAGGTAAAAGAATGAAATCAAATACTCCCCTGATTCGCTCGGTGGATAATGAGGTAACATGGTTAGATCTTCTTCCAAGGTAATGTTGAAGCTTCACGACTAATGCATCGCCATAAGCTTGATTCCACAAACATTTCTGATGCGTGGTTTTGTAACCTTACAACAGGTTTTACCTCTCGAGGGATCTCAAGAGGCTTACAACCCCACCAGGCAGTGTACCTGACCGATGTAGTATAGTGTACTGGTAAGTACGGGGGATTGATCGTTCTCCACAGGGAATAGTGTTCGTTAGGTATGAAAACTACTCTAATAGGTCTAAGGGTTGAGGAAGATTCTTTTTATGTTTTTATATTTTTTATGAAAGCAAGTAAAATCTCGGTTTTGAAGGAGTGGGCGGAATTAGTTGCTAGTCAACTAACCCAAATAACTACAAATGCAAATAAAATAAATAACTGAAAATAAAATGTTGTGAGAAACTTATGTGTAGAGAAATGTGTTTACTTAGATTTCCTTACTCCCTAACTATCTTTTACCGGTTGATTAGTGTGTATTAGTCGCGTGGATGACGGGTGTATTCCTTAATACAAATCGTGGGGTGGCGTACGTACTTCCCCAACTCTACAAGCTCCTACTTCACTCCTATGTCGAGCCGGCTAGGAAGCTCCTAACATGGGATCACTAGAATTCGCTTGTGCATTAAATACAACCATAAAAACCTTTAGTACGCCTTTGGTTCATGTTTCTTAAGACGTTCAAGCAAGTTACCGAATAGGAAGTTAGCCAGTTTTCTTAAGCCTAACATAGATAAACAATCATCCAATACAACTAATAACACACTAATAACTAATAATCAATAGCTAGGTTTCATTAGATCTAAGCAAACACAAGATAAATCTAGCCTAACATGTTAAACAAAAGACAAGAATAAGATAGAATCAAACAACATATAGACATATTGAATGATTAATTGATAACTTATCTTTCAATGTAACATGGAAGATCTCAAGGCAAAAAGCCTTGAAAAAGAATCTAAATTCGTCTTAGGGTTTTCTCCCAAAATTCCACACACTAAGCTCTCCCCTACTGACAAAAAATTAGAAAACTATATATAGATTTTTGGATCTGACGGCGTCACGTTATGGAGTGTGACGCCGTCACCTCGCCGCTTCTAGGGTTCCCGGATGACCTTCTTGACGCCGTCCCTCTTTAGCTCTTCAAAAATCCATTCTGGCTTATCAAGGCTTGACGCCGTCGAACCTTGAACGTGACGCCGTCCCTCTTTGATTTAAGCCGTGACGCCCTTGATCAAGTTAAAGCGTGACGCCGTCAGAATTCACATGCTATTTTCATTGGCTTATCATGAGTAAATTTCACGTCCACTTTTTCTTGCCAAGGTATGACGCCGTCTGGGGTTAATTGTGACGCCGTCAAAGGTAACTTTCAGCCGATTTTTGAGACTTTGTCGTTTTCTTCACTTTTATGCTCCAAAAACGTCCAAAATGCCTCCTTTTCCAGATTTCTCCTCAAAAGTACCTAAAATGACAAAAGGAACGATTTAGGGCAATATTTGATCAAATAAATACGATTTAGGGCTTAAATGACCCCTTAAAAGCGGTACACTTTTCGCTTCATCAAATACCCTTACACTTGAGATTTGCTTGTCCTCAAGCAAATGCGCTTTTATTCTAATCAAAATACAAGCTAGGGGTCATTTAATGCAAACATAAAAGTAATTACAACAAATAATCGTTCCACTTCAATCATAATAAGCACGGAGATTACAAACTAGCACCTCACAAGTAGTGTTTAGATACTCACATCTCTCAAGTGTCATCAAAATAAATCTCATAAATGAAAACGGATAATATCTCTCACTACCTGTCATAGCAAATAGATTACCATAGGCTTGGGAAAGGATCGAAAACCTCCTCCACTAGGCGTAAGCACCAAAGATAAACTATCAAAGAGGGCTTTTAAATGGGTTATAACGTTAGGTGTAGGGAAAAGGAAAACACGGTTTTGTTGGATAAGGGATATTTTACTGGTGGCGAGTTAAAGATCTTGATCAATTACATGTACTATACAATGTTGCTAAGCCAAGACTAGACTCGATCTTAAGCTAGAAATGAAATAACAAAAACAAAAACAAAAACATAAAACAAACAAAAAATGAAACGGGATGGTAGTCCGTATGTTTTTTTTTTCTACTTTTCTTTTTCTCCTTTTTTTTTTTTTTTTTTTTTTTTTTTTGTATTTTTCTTGATCTTTTTTCGATTTTTTTTTTTTTTTTTTTTTTTTTTTTTTTTTTTTTTAATTGACATACACTATTGCTCTACCATCCAAAATAATACATCATAGGGGCGTTGCATCCCCTTACACTTGAACTTTTACATAACTTTACAAATAACTATTCTAATGACTCGAATTAAGATAATCGAAAAACTTGGAGTACTTTTAAAACATTTAGCACATATGGGGGTAATAAATGATGTTCTTCCCCATTACTCCATTACACTAGTACTTTACCCATGAGTCCCAATCGTCCCAAAACAATATGTACAAGGATATGACTCGACTTAGCAACCATGTAATCAATTAGATAATTAACTTGGGTTTAAACAAATGTTGTCACAATAATGCACTAAAAATGAGTGCATACAAGGTAGGCTAAGGCGATTTGGGTGTACATTTTAGTGGGGTGTAACAAATTCTTCCTTTAAATGAGGGGTGTACTAGGGGTATCGTGTACTAAAAATGAGTACAACGCAAAGGGTGTGGGAGAATTACTTGACCAATGTAGCCAATGTAATTATAACAAAAACACAGGTGTAAAACAATGGGTTAATCCTAATGCCTCTTATCATGTAGTAAATCTAACTACACGAATGTAGTCTCACTTGTGGCCTCGGAATGGTCCTAACGCAAGTTCTAGAATCTAAGTGCTACCGGTACACACATCATAGCATAAATGCTTTTCCTACCAATTCTAGGGGCGAACCTCACATATTTGGGGTGGAAAATTTTTTAGTGGTACGGTTTTTTGTGCTAGTCATATAACTCCTATCCGTGAGACGCTCATTAAGATCAAAGTTTCACTCCTATATGTTGTAAAAAATTTTAAATTTGGCACTAAAATTGCCTTAACAGGTATTTATCTCAGTTTTATTAAACATCTACCATCAAACAAACAAAAATCAAGCGCAATGGCATTCTCTAAAATCGTACTTTTACCCCCCCTTACACTTAAGATGAACATTGTCCCCAATGTTCAAATAACAAGATGTAAAAGCATAAAGTAAAAGAATGAAATCAAATACTCCCCTGATTCGCTCGGTGGATAATGAAATTACACGGTTAAATCTTCCTCCAAAGAGAATGTTGAAGCTCCATGACTAATGCATCGCCACAAGCTTGACCCAAAAATATCTCCTTGTCCAAAATAACCTGTTAAACCTGAGAAAACAAACACGAAAAACCTGCATAACATCGGCGGGATAAAATCTATATATAAGGATATAATGCTTGTGGAATGATAATTTTGCAGATTCCTGGAGATTATAAGTTGGAGATTTTAATAAAAACTTTTTAAAAACAAAACTTTCAAAAATTTCTGAAAATTAAATCTGACGCCGTCAGGTTATAAACCCTGACGCCGTCAGAAATGACCTGACAAAAATTTTCATTTTAAGTTTCCGGAAAATTTCTGGAAAAACCTTTACCTTACTTCCTGGAAATCCTGCAAAACATCACTATGACTCGATACAAGCATTTGACTCAAACAAATACTAATATGTATGCTAATTTAATATTATTACGATTCATGTTAATTTGTGTTCTAATAAACCGATTTAGATTTCCCTTACACTTAACTTTTGCAAAATACATTTATATGTAGTTAAGACGAAGTTAAAAACAAAATAAAGCATTTTCACAAATTAGTTTTGAACATGAATCAATAATAATAAAAATTAAACACACATACGGAAACAAATAAAATCAAACAAACAAACAAATAAACACACAAAGCAAATAAATAAAATAAAGTTTGGGTTGCCTCCCAAGAAGCGCTTTTCTTTATTAACGAGTCTTGTAGCTAGACTCAAAGTCACTCTACCCTATATAAGTGAGCTCGTCATCGAGGACGTCTTTAGGGTTAAGCTTGGATTGAAGTTTCCTATTGGTCCGCTTAGTATGATATATCTTTTCAAACTTCTCTCCATCCGGGTCATACAATGTCATCTTAATATGCCATGACCCATCTCCATCTTTGGGTGGTTTGTCCCAATCCCACTTGTGATCATCTTCCTCACAAGTCCACTTATTCATTCCTAGGTTAATTGGCAAAACTCCTAGGAAATCAATCATCCTTCTAAAAACTAGAGGGTCTTCAAATGGATCCAATTCGGTGTCCCTAGCCAAGAGTTGTTCTACCGTATGTGTCCGGTTCACAAAGTCCTCTTCTAGGTAAAATGGGCGTTGGGGTCCTATGAAGCCTCTATCTATCCAAGGTCCATATCTAGATGGTCTCCTATTTAATTCTAACCAATGGGGTGTTGGTTCCTCACTAGTATCATAGGCGTGTTTCTTAACATCATAGACTGACCAAGTATCTCCTTCTCCTACCGCTATCTTAGATTCCTTACAATCAATCATCGCACTAGCGGTCCCCAAAAATCCTCTACCTATCAACAAGGGGCATGTAGGGTCGCTAACCATATCAAGGACGTGGAAATCGGCTAAAATGGTTAGTTTTCCAATGTGCACTAACACGTCCTTAACTACTCCAACCGGGTAAGCAACACTTCCATCCGCTAAGCCTATTATCACCTCGGTTTCTTCAAGTTTTCCAAGTTTTAGAGAGGTGTAGAGAGGTAACGGAAGTAGGTTAAGGCTTGATCCAAGATCGGCTAATGTGTCATAAGCCTCCGAATTACCGATCTTGCAAGGTAGAACAAATAAGCCCGGATCATCTAACTTCTTAGGTAGCTTGTTTTGAACAAAGGCGGTCCCTTTTTCGCCTAACTTGAGCTTCTTCTCATCCAACTCATCAACAACCGGACTTTCAAGGTGGAGCTCCTTGAATTCTTCGTCAAGGTTTTGAGTGGGAGGTGTTTCAACTATGTTGTTGACCAATTTGGATGTCATAACTTCTTGGTCATTTGGAACGACTTAGGTTTGTTTGAAACACGTGCTCATGGAATTGACCGAATAATATTGTGGACAAGAACTAGGGGACGAAACCGATGAAATAGCGTTGACGTTTAGTTTCGGGTTCTTGACCGTGTTGCTAGGGAGTGCTCCCATTTCTCGGTCATTGAGGGCTTTCAACAAGGTGTCAATCTTATCGGTCATCTCGCTTTGTTTTTGTTTGAAATCGGCTTCAAACTTGGCTAAACGAGCTTCTTGAGATGCCATAAATTGAGACATCAATCCTTCAAAGTTATCGGTACTACCATTGCCGGAAGGATTGTTGTTGAAAGTACGGTTCGAGTTGGAACCGCTTGATTGGAAACGATTAGGTGGGTTGGAAGAATTGGTTTGTTGTGCGTTTTGGTTTTTTTTCCACCTAAGGTTCGGGTGATTTTTCCATGAAGGGTTGTATGTATCACCGTAATGGTTTGGCTCGGGTTTGAAAGTGTACCACTTGTCTCCCGCTCCGTCGGTACGCGAGGATGCGTAGTCCACAAAAGCTTGTTCGGGGAGTTCCATGCAATCACGAGTGTCGTGGGGACCACTACATAATTCACATGAAGAAGTGATTTTGTTCACTTGGCTTGAAGGGTTAGGAGCCTCGTAGGATTTCATGAGAAACTTGACTTGGTCTTCAAGTTCTATGATCCTACGGTCGGAAGTGCTTGAATTGTTCGAAGGCAAAGATATTGCCTTGACCGTTTTATTCAAATCACGGGGATCACTCCAACTTTCGTTGTCATACAGAGCAAGATCCTCTAGGAGAGCCCATGATTGTTCCGCACTTAGATAACGTAGCTTACCACCGGCCGATTGGTCAATGGTTTGCCTCGTGGAGAGATTGATATGGTCATAGAAGATTTGGACTTGGAGCCAAAGTTCTATGCCATGGTGAGGGACTTTTTGGAGTAAGTCCTTGAATCGAGTACATGCCTCGTAGAGAGTTTCGCCTTGACGTTGTTGGAACATCAAGATATCATTCCTTAGCTTGGTAGTTCTTCCCGGTGGGAAAAACTGAGCAAGGAAACGAGTGGTGAGATCATCCCAAGAGGTGATGGATCCTGCGGGTTGACGTTCTAGCCACTGACTAGCTTGGTCCCGCAAAGAGAATTGGAAGAGACGCAATCGGGTCGTCTCTCGAGTGGCAACATCAAGGTCTATAGAATCAACGATTTTGAGAAAGTCCTTGAGATGTTGATTAGGATCTTCAGAACGAAGTCCATGGAATGCGCATCCGCTTTGCACCAACCGGATGGTGTCGGATCGCAAGGGTGTGATATTGGCTCCTTGAGTGAGCTCAATGGTGTTTTGATAGCCATGGTGGCTAGGACGGGAATACTCTCCTAAAGTACGGGCTCTAGGAGGTGGTGGTGGTTGTTGTGGTGGTGGGTTGTTGTGGTTAAGGATATTACCATCTTCCATGATGTCGGATGGTAATGGTTACGAACAAAGACACGAAGAAAATAGATAGACTAAAGAAAATCTAGAAAAATAAAATAAAAATCTCACTAGAAAGGAATCTAGTGAGTAGACCTAATAGAAATAAAAATTCAACCTAAACAATAACTATTCCCCGGCAGCGGCGCCAAAAACTTGATGCGTGGTTTTGTAACCTTACAACAGGTTTTACCTCTCGAGGGATCTCAAGAGGCTTACAACCCCACCAGGCAGTGTACCTGACCGATGTAGTATAGTGTAGTGGTAAGTACAGGGGATTGATCGTTCTCCACAGGGAATAGTGTTCGTTAGGTATGAAAAACTACTCTAATAGGTCTAAAGGTTGAGGAAGATTCTTTTTATGTTTTTATATTTTTTTATGAAAGCAAGTAAAATCTCGGTTTTGAAGGAGTGGGCGGAATTAGTTGCTAGTCAACTAACCCAAATAACTACAAATGCAAATAAAATAAATAACTGAAAATAAAATGTTGTGAGAAACTTATGTGTAGAGAAATGTGTTTACTTAGATTTCCTTACTCCCTAACTATCTTTTACCGGTTGATTAGTGTGTATTAGTCGCGTGGATGACGGGTGTATTCCTTAATACCAATCGTGGGGTGGCGTACGTACTTCCCCAACTCTACAAGCTCCTACTTCACTCCTATGTCGAGCCGCCTAGGAAGCTCCTAACATGGGATCACTAGAATTCGCTTGTGCATTAAATACAACCATAAAAACCTTTAGTACGCCTTTGGTTCATGTTTCTTAAGACGTTCAAGCAAGTTACCGAATAGGAAGTTAGCCAGTTTTCTTAAGCCTAACATAGATAAACAATCATCCAATACAACTAATAACATACTAATAACTAATAATCAATAGCTAGGTTTCATTAGATCTAAGCAAACACAAGATAAATCTAGCCTAACATGTTAAACAAAAGACAAGAATAAGATAGAATCAAACAACACATAGACATATTGAATGATTAATTGATAACTTATCTTTCAATGTAACATGGAAGATCTCAAGGCAAAAAGCCTTGAAAAAGAAGCTAAATTCGTCTTAGGGTTTTCTCCCAAAATTCCACACACTAAGCTCTCCCCTAATGACAAAAAATTAGAAAACTATATATATACATTTTTGGATCTGACGGCGTCACGTTATGGAGTGTGACGCCGTCACCTCGCCGCTTCTAGGGTTCCCGGATGACCTTCTTGACGCCGTCCCTCTTTAGCTCTTCAAAAATCCATTCTGGCTTATCAAGGCTTGACGCCGTCGAACCTTAAACGTGACGCCGTCCCTCTTTGATTTAAGCCGTGACGCCCTTGATCAAGTTAAAGCGTGAGCCGTCAGAATTCACATGCTATTTTCACTGGCTTATCATGAGTAAATTTCACGTCCACTTTTTCTTGCCAAGGTATGACGCCGTCTGGGGTTAATTGTGACGCCGTCAAAGGTAACTTTCAGCCGATTTTTGAGAATTTGTCATTTTCTTCACTTTTATGCTCCAAAAACGTCCAAAATGCCTCCTTTTCCTGATTTCTCCTCAAAAGTACCTAAAATGACAAAAGGAACGATTTAGGGCAATATTTGATCAAATAAATACGATTGAGGGCTTAAATGACCCCTTAAAAGCGGTACACTTTTCGCTTCATCAATTTCCTTGTCCAAAATAACCTGTTAAACCTGAGAAAACAAACACGAAAACCTGCATAACATCGGCGGGATAAACTCTATATATAAGGATATAATGCTTGTGGAATGATAATTTTGCAGATTCCTGGAGATTATAAGTTAGAGATTTAATAAAAACTTTTTATGAAAACAAAACTTTCAAAAATTTCAGAAAATTAAAACCTGACGCCGTCAGGTTGTAACTCCTGACGCCGTCAGAATTAATCTGACAGAATTCTCATGTTAAGTTTTCGGAAAATTTCTGGAAAAACCTATACCTTACTTCCTGGAAATCCTGCAAAACATCATTATGACTCGATACAAGCATTTGACTCAAACAATTACTAATATGTATGTTAATTTATTATTATTACGATTCATGTTCATTTGTGTTCGAATAAACCGATTTGGATTTCCCTTACACTTATCTTTTGCAAAATACCTTTATATGTAGTTAAGACGAAGTTAAAAACAAAATAAAGCATTTTCACAATTTAGTTTTGAACATGAATCAATAATAATAAAAATTAAACATACATACGGAAGCAAATAAAATCAAACAAACAAATAAATAAACACACAAAGCAAATAAAGCTTGGGTTGCCTCCCAAGAAGCGCTTTTCTTTATTAACGAGTCTTGTAGCTAGACTCAAAGTCACGTACATTACGTGATTCCATCATTCATAATGACGTATCCCTGATAGATATAATCCTTGTTATCAGGGTGGTGGTGTCGCAATCGCTCGACATTCGCAGTCACTTCACCTCCTCCCTTGCTGGTCAAGCTTACTACCCCATCTTGGTGTAGACTTTTAATTGTGAATGGTCCGTACCACCAGGGACTTGGTTCATTGGTAGGTGCTTTTGTTTTCGAATGCCTTAGGAGCACTGAGTCTCCTTTTGTAAATTCAGCGGGGTTATTGGTCTGCTCATCAGCCTCAATATAATCGTTATTTTCACCCTTACATTCTCTAATCTCATTTTCATTGTAACTCTTAATCCTTGCCTCCCATGCACGGATTTTCTCTCGAACATTACCACGGATTATATTGGGGTTCGCCTCCATCTTCTTTTGTAGAGCAACATCTCGTATATGTCGTGGAATCGTTGGGAAGTTTATTGTTTTCTTTCCCTTCTTCATTTGGATGGTACTATTTTCGTAATTGATTTGTGCCCTAGTGGTCGCGAGAAAGGGTGCCCCAAGGATTATTGGCATATTCATATCATTTCTTTCAATAATCATGAAGTCGACCGGATACAGGAATCCGGCAACGTTGACCAACACATCTTCTGCAATTCCTAACGGGTACTCATAAGAATGTTTGGCAAAGGAGAGTTTAGTACGGGTGATGGATGGCAGTTCGTCGGTTAACTGGACATAAACGAATAAAGGCATCAAATTTACGTCGGAACCTTGGTCAGCTACCGCATCCAGATACTTGAGTTTTCCAATGCTGCATGGTATTTCGAAGACCCCGTAGAATCCCTGCTTTTCCACTAACTTTTGTCTTATGAGGCACTCATACAATTGCCCTCCGGGTAATGTGTCGGATTCATCATCCGGTTCCATTCTCTTGGACTCCTTGTTGGGTAGATGAATACGTCGATAGTTTCTCACCCAATCGTTTATGGTCTCCTTGTTTACATCGTGCTTCATGTAATGCCTCACTTGTTGTGACTTTGGCGGTTCTACCAATTGGCGCTCCTTAGAAGGTGCCTCCTTGCCTTTGTCTGAATCGCGGTTGCAGGCATTAGTGCTTCCATAATTAAGTGGGACGAGGTCAATTTTGTTAACTTCCATAGTTATGGATTTCCCTCTTCCATCATTTTCGCCCTCTTGGACGACGGAGATGGCCTTGACAAATTTAGTGTTGGGAACTTCAACGTCATTCCTTACCAACACTTTTTCAGGAGCTTTTGTATTTGTGTATTCTTTCAAAAGGTTCATCATCTCCGCCATCTTCTCTTCCATTTCCTCCTTCTGTTTGTAGACGGCTTCCTCAAATTTTGCCAACCGTTCGGAGTGTTTTGACATGTATTCTCTCATTCGAGCTTCGAATGTTGGACTAAGTTCCTGAGGTGGTGAGTTGGGTTGAGCGTGCTTATGGAAGGGTTTAGTATTTTCCCTACGGGGTGATTCGGACAATGGTATTTGCTTAACGCTTGAGACCGAGTTAATTGTTGCTTTTTATGGACTTAAGGGTCTCTTTTGCTTTTCCATAAGATATGCAACCCTTTTCTCAAGTTCACTAACGCTTTCCTCATTGATTTGATTGGCTGTATCGGGCGATGAATATGTCTTGACCGCCGAGCGTACGTCATGGGAAACTTGCCACAATTCATCATCGTCGGATGCAAGCTCATCAATGATCTCCCATGATTCCTCGGCGCTTTTGTCGCGTAATCTGCCCCCGGCGGCTCGATCGATGGCACGCTTGGTGTGGTAATCAACATGGTCATAGAAGATTTGGATTTGAAGCCAGAGATTTATGCCATGATGAGGGACTTTTTAGAGTAAGTCCTTGAATCGAATCCATGCCCCGTAGAGGGTTTCGCCTCGACGTTGTTCGAACATCAAGATATCCTTCCTTAGCTTGGTAGTTCTTCCCGGTGGGAAAAACAGAGCAAGGAAACGAGTGGTGAGATCAACCCAAGAGGTGATGGATCCTGCGGGTAGACGCTCTAACCATTGACTAGCTTGGTCCCGCAGAGAGAATTGAAAGAGACGTAGTCGGGTCGTCTCTCGAGTGGCAACATCAAGGTCTATGGAATCAACAATTTTGAGAAAGTCCTTGAGATGTTGATTAGGATCTTCAGAACGAAGTCCATGGAATGCGCATCCGCTTTGCACCAACCGGATGGTGTCGGATCGCAAGGGTGTGACATTGGCTCCTTGAGTGAGCTCAATGGTGTTTCGATAGCCTTGGTGGCTAGGACGGGAATACTCTCCTAAGGTATGGGCTCTAGGAGGTGGGTGTTGTTGTGGTGGTGGGTTGTTGGGATCGAGGATATTACCATCTTCCATGATGCCGGATGGTAATGGTTACGAACACAGAAACGAAGAAAAAAAAGATAGGCTAAAGAAAACCTAGAAAAAGAAAATAAAAATCTCACTAGAAAGGAATCTAGTGAGTAGACCTAATAAAATAAAAAATTCAACCTAAACAATAACTATTCCCCGGCAGCGGCGCCAAAAACTTGATGCGTGGTTTTGCAACCTTACAACAGGTTTTACCTCTCGAGGGATCTCAAGAGGCTTACAACCCCACCAGGCAGAGTACCTGACCGATGAAGTATAGTGTAGTGGTAAGTACGGGGGATTGATCGTTCTCCACAGGGAATAGTGTTCGTTAGGTATGAAAAACTACTTTAGTAGGTCTAAGGGTGAGGGAAGATTCTTTTTGTATTTTTATAATTTTTTATGAAAGCAAGTAAAATCTCGGGTTTGAAGGAGTGGGCGGAATTAGTTGCTAGTCAACTAACCCAAATTACTATGAATGCAAATAAAATAAAATAACTGAAAATGAAAAGAGTGGTGAAACTTATGTGGAGAGAAATGTGTTTACTTAGATTTCCTTACTCCCTAACTATCTTTTACAGGTTGATTAGTGTGTATTAATTGCGTGGATGACGGGTGTATTCCTTAATACCAATCGTGGGGTGGCGTACGTACTTCCCCAACACTACAAGCTCCTACTTCACTCCTATGTCGAGCCGGCTAGGAAGCTCCTAACATGGGATCACTAGAATTCGCTCATGCATTAAATACAACCATAAAAACCTTAGTACGCATTGGTTCATGTTTCTTAAGACGTTCAAGCAAGTTACCGAATAGGAAGTTAGCCAGTTTTCTTAAGCCTAACATCGATGAACAATCATCCAATACAACTAATAACACACTAATAACCAATACTCATTAGTTAGGTTTCATTAGATCTAAGCAAACACAAGATAAATCTAGCCTAGCATGTTAATTAAAAGACAAGAACAAGATATAATCAAACAACACATAGACATATTGATTGATTAAATGATAACTTATCTTCAATTAAACATGGGAGATCCAAGGGTATGAAAACCCTTAAAAATGGCAGAAATTCGTCTTAGGGTTTCTCCTCCAAAGTTACACAATAAGTTCCACACTAATGACAAAAAATTGCAAAACTATATATAGAGTTTAAGGGCTGACGGCGTCACGTTGTAGATCCTGACGCCGTCACCTCGCCGCTTTTAGGGTTCCCGGATGGCCTTCCTGACGCCGTCCCTCTTTAGACCTCCAAAATCCGCTCTGGCTTATCAAAGCTTGACGCCGTCAGAAATGAGCTTGACGCCGTCCCTCTTTAGCTTAAATCGTGATGGCCTTGATCACTTCAAAGGGTGACGCCGTCAGATTTTTCATGCAAAATTCTCTGGCTTATCATGAGTAATTTTCATATCCACCTTTTTTGTCAAGCCATGACGCCGTCAAGGGCAATCCCTGACGCCGTCAAAGGTACTTTTCAGCCGATTTTGAGACTTTGTCGTTTTCTTCACTTTTATGCTCCAAAAACGTCCAAAATGCTTCCTTTTCCAGATTTCTTCTCCAAAGTACCTAAAATGACAAAAGGAACGATTTAGGGCAATATTTGATCAAATAAATACGATTTAGGGCTTAAATGACCCCCTAAAAGCGGTACACTTTTCGCTTCATCAATATCATCAAGAAATCCTCTGACAGAACTTGTGTTGAAAATGTAGTTTGAAGATATCTGTTCCATGTTTGAAAAAGATTTAGAAACAACTACTGGTTTAGAAACTTGTATAGAGATGCCTGGGCTTTTGGAAAACTCAGATGTTTGTTTTTGTGGAACTAAAGTAATTCCAGAAAGTTTGTTCAGTTTGTTCTAATCAATTAATTTCTTGTATGGATTCTTTTTTTTTTCATTTTGGTTTGACTCTCTTCAGCAAGTTCTATCGTTTCCATATAATTACGAACAATAGAAGGATCATGCTTAGTAAACAAAACATTTCCATTATACAAAGTATTATGTTCTTTCTGAGCTTTCTTGAGATTGCAAGGAGTTTTGTTACCTAGAGCCATTTTTGGTAAAGTGGATCAGTTTGACTAGTAATCATATGAATTGGTTGACTTGAATGACCCGTTTTAACGAGTAAGTTTTCTAGTTTTTCGATCTTATGTTCTGACTCTAAGATTTCGTCCAAAAGTTTATCTTATTTCTTTGCAAAGTCCTTTTTCAACTCATCCCGTTCTTTTTCAAGATTGGTATAAGCTGATTTTTGTTTTGAAAGTTGGTTTGTTAAATCAGAAATTTCTTGTTTTAACAAAATTGATGGTTTTTGTCGAACTGATTTGAAGTTCATCAAATTTGTTTTGCAACTACCTATCTTTAACAAGTAACTTCTTATAACCAATTTCAAATTCTGACTCGCGTCTTATATCAATCTGAAAACTTTTTTCGTTTTCCTTGTATTTCTTGAGCTCAGCGGTCAATTTCTCATTCGCGGCCTTAATTTCGCGATTGACCGTTTTAACTTTCTCAATCTGAATGCTACAATTATTCAGTAATGATTCAAAGAAAGCACGGGGTTCCTCATTATTAGCACTGCATGATGTTGTTTCCTGCTGATTTGCCATAAAGTTGCAGTTTCCATTGAGATCTGCTGCATTCTCATTAACATTTGTTGTAATCATGAAGTCATATTCCTCAGCAGTCAACAGTATTCCCGACTCTTCTTTACTGGCTATCACCAACATGTACTGGATCTTTTGTGTCTTCGTCATTGCATTGACATTGTAATCTCTACCAATATCACTACTGTGAATTTCAGATGTAGGTTTCTGAATTGTAGTCATAAAACAATCATTCCCATTTTGATTAACTACATTCTGATTCACAATCTGATCCATTTTATTTCCAGCATATTCCATCTGATTCCCTATCTGTATAACCGTAGCATTTTTAGGTTCATCTGACTTAGACTCACAGGATTCTTCAACACTTTGTGCATTTTCTGTCAACGGCGGTCGCTTCAAATGCTCAACGAATGTAAATGGAAATCTCAAGTCAATTGATCTTAAGTAATCTGGTAGCTCATTTTCTTCAACGTCTTGTTCATGATCAGTCAAAATCTTGTCAGTCTCAGTCAATATTGGCTCAGATTTAGTCACCGTCTTGTCAGTATTAGGATATGGTGCAAAGAATTGAACAAGAGGTTCCATGTCCATTGATGGAGATAGTTTGTTGAGAAAAGACATTGAATGAACTTTAGTTAAATCAAAATGTCGTTCTCTTCGGTCTCACGGTTGTTTTGACAGTAAGTACGTCGAAAACGGAGTTACGGTTCAAAAATTATAGCCATTTGAAGTTTTGACGTAAAAAGTCAACTTTCAGACGCAAAAAGTCCACAAAATCCAACCAATTCGAAACTTTTGCACTTCCTCGAAAGTTTTATCACTTGTTCGAAACTTTTTGTCCTTGTTCGAAACTTTTTGAACTTGCTCGAAACTGTTAAAGTTTGCTTGAAACTTACAAAGGTTGCTCGAAGTTTTTCAGGCTTGCTCGAAACTGTTCAAGCTTGCTCAGAATTTTTCAGGCTTGCTCGAAATTTTTTAGGCTTTCTTGAAATTTTCAGGCTTGCTCGAAATTTTTAGGCTTGCTCAAAATTTTTCAGGCTTGCTCGAAATTTTCAGGCTTGCTTGAAGTTTTTGAAGCTTGCTCGAAATTTTCAGGCTTGCTCAAAATTTTTCTGGCTTGCTCGAAAGTTTTCAACTTTCTAATTCGAACGAATTGAAAGTTTTACCAAGAGTCAAAGTGTTTTTCTCACTTATACAAGAAAGAATAACATTGAGTGATCCAAAAATCCTGAAGAAACTACCTGAAGAGCTTACTCGAAACTTTAGGGTTTAAGGTGCTTGTTCGAAACTTTGGGGTTTTAGACCTTGTTCGAAATTTTGGTAGTTTTTCCAAAACGCTAAAATTCGACCAAAAAGTGTTTCTAGCCAAGATTTTCTTGTACAACTAAGCATAAAAGCACTAAAACTTAACGAAAGTTGCAAAATTTAACACTTTGAAGACCTAACAAGCATGCTCGAAATTTTGAAGAACACAAAAAGTACAATTTCAAAACTCAAATTTTAACCAAAAAGCTTGAAAGTTTCTTTTGACAAAAGGTTTATAACACTAGTTTGTAATCAAAAAAGTGCTAAAACCACAAAAACAAAGAAGAAATGTAAGAAACTTTGTGAAAATAGCGAGTAGAAAATGCTTAAAAGGTGACAAACCAAGACTCAAAACACTCCTAAATCCTTGTTAGGTGATTGTTACCAGTTGTAGGATCTTAGATCTATTAAATTTCTCACAAAATATTAGCTCGTATAAGATGGTGGCGACTTGATATGAAGTATGTTTTTGAGAGAGAAAGTAGAGAAAGAAAACTTTTACTAATAAGAGAAAACACACACTCAAGCACACCTTACAAATTAAGGGTAAGGTGCCTTTTATACTTCAAACACAAACGCCCTAATGGGCTTGCTATCGACTTGGTTTGGACTTGGATTGGACGCGGATTACAAAGGATATAATAGACTAGCTTATACTTATCTTCTAACCTATTAGCTTAGTCCAATCCACGAGCCCATTAACTAAACTCTAAGACACGTTACAAAGTTACAAATTCAAGAATGACCATCACTTCTACTTTAATGCTAACACTACTACTATAAGATGTCAACCTTCTCAACTTCCTTGTACTTACTTGGGTCTACCTTGTACTTACTTGGGTCTACCCATTGGTGCATAAATGTTTAGATGTGCCAATTGGTCCCACATTATTGAGAGATTCCAAAATATATTGTCGAAATAGAAACCCAAAGACCTTTCCATATGTGGTCGTCTTACACTTACTATGTATGTCCTTGGTAGTTTGGGTGTATATTATATCTCCACAATCAAAGCCCGTTAAACAATCATTCAAAAACTTGGAAGCACTTGAAGGAAATTTTCTTGGGTGGTAATTTGGATGGTAACACGATCTCTTGGATTTCCTGGGACAAAGTCATCGTTTCAATGAACCAAGGGGGTCCTGGTATTGGTAAACTTAATACTTGTAAACAAGCGTTTGTTGTCTAAATGGTCTTGGTATTGAAGAAAACTCCCTTTGGTGTAAACTCATTCGTTCATTGCACGGACCTCAAGGTGGTTTTCATGATGCCTCACCAGTTAAAAGAAAGTTGGGTCCATGGTACCATATAGCTAAGTTGAAAGATGATCTTCACTTACATATGATATACTTGCCTTCCCTCTTCACTAGAAAGATTGAAAATAGAGAAACTTCAAGGTCTTGGCTTGATAAATGGCTAGGAGGTCAAGCACTTAACATATCTTTTCCTTGCCTCTTTTGTCTTGAATCATAAACAGAATTTCTAGTATGTGACTGATCACTATTTCTAAGCCAGCATATTGCTGTTGATTTCCATGTTACTATTTTTGCAGACCTCTCTTTTGGACCATTGCAAGGGTCTGTTCGGGTTCCAAATCTGCCTACCCAAACACTCACTCCTTTTGGTCCTCCCTATTGAATAATGAATTTCCCATCAATCTTTCATTCATCCTAAATCAAATATAAATACACGAATATGAGTCAGGTGCCAAACTGGGCTACAAGCTTATACATAGAAAATAATAAAGTGGCCATGGGCCTAATATGCTAAGCTAATACTCGACCGCATTTTGAGTGGGAGGTCTTCGAACATTCAAGTTGGAGCGAAATTCAAAAAACAAAGCAGCGGGAAGGCCTTTAGTAAAAATATCTTCATACTGAAAAAGGCACATGAAGAACACGAACCTGTCCTGAAGCATTAAAGTCACGGAAAAAGTGTATATAAATCTCAATATGTTTCGTACGCTGATGTTGAACAGGATTCGCAGACATATACATGGCACTTACATTATCACAATAAACCAAAGTAACTATTGTTGGGATTTAAAGCTTCCAACGTATTACTGCTACTAGTTATGATGGTTAATGCTGCTAATGGAAGTTAAGACTGCTAGAGTATATTAAGACTGCTCAGAGATTACAAGAAAAATATTACAAGTGATTACTGCTGCTAGTTATGATGGTTAATGCTGCTTATTGAAGTTAAGACTGCTAGAGTACATTAAGACTGCTGACAGACTTCAAGGAAAAATACTCGAAGTAGTTAATGCTACTAGAAGGAAACTTAGTACTGCTAGTACTAAGTTAATGCTGCTAGAACAAAGAGATAGTGCTGCTGATGCATTATTAGTGTTGCTAGAGTATTAGAGTCGGTTATTATGTATAGTATGTCTAGATAAGTATAGAAAAGATTCTATAAAGATTTATCTTGTATAGAAAGTCATTGTAAGCCGACTAGGACTCCTTAGTCTATAAAAGGAGGTCCTAGGGCATATAGATAGATACTGAGTACGACTATAGAGATACACACGATTCTTTATAGAACTTCAAGGTTGTAAACCCTAATACTTTTGAGTATTCATATTATTAATAATATTGAAGTGTTTTGCTTGATATTCATTGTTTACTGTTTGATATACAAAGTTCTTCTTAAGATCAAATACAAGATTCCGCATTGTGTTTGATAAACTTCAAAGATAGTTTCTATACTTAGTTGTTTTAGATTTATCTAAGATAACTAACCCTTACAAGCTAAGGAATTCGGTCAAGTGCATAACTGGGATCAACAGCTATAAATAAAGGAGCATGCAGCTCATGCAACTGATTACGAATCCATGCAGTCTCAACAACTACATTGGGAATGCCACGGTATTCTGACTCCACACTAGAGCGCGACAACGTAACCTATTACTTAGTAGACTGATAACACTCAAATTGAGAATATTTTTAGGAGCGTTATCATGACTTTTGTGCATGTTATTTAGTTATAATCGTGTGCTTTTATTGCTTAATCATATAAAACTATGTATGCTAGTTCATTTGTAGCCAAGTACAGGAAAATGAAGAAAAAGAAGAAGAAATGACGAATAAATGAAGATTTATGCACTTATGAAGATTCCCGCATCAAGAATCATCTCAGAAGCCTTTCAAAGATTTAGAAAATCAACAAACTAATGTTTCCAGGTCTCAAGATAAAGAACAAGTCAATTTTGGTTGAAGAGTAACAAGCTCCGAACAAGAACCAAGCAATCGGCAAACTAAAATGGAAAAAGAAACATAAGATATTGCAGAAGACCCTCCAGCCGATCGGCTTGAGCCCGCAGCCGATTCGGTTGGAAGGATTGGACGAAGACTTGTCGATTGACTGGATCATTGTGTCGATTGGCTAGAGCACCCTGGTCTGCCAAACTTTGTTATTAAGTTACCTTCTTGTGCACTCCGAATCTAGAACCCTCAAGACTCATATTCTAGTCCTTTCCATGATACTTGGTGCCCAAGTTTAGCATTGATGACCCCATGGCATTGAGATTAGTATACATAAACCTCATTTGTGTATGTTTTAATCATCCCTCACCATTCCTCTCTTCCTCATCTCTCACAATCTCCTTTACACCATAAGCGCTGATTATCCACCACCATTATCACTCCCAAAAGACCAAGTGTTGGGTCCATCAGTACCCAAGAATACTTGAAACAAGATTTGGACACAAATTAACTGAGTGTTAACTTAAACCGAGAACAATTCAATTCACTGAGTGAACAGTCACTCAGTGAGTCATCTTCAGGATGCTTAAGGCGAATTCAAGAAGAAGAATTCACTACTCAGGAAGGCGGTACTCCCTGAGTAGGACTTAAGACAAAGAAGAAGATGATGGTTCAGTGACTGTTGGACAAGAACTCACTGAACCCCAGTCTCCTCAAAAACATTAAGTGATTGAAGACTGAAGAACTCAACGCCTGAAAGAAAGGCGGGAAGATCTGGGAAAAGTTTAAGATAAGATCAAATCTTATCTTGTCAGGAAGAAACTTTCCCTAAGACGGCTAAAAGTCGTAGAGTGTCAGACCAACCACTCCTAAAGACTTTATAGTCCATTCCAATTGGTTCCTGGAAATGAAAATTACTGTTGTAATTGTCAGACACGCTTGCTTCAACAAGTTGTAGTTTTTTAATCACTTTTACTCTTTTATAGTTGTGTATAAATAGGTTCAAAAGGAGAGAAGTTGTGTGTGTTTTGTACATTGAAAGCTTAGACTTTTACAAAGCAACTTCTCTCCTACAAAGAGTAATGTATCCCTGAGATAGCTTAGTGGGTCGAATTTGTTACCACTTATGCATAGCTTGAGATTAGACAGGAGACACCATACCTTGTCTATTCAATCCCAAGTGTTTGTTCCGCAAAACACTTGGGTAATAGATTCTTTTATTCATTTCTAATAAGAATTTAAACGTTGAAAAATACTTGTGTGTTTTTACTTGTTAGGAAATTAAGCTTAAGCAGTTAAGACTGTTGGAGGTAACAGTTAGGACTGTTGAAGATGGAAGTTAAGACTGCTGAAGAGTTTTGAAGACGTGAGCAGTTAAGACTGCTGAGTGAAGAAGTTAGTACGGTTTATGATTTATGTAATAGATAATTATGGAAAAGATATTGTGTATATCGTATAGAATTAAATTGATAGTTATCTTGTAAAGGAACCCTTAGTCTATAAAAGGATTGCATAGGTTAACATACAGAGATATAGAAGTACGAATTAGATTAAAGAGATTCAAGGTTGTAAACCCTAGTGATAGGACCCGTATTATTATTCTAATAATATTGAATCGTTGAAGGTTATTATTCTGTATTCTTTGTTTTATTCAAATCATACAAAACACATAAGGTCTTCTAAGTGCTAGCTAGTAAATTCCGCGTGCTAGACTACGTATAATTCTTAGTATCACATCTAACACAAGGAGTGTATGTAGATCCGGTCAAGTGGTATCAGAGCCAGGTTTGCTGATACATAGATTTAGAAGATCCGAGAAGAACAAAGATGGACATGGAAACAACACCATCCACAACCAACATTGCTGCTAAGCTTCCTATGCTTAAACCTAATGAGTTCGACATGTGGAGACTTAGTATTGAGTAGTTTTTCCAAGTGCAAGACTATGCACTGTGGGAGATCATTGAAGATGGAAACTCTTTTACACCTGTCACAACAACAACTGTTGTTGATGGTAAATCTGAGAGTAAAGTGCAGACAAAGCCAACCACTAATGAAGAGAAGGCAAGGTACAAGAATGATGTTATGTAACACCCCCAACTCGGAATATGGCAGCGGAACATAGTTAGGGGTATTACTCGAGAGGTAGTGAGTCAAAATCATAGATAAACGACCTCATAACGGGACGTTTGAAATAAAATATCACATTCAAATACAAAGTTCAACCTTTAGAGTTCAAAAGACTCGTAACACATTTAGCAGCGGAAAAATGAAATAGTTTGCAGCGGAAAAATAAAGTAGTTTGCAGCGGAAATTAAGATAGAAGTAGTAAAGCATAACCCACAGATAGCCATCCTGAACCTCCAGCCCTTTTCATCGTGCACACTTCATAAATCAAATACCTGAGATAACATGCTAAAAAGTCAACACAAAGGTTGAGTGCAATTCATAGGTTTAGTAAAATAATAGTTTGAGCACAAGAATTTTAATCTGGAAGCTTCACATATTCAATCAGGATATCTTTCGTTTGTTTCGCTAAGCTCATGACACACAATGCGTTAACCGAGGTACCAGTAACTCTGGCATAAGTCGACAATAACCGCGGAATTTCATAATCATAACATTTGCCCTCCAGTAGGTATCTTGCCAAATGCCTAGGTATTCGATATACAGTACACCCGTGTTGCCTAACTGGTCAACAGGGATGGGACGGTCAATCCTATAGGCCTATAAACTATAATCGCGCTCACCCGCAGGTGATTAATGGTTCATGATCGAGGGTCTTGCTTTTGGCAAGGAAGGTACTTAGCATATATAGCGTCAATCAGGAATAGCATACAATAAACCATTGTGCTCAGAAAAATAGTAAGTAGCATGTATCTCCCCCATGGGTTTAAAAATAATTAAAAGTGCACAAGTGGGGCTATGAATCACACCTTAGTCACAGAGAAAACGAGATAACAATCAGATGGTACGGCACAGCAAATGAACCTCAGCACAACCTAATCAATTAATGACATAACTCAAATATAATATCCAAAATGATTTAATAAATAATACTCGTATAAAAGGTTTTTAGTTTCAATGGCGTTTGAAAGAAAATACGTTTAAGTCTCGTGTGGAAGACTAGAAAAGGGTAAAAAGATGACAAGTCAGCGGAAACGAACGAACACTCAAGAAGGACGAGGGAAGAGAAAAGAAGGAATACGAAAGAAAGAATTAATTCAGAAGAGAATAAATAACCAAACAAACGACCTCGATAGATAGTTTCGGCTTTTCCCCATTTTTCCCAAAATAGATGTTATGATCGTTAAAACATAAGAGTTTTGAAAAGGTTTTGGAATATTTAATAAATTATAAATAGTTTAAGTTTTATAAACATTTCACGAAATTTCGGCATGAATTGCCCGTTTATAAAACATTTCCAAGTCATACGACTTATTTGAATATTCCAATTGTTAACAAGTTTTACAAGTTTAAATATATAATTGGACATATCATTCGCGTGAATATTAGTTGTTTAGTTTTATCGACCATTTTGTATAGTTCGGGTCCAGGTAGGTTAAGCTCTTATGAGTCTAACATACCCTTCCGTCTCATGTACCAAAGGGTCCATAATGTCCAAATAACCAATACCGTAAATCCAATACGTCCAATCCTTGTCCATAACATATATCGTCACAATAATAATCCGAATCCAAGTCCATGTGTTGCAATAACCTCTTAACTATAATTAAACCTTGTTATTTATCGTTTCATAATCGTTAGTCCATTTTAAATAAAACTTAAGCCGAAACCGTAACCCGACACAAATAAATAACAACCACAACAATAATTATTGCCGTGACTCGAAACGAGTCACGGCTCGACTCTACGTGAGCCATGAGGCTCTCAGCCTCAAACCAAACAAACCAAACGGACCGATGTCAATTCCAAATCCATCTGAATACAACAACAACATTAATAACCACACTTTGCCACGACTCATAGTGAGTCGTGGTGAGACCCTTTGGGTCGAGGGGTTCGGCCGAGCACAACAACAAACCAAACGGGCTCAAAAATAAACCCGAGTCCACAAACAACTATATCATCATCATCAAACATCAAAACAACAACAAAACAATAATATCTCATCGAGTCAACCGAGTTGACTCGGTGAGTTGACCGATTCGAGGTGAGTCGCGGCATAAAACATCCACACGAGGGTTTTTAACAACATTTAAACCATTTTTATAAAAAGGAGACAATTAAAATCGGATTTATTTAAAAATACGAATTAGGGTTTTGAAAACTTTTATCAAAAATAAAGATAGTAGGCGCGTGGGGTTGTTTACCGTCAAGAGAAATGAATAGGAAGGTGGTGGTGGCTTGTGGTGGTGGCGGCGTTGTTGGTGGTGGCGCGTGGGGTGATGTCGAGAGGTGTAGGGGCGAGTGGATGGTACGGGTGAAACGAGGGTGTCCCGATCTATCTTTTGGTGAAGTAATAGAAAAATGGCTGGAAAAATTTTTCGGTGACCGGAATATTCGCCGGAGGAGACGGCCGGAGGTGGTCGCCGGCGGTGGGAGTAGAGAGAGAGGGAAGAGAGAGAAAGTGTGGGTGATGTGTGTGTGTAAAATGAAATAAATAATTATTTTAGGGGTTTATATACTAAATGAAGAGGGGGTGAAATGAAAATATAAAAAGTGAGGGTGGGAAGTGTAACAAAAAGAAGGAGGGACCAAAGTCGTCAAACTAGCAATACTTTCTGTCAAAACGGTTCGGGGCTCATTCGACATAGCAGACGGACTCGAAAAATTACGAAACTTGCGCCATTGTTCACGAAATAATTTTTCCAATAAAAACGAGTATAAATTTGCAATACTTTCAAAAATCAATATTTTTGACAAATACGATACGTTTCGTGCTTTCTAGGTTGTGCCGGTTCACTAATAGGGACAATATTCTCGTTTCTCGCAATAATTCTCGTTTCTCAAGCCCAAACAAGTTCAATAAAAAGTTTAAGTTCTCAGGTAATGCAAAGTTTTAAAATAATTGGCTAGAAAGGATTTGGAAAATTATCGGGTGTTACAGCACATACATCATATTGGGAAATCCGTCCCGGATTTCAGTTTAACTTATCGGTTCCGGTTTCGAAGAGCTGAGGGTATTTGCGTTTGAACTGGTCCTCGCGTTCCCAGGTGAATTCGGGTCCTCTCTTGGAATTCCAGCGGACTTTCACAAGGGAAATTTTGCTCCTCTTTAATCGTTTGACCTCACGCTCCATAATCTCTACAGGTTCTTCAATAAAGTTCAGTTGCTCATCAACTTGAATCTCATCGAGTGGAATCACGGCTGTCTCATCGGACAAGCATTTCTTCAAATTAGACACGTGGAATACAGGATGTACCCTACTGAGCTCTGGTGGTAATTCTAGCTTATAAGCTACAGGACCAGCTCGGTTCAGAATCTTGAACGGTCCTATGTATCTGGGGTTCAGCTTTCCGCGCTTGCCGAAACGAATCACTCCCTTCCATGGTGAAACCTTCAACATAACTCTGTCTCCAACCTGAAACTCTAGCGGTTTGCGTCTTACGTCAGCATAACTTTTCTGTCGGTCTCGTGCGATCTTCAATCGGTCTTTAATCTGCACAATCTTCTCTGTGGTCTCACGAACAAGATCTGGTCCAATGAGCTGAGCTTCCCCTACTTCAGCCCAACAAATAGGTGATCGACATTTTCGACCATACAATGCCTCAAACGGTGCAGCCTTAATACTTGCGTGATAGCTGTTGTTGTATGAAAACTCAACCAATGGCAAATGGGTATCCCACCCATTTCCAAAATCAATCACGCAGGCCCGGAGCATATCTTCCATTGAATCGTCCTTTCACTCTGGTCATCTGTCTCCGGGTGATATGCAGTACTCATGTCGAGGTTCGTGCCAAGTAATCCTGAAGCTTCTTCCTTTGAAACATAATGTTCCATCTGAACGCTTCTCAAACTTCGTCTGTATCATTCCATAAAGATTCTCACTCTGGATATGTTCTTGTTTCACTGCTTCTTCTTGAGCACGGAGGATTTGAGCGGAAAATTCGAATTGATGGTCATAACCAAGGCTCGAACTCGTAGAGGTTTCAACCGTTCCTTTCGGCTCAAGGCATCAGCCACAACGTTTGCCTTTCCTAGGTGACATCTGATTCAGTCGTAATCGCTTAGAGTTTCCAACCATCTCCGTCGTCTCATATTCAGCTCCTTCTGATCTAAGATATGCTGAAGACTCTTGTGATCGGTGTACACGACACATTTCGTTCCGTATAGGTAGTGCCTCCATATCTTCAGTGCCAAAAACCACTGCTCCCAATCTCCAAATCATGCGTAGTATACTTCTCCTCGTGGGTCTTTAGTTGTCGGGAAGCATAAGCCATTACTTTCCCTTTCTGCACCAAAACTGCTCCTAAACCATGATATGATGCATCACAGTATACCACAAAATCTTCTACTCCGTCTTGCAATGCCAAAATTGGTGCACTACACAGTTTTCGCTTCAGGATTTGGAATGCTTCTTCTTCATCGTTTTCCCACTCATACTTCTTATTCTTCTGAGTTAATGCAGTTAATGCTTTACACACTCGGTTCATGAGGTCCATGAATACTGCTGGTGCGTTTGTCAAGCTAAATGGCATTACTTTGAATTTATAGTGGCCATAGCGAGTCCTGAACGCCGTCTTGGGAATATCCTCTTCTGGGACCCTAAGTTGTTGGTAACCTGAGTTCAGATCAATCTTCGAGTAGTAATCTGATCCTTGCAGCTGGTGGAACAAATCATCAATCCTCGGTAACGGGTAGCGGTTCTTCACCGTCAGCTTGTTCAGTTCGCGATAGTCAATACACATTCTAAACGACCCATCTTTCTTCTTTACGAACAACACCGGTGCTCCCCACGGTGATGAACTAGGTCGGATGAATCCTTTATCCAACACTCCTGTAACTGCTTGGACAGTTCTCGTAATTTGGTAGGAGTAAGTCGATACGGTGCACGGGTCACGGGTGCAGCTCCTGGAACTAAGTCAATCAGGAATTCTACCTGTCGAGCCGGTGGAAGTCCAGGTAGATCTTCAGGGAATACCTCAGGGAAATCACGCACAATCGGGACGTCCTCGAGTCGCTTTTCTCCAGACTCTTTCTTGGATACTTGTGCTAAAAACGCATGGCATCCTTTCTCGATATACTTCAGTGTCTTAATGCAGGAAATGATGTTCAGACGGGTTCCACTACGGTCACCGCGGACAACCAAAGTCTCATCATCAAGAAGGATATGAACAACTCGTTCACCGCAAATAATGCTGGCTCGATGTTTGGACAACCAATCTATTCCTGCAACTACGTCTAAGCTTCCGAGTTCTATTAGCATAAGATCGATGCTAAACGGGTGATCTAGAAGGTCTAGAGTACAGTCTCGGATTACGGTGCAAGTATTAACTAGGTTTCCATTAGCTAGTTCGATACTATTGTTAGTGTCTAGCGTGGTAGGGGTGAGATTCAGTAATGGTGAAATTTTAGAAGATACAAAGCTCATATCGGTACCAGAATCAAATAAGACTTAATCATAGATGTTGTTGAGTAGAAACGTACCGGTAACTACATTCGGGTCCTTCTGCTGCTCTCCATTGCCCATCTCATATGCTTTGCCACGAGCGTCTCCAGTTCTTCATCCAGTGTTCTTTTGGCATCTATTCTTGTAATGTCCACGTTCTCCACACCCAAAGCAAGTTATAACCGGCTGTGCGTTACTCCCTGTAGCCACAGCTTTTCCCTTACAGTTCTTGGCAACATGCCCAACTTTGTTGCATTTCTTACATCTCACAGTGCATGGTCCAGAGTGATGTTGTTTGCACTTGGCGCAGTATGGTTGGTTCCCAGCATATCCTCTAACTTGTGTCATTGCAGCCACGTATGTCCTGACAGTCTCTTGTCGACGGTTCTGCTGGTGGTGATGATTGTTGTCACGGTATTGGTTGTTGTTGTTGTTGTTATAGTTTTTTCTCCTGTAGTCATCCCACTTTCTCTTATGATTAAAACTGTTACCTTTCTGAGCAGTTCCATTCTTGATTGCTTGATCCATCAGTCGTTCAGCTATACGGATTGCATCATCCAAGGTTTGAGAATTGTATGACGTCACATTACCTTTGATACAGGCCGGTAAACCTCCAATAAACTTTTCAAGCAGCTTCTCATTATCCGGCACCACATGGGCACAGAAAACTTTCAACTCTTGGAATCGGCGAACATAGGTAGCAAGATCAACATCTTTCACCGCCAAATAGTAGAATTCAGTATCCAACTTTCTCATGTCACTACGTGAGCAAAACTCCTGTACCATCTCCTTTTTAAGTTCCTCCCATGAAATATTATAAGCATTTACAATCCCAACATACTTAGCATATGCCATCCACCAGGATAATGCCTGCTCCATCAAGGTTCCCGTGGCATACTTTACCTTGCAGTCTTCTCTCCAGTTACTCCTTAGGAACACTGATTCCATCTTTTCAAACCATTGTGTTAAGCCGACAGCTCCTTCTGTTCCCTTGAAGGTAGTGCGTTGGCAGCTCATGAATTCTTTGTAGGTGCAGAAATGGTTCTCATAGACAGGTTGCACTCCCGCCTGTCCAACAATCTGGTTGCTAGCACCTGCTTATCCAGCAAGCGCTGCAGCTATGCCTTCTTTAATCATTTTCTGAATCGCGGTCGGGGTCATTCTTTTAGGTGGCATAATTCTATCAATCATTACAAATGTACAACACTGTAAGTATCTGACTAATATCACAGAATCATAACATAAAAGTCAATAACGATGGCACATCATAATATAGCGTTCATTCAAAATCATAATAGTACATCACCAAAATACGTCGTAGATTCGATACTCGTCATCAGTCTTGAAGGATATGCAAAACTACTACAAGTTTCTTATCAAATCTACTAACCGAAACTAGTCAGTTCAGTACGTACAAGGTAAACTACTACTACAATACTAAACTACTATAATAATGATGATCACTAATCCCTACTGACGGTCTCCTATCTTCTCATCATTATCATCCATCTTCTCATCATCCAGGTGAGGTACATAACTAGGGTTTGGGTCCATCTCTGGACTCGTTGGTGCAAAGGGGGTGATCAAAAGGTGTAACTGGTAACTGACCGGGGGAACTGACGAAGCCATAACACTTTACATGGAGTATCGGGACATGTATAAAAATTTCTAGCCAACATGATTTCATATAAAAATGAAATAGTAATGAAAATCCAAATATATAGTAATAAAGAACTTACGAGTGAAGCGGCACGGAAGGCTGATGGCTATCAATTTCGAAAAACGTTTTGACTCACACGAAAAATGTTTATAGTCGAGTATGATCTCGTTCTCTATAAACCTTGGCTCTTGATACCATTCTGTAACACCCCCAACTCGGAATATGGCAGCGGAACATAGTTAGGGGTATTACTCGAGAGGTAGTGAGTCAAAATCATAGATAAACGACCTCATAACGGGACGTTTTAAATAAAATATCACATTCAAATACAAAGTTCAACCTTTAGAGTTCAAAAGACTCGTAACACATTTAGCAGCGGAAAAATGAAATAGTTTGCAGCGGAAAAATAAAGTAGTTTGCAGCGGAAATTAAGATAGAAGTAGTAAAGCATAACCCACAGATAGCCATCCTGAACCTCCAGCCCTTTTCATCGTGCACACTTCATAAATCAAATACCTGAGATAACATGCTAAAAAATCAACACAAAGGTTGAGTGCAATTCATAGGTTTAGTAAAATAATAGTTTGAGCACAAGAATTTTAATCTGGAAGCTTCACATATTCAATCAGGATATCTTTCGTTTGTTTCGCTAAGCTCATGACACACAATGCGTTAACCGAGGTACCAGTAACTCTGGCATAAGTCGACAATAACCGCGGAATTTCATAATCATAACATTTGCCCTCCAGTAGGTATCTTGCCAAATGCCTAGGTATTCGATATACAGTACACCCGTGTTGCCTAACTGGTCAACAGGGATGGGACGGTCAATCCTATAGGCCTATAAACTATAATCGTGCTCACCCGCAGGTGATTAATGGTTCATGATCGAGGGTCTTGCTTTTGGCAAGGAAGGTACTTAGCATATATAGCGTCAATCAGGAATAGCATACAATAAACCATTGTGCTCAGAAAAATACTAAGTAGCATGTATCTCCCCCATGGGTTTAAAAATAATTAAAAGTGCACAAGTGGGGCTATGAATCACACCTTAGTCACAGAGAAAACGAGATAACAATCAGATGGTACGGCACAGCAAATGAACCTCAGCACAACCTAATCAATTAATGACATAACTCAGATATAATATCCAAAATGATTTAATAAATATTACTCGTATAAAAGGTTTTTAGTTTCAATGGCGTTTGAAATAAAATACGTTTAAGTCTCATGTGGAAGACTAGAAAAGGGTAAAAAGATGACAAGTCGGCGGAAACGAACGAACACTCAAGAAGGACGAGGGAAGAGAAAAGAAGGAATACAAAAGAAATAATTAATTCAGAAGAAAATAAATAACCAAACAAACGACCTCGATAGATAGTTTCGGCTTTTCCCCGTTTTTCCCAAAATAGATGTTATGATCGTTAAAACATAAGAGTTTTGAAAAGGTTTTGGAATATTTAATAAATTATAAATAGTTTAAGTTTTATAAACATTTCACGAAATTTCGGCATGAATTGCCCGTTTATAAAACATTTCCAAGTCATACGACTTATTTGAATATTCCAATTGTTAACAAGTTTTACAAGTTTAAATATATAATTGGACATATCATTCGCGTGAATATTAGTTGTTTAGTTTTATCGACCATTTTGTATAGTTCGGGTCCAGGTAGGTTAAGCTCTTATGAGTCTAACATACCCTTTCGTCTCATGTACCAAAGGGTCCATAATGTCCAAATAACCAATACCGTAAATCCAATACGTCCAATCCTTGTCCATAACATATATCGTCACAATAATAATCCGAATCCAAGTCCATGTGTTGCAATAACCTCTTAACTATAATTAAACCTTGTTATTTATCGTTTCATAATCGTTAGTCCATTTTAAATAAAACTTAAGCCGAAACCGTAACCCGACACAAATAAATAACAACCACAACAATAATTATTGCCGTGACTCGAAACGAGTCACGGCTCGACTCTACGTGAGCCATGAGGCTCTCAGCCTCAAACCAAACGGACCCGATGTCAATTCCAAATCCATCTGAATACAACAACAACATTAATAACCACACTTTGCCACGACTCATAGTGAGTCGTGGTGAGACCCTTTGGGTCGAGGGGTTCGGCCGAGCACAACAACAAACCAAACGGGCTCAAAAATAAACCCGAGTCCACAAACAACTATATCATCATCATCAAACATCAAAACAACAACAAAACAATAATATCTCATCGAGTCAACCGAGTTGACTCGGTGAGTTGACCGATTCGAGGTGAGTCGCGGCATAAAACATCCACACGAGGGTTTTTAACAACATTTAAACCATTTTTATAAAAAGGAGACAATTAAAATCGGATTTATTTAAAAATACGAATTAGGGTTTTGAAAACTTTTATCAAAAATAAAGATAGTAGGCGCGTGGGGGTTGTTTACCGTCAAGAGAAACGAATAGGAAGGTGGTGGTGGCGGCGTCGTCGGTGGTGGCGCGTGGGGTGATGTCGAGAGGTGTAGGGGCGAGTGGATGGTACGGGTGAAACGAGGGTGTCCCGATCTATCTTTTGGTGAAGTAATAGAAAAATGGCCGGAATAATTTTTCGGTGACCGGAATATTCGCCGGAGGAGACGGCCGGAGGTGGTCGCCGGCGGTGGGAGTAGAGAGAGAGGGAAGAGAGAGAAAGTGTGGGTGGCTCATTCGACATAGCAGACGGTCTCGAAAAATTACGAAACTTGCGCCATTGTTCACGAAATAATTTTTCCAATCAAAACAGGTATAAATATGCAATACTTTCAAAAATCGATATTTTTGACAAATACGATACGTTTCGTGCTTTCTAGGTTGTGCCGGTTCGCTAATAGGGACAATATTCTCGTTTCTCGTAATATCTCTCGTTTCTCAAGCCCAAACAAGTATAATGAAAAGTTTAAGTTCTCAGGTAATGCAAAGTTTTAAAATAATTGGCTAGAAAGGATTTGGAAAATTACCGGGTGTTACATGTTAAGGCTAGAAGTTTGCTTCTGATGACTATTCCCAATGATCAGTTGCTGAATTTTTGTAAGTTCAAGTGTGCTAAATCTCTTTTCGAAGCTATTGTTGCTAGATATGGTGGGAATGAAGCCACTAAGAAAACCCAGAAGACCCTTCTCAAGCATCAGTTTGAGAATTTTACTGCAACAAGCAATGAATCGTTGGATCATATGTTCAATAGGCTTCAAAAACTGGTGAGTCAATTGGCTGTTTTAGGAATTGAGATGCCTCAGGAAGATCTCAACTCTAAGTTTCTGAGGAGTCTACCAGCTGAATGGGCTATGCATGTGGTAGTATGGAAAAACAAGCCTGATATAGATTCCATGAGCTTAATGGATCTATATAGCAACTTCAAGATAGTTCAACATGAGATTAAGAAGTCTGTTGGATCAAGCTCAAGCTCAAGCTCAGGCAATTTGGCCTTTGTATCAACTCCCAGTTCCTCAAGTCCAGATGAAGAAGTGCAAGTTGGTGGAGCAGTTGGTACTGCTAGTATAAACCTTGGTACTGCTAGCACCTCAAGCAGTACTAGTGGACTTTTGAATGATGATACTTATTGTGCTTTCTTGACTACTCAGCACAATGGAAGTATGTTGACTCATTCAGATCTTCAAGAGATTGATGAAGATGATATTAAAGAGATGGATATTAAGTGGCAGCTCTCTATTCTCAGTTTGAGAGCTAGGAGATTCTTGAAGAAGACTGGCAAGAAGATTGTCATAAACAGTAATGATGTTGCAGGGTATGACATGTCCAAGATTGAGTGCTTCAACTGCCACAAGAAAGGTCATTACTCAAGGGAGTGTAGATTGCCAAGCCAACAAGATGGAAAGAGTAGAGCATATGGAAACAAGTCAAGAGTTATGGAGGTTACTGATTCAAGCTCAAAAGCCATGGTTGCCATTGATGGCTTAGGATTTGACTGGAGCTATATTGCAGAGGAGGAAGCAGAAGCATCTACAGAGGTTGCTCTCATGGCATTCTCAGACTCTGAGGTACAAGTTTCAAAATGTTCTAAATCTTGTGAAGCTTTAAAAGATCTAGAAACACTTAAAACAAGATATGAGAGTCAGAGAAAAGAATTAGTTGAAACTGCTTTTAGCTTAGCAAATCCTAAGAGAGCTTTAGCTGTGTTAGAAGAAAAAAGTGTTCATTATCAAAACAATGAGTCTAAGTTTTCTGATGATATAATTATTGTTAAGAGAGACTTAATGTTTAGAGAAAATGAGATCACTATTTTAAAACATGAGCTAGAACAGGATAAAAAAGCTAAGGAGAACATTCAGATGAGTGTAGACACACTAGAATACACATCAAAAGGTGTTCAAAAGATAATTGAGAGTCAGATCCAAAATAAAGCTAAGTCAGGCATAGGATATAAGTCAGTTCCACCTCCCTATAGAGGAATTCCATCACCCAAAGGTGTAGACTTAGAACATACAGGACTCCCTGAATTTCAATTACTTGTGCTTAATTATGGTCCTCAACCCAAGAAGGATTTAGTTGATAAACCTGTGTTTGAAAGTGCAAGTGATAAATCACTATCTGAGGAGAAGGTGTCTTTTGATAGGTCCTCACCTAAGGACTCAGATGCTCCAACCATTGAGGAATGGACTTCTGATGATGAGGATGATCAGGCTGTCGTTAAGCCTGTTAGTGCTAAAGTGGAGGAACCAAAAGTTCCAAAGATGGTCAAACCTGAGACTGTTAGGCCTAGATCAAATGCCAAACCTTTTAGACCAACAGTTAGGTATGCAGAGATGTATAGAACCACAAACAAGCCAAGAGGTAACCAGAGGAATTGGAATGACCTCAAATCCCATCAATTAGGAAGGGATTTTGTTTGCTATAGGAAAGCTTGTTACTCTTATGGTAGCTTTGATCATCTTGCAGCTTTTTGTGATAAGTATGTTAGAGGGTATTCCAACAAAAACATGTGTCTAGAAAGACCTAAAACTCTTCCTAGGAATGACAAGATGATACCTAGATCAGTTCTTTTGAGGTTTGGACCTAAAGCAGTTCAAACTGCTAGACCAGCAGTTCAGACTGTCTGACCTATGAGACAAATTCACCTAAGGCCACCAGTTCAAAATCCAATAACTGTTTTTAAACCATCATACAAAACTGGTAAAAGAACTTTTTATGAGAAAGCAGTAATGAAAAATCAAGTTTGGAAACCTAAGGTAACAACTGCCAAGCCAGCAGTTCCAACTGCTAGTAGGGTAATTGGTACTGGTGTGAATAAAAACACTGCTAAGGGAAACATGGGTAATGGAGTGAATGCTTCAGCATGTTGGGTATGGAGACCAATTAAACCCAATGGTGCTAAGACTGTTTTGAAAAGAATGAATTATGTTGATGCTAGAGGAAAGCCTAAGTCTGTTTTGGCTTGGGTTCCACAAGGAAATTAATTTTTCTTGTTATATGCATTGTTAGTCATATGCTTGTATTTTGTTTCTTTGTTTTTGGACTAACAATTGCAGAATTGGAGAGAAAACACCAAGGGATTAAGAATGCTTGATGTTTTGGACTAAATGGTGTTCTGGAGATTAGTATGTGATCTTTGCATACAACAAATGGTAATTGGTTCACCATTTCTTATCCACATAAGAACCAACTAGTCCAGAGCAAACGGTTTCTGGTAAAGACTAATCAAATCCGTTGATGGTTGACAATTTACCAAAAATTGTATGGTTATCAACTCACCATATCTAAATGTGAAGAGTTGGCTAGTCCAAAGCAAACGGCTATTGGTAAAGACATATCAAATCCGTTGATAGCTGATAGTTTGCTAAAAACTATGTTTGAGCCATGGTATTTTAAAATTTTATTTCAAACAATTCGTACGGCTCAACAAAATTTTTGCAACAGTTGGTACGGTTAGTGCAAAGTTGGGACGGCTCAACTAGCCGTTGTAAAAATCTATCAGTAATTAATTTTCTAGCCGTTGGGGTAAAACCGTTATTCTCAAGATACTTATAGGGATTTTTATATACGATAATTATCTTTTTACCATAATTTCATTTATTCTCTTTCTAAAAGATAATTTATCTCATGCGCAAAATTCGCAAAACCCTAAACAGTACCAATAAACCCCAAGCGACTGCATAAACTTTAATTATAATTTACCAGATCATTGTATTGCTAAAATCTTTCATTTTTCATCATTAAGAATGGATGATTTGAAATTTGTTAAGCGTCACAACCAGGTTGCGTTTTTAGAGAAAACAGAGCAAGGAGATGGGCCGAAATTTTATGAGATTGTGGATTTTCTCAATCACTCTCACATAAGGTATGCTCTAACTATTTCTCCTACTCTTTATGTTTCGCGCATCACACAGTTCTGGCAGAATTCATCTGTCTTGACAAGTGATGATGGAGACTTAGAAATTCATACTGAAGTAGATGTCATTAAATTTGTTGTTGCCGAGTCTATACTTAGGAGACATCTTAAATTAAATGACTCAGATGGTATCCACACTATGCTAAATACTGAAATTTGGGAAGAACTTACAAAAATGGGGTATAATACATTTGAACATAAATTGGCTTTTTCAAAAAGGATGTTTTTCACCTCAATGTAGATTTTTGATACATACCAAGTTAGTAGCCAAGGTTGACACTTTGGAGAAGGAACTAAAGCAAACCAAGGAGGAATTCAAAGCTCACAAGTAGAATTTTGTCAAAGTCTATACCAAGTTAACAAAAAGGGTGAAGAAGCTTGAAGAACAATTGAAGCAAAAAAGGGCAGGAGTTATATTGGATGATGATTATTCAGATGATTCAGACAGGGATGATGAAAATTCTTCTAAACAGGGGAGGAAATTTAGTAATGATAAGGATAGATCAGAATCTCAAGGGAGGTATGAAGAAGGTTCTGAACAAGATAAAGGTTTTGATATTGGTTCAGGTTCTGGTTATGTTCAAGAAGAAACACTTGAGACACATCAAGCAGTTCCAAATGAAGAAGCAGTTCAAACTGCTGAAACAGAGCAAGAAACAGTTCAAACTACTGAGACATAGCAACAAGGAGTTCCAACTGTTGAAACTTCTGCTGAACAAGTTTATGAAAGAAGAAGAGCAAATAAAGGGAAAAAGCCTATGACATCTGAAGAAGTGGCTGCTGCTCAAGAACTTGAAAGGCTTAAAAGGTTGAAACCAAAAACTCAAGAACAGATAGATCATGATGCAGAGGTTGCAAGGCAATTATTAGAAGAAGATTTGGCTGGTGAGGAAGCTAAACAAGCTCAGATTGCTTGTGATGAAGAAGTTGTGAAGAATTCGTGAAGAGATCGTGAAGAAGTTGTGAAGCTATAGTGAAGAAGTTATGAAGAAGTCATGAAGAGATCGTGATGAAGTTGTGATTGAAGTCGTGAGATTGGTTCTAGCTACTATTATAACTCGGCATTTAGCTTTGTGTCGTTAAACCGATGTAAGCGAAAGTTGTGTAAGGTTTTCTCCGCCATAAGGGAGCTTGTTGAAGTAGTGAAGAAAACTCTCGAGCTAGGTGCTCGGGGAGTGGAGTAGGGCAAGGAAGGTGTCCTTGTAGCCGAACCACTATAAATCCCTCGTGTCTCTGTTTGATCTTTCCATCTCTTACTTACTTCTTTATTTATATCGTCATTACTTTTATACACATAGGCATATATAATTGTTAGTATCATTTAGAAGTTGATTTCACATAAAGATCAATTTGGAACTCCATTCATAAAAACAAAACTCTTATAACTAATCTAAAAGGATACACATATAATTAATAATTTTGTTCAAGTATTATTTTTCACAAAAACTCAAATCTAAGTTTTTAAAAGTAAATAAGGTTTTTGTAATAAATTAAAAAGACGTAAAACTATTCAACTCCCCCTTCTAGTTTTCCACAGAAAACAATAGGAATTGGCCATCACATGGTTAATCCCTACGTATGTCCCAGTGAACTGACCTTTGTTCCAGCTGGCATATCATTTGAGCAAGAAATGCTTCCCAAGTCAAATGACTGGATAGTCAGGGACAACCCAGTCAGTAAGTTACCAAACTTTGAGACTGGAAAGATCTTGCTTCCTGAAAGTTAGGCTTTGAAAAATATGCTTGAACTTACTGAACAACTCAGTAAGCTTGAACTCACTGAACAACTTAGTAATATTGAGTCTGTGAATGAGTCTGAATCAGAATCATATCCACCACTTCCTCCACTGAATACCCTTCAGGGTGCTGCACCAAACTCAGGCCTCCCACCAATGGTCTTCTCACCACACTCTCCAAAGGAGAGATCAGGAATGGGAATAACCATCCTGAAGAGACCAACCCTTGAAGTCTCAGTAAATACTGATGACTCATCAACTTCAGTCCCTTCTGAAGTAACAACTCAAAGCCCTGACTCAAAATTTGATCAGTTGGCTGAAATGGTCAGGAAGCTGGGAGAGAAGATTACATCTTCTGAGAAACCTTCTCAATCCAAGAAGGAACAAAAACCAACTTCCTCAAAGACCAAACCCAAACCCACAAAACCCCTGAAAAGATGTGAACTGTGTAACTATACCAATCATATCACTGATGATTGCTATAGAATTCTTTATTGCATGATTTTCAAAAAGGATGATCACAGGACCTCTGATCATAAAACACATTCAGTCACATCAAATATGGCAAGTCTTCAAGCTCAGTCTTTAAACTATCCTTCTGATTCTAAACAGAAACAAAAGGCAAAGCCTTTTGCACCATGCCCTTACTGTGGGTTCAATGACCACCATCCTAAGGATTGTCAAATTGACAATTGTTGTGAAAACAGTGGAAGTTCCACTCATAACACCTCAGGATGTGGTAAGGCCATTCAGGCCAGTAGAGGTATGACAAAGTCAGCCTCTCAGTCCACTAAGTCTACATCAGCAATCAAATGCATAATATGTGGTAGCTCATTCCACTCCACCACTGACTATAAATCACTTGAAAATGTTAATAAGACCCTCAATGCTAAGCCCTCCAAGAAGTGGAGTCCTAGAAAGAACTGAACCAGTTTACCATTTGTGCAGAAACATGCCAGGGATCCTGTTTGGCATCTTGATAGTGGATGTTCAAGGAGCCTGACTGGTGTGAAGGAGTATCTGCACAAGTATGTGGATGAATCAGGACCCAAAGTGATATTTGCTGATAACTCATCATGTCTCGCTGAAGGCTATGGTTCAGTAAACTACAATGGTATAGTCTTTACTAGGATAGCTTATGTAAATGGTCTAAAATACAATTTGATAAGTGTTAATCATCTATGTGATGCGAAATACATAGTTCAGTTTGATGATAATCAAGGAATCATCTTCAATGCTAATAAGGAAGTTGTCCTTATTGCACCAAGAAGACATGATGTTTATGTGTTAGACATGTCTAGTCTGACTCATAATGGAACTTGTCTCTTTACCAAGGCCACTGATACTCTCAACTCGCTTTGGCATAAGAGACTCTCCCACCTAAACTTCAAAAACATAAACAACCTTGTAAAACAAAACAAGGTCCTTGGCTTACCATCTCTTGTGTTTTCAAAGGACAAACCATGCTCAGCTTGTGAAAAAGGTAAACATCACAGAGCATCCTTTAAAACCAAAACCAACTTTTCCATCAGGAACTGCCTTCATCTTCTCCATATGGATCTATTTGGACCAATTAGTCCTAGATCCATTAACCATGAGAAGTATACTCTGGTCATTGTGGATGAATACTCAAAATACACTTGGATGAATAATCAGAATGACATCAAAGTCAAACAGATTAGGACTGACAATTGAACAGAGTTCAAAAATTATGAACTTGAATGTTTCTATGATGAGAAAGGCATTTCACAAAATTTTTCCTCACCCTACACACCTGAACAAAATGGGGTGGCTGAAAGGAAAAATAGAACACTCATTGAAGCAGCTAGGACAATGCTAAATGGATCAGTCCTTTCCAAACACTTTTGGACTGAAGCAGTAAAGACTGCCTGTTACACACAAAACAGATCCATCATTGTCAAGATACATAGCAAAACTCCTTATGAGTTATTCAAGGGAAGAATCCCTGACATCAGCTACTTTCATGTCTTTGGGTGTCCTGTGTTTATTCATAATAACAAGGATCACTTAGGAAAACTAGCAGGGTACCCGCGCGTTGCGGCGGCGGGTACCCTGAAATAGAATTTTTCAGTGAATCATGTATTTTAGTTTATTTGTTCTTTTTTACAATAAATTTACTGATATCAAGAATTTCGTTTAGCTCGTGCCCGTTCGGGCTCGAGCCCGTTGGCTCGTGTCCGTTCGGGCTCGAACCCGTTTGGCCCGTGCCCGTTTGGGCTCAAGCCCATTTGGCCCGTTTCCCGTTCTGGCTTGAATATTTGTATAATGTGCTTTATTATTTGTATTAGTGACATTTAATGCAGGAATTGTGTTTAAGTTGGTTGTACAATATGCTTGATAATTTGTATTTCTTATGTAATGGGTGTTTTAATAACTGCATTAATTGTATTTATTGACCCATTAATTAATTGTATTTAATGTACATAATGATTTATTTATTGTATTTAATGTTAGTATTTCTATTTTAATTAGTTGTACTTTGAGCTTAAGAACTTGTAAATGTTAGAAAATGTGTTTTTATTACTTGTACTTTTAGCTTTATAACTTGGATTACTTAATTTTAAGAGTTTCCATTATTAGTAGGCCTTAATGCTTTAGAATATAGTAAGATATATATAGCAGGGTACCCGCGCGTTGCAGCGGCGGGTACCATGCAATTGTGATATTCAGCAAAAATTTCTTTTAGTTTTATATTTTACGATAAAATAGATATACGGATGACAGTAATTTTAGATTTGAATAATTTTATACAATAACAAGATTTTTCATATAAAAACTGTAGATTATCCACGTGATTTTGTGACAATACTGAGTTGGTAGCTGGTATATTGTAAAGCTATGGGGTTAAAGTAGTTCATAATGGCCCGTAGTCGCAAGTTATCATTAAATAATAACACCATATCGAATTTTAAAAAGCACTTACATTATACTAAGAAAATTTAGTTCTCTAAAAGCAATGTTTGTTATATTTAACCCACACAGATGGATGATACAAGTAAAAAATGATGAAGCGAAAAGTGTACCGCTTTTAAGGGGTCATTTAAGCCCTAAATCGTATTTATTTGATCAAATATTGCCCTAAATCGTTCCTTTTGTCATTTTAGGTACTTTTGAGGAGAAATCTGGAAAATGAGGCATTTTGGACGTTTTTGGAGCATTAAAGTGAAGAAAACGGCAAAGTCTCAAGAATCGGCTAAAAGTTACTCTTGACGGCGTCAGACTTTACTCTGGACGACGTCATGCCTTGGCAAGAAAAGTTGGACGTGAAATTTACTCATGACGGGCCAGTGAAAATAGCATGTGAATTCTGACGGCGTCACGCTTTAACTTGATCGAGGGCGTCACGGCTTAAATCATAAGGGGACGGCGTCACGTTCATGGTTCGACGGCGTCAAGCCTTGATAAGCCAGAATGGATTTTTGAAGAGCTAAAGAGGGACGGCGTCAAGAAGGTCATCCGGGAACCCTAAAAGCGGCGAGGTGACGGCGTCACACTCCATAAGGTGACGCCGTCAGATCCAAAAATCTATATATAGTTTTCTAATTTTTTGTCATTAGGAGAGCTTAGTGTGTGGAATTTTGGGAGAAAACCCTAAGACGATTTTAGCTACTTTTTCAGGGCTTTTTGCCTTGAGATCTTCCATGTTTCATTGAAAGATAAGTTATCAATTAATCATTCAATATGTCTATGTGTTGTTTGATTCTATCTTATTCTTGTCTTTTGTTTAACATGTTAGGCTAATTTTATCTTGTGTTTTCTTAGATCTAATGAAACCTAGCTATTGATTATTGGTTGTTAGTGTGTTATTAGTTGTATTGGATGATTGTTTATCTATGTTAGGCTTAAGAAAACTGGCTAACTTCCTATTCGGTAACTTGCTTGAACGTCTTAAGAAACATGAACCAAATGCGTACTAAAGGTTTTTATGGTTGTATTTAATGCACAAGCGAATTCTAGTGATCCCATGTTAGGAGCTTCCTAGCCGGCTCGACATAGGAGTGAAGTAGGAGCTTGTAGAGTTGGGGAAGTAAGTACGCCACCCCACGAATGGTATTAAGGAATACACCCGTCATCCACGCGACTAATACACACTAATTAACCGGTAAAAGATAGTTAGGGAGTAAGGAAATCTAAGTAAACACATTTCTCTACACATAAGTTTCTCACCACATTTTCATTTTTGTTATTTTATTTTATTTGCATTCGTAGTAATTTGGGTTAGTTGACTAGCAACTAATTCCGCCCACTCTATCAAAACCGAGATTTTACTTGCTTTCATAAAAATATAAAAACATAAAAAGAATCTTCCTCAACCCTTAGACCTAATTAGAGTAGTCTTTCATACCTAACGAACACTATTCCCTGTGGAGAACGATCAATCCCCCGTACTTACCACTACACTATACTACATCGGTCAGGTACACTGCCTGGTGGGGTTGTAAGCCTCTTGAGATCCCTCGAGAGGTAAAACCTGTTGTAAGGTTACAAAACCACGCAATCAAGTTTTTGGCGCCGCTGCCGGGGAATAGTTATTGTTTAGGTTGAATTTTTATTTCTATTAGGTCTACTCACTAGATTCCTTTCTAGTGAGATTTTTATTTTATTCTTCTAGGATTTCTTTAGTCTATCTATTTTCTTCGTGTCCTTGTTCGTAACCATTACCGTCCGACATCATGGAAGATGGTAATATCCTTAACCCCCACAACCCACCACCACAACAACCACAACCGCCTCCTAGAGCCCGTACTTTAGGAGAGTATTCCCGTCCTAGCCACCATGGCTATCGAAACACCATTGAGCTCACTCAAGGAGCCAATATCACACCCTTGCGATCCGACACCATCCGGTTGGTGCAAAGCGGATGCGCATTCCATGGACTTCGTTCTGAAGATCCTAATCAACATCTCAAGGACTTTCTTAAAATCGTTGATTCTATAGACCTTGATGTTGCCACTCGAGAGACGACCCGATTGCGTCTCTTTCAATTCTCTTTGCGGGACCAAGCTAGTCAGTGGCTAGAACATCAACCCGCAGGATCCATCACCTCTTGGGATGATCTCACCACTCGTTTCCTTGCTCAGTTTTTCCCACCGGGAAGAACTACCAAGCTAAGGAATGATATCTTGATGTTCCAACAACGTCGAGGCGAAACTCTCTACGAGGCATGGACTCGATTCAAGGACTTACTCCGAAAGGTCCCTCACCATGGTATGGATCCTTGGCTACAAATCCAAATCTTCTATGATGGCGTCAATCATCAAACTAGAAGAGCCATAGATTACGCTGCCAATGGGAGATTGAGCAGGCTCAGTGTCGATAAGTGCTGGGAAGTCATTGAGGACTTAGCACAGTACGAAGAAGAAGAATGGGATGACTCAACATTCTCGGAAGAAGGGAATTTAAATTGCATGAGTGCAACCCAAGAACAGCTGTTCGCAAACATAAAAAGGCAGGTTGAGAGCTTAATGAAAGCTGAGATACCTACGGCTGATAAAAATCCCGATGAGTGCGTGAACACAATTGGTAAACATACGTTTCATCAATTCTCACGACAAGATGAGTTTGAAGGGATAATGCTAACTTTCGTGAACAACCAAGAAAGGCGGATCCAGGAACTAGAGACTCACTTGAAAAATACCCAAGATATGTTCATGGAACTAGCAGAAAAATTCATCTCGAGAATAAAAGAGAAAATTAGGGAAGCAGCCTGATGAACTCAAATAAGTACATTTTATTACTATCATTTATCCTATTAATTTGACTTGTTTTACTATATTATGTATGAGGATTGATACTTAATCGTTTACTTTTGTAATTCTCTGGTAAAAACAAGCATTTGGTGAAACTTGGCGATTTTGGACTAATAATGGAGCAAAACGTGCATAAAGTGAAGAGTCTACTGAAATGAAGAAGGTCAAGACTAATCTGCTCCAGATGCGCCGCATCTCACTATCAACATGCGCCGCATCTCTATCAAGATATCACCAGATACGATCCAAGATACAAGAGGACATGCGCCGCATCTAATAAAGAGTTACGCCGCATCTTCTGGCGGTGTACGAATATTCCTGAATATTATAATCTTGGACCCCACGCGAAGTTAAGTACATGCGCCGCATCTACTTAAGTAGATGCGCCGCATCTTTCCTCAGACACAAACTATAAATACCCCGTAGACCAGACGCAAAAAAGAGAGAGTCGGAAGTTCGAAAACCTAAAGACCGAACAGAAGAGAAGGACGAATTCAGTCAAGAAGGCAGCACAAGACACACCCAAATCTAAGATACAAGAGCTGTAAGAAGGTGCTGCATGTATTTAATTCATTAAGTAGTTTTGTTTATTGTTTTAGCAAACTTTAATTCATCAGGATTGGTGGCTTGTGTAATGTGGCAACGGAAAGATTGCACTCCCTTTAATACTTGCTTTCCCATCAATTAAAGTTTATATGTTGATGTCTTTGGTTACTACTTATTAGTGCATTGACCACCTCTGTGTTTATTAGTGGCTTGCGGGCACCCGACTGCGGGACAAGGTGTGGCTCCCACGGTTGTTTCTAAATTGATCACTTAGGAATAACTTTTAGACATAAGTCGTCATTAAGGGTTTACTCGCCGATAAGAATAGGACCAACGAGAAAGGGTTAATTACATACACTTCATATAAAGCTATCAATAAAACAAGTGACAATCTACTTAATCATAAGGACAGCCCTCTTATTGTCTCTAGTATCTATCTGTGTACGTGTGTGCTACTTGCTGATTCGTGCCTATTTGTTTATTTTATTATTTAATTGCAAACAAAACTGTGCCAGTCTCTCAGGCTGAAACCCCCTTGCGTTAGGATATTAAAATACTGATTAGATTAACGAGATTATACGTTCCACTCTTAGTGATCGACACTCTACTTACCATTATCTTCATACTGACCGGGTACACTGCTCGTTAAGTGTGTGTGTTATTGATAAGTCGGCTAAATATAAATTTAAAACTTGAGTAGGCATTAAAACTGCTAAACCGCAACGACACATCACGCGCATCAAGTTTTTGGCGCCGCTGCCGGGGAGTGAATTGTTATTATCTGTTAATTTGATTAGTATTTTAATTAGGTTGTTTTTCTTTTTATTAGATTAATTGCATCATTGTACTATTTTGCATATTTGTTGTATTGTGTGTTATTTGTTTGCTTTTGTTTTTATTTTTGTGTGTTTTATTTTTTGTTTCGTGTGTTTTATTTTTTGTTTTTATTTTTCGTATTTTTCTGCTCTGCTATCGTTGTACTGTGCTAAATCAAACGATACGGCGCATCTGATCTCTCAGATACGGCGTATTGCGTTTAATTTTTTTTAATACAACGCGTTTAATTAATTCGATACGACGCATCTTTTCCCCAAGATACGGCGTATCTGTTTTTAACAAGAAAATTTTTCTAAGCGATAAAGTAATACGACGCATCTGCTTTTGTAGATACGGCGTATCTGTTTTGATAAAAATTTTTTTTTTCTAAACGTTAACGCCATACGACGCATCTGCTTTCGCAGATACGGCGTATCTATTATTTTAATTAAAAACAGTTTGCGAATTATTAAACAAAATACGGCGTATCGATTTCCGTCGATACGGCGCATCTTACTGAATCAAAAATCTTTTATTTTTAAACGTAACGAAAATACGGCGCATTAACTTTCGTTAATACGACGCATTTAATTTTAATTAGATAAATTGATTTTTGATTAATTGATTCGATACGGCGCATTCATAAATTCTAAGCGGCGTATCTATTTTCTGAATAAAGTCTGATTAAATTTTAACGTATTAAGATACGGCGTATCCAACTCTTTGGATACGGCGCATCGTCTGCAGATATCAGCAACTTTTATTTTTCCAATTTCCGAACGAAAAATACTCCGACTTACCCTTATACCTGGAAACTTTTACTTTGAAATCTTCTTGTCCTTAATTTTCAGGAACGATGTTCGATATTTTCCCAAACTGGTTCGGAAAGGCCCAAAGAAACCTCACTATGGAAGAGTTTGCACTACTAATCGCTGAAGCCAATGAAAAAGAACATCATGAAGCAAGAAACTTTATCACTGAATTCAAAGGCAGTCATGAGCTGTTACTAAAGGAACAACACAATATGATCAATGGGTTGGCAATTGAAGTGCACCAATTTTCAACGGTGCTTAACGGTGCTTAACGAGGTGGTGGAGTTTGAGCCCGACGTAATAGAGTAAAGAGCTGAACGTGAGTCTAACTTGAAGACTCTGGAATAAAGACAAGTGCTTACCGGGAGACAACCCGGATTTATCATTTATCATTCTGTTTTCTGTGTCGAGTCAGTCCAGGCCGCACGAAGATACGGCGCATCTCAGTCCTGAGATGCGACGCATCCTCTGCAATGGTCATATCTTATTTTATTTTTCTGCATTTTTTAATTTTCGACTTTAAAACTATTTATCAGTTTATTTTAATGCGGCGCATCCCTGGTTAAGGATGCGGCGCATCTTTATTCTGATCCGTATTTATTCCAGGCTCGATACGGCGTATCTTCTTCAATAAGATACGGCGCATCGACTGACCTGATGATTTTCAGTTTTAATTTTTAAGTTTTATTTTTCCTAACTACTAATGTATTATGCAAGTTGAACCTTTCTTATCTTAGGTGTGTTTTAAAGTGTTGGTGGTATTATAGTTTCCTGGATTTCCTGTGGATAAATCAAGTATGAAGCTTTAACGTTCTAATCCACAAGAAGTTGATTTTTGCTCTTACACTAATGGAGGATCATACCGAGCAAATCTCAGGGGAGTTTTTCCGTTCTAATTCTTTTTATTTCCAGTTTTTAACCTTTTATACAAACAACGAGGACGTTGTTTAACTTAAGTGGGGGGATAGGAGAATTAGAACACTTAACAATTACTTGTCCTAAACTTTTTCAAAAATTATGCTTAAAATGTGCTTAATATATCAAACTTAAAAAAAAAAATTTAGCATGTTTTTGTTTAAGATCTAAGTTGCATAACTGCACACAAGACGTTATTTTCAAAAATTGTGATTTTTCAAAATTCACAAATCTATGAGTGTGCCGGTGACTTGTAAACTTTAGAACTTGGCTTGTATACTATTCGAGACCACCATAATGAGTATTATTTATATAATTGGAATGACTTGTCTAAATTGGTAAAATTCTAGGATTACACCAAATAGCCTTTATATGTTATGTGTTATTAACTAACTACACTGGTTAGTTAACCCCCGTATAAACCCTTTTGTTACTCTCATTTTTAGAGTAAGATACCCCTAGAAAACCCTCAGAGCCATTCCTTTCGTTTCTTACACCTATGTTTAAAATGTTTCGTTACACCCTTACACCTTAGCCTACCCTGTAGATTAGAATCCGTGGTTGGTTAATTGCTATAGGCAGAGTGTGTTTCCTTACATTACCTGTGTTCGCGTGCGTAATTCATTATATATGGTTAGGTCGGGAAATTGCACAATGCAATTGGAGTGAAAGTAAATATTGTATATTTTTGAGTTTATTTTTCGTGTGTTTACTACTTTCACTATTACCATTATTTCTGAAGTATGAAAAGTATGAATAAAAATTATCCGGAAAGAAAGTTGTAGTGATGTGGTGAAATTTTACACATCTATGTTTATGTTTCAATTAAAGTTTAAAAAAAAAAAAAAAAAAAAAAAAAAAAAAAAAAAAAAAAAAAAAAAAAAAAGAGAAGAAAAGAAAAAGAAAGAAAAAAAAGAGTTGGATGTTTATTTTAAGCCAACGATGTAAAGTTATGTAAGTGGTTCATATGGCCACTATTTGTTGTATTATATCTATGGATTGAATGGGAATTGGCAGTTATGGGAACGCCAATTAAGGATTATTCTTTGATTAAGATTTTGTTGAGTATAATTCGTGTCTACCTAAAGCGTGTGTTTCAAGTGTTAAAGCGTGAGTTATTCAATGATATGAGTCTTATTCATGGGATGGTTGGGATAGTGATTAACCACACTTAGGATTTTAATTTATTTGTTTTGTTTTGTTTATTTTTATTTTTTATTTTACACCAATTTATATCCCAAATATTATCCATACCCTGTATTGTTCTTTATCCAACCAAACCTTTGATTTATTGAGATTAGGGATTTGAGCAATCTTAAGTATCGTAGTCGTGGATTCGGCTATGTATTTATGATTTTGTCGCCCTTTTTGATATATTATTATTGGTGAAGTTTGGACCTATCTTTAGCCTATTCGAGTTAAGGATTTGAGCAATTGCAAGTATCGTGTTCGTGGATTCGATCATGTATTTGTGATTTTGTCGCCTTTTCTGGAATTTGAGATCGATAGAAAAGAGAATAATTAACCCTTAAGCCTAAAAACCCTTTTTACCGCTTTAGACTTGTTATTCCTTAGCTTTAGTGGTGGAGATGTGTATACTTGCCAAGCTTATGATAGAATATTCGTCGCGACTGGACAGTTAAACGATTAGATTTGCTTTTATCGACTTATTTTATTTTACTTCTAATTCGTTAAGTGTTTAGTTGTGTGATTACGAAATAAACGAATACATGCTTAAATATAAAAATAAATCCTAACATCTTTTAGGATACATTTTCATGAGATTTAATCTAAGGTTTACTTGGGGACAAGTAAAGCTCAAGTGGGGGGATATTTGATGAACTCAAATAAGTACATTTTATTACTATCATTTATCCTATTAATTTGACTTGTTTTACTATATTATGTATGAGGATTGATACTTAATCGTTTACTTTTGTAATTCTCAGGTAAAAACAAGCATTTGGTGAAACTTGGCGATTTTGGACTAATAATGGAGCAAAACGTGCATAAAGTGAAGAGTCTACTGAAATGAAGAAGGTCAAGACTAATCTGCTCCAGATGCGCCGCATCTCACTATCAACATGCGCCGCATCTCTATCAAGATATCACCAGATACGATCCAAGATACAAGAGGACATGCGCCGCACCTAATAAAGAGTTACGCCGCATCTTCTGGCGGTGTACGAATATTCCTGAATATTATAATCTTGGACCCCACGCGAAGTTAAGTACATGCGCCGCATCTACTTAAGTAGATGCGCCGCATCTTTCCTCAGACACAAACTATAAATACCCCGTAGACCAGACGCAAAAAAGAGAGAGTCGGAAGTTCGAAAACCTAAAGACCGAACAGAAGAGAAGGACGAATTCAGTCAAGAAGGCAGCACAAGACACACCCAAATCTAAGATACAAGAGCTGTAAGAAGGTGCTGCATGTATTTAATTCATTAAGTAGTTTTGTTTTATTGTTTTAGCAAACTTTAATTCATCAGGATTGGTGGCTTGTGTAATGTGGCAACGGAAAGATTGCACTCCCTTTAATACTTGCTTTCCCATCAATTAAAGTTTATATGTTGATGTCTTTGGTTACTACTTATTAGTGCATTGACCACCTCTGTGTTTATTAGTGGCTTGCGGGCACCCGACTGCGGGACAAGGTGTGGCTCCCACGGTTGTTTCTAAATTGATCACTTAGGAATAACTTTTAGACATAAGTCGTCATTAAGGGTTTACTCGCCGATAAGAATAGGACCAACGAGAAAGGGTTAATTACATACACTTCATATAAAGCTATCAATAAAACAAGTGACAATCTACTTAATCATAAGGACAGCCCTCTTATTGTCTCTAGTATCTATCTGTGTACGTGTGTGCTACTTGCTGATTCGTGCCTATTTGTTTATTTTATTATTTAATTGCAAACAAAACTGTGCCAGTCTCTCAGGCTGAAACCCCCTTGCGTTAGGATATTAAAATACTGATTAGATTAACGAGATTATACGTTCCACTCTTAGTGATCGACACTCTACTTACCATTATCTTCATACTGACCGGGTACACTGCTCGTTAAGTGTGTGTGTTATTGATAAGTCGGCTAAATATAAATTTAAAACTTGAGTAGGCATTAAAACTGCTAAACCGCAACGACACATCACGCGCATCACAGCCTCACACAAAAAGATCGAGAAGATCTTTGAACTCCCGGTCCCTAATGAACCATACAACGAATGGGATGATGAAACCCCTCTCCCCGAGCCTTCACTTTTAAAGCCCTCTTATCTATTTGGATCCTCTCGCGAGAAAAAGAATTCTCAAGATCGTAGCATTTTCGTGGGGAGCATGGTTGTCACGCTCCCTAACTTTCATGAAGCTAGGAAACGATCTTTTGGCTTTAAGCCAGGTGTGAGAAGAACTCAATTAAAACACACCATCATTTCGAAAACCCCCTGGAAAAGTTCCTCTCACTCCCTGAATACTTGCCTTGATGAAAATTGGAACCTGAATATGACGTCAGCCGGCCCTTTTCAACATTTTACTACACCCCGTGACAGTAACAAAACATTTGACCCAGGAGGAACTTGTTAACGAGACTAGCTATCAGGATTATTGATCCTGACCAGCTGCTCTCTTAAAGTACGAGGGGCTCATTTGTAAACTGGCACAAAGTAGCGAAATACGCTAATCTGACGGCGTCAGAATTTGAACGTGACGCCGTCACCCCGTCTGCACAGCAATAATAACTTAATTTCCATCACTTTCATCACAAACCCCACAAACCATATCCACTCCAACCCCACCTTCGAATTTCCAGGATCAAATTCACCGACTTTCGTCATCAATTTCCACGTGGTAAGTAATTTTTACTCATTCTTTTCGCTTCAATTACTCATAGGATTTGTAAATTTCGAAAATCCCCAACTCGTGAAACCCTAGGATTGATTCATGCTTAGAACTCATAATGTGTTTTAATTAGTGTTATTTAACAATAATTAAAGCATTTGATGGTTGACAATCAATTGGGTCTATTCACTAATGGGGAGGCCACGAATTTGAACCATAATCTATGATCCAATCACCCATTTTGCTGTAAAAAAGGGCGTTTGGTTTATAATCTTAAAGTTTGAATATTGATTTTTCCCTCGTAATTTCGGATTTAAACTTGGTTGAACCTGACGGCGTCACCTATCAAAGGGTGACGGCGTCAGACCTGTCTGGTGCGCCAACAAGTCTTTAATTCACATATTAACACTTTTTGTTCCTCCTGCTTTGTTCCAGATAATGAGTAAGCGTCAAAGACCCAGCCGAGGAAGTTCCTCCCGATCTCAACAAGAAAACTTTGGGGATACGGTCCTCAGTTGGGGTGTCTTTGACAACGTTGCTGCTACAAGCAAGTACGCACAATTGCTACTACACAAGGTCGAGAATGGAGCCGTGGTTGACTGGAACTTTCTGAGGAGAGAAGGTCTTGAGCAGACCTTTCTCCAAAGTTTTCAGACGGATGGGTTTACCGGCCCCCAGTGGGAAAGACTGTTTAAAATTCAGGAGCCGGTATATGAGGAATTGGTAAGGGAATTCTTTGCCACCTTTCATTTTGACATGGCTGAGGCCAGGACCGATGTGGGCAGTACCACGATCTATTTCAGACTGGGGGGTGAGCTAAGGACGTGTTCGGTTGCTGAGTTTGGGTGGAGACTTGGGTTGTATGATCAGCATGATACCATTCAGGCAGGGTTCATGCAGAGGTTGTTGCATGGGGAGTCGATGAAGAATGATTTTAGATGCTCTATTTTCTGGCAGACTATTGGGGATGGGGTGTATACCTCGACCACTGTAGCATCCCAAATCAGGGATCCTAGGGTTCGGTTGACTCATCGTTGCCTCACCTACAGCTTGACAGGGCGTCACAGCTCTCACCACCGTGTCACAGCTTCTGATCTCTTCTACCTGTACACCATCTACTCTAATGATGTTTACTGCAACATCCCGTTTTGGGTTGCTAGCTTTATGCATGGTGGAGTTGGGGAGAGGGAAGGTGACAGGATTTATGGTGGGATGTTTATCACCCGACTGGCTCAGTCTTATGGAGTCCTCAGGCCCGAGGTCATGAGGTATTTGAGTGGTGATAAATGCAGGACGGTGAAGAAGAGGTCCCTGAAGCAGATGGAGGTGATCATGGAGATGCATGACGGGTCCTTTATGTGGTATCACCCGGTTGGAGCTGAGGATGATGATGATGAGGATGATGATGAGGAGGAGGAGCCCCAGCAGCAGCAGCATGAGGGGTATGAGGCCGGTACAGCTGATTACTACCGGCATATGAGCAGGGGGGACTGGCAGGCTCACCAGGGGACCTGGATGGGCCAGGTTGATGCTTGGAGGACCAGGGCGGACGAGAGGTTCGACTGGATGTATGATCACACGGTTCGTCAGATGCAGCATCTATCCACACGTGATCAGTTGGACCCGCATCTGCAGATTGACCCTTTCCCGGGTCGTGAGCAGGATTACCCTCCATACGGGTACTACGGGCATCTTCCTCCTGGCTATGACTATCGCCAAGGACCCCCTCACCAGTGATGTTGTGATTTGATGTTTTGATGTTTGAACAATTTGATATTTGGTTGTATGTGTTGAAACAATATGGTCTGTAATAATTTAGGGAAGGCATCTGTTTGCCTTAAAACATTTGTTACATTGATTTTTTTTATCGCATGCTAGCCTCATTTGATTGTTATTTTATTTATTTTGTGTTTGTTTATTTATTTGTTTGATTTTATTTTCCGTATGTGTGTTTAATTTTTATCATTATTGATTCATGTTCAAAACTAATTTGTGAAAATGCTTTATGTTGTTTTTAACTTCGTCTTAACTACATATAAAGGTATTTTGCAAAAGATAAGTGTAAGGGAAATCTAAATCGGTTTATTAGAACACAAATGAACATGAATCGTAATAATAATAAATTAGCATACATATTCGTATTTGTTTGAGTCAAATGCTTGTATCGAGTCATAATGATGTTTTGCAGGATTTCCAGGAAGTAAGGTAAAGGTTTTTCCAGAAATTTTCCGGAAACTTAAAATGAAAATTTTTGTCAGGTCATTTCTGACGGCGTCAGGGGTTATAACCTGACGGCGTCAGATTTAATTTCCAGAAATTTTTGAAAGTTTTGTTTTCATAAAAAGTTTTTATTAAAATCTCCAACTTATAATCTCCAGGAATCTGCAAAATTATCATTCCACAAGCATTATATCCTTATATATAGATTTTTCCCGCCGATGTTATGCAGGTTTTCGTGATTGTTTTCTCAGGTTTAACAGGTTATTTTGGACAAGGAGATGTTTATGGAATCAAGCTTATGGCGATGCATTAGTCATGGAGCTTCAACATTCTCTTTGGAGGAAGATTAAACCGTGTAATTTCATTATCCACTGAGCGAATCAGGGGAGTATTTGATTTCATTCTTTTACTTTTTGCTTTTACATCTTATTATTTGAACATTGGGGACAATGTTCATCTTAAGTGTAAGGGGAGGGTAAAAGTACGATTTTAGAGAATGCCATTGCGCTTGATTTTTGTTTGTTTAATAGTAGATGTGTAATAAAACTGAGAGAAATACTTGTTAAGGTAATTTTAGTGCCAAATTTAAAATTTTTTACAACATATAGGAGTGAAACTTTGATCTTAATGAGCGTCTCACGGATAGGAGTTATATGACTAGCACAAAAACCATACCACTAAAAAATTTTCCACCCCAAATATGTGAGGTTCGCCCCTAGAATTGGTAGGAAAAGCATTTATGCTATGATGTGTGTACCGGTAGCACTTAGATTCTAGAACTTGCGTTAGGACCATTCCGAGGCCACAAGTGAGACTACATTCGTGTAGTTAGATTTACTACATGATAAGAGGCATTAGGATTAACCCATTGTTTTACACCTGTGTTTTTGTTATAATTACATTGGCTACATTAGTCAAGTAATTCTCCCACACCCTTTGCGTTGTACTCATTTTTAGTACACGATACCCCTAGTACACCCCTCAGAGCCTATCTTTTCGTTTCGACCTTTAAGCATTTTACTTAAAGGAAGAATTTGTTACACCTCACTAAAATGTACACCCAAATCGCCTTAGCCTACCTTGTATGCACTCATTTTTAGTGCATTATTGTTACAACATTTGTTTAAACCCAAGTTAATTATCTAATTGATTACATGGTTGCTAAGTCGAGTCATATCCTTGTACATATTGTTTTGGGACGATTGGGACTCATGGGTAAAGTACTAGTGTAATGGAGTAATGGGGAAGAACATCATTTATTACCCCCATATATGCTAAATGCTTTAAAAGTACTCCAAGTTTTTCAATTATCTTAATTCGAGTCATTAGATTAGCATTTGTAAAGTTATGTAAAAGTTCAAGTGTAAGGGGGATGCAACGCCCCTATGATGTATTATTTTGGATGGTAGGGTAAAAGTGTATGCAAAAAAAAAAAAAAAAAAAAAAAAAAAAAAAAAAAAAAAAAATTACAAAAAAAATGAGAAAATGAAAAAAATAGAAAAAAAAAACATACGGACTACCATCCCGTTTTATTTTATGTTTGTTTTATATTTTTGTTATTTTGTTATTTCGTTTCTAGCTTAAGATCGAGTCTAGTCTTGGCTTAGCAACATTGTATAGTACATGTAATTAATCAAGATCTTTAACTCGCCACCAGTAAAATATCCTTTATCCAACAAAACTGTGTTTTCCTTTTCCCTACACCTTACGTTATAACCCATTTAAAAGCCCTCTTTGATAGTTTATCTTAGGTGCTTACGCCTAGTGGAGGAGGTTTTCGATCCTTTCCCAAGCCTATGGTAATCTATTTGCTATGACAGGTAGTGAGAGATATTATCCGTTTTCATTTATGAGATTTATTTTGATGACACTTGAGAGATGTGAGTATCTAAACACTACTTGTGAGGTGCTAGTTTGTAATCTCCGTGCTTATTATGATTGAAGTGGAACGATTATTTGTTGTAATTACTTTTATGTTAGCATTAAATGACCCCTAACTTGTATTTTGATTAGAATAAAAGCGCATTTGCTTGAGGACAAGCAAATCTCAAGTGTAAGGGTATTTGATGAAGCGAAAAGTGTACCGCTTTTAAGGGGTCATTTAAGCCCTAAATCGTATTTATTTGATCAAATATTGCCCTAAATCGTTCCTTTTGTCATTTTAGGTACCTTTGAGGAGAAATCTGGAAAATGAGGCATTTTGGACGTTTTTGGAGCATTAAAGTGAAGAAAACGGCAAAGTCTCAAGAATCGGCTAAAAGTTACTCTTGACGGCGTCAGACTTTACTCTGGACGGCGTCATGCCTTGGCAAGAAAAGTTGGACGTGAAATTTACTCATGACGGGCCAGTGAAAATAGCATGTGAATTCTGACGGCGTCACGCTTTAACTTGATCGAGGGCGTCACGGCTTAAATCATAAGGGGACGGCGTCACGTTCATGGTTCGACGGCGTCAAGCCTTGATAAGCCAGAATGGATTTTTGAAGAGCTAAAGAGGGACGGCGTCAAGAAGGTCATCCGGGAACCCTAAAAGCGGCGAGGTGACGGCGTCACACTCCATAAGGTGACGCCGTCAGATCCAAAAATCTATATATAGTTTTCTAATTTTTTGTCATTAGGAGAGCTTAGTGTGTGGAATTTTGGGAGAAAACCCTAAGACGATTTTAGCTACTTTTTCAGGGCTTTTTGCCTTGAGATCTTCCATGTTTCATTGAAAGATAAGTTATCAATTAATCATTCAATATGTCTATGTGTTGTTTGATTCTATCTTATTCTTGTCTTTTGTTTAACATGTTAGGCTAATTTTATCTTGTGTTTGCTTAGATCTAATGAAACCTAGCTATTGATTATTGGTTGTTAGTGTGTTATTAGTTGTATTGGATGATTGTTTATCTATGTTAGGCTTAAGAAAACTGGCTAACTTCCTATTCGGTAACTTGCTTGAACGTCTTAAGAAACATGAACCAAATGCGTACTAAAGGTTTTTATGGTTGTATTTAATGCACAAGCGAATTCTAGTGATCCCATGTTAGGAGCTTCCTAGCCGGCTCGACATAGGAGTGAAGTAGGAGCTTGTAGAGTTGGGGAAGTAAGTACGCCACCCCACGAATGGTATTAAGGAATACACCCGTCATCCACGCGACTAATACACACTAATTAACCGGTAAAAGATAGTTAGGGAGTAAGGAAATCTAAGTAAACACATTTCTCTACACATAAGTTTCTCACCACATTTTCATTTTTGTTATTTTATTTTATTTGCATTCGTAGTAATTTGGGTTAGTTGACTAGCAACTAATTCCGCCCACTCTATCAAAACCGAGATTTTACTTGCTTTCATAAAAATATAAAAACATAAAAAGAATCTTCCTCAACCCTTAGACCTAATTAGAGTAGTCTTTCATACCTAACGAACACTATTCCCTGTGGAGAACGATCAATCCCCCGTACTTACCACTACACTAATACTACATCGGTCAGGTACACTGCCTGGTGGGGTTGTAAGCCTCTTGAGATCCCTCGAGAGGTAAAACCTGTTGTAAGGTTACAAAACCACGCAATCAAAAAAGTACTTATAAAGATAAATAAAAACTAAATATTCAAGAAGTCATTTAGGTTACTTTAAAGAGTATAATAATTATTATTATACAAATATAAATAATAAATTTAAAATATATAATTAGCACTTAGCACTTTGCTCCTTTGCTTCTTCAAAAATTTTCCGATTTTTATAAAACATAGTTTTTTAGTTTTTTACGGTAAGTTTTATCAAAAAAATTCTAAAAGGTGTATGCATTTTGAAACTCTATTGATTTAATAATATCATTTTCGGACGACTTTTATGGGCTAGCCGAACCGGTGGTGACTCCGGTTCACGGTTGAACCTGTTGGTCCGGTCCATTTTTTAAAATCATATGTTCCATCAACTTGTTTACATATAAATTATATTAAGCTTTGTGTGTTTTATTAGTTTAATATGTATAATAAAAAGTATTTTTCATATTAAGGGTATTTTAAAGATAACATCTATTAGGTAATTATTGCTATAAACGTTTTTTTTTTTTCCTTTCTTATATTAAATTACTTTGTATTTTTTTATTAATTATTTAAAAAAAACATGTCTACAAAGAGTGCTTTAAAGTGTTGCAACCAATGCTATTATAGATGTACTTCTTAATGTCTTTCCCTTTTTTTTTTTCCTTACTTGTTTTTGTTTTTATTTATTTTTTCTTTTGTTATGATTTTTTTTATTTGGGTTTTATTGTTCATTTTTTTTTTGTCTTGTTTCGCTTAAAGGATTAAATAAAATCTTTTCATATGGTTTCGGATTTGATGACGATTAATAATAAACCCCAAAAATCTACTTTAATATATCGAAACCGAAACCAACCGGTAATTTTGGGATTTATTTATATAACTGCGTTACAAATAAATACGATAACTGAGACCTATAAACCAGTTTAGATTATATGAGATTAGATCTTGGAATATTGTTATTGGATATGTGTATCCGCCCCGTAGAACTTGAGTTTGAACACAACGCGAATCGGCACGAGTCTAAACTTAATAATACGAGAAATGTTGATTTCTGACGCGTTAAACAAGCATGGACATATTTATAGTCATTTTTAACGGAAAAACAATTCTAAAAATATTGGCGCAACTTAGAACGTCATACGAGCACCGTTGGTATGCTAAACGAGCTCGAGAGCGTTTTTATCAAAAGAATAGTGAAATTACATAAATGGTCCCTGGAGTTCATAATTGGCCGTGCCTTAGGGTTAGATAAAATTACACATTCGGTCCCTGCGGGATATAACATCCCATACTCCTCTCTCTCTCCTCACTTTTATCAAAACCCTAGAAACTAATATACTCACTCCTCTCCACTTATCGCCGCTGCCGGCCACCTCTCAAACCACCACCAGGGCCACTCAGTACACCACACCACCACCATATAAGCCCTCCACGTGATCTCCTTATCACGTTTTGCTACAACACGCACCAAGAAACACCCTCCACCACCACGACGCGCCTCCACCGCCACGATAACCACAAAAACCGAGTAGATCCGAGCGTTTGGAAGGTAGGTTACACCGTTTCCACCCACGTGAGTGACTCGGTGTGAGTCAACTCGTACATAACAAGTTGACTAACACTATTTTGGTTCGGATTTGGGTATAAAAACATGTGAGTTAACCTTTTTAATAACTAAAAACAAGTGTTCGAGTTTGGTATCATTTATTTGGGTTTGTGTGGTCAAATCGAGGTCAAGCCGTGAGCGGTTTATATTTGTGTTTCATTGTTTGTGTCGAGATTGTGGTTATTGATATGTTGTTATTCTTGTTGTTTGTCATTTCATTTTTGGTTCGGATTAAGGGTTTGGTAAACCCGAGTTATGGTCGGATTTGGTTTAGGATTAGATTGGAAGTTGGTTTGTTGTGTAGTTGAGGTTGTTGTGGAGTTGTAGCCGAGGAGGACGAAGGGTCCGTTTGGTTTGTTGTGGCGTACCGATGTCTTTCTGGTACTAAACCCAACACCAAAGACAAATACTTTAGATCTTTTTCTTTACTTTCTTTCGGCTTCAAGATTTTGGTGTCGAACACAGGTAGGTTTGTTATAGATTTTTGAAGTCAGATATGGTTCCCGCGAGCGTATTTCCAGAGAAAGTGAAGATTGAAGATGAGAAAGTGAAGATGGTTTTGTTTTTTAGTTTTAAGAGTGGTGTAATTTATATGAATATTTTGTTACAAGTTTATATTCAATAGAATTAAATGACATTTAATTTTTGTTGTTGTTATAAGTTTATAGAATTTAAGATATTTAATTTTATAGGCTGTTACAAGTTTATATAATTTAAGACATTTGATTTTTTTTCTTCAACTTTAATTATGCGTATGATACAAGCTTTGTAAAACACTTATTTCCATTATATTGGTCATTTTTGTATTAGTCATAAAGTTCATCATAAAGTCTATCATAAAGTCTGTTAACATCTATCTATTAAACGTATTGACTAATATTATTGTGAACAACATTTACTAAATGGCTTGTTATTTCTTATTTGGGAAATGTTTTTGGTCTTAAAAATTTTAAGACTTCCACATTTAGAAGTCCTAAATGCATTAGTATGTAGTATAGATTTGATGCCAAAGCTGATGATGGATACTTCCTAGGATACTCCCTTGTCTCAAAGGCCTTCAGGGTGTTCAACACTAGGAGACAGCTTGCTGAGGAAACATTTCAGGTTACCTTTGATGAGAGCATTGATGCAATCAGTGTCTCTAACAACTCAGTGGAAGAGATAGGTATTGATGAATCATCAAGATACCCTCCTGATGAACATCATGCTGATAATGGTCTTTTCACTCAGTACCATGCAAATGCTGACATCTCCTATTACATCATTCCCCACAACCTTCCTTACCCAACCATCACTGAGTTTATTGTAGCACAAAATACTGATGAATTCATTCAGTCAGTACAAAGTGCTCAGGCTCTAAACAATCATAGTGATGAGACAACCCACTCAGACACTCATGATGCTGAAGAACATCATGTGTTTGATTCTGATCCTACCCATCAGGACTCTACAAGTTCTAATCAGTTTCCAAGACCTCAGGACAGTTGGACTAGGTCTCAGGATATAAAACTTGTCAATATAATTGGTGAGCCTACTGAAGGCATGCTCACAAGAAGCATGGCTGCTGAACTGAGAGCAGCCTCAGCCAATGAATGCCTATTTGTGGACTTCATTTCCACAATTGAACCCAAAAGTGTTAAGGAAGCACTAAAACATCCAAGTTGGGTTCAAGCCATGAATGATGAACTGGAACAATTTGACAGAAACAAGGTAATGACCTTGGTCAAATGTCCTGAAGATGTTTCAGTCATTGGCATGAAATGGGTATTTAAAAACAAACCTGATGAAAATGGCATAGTCATTAAAAATAAAGCCAGACTTGTAGCCAAAGGCTATAATCAACAAGAAGGCATTGACTATGAAGAAACATTTGTACCAGTAGCAAGGATGGAAGCCATCAGGATCTTCCTTGCTTTTGCTACATACATGAACTTCAAGGTGTACCAATTGGATGTTAAAAGTGCATTCTTAAATGGCTCACTAAAAGAAGAAGTTTATGTTCAGCAACCTCCTGGATTTGAAAGCCATGAGTTTCCTGACCATGTCTGCAAGCTTAACAAAGCCCTTTATGGACTGAAACAAGCTCCCAGGGCATGGTATGAGACTCTTTCAGCCTTCCTGATCCAAAACAAATTTGTCAGAGGCAAGATAGACAACACATTGTTTATCTACAAGACAAATAATGATGTCATACTTGTACAAGTGTATGTTGATGACATCATCTTTGACTCAACAAATTATAAACTTTGCAAACAGTTTGAGAAACTAATGGCAAATAAATTTGAAATGAGCATGATAGGAGAACTGACTTATTTCCTTGGTCTACAAATCAAGAAGACTGATAAAGGTACCTCTATCAGTCAAGAAAAGTATGTTAGAAGCCTACTGAAGAAGTATGAGCTCAGTGACTGTGCCTCAGTCAAGACTCCCATGTTACCCCCAAATAACCTTGGTCCTGATCTTACTGGAAAACCAGTGAATCAAACTCTTTTTAGAGGAATGATAGGATCCCTGATGTATTTACGTGCATCAAGGCCGGATATCCAATTCTCAGTCTGCTTATGTGCCAGATATCAATCTGACCCAAGAGAAACTCATATCACTGCTGTAAAAGGATATTCAGGTACCTGAAAGGTACTCCAAACCTTGGATTATATTATCCAAAATGTTCAGGCCTTGATCTTAAAGGATACTCAGATTCTGACTATGCTAGATGCAACATGGACAGAAAAAGCACCTCAGGCTCTTGCCAAATTCTTGGTGGAAAACTAGTCTGTTGGAGTGCTAAGAAGCAACAATCAGTTGTCATGTCCTCAGCTGAAGCTGAATATGTTGCAGCAGCAAGTTGTTGTACAAATGTACTCTGGATGAAAAGTCAACTCAGTGACTATGGAATTCAGTACAAGATGGTTCCCATCTTTTGTGATAACACAAGTGCAATTGCCATCTCAAATAACCCAGTTCTTCATCAGAGAACAAAACACATTGATATTAGATATCACTTCATCAGGGACCATGTCATGAATGGTGACATTGAATTACACTTCATTCCTACTGAATATTAGCTAGCTGATATATTCACTAAGCCATTGGATGAACCAACTTTCACCAGACTGAAAGCTGAACTAGGAATGTTGGATATTGAGAATCAGTCCACTGATTGACTCCATCCAAATATGTGTAAATTCTGATAAACCCAAATCGCTGACTCAATGTGTTCTTCAGTGAGAAAGGTCACTGAACTTCAGGAACTAAACCCAAGTTCCTGAACCCTTAATCCTCAGGAATTAGACCCAAGTTCCTGAATTCTTGGTCCTCAGGAACTAAACCCAAGTTCTTGAACCCTTGAACCTCAGGAATTAGACCCAAATTCCTGAACACTAGAACCATCAGTGACTAAACCCAAGTCCTGCCAATCAGGTTCACTGAATGAAAAGTCATTCAGGGTCCTCAAGAGACATTAAATACTAACTTAAATGCTCTAAGTATCTAGTTAGTAAATGTCCGAGGTTGGTAACTGAATTCTTATTTAATATAAGAATATTTGTTCTTTTGCCTTTCTGGCTTCCACCTCTAGGCCACCACATTCCCACTTGGCATTAAATGCCTCTCCAATCATATTACAGATATGTGATAACTCATCTCTGCAAATTACACTTTTGCAGAACTGCTCAACTGTTCACTTTGACTGTTGCGCCAAACCAGGGAAAGTGGAGTGTTGGCATTAAATGCGGATCCCAAAACATTTTATTCAAAACAGTTTCCAAAAATTCTTTTTGAATAAATAAAATCCGCTTAATGCCTAAAATACCCTCCACTTCACTTCCCTATAAATACCCCAACCAAAATAACAACACACACGTCTATTAGAAATCTTAAGCAAATTCTGCCCATTTTTTCTCTCAAAACTAATAGTGTGTGTGTTCTTATGCTTTAGAAACCTAGAATCATTTGTTAACCCAGACCAACCAATACAAATGGCTTCTTCTAATGCTATCAAATACGCCCCTAATGTGGATTTCATATTAGAGGGCGTAGACCTCACAAAGAACAATGTGGTGGGAAACTTTTCCTATCCACAAAAGTTCCAAGCATACAAGAATGTGATGAAATATCTTCAAAACTGTTTTCTTGCAAAAGCATTTACCAAACCCCTCATTCATCTACCATGACTACTTGAGGGAATTCTGGTTTACTGCTATGGCTACTAGCCCAAAAGACACCAAAGAATCCATCATCACTTTCACAGTGATGAATGGGAGAAGGACCCTCTCCCTGGGTTACAATGACTTCATCAAGGCCACTGGTCCTGATTTTGCTAAGGCTTTTGAGCCCAATCCTACTGACCAAGAGGTCAAAGGAGAGTTGATATTCTTAGGACCTCATGACCCTAAACGTCCTAAGGAGTCCGCTGGAGCCTTATTAGAAAAGGCTCCAATTGTCAAAACCTGGTTCCACCCAGTCTGGAGGATCCTGATGACATTCGTCATAAAGGTCCTTGGGGGGAATAAATCCTCCACTGAGCAATTGAACTCATCACAACAATTAATGTTGTTCAGTCTCTTGGAGGGTAGAAAAATTGATATCGGAGGTATTATCTTCCGTGACCTTGTTGCTAAGCTCTCAGGAAAATCTAGGCAAAAACCCTTGTCTTATCATAGGTTTATTTCTTGTGTGCTTCAGGACCTTCTTGGTTCTGACTATGTGAGGCCTGACGTCGTAGGTATGAAACCTGACGTCTTACATAAGACCAATTTCACTAGTGGCATCACTGAGGTATAACCCATTGCCCTGACTAACTACATGCAAGAGGTTATTCAAGGGGAGGATGATGTTTCTCCAGTACCTTCACCTACAAAGAAGGTGAAGAAGACAAAGAAGGGTCAGTCCAGTAAGGTGGTTAGACCCAAACCACTCGACACTGAGACTGATGCCCAGAACCAACTGAACCTTAAAAAAGGGTTGAATGTGGCCCAGACCTCTGAGACACCCACTACAGAGACCCCCTGACCATAAAACAAAGGTCAACGGAGGGCACTGAGCAATCATCCTCAGTGTCCTCGGGCAAACCCCCTCTTCCTCATGATTCCACTGACATAAACAAGTCATTGGAGTCAGGAACCTCAACCCATTCATTTCCCAATGAAGGCACTCATAAATCACAATCAGAGCCTGAGGGAGAAAAGGGTCCTATATCCTCGGTTGGGTAGGACTACTCAACTGAGAAGGGACCCACACCCAATCACATCCCAATGAAGGTACTGACAAATCACAGTCAGGACCTAAGGGAGTCAAGGACCCTAAATCCCTAAAAGGGCAGTACAACCCTGATGGGAAGGGGGACCACCAACCATCACAAAAAGTGCCTAGTGATACTACTGGAAAATACCCGTCAGTAGTTGAAGGCGCTCAGGGGGACAAAGACTCAGAGGGATATAAACCACCCGCCGATACGGAACCCACAACCACCTCAGGTGGATCCAGTCTCTCAGGAACTGCCCCCAAAAGTCAGGCTGATAAATCAGTTATTATGACTAGCCAGGATGATAAAACTAAATCAGTTATTTTGGCGGGGTCAGGACCTAGCCAAAACCAAGGCAAGTCCTTTTATGAGTAGGATCCGGTTAACCTTTTGGAGTTCGAGTCTATGGGGGATGTTCAGGCTCTTCTTGATTTTGAAGATTCTGATAATGAGCTCAAGGAAGAGAGTGAGGAAGAAATCTTTGAGGCTGGTGAGGATATGGAAACTGATGTACAACCTGAACAATCACATCATTCATCTCCACATCCAAGTGAAGAATCAGAATCTCAAGCTGCTGGTTCTTCGGATACTGACAACATCCTCAGGAAGTATGACAACATTCTTCCTCTCACTGAGAGACAATTGGTCAAGTTCCTGCTAAAGACCAACAAGGCTCTCTTCTAAGGTCTGACTGAAGAAATGTTTGACCAGTACACTGAAGCAGCTTTTCATTATGTCAACCTGAAGGAATCAGTGGAATCCTATCATGATGATGTAAATGAGCACAAGTCATCTATCTCCTTCTCCCTGACAAATCTTGATTACAACTTTAAAATGTTCAACGAGTCTCTCACCAACTTACAAAAGTGCATTGACACTATTCAAGAGTCAGTGAAAGATGACCCTGAGCTAAAAAAGAAAATTCTTCAGGCTTCAGAAACTTACCAGCAACAAACTTCTCAGTAGGCTAAGCTGGTAACTGTGCTGAAATCCTCCAATCTTCATGGACTCAACTCTTTAGTGGACTTGATGAACTCAAATAAGTACATTTTATTACTATCATTGATCCTATTTATTTGACTTGTTTTATTATATTATGTATGAGAATTGATACTTAATCATTTACTCTTGTAATTCTCAGGTAAAAACAAGCATTTGGTGAAACTTGGTGATTTTGAACTAATTATGGAGCAAAATAAGCAAGAAGTTAAGAGTCTACTGAAATGTACAAGATCAAGACATTCTGCTCCAGATGCGCCGCATCTTACTTATTACATACGGCGCATCACTATCCAGATTTCACAAGATACGATCCAAGATACAAGAGGACATGCGCCGCATCTATAAATGGAGTTACGCCGCATCTTCTGGCGGTGTACGAATATTCCTGAATATATTAATCTTGGACCCCACGCGAAGTTAAGTCAATGCGCCGCATCTACTTATTAGATGCGCCGCATCTTACCTCAGACAGAAACTATAAATACCCCAAAGACCAGACGAATTAAGAGACTTTTGGGACTTTTGTTACGTACGATATTCGAAGGACAGAAGCCCTAGGCCGAATTCAGTCGTGATAGCAGCACAAGACACACCTTGAACAAAGATACGAGAGCTGTAAGAAGGTCCTGCATGTATTCAATTCATTAAGTAGTTTTGTTTTATTGTATTAGTACACTTTAATTGATCAGGATTGATGGGCTTGTGTTATGTTATCATTCACTTCAACTCCCCTTAAAATTGCTTTCCCATTAATTAAAGTTTATATGTTGATGTCTTTGGTGACTTTTATTAGTGCATTGATAACCTCTGTGTCTAGCTGAGCATTGCTTGGGTCGCCATGCCCCTTCCTCGCCTATTTATTAGATCGCCTATGCATTCTATCGTCTATAGAAAAGTAGGAAGAAAGATAAATGGGATAGTCATAAGTAATCATTAAGGGTTTACTCGCCGATAAGATTAGAACCAATGAGAAAGGACTTAATCTCGGTGCGTTGCATTCGAACTATACACTTCATATAAAACTAGCAATAAAACAAGTGACAAGCTACTTAACTATCAGGACAGGTCTTCTTATTGTCTCGAGTATTTATCTGTGTACGTGTGTGCTATTCGCTGATTCGTGCCTATTAGTTAGTTTATTATTTAATTGCAAACAAACCGTGCCAGTCTCTCAGGCTGAACCCCCTTGCTTTAAATTAGGTTGTATAGCTAACTTAAGATATTAAAATACTGATTAGAATAACTAGATAATACGTTCCACTCTTAGTGATCGACACTCTACTTACCATTATATACATACTGACCGGGTACACTGCTCATTAAATGTGTGTGTTATTGATCAGTCGGCTAAATATAAATTTAAAACTTGAATACTGCTAAAACCACAACGACATACCGTGGGTATAAATTAGAGCACTCGCTCGCACGTACCAAGTTTTTGGCGCCGTTGCCGGGGATTTGATTTGTTAATTGATTGTTTTAATTAGGTTATATTTTAATTAGTTTTTACTTGTTTATTTTTAATTGCATTATTGTATATTTGCTATTTCTGTATTGTGTTATTGTTGCTATTTTATGTTTGTGTTTATTTGTTTGCTTTTATTTGTGTTTTTTTGGTTTTTTTATTTGTTTTATTTTTCGTATTTTCTGTGTTCTGCTATCGTTGTACTGAGCTTATTCAAACGATACGGCGCATCTATTTTCATAGATACGGCGTATTGCGTTTAATTTTTATAAAATACAACGCGTTTAATTAATTGATACGACGCATCTTTCCCCAAGATACGGCGTATCTGTTTTTAAGGAAAATTTTTTCTAAACGTTAACGCCATACGACGCATCTGCTTTAGCAGATACGGCGTATCTATTATTTTAATTAAAAACAGTTTTCGAATTATTAAACAGATACGACGCATCGATCTCTGTCAATACGGCGTATCTTCTGAATCAAAAATCTTGTATTTTGAAACGTAACGAAAATACGGCGCATTAACTTTTGTTAATACGACGCATTTAATTTTAAATAAATATCGATTTTTGATTATTAAAACTGATACGGCGCATTCTAAATTTCTAAGCGGCGTATCTATTTTCTGAAAAAAGTCTGGTTTAATTTTAACGATTATAAGATACGGCGTATCCAACTTTTTGGATACGGCGCATCGTCTGCAGATATCAGCTATTTTTATTCTTATATCCGTTTCTAAATTCATTAATTTCTCTTCTAGCGAACAAATCCTACTGATGATTTTACCTATGATGACAGGTTCTGCTATGGAAGACATGTCAGTGAACGGATATCTTGCTAAGGAACTCTTGCTTTCGGATTCCTTCAAAGTGAAAGATTTTGATGATGTCAACTTCAATGTGCTCATGATTGATGCAGATTTATTTTCTTGGGAAACCCCTCTTGAAGCTACTTATAAGGAATTCAAGCGCTTATGCAATATTGAAGATGGGATATTCTCGTATGATTTACTAATGAGCTACACTGAAGATGAATTGGTACTCTTATGGCCCATCATTGAATCTAAAGGATTGACTTGGACTACTATCAAAGAGAATGATGGGAAATTCAAAATTGAATTCATGAACTCAAGCAATAAAAGCTGTGGTGGAGGCAATACCTAACCTATGCAAATTTCTTACATGCCTTATTCCGAACAGTACTGGGGATTAAATGAGAACTATCTGGACGATGAAAGAATTTATGCTGTGGCGGAGTTACTATTTCATGGCAGGTTGGTAAGATTGATGGACCTCTCCCTCGAAGAATGGCTTGAACTTAAATATGGTAGTCCGAAATTTGCCCCTGCGAATGAAGTCAAGCGGATTATGACTTCATGGTTGACACGGAGTTTTAGGGAGCAATTTAACGAGTTCATGGAGATAAGGAGGAAAATGATTGGAAAAGCTTGCTTTGACGTTGACCACGATCCTAACAATGTTGATTTTTCAGATTGGTTGGCTAGTAAGTTCAATAACCATAAGAGCATGGATCGAGCTACTAAAGATGCGTTATGGGTATATTGGATGAGAGGTGAAGACGAAGAAGTAGAGAGCGACTATGGGTCGTCACTTCATGATTCAACAATCAATGAGGGCATTGAAGAATTATTCAGAATAGACATTGACGTGTTCGATTATGAGACACCCTTGTGCATACAATTCAAAGAATTTAATTACCTTCTTCGAGTCGACGATGATGTGCTAACTGGAGATCTACCAGGATTCAAGACTTATGATGATTTCAAAAACACCTGGTACTACGAATGGAATGACCAAATACCATGGGTTTGGGATAAACCATGGGAATTTGAGCACATTAATCACACCTGTACACCTTTCGTTTTCAAGGATGGGAGTAGTGTTTGGCCGACCTGTGATTATAAGAGTGGCGGAACCTGTAATGGGGGAAGTATAATTGGGATGAAACGGGTTGGAAACGATGTAACCTTTGAAGACTATGAGTGGTATGATAATGTTGAAGACTGCCCACAAAAAGCGGAGGCTTTGCAAGAAAAGGGTAGAATTGAATACTTGAAAGAGCTAAAGGGAACATCGAATACTACTTTCTGGGAATGGGTGCATGCACAATTTGATGATTACACGAAGCTTAGTCGACAGTTACAATGGGAATTGGAAAGAGAGTGGGAGGCAATTCAAGATGATGATAACAATAAGTCATTAATCGATGAACTTGATGACTATTTGATTAGGGATCCTTATTTTAAGTTTGTTGATAAAGACGAAGAAGAATTCACCAAAAGAAAGTGTCAACTACTTGGAATCCCTTATAATGAGCCACCCATGATTATTTCTGAAAAATTTAAAATCATCAAATATTCTTTGGGACCTGGTGAGGAATATGTTGCGACGAAGACCAAGAGTTATACTAGATTAAGTCGAACGGAAGAAAACATCGCAAAGCTATACGGGAACATCTTTCGGATGAAGGAAGAAGGATGGACCGTGACAAGAACTAAATGAAGAGCTGAACGTGAGTCTAACTTGAAGACTCTGGAATAAAGACAAGTGCTGACCGGGAGACAACCCGGAAAATTTTTATTATTCTGTTCTGTGTCGAGTCAGTCAGGCCCGCAGCAGATACGGCGCATCTCAATCCCAAGATGCGACGCATCTCCTGCACTGGTCATATCTTACTTTATTTTTCTGCATTTTTTATTTTTTACTTTTCGACTTTAAAACTTTTTATCAGTTTATTTTAATGCGGCGCATCCCTGGTTAAGGATGCGGCGCATCTTCTATTCTGATCCGTAATTATTCCGGGCTCGATATGGCGTATCTTCTTCCATAAGATACGGCGCATCGACTGACCTGATGATTTTCATTTTAATTTTTATGATTTATTTTTCCTAACTACTAATGTATTATGCAAGTTTGAACCTTTCTTAACTTAGGTGTGTTTAAAGTCTTGGTGGTATTTTAGATTCCTGCATTTCCTGTGGATACATCAATTATGAAGCTTAAACATTCTAATCCACAAGAAGACGATTTTTGCTCTTATACTAATGGAGGATCATACCGAGCAAAAATCAGGAGAGTTTTTCTGTTCTAATTCTTTTATTTTCCAGTTTTTAACCTTTGATACAAACAACGAGGACGTTGTTTAACTTAAGTGGGGGGATTGGAGAATTAGAACACTTAACACTTACTTGTCCTAAACTTTTCAAAATATGCTTAAAATGTGCTTAATATATCAAAATTAAAAAAATTTAGCATGTTTTTGTTTGAGATCTAAGTTGCATAGCTGCACACATGACGTTATTTTCAAAAATTGTGATTTTTTCAAAAATTCACAAATCTATGAGTGTGCCGGTGACTTGTAAACTTTAGAACTTTGCTTGTATACTATTCGAGACCACCATAATAAGTATTATTTATATAATTGGAATGACTTGTCTAAATTGGTAAATTTCTAGGATTACACCCAAATAGCCTTTATATGTTATGTGTTATTAGCTAACTACACTGGTTAGTTAACCCCCGTATAAACCCTTTTGTTACTCTCTTTTTTAGAGTAAGATACCCCTAGAAAAACACTCAGAGCCATTCCTTTCGTTTCTTACACCTTCGTTAAAATGTTTCGTTACACCCTTACACCTTAGCCTACCCTGTAGATTAAAATCCGTGGTTGGTTAATTGCTTTAGGCAAAGTGTGTTTCCTTACATTACCTGTGTTCGCTTGCGTAATTCATTATCTTTGGTTAGGTCGGGAAATTGCACAATGCAATTGGAGTGAAAGTAAATATTGTATATCTTTGATTTTATTTTTCGTGTGTTTACTACTTTCACTATTACCGTTATTTCTGAAGTTATGAAAAGTATGGAAAAATTACCCAGAATTATCATTATAGTGATGTGGTGAAATTTTACACATCTTTGTTTATGTTATCAAAAAAATAATAATAAAAAAAAAATAAATCGAAAAAATAGAAAAGAAAAGAAAAAAAGGAAGAGTTGGATGTTTGATTTGACCAACTTATGTAAAGTTTTGTATTAAGTGGTCGATATCACCACTAGTTGTTATATATTATATCTATGGAGTGAATGGGAGTGGAACGTTATGGGAACGCCAACTTAAGGATATTCTTTGATTAAGATCTTGCTGAGTATAATTCGTGTCTACCTAAAGCGTGTGTTTCAAGTGTTAAAGCGTGAGTTACTCTATTATATGAGTCTTATTCACGGGATGGTTGGGATAGTGATTAACCACACTTAGGATTTTAATTTATTTGTTTTGTTTATTTTTCATTTTACACCAATTTGTATCCCAAATATTATCCATACCCTATATTATTCTTTATCCAAACCTTTGATTTATTGAGATTAGGGATTTGAGCAATCTTAAGTATCGTAGTCGTGGATTCGGCTATCTATTTATGATTTTGTCGCCCTTTTTGATATAATATTATTGGTGAAGATTACTTGGTCCTATCTTTAGCCTATTCGAGTTAAGGATTTGAGCAATTGCAAGTATCGTGTTCGTGGATTCGAGCATGTATTTGTGATTTTGTCGCTTTTTCTGGAATTTGAGATCGATAGAGATTAAGGAGAATAATTAACCCTTAACCTATAAACCCTTTTTACCGCTTTAGACTTGTTATTCCTTGGCTTTAGTGGGGGAGATGTGTATACTTGCCAAGCTTATGATAGAATATTCGTCACGACTGGACAGTTAAACGATTAGATTTGCTTTTATCAAATTATTTTATTTTACTTCTAATTCGTTAAGTGTTTGGTTGTGTGATTATGACAAAAATGAATACATGCTTAAATATAAAAATAAATCCTAATATCTTTTAGGATACATTTTCATAAGATTAATTCTAAGGTTTACTTGGGGACAAGTAAAGTTCAAGTGGGGGGATATTTGATGAACTCAAATAAGTACATTTTATTACTATCATTTATCCTATTTATTTGACTTGTTTTATTATATTATGTATGAGAATTGATACTTAATCATTTACTCTTGTAATTCTCAGGTAAAAACAAGCATTTGGTGAAACTTGGCGATTTTGGACTAATTATGGAGCAAAACAAGCAAGAAGTTAAGAGTCTACTGAAATGTACAAGATCAAGACATTCTGCTCCAGATGCGCCGCATCTTACTTATTACATACGGCGCATCACTATCCAGATTTCACAAGATACGATCCAAGATACAAGAGGACATGCGCCGCATCTATAAATGGAGTTACGCCGCATCTTCTGGCGGTGTACGAATATCCTGAATATATTAATCTTGGACCCCACGCGAAGTTAAGTCAATGCGCCGCATCTACTTATTAGATGCGCCGCATCTTACCTCAGACAGAAACTATAAATACCCCAAAGACCAGACGAATTAAGAGACTTTTGGGACTTTTGTTACGTACGATATTCGAAGGACAGAAGCCCTAGGCCGAATTCAGTCGTGATAGCAGCACAAGACACACCTTGAACAAAGATACGAGAGCTGTAAGAAGGTCCTGCATGTATTCAATTCATTAAGTAGTTTTGTTTTATTGTATTAGTACACTTTAATTGATCAGGATTGATGGGCTTGTGTTATGTTATCATTCACTTCAACTCCCCTTAAAATTGCTTTCCCATTAATTAAAGTTTATATGTTGATGTCTTTCGTGACTTTTATTAGTGCATTGATAACCTCTGTGTCTAGCTGAGCATTGCTTGGGTCGCCATGCCCCTTCCTCGCCTATTTATTAGATCGCCTATGCATTCTATCGTCTATAGAAAAGTAGGAAGAAAGATAAATGGGATAGTCATAAGTAATCATTAAGGGTTTACTCGCCGATAAGATTAGAACCAACGAGAAAGGACTTAATCTCGGTGCGTTGCATCGAACTATACACTTCATATAAAACTAGCAATAAAACAAGTGACAAGCTACTTAACTATCAGGAAAGGTCTTCTTATTGTCTCGAGTATTTATCTGTGTACGTGTGTGCTATTCGCTGATTCGTGCCTATTAGTTAGTTTATTATTTAATTGCAACCAAACCGTGCCAGTCTCTCAGGCTGAACCCCCTTGCGTTAAATTAGGTTGTATAGCTAACTTAAGATATTAAAATACTGATTAGAATAACTAGATAATACGTTCCACTCTTAGTGATCGACACTCTACTTACCATTATATACATACTGACCGGGTACACTGCTCGTTAAAGTGTGTGTGTTATTGATAAGTCGGCTAAATATAAATTTAAAACTTGAATACTGCTAAAACCACAACGACATACCGTGGGTATAAATTAGAGCACTCGCACGCACGCATCAGGACTCCATCCGATCTTCCCTGGGTCTTATGGAGTCCCACAAGGCATCTTTGGCATCGTCTTCTTCCTCCCTGGCATGGAATCTTGGGCCAAGGATGACTGCATTAGAGGCTTCTCAGGCTTCTCTTGAGACTATGGTCTCAACTCTTCAGGAGGACACCTCAGACATCAAATCCATGATGAATGAGATCTATCAGGCCTTCAAAGGTCAAGCTCCCTCAACTTCAGTGAGCGAACCAACTCTTGCTCTCACTATGGGTCAAGCAACAGTTGAGGGGGAGAAAATGAATGAAGACGAACCTCCACAACCTGAACAAGAACAACCTCCTTCTCACACTGAGGGGGAGAATCCTGAAGCCACCTCATCTTCATCCCACCAAGACAATGGCAAAGGCATTCTCACAGCCATTGAGCCTGAGCCCACAATCTTGGTACCTGCCTCCAAGGAAAGAAGGCCAGACCCTGATGAACCAGTCAGGGTTCCTTATGAAATCAATAGGGTAATGCAACTTCACACTCATGCTAAAATTCAAGCTCACATGGAGAAAGAGGAGGCAGTGAAGAAAGCTGCTGAAGATGAAAGGCAGAACAAGCTTGCTCTCATTCAGGTTACAAGAGAAGAGGCTGAGAAGATAGGGATTGAGGCAAAATACCTTGCTAAAAGGGAAGGTGGTAAGAGCTTTGTGGAAGCTCAGAATGCTGAAATGACCGCCCTCAGGCAGAGAAGGGAAGAAAGAATGAGAAGGACTGAAGAGATTAGGCAAAATAGGATTGCAAGATATCAGTGGGTAATGACAAACAGGTTAAAGCCAGAACCAATCACTGATGTCAAGATTCATAAAAACTCCAAGCTTGCAATTCTAACTGTCTACAGAAGTAATGACAAGAGAGTCTTTGAGGTTCATGACCCTTTCAGATTCGCAGACTTTGGGATCTCAGAACTGGATGAACTGGGTCCACTAATTGAGAAGAAGCAAAATGTTGTTGTGCCAAACCTGATGAAATCCCTCAGTCTGAGGTATAAAAAGTTGGCTGCAACACCTCAGGAACTTGGCACTCCCTCTCTTCTTCCTGCTTCAGTTGAACAGCCTGCCCCTTCTCAGTCTTCTTCATGAAAAAGAAAGAAGGTTGAAACAGAGCCTGAGATCAAGGTCCCTGGTCTGGACTGCAACAGAGCTCTCCCTGAAGGTATTCCATTCAGGAGGAATGTGGTCATCGAACAACCTGAAAGAGGGTTGTTCTTCACTGATGAGTTCGGAGACCCAGCCTTCCAGAGGTGGAATGATATTGATCTATCAGGGATCAAGGCAATGATGGATTTCCTCATGAAGGCCTCTCCAATCAAGAGTCCTGAGAATGTGAGGTTTTGTCAAGATCTGAAAAGAAAAATCCGAGAGCACCCTGACCAACATGAGCTGCAGTCAAAGAAGCCTAAGCTTGAAGCCCTTGGTATTAAGTTGAACTGATGAATCTGCCTGAATACCACCACTACCTTTTTTGTACTTAGTTTTGTTAGGACTTGTAATGATATTAATAAGACGATGTTTTTATTATTTCAGTGTCCTTATTTACATTCTAGTACATTCAGTATGATTAGAAGTCATTAGCTCACTCATTACTGATCAAAACACATAGGAATAATTTATATCAAAATAGGGGGAGATTGTTGGGTCCATCAGTACCCAAGAATACTTGAAACAAGATTTGGACACAAATTAAGTAAGTGTTAACTTAAACCGATAACAATTCAAGTCACTGAGTGAACAGTCACTCAGTGAGTCATCTTCAGGATGGTTAAGGCGAATTCATGAAGAAGGATTCACTACTCAGGAAGGCGGTACTCCCTGAGTAGGACTTAAGCCAAAGAAGAAGATGATGGTTCAGTGAGTGTTGGAAAAGAACTCACTGAACCCACTCTCCTCAACAACATTAAGTGATTGAAGACTGAAGAACTCAACGCCTAGAAGAAAGGCGGGAAGATCTGGGAAAAGTTTAAGATAAGATCAAATCTTATCTTGCCAGGAAGAAACTTTCCCTAAGACGGCTAAAAGTCGTGGAGTGTCAGACCAACCACTCCTAAAGACTTTATAGTCCATTACCATTGGTTCTTGGAAATGAAAATTACTGTTGTTATTGTCAGACACGCTTGCTTCAACAAGTTGTAGTTTTTTAATCACTTTTACTCTCTTATACTTGTGTATAAATAGGTTCAAAAGGAGAGAAGTTGTGTGTGTTTTGTACATTGAAAGCTTAGACTTTTACAAAGCAACTTCTCTCCTATAAAGAGTAACGTATCCCTGAGATAGCTCAGTGGGTCGAATTTGTTACCACTTAAGAATAGCTTGAGTTTAGATAGGAGACACCATACCTTGTCTATTCAATCCCAAGTGTTTGTTCCGCAAAACACTTGGGTAATAGATTCTTTGATTCATTTCTAATAAGAATTTAAACGTTGAAAAATACTTGTTTGTTTTTACTTTTACGTTTTCATTAATCTGTTAGAATTAATCATAACATTGTATTAGTCATAAACACGAATAAATTAACTTTCTAGTTAACTCTAAGCGTGTTAAGGGAACAACACCAAGAAACCTCTGTTATTTCTAGAAGATTGCAGGATCGCTTGAAGCAAAGTATTTGGCATAATTTTCTAGCTTGGTTAGAAGTTGTAGTTGATTAGAGGCTTTAAGGGTTGCTCTAAATCCTTCCATTACCGAATGTAATTGCTACTTTGGTAATTTAGTTTTATTCTTCATGATGTTTATGAATACAATATTTGTTGGATCTTGGTTATTGGTTAAATTCTATATGGAGTAGTTTTGTTTACTTGTTTGGAATGATGTATATATTGATATGGAGTGTGGTTTGTGCGCACAAGTGTATATATATATATATTAGTGTGGGAAAAACCCTACCAAAGGGTGAATTCTATCTCTAACCAAGATTGAATAAACCGAGAGGTCTAAGAATTTCAAACCAAAATATAAATCCGGAAGATTTGATTTTTCCCGGGTCGTGAGGTTCCGAATGAAGTGTGAATGGAACGGTGAATTTCGTTTGTGATCGAATAATTTGATTAAGTGAGGAATTTTGGGATTATATCTAAATATATAAAACATAAACTAAAAAGCATATAAAATGAGTAAGCAAAGCACAAATAATCAAAAACGTAATTAAAACTAAAAAACGGGCTCTTACGGGCCGAAAAATGGGCTAAGAAAACCTAAACTCAAAAATCTACTCTAGATGTGCAAATTTGGCTTCTAAAAGTCCTAAATGAGAAAAAAGAATTTTAGAAAAAAGATTTATATTTTTTTTATTTTTATTTTATTTTTTATGAATTAAAAAACTCTTTTAGATTAAAAATAATATAAAACATACTAAATTAATGTGAAAAAATTATGAAAATTTCTGAAAAACTACTTAGAGTTATAAAGAATCTAGGAAAAATAAAATCAGGGTAACAGCTTAATAGGATAAGCAGTTATTAAGCAAATAAGAAAATAAGCTAAAATTTTAAAAAAGTGGTTAAATAAATAACTAATGCAACCTTGGTCAGAAAAGAGCCAAAGGCGCAGATGGTTATGGTGTGTGTGTGTTAAGGTTGAGTTTTGTAGAGGTCTAGGGTTCGAGCCTTGGCTCACCCTGGGCTTCCCAACTTCCCTTTTTGATTTTGTTTTGCAAAATTTCTTTTTGGAACTTATAAATAAGCTAAAAATATAAACTTTTGTGAAAACAATATTTTTAATTCCTAAAGAATAAGCAGGAAAAAGCAGTTATAAAGCAAACAATTAAGAAAGATAAATAAGCTAGAGGCCTAACTGATGATTTCACAAAAGCTTATAAAAGCTTATGTGAAACCCTAAAAAGCTACTAAAAACCTAAAACCTGAGCTAATATGCAGTTTAAAACTTAAGTAAGCAAATCTAAACAACTAATAAGCTCAGTTATCAAATAAGCTATAAGGCCAAAATGCATATCAAAACAAACTGAAGAGGCAATTTCAAGCTAAAAAATAAAGCACTAAAGTAATAAGCAGTGCCACAAAAACCAAAAACAGATTTAGCTTATACACTAAAGTGCTTGAAAAATGAATTGCAGACCCTTATGAGCTTATATAGTGCTTAAAAAACTAGCTTGGAAAGAGGCTGTTCAGGCACAATAAACTAATGAACCAGTTAAAGAATTTCTGATGCACTACTTTAAAGCTATCAAAAAGCAATCATTAAGCTGAGAATTAATCTGGAAATTGGAAAACAACATTTAGCAATTACTAAACTACTAGTAAAATGATTTTCAGACACTATAATCTACAAATAAGCACTAAAATGTCTTAAGAAAAACCCTAATCAGATTGTTTATGGTTTTTTTGTTTTTGTGAAATTTGTTAAGACATATATGAAACAAAGATGAACAATATGACTCAGTACCATATGGAACTTAACCAATACATTAGAACCAACTCATATCACTGATCTAAACTAAAAAAATATATAAAAAAAAAATAAATAAAAAATAAAAAATACAAGGTATATTTGATTGATTTATCAAAATAGCAAATTAAGACAGATTAAAACTAAGGTAAATGGAAAAATTTAAACAAATCCTATAAATCTGTGGAAGATTGCTTAAAACAGATGAAAAACTACTAAATAAGCTGAATAAGAGCTATTTGAAACTAGACCAATGACTAAAACTCATGAGCACAACTATTTCATTGATCTAATTCTTATATCCAAACACTCCTTTAAAAGTCTAAAACTGATTTTTAGGCTGATATAAGAAGCAAAACTCAAATTTTTGTGAAAACAGGTCAATATTAAAGGTATTAGAAAGATTTTAAGCACAAAGTAACTGGAAATAAGCACTTAGCCAATAAGCTTAGCTTATTGGCTATTGTGACTCTAACCACTTACAAGCACAAAATGCAATATCATTATGAAATAAGCCAACCAATTATCAAATCAACTTCAAACAAACATATATAAGACAAATGAAACACAAATAAGCATAAAACAAGCAGAAATGAAATGATAAGCAGTTTGAAAAGCAAAAATAGGAAAAATGGAACTCACTTTGTCCTTTGCTTAAACAAGGACTTATAATTGCTCCTAGAGATGATCTACAAGCTCCAGCTTGTTTTTAACAAGCTGGTATAGTCCTATAAGCCCTTCCCAATCCGGCTTATCATCCAAGTGCTTATTCCTCCATAAGTCAAGGTAATTTGAAACACGATGTAGTAAAATTCAAGTAATGCCTATAGAAGCTCAAAGTAAGCTATGGAACAACTTATTTGAGATCTAAACATTAATTAAGTAAAGTGCTTATTAAGAGCTTATTATACCTTATTTTAACCATTAAAAAGCATTTTAACACAAAAGTAAAGGAAACAAAGCAATAATGTAAACTGTATTTTATTAATAATGAAAAACTTATTACATTACTGAATCAAAAGACAAGAAATAAGCTGTAAAAAGCTACAATGACTAAAAATTAAAACAAAAACTAAAACTTCCAATGCTTGGTGAAGAGCCTTGTATTTATAGGAGTCCAGGGAGCCTTCTGGGGTTTCTATCAACAAATTCCAGTCATTAAATCAATCATCTCGACATCGTTCATCAATCACAGCCCTTGATTTGACAGCCACATAGCTTCCACCAATAGAATGCTTGGAAATTGCCATGGTGGACAAATAATGAGCTCGTATCATGCTTAGGCATCCTTCTAGAAGGGTTAAAGTACTTAAGTGAGGTGGGTAAGAGAGCATGGTAAAATTAGAGAAGACGATGAATAGTACTTTTCTTTTACCCGCCTTTTTTCTATTGTGTTTGGCTCGGGTTATTTAATTGTTTGACTTTCGGGTTATTTAATTGGGATGGTCGGGTTATACAAAGATCCGGGTTTTTAAAAAGAGGTGGGCTGGGTTGGTTTATGTGTTGGGCTTGGATTGGATTTTAAGGGTTAATAAAAAATTAGATTTTTTTTTTTTTTTTTTTTTTTGGATTTTTGATATAATAAGGTTTTAACCAAGGTTAACTTAGGGACTAACCATGCAAAATGATAAGGACTAACAATGAAAATGATTTTGGCTAATTGATGAAATTGATTTATCATTAAGGCTTTGGTTTTGAGGTTTTTGGGTTTTTGGCTGATAAAAACTGTAGAATCACATCCCCGGCCTCGGTTTTTCTCACTCTTTTCGTTCTCGTGCTCGCTTCCGTCAGTTTTGTCTTTCTTTTTGTCATTTTCTTATATCCTTTACCTGCATATACACAAACATAAAAAAAAAGCATATATTTGGCATTTATGGTCGGTTTTTGGTCTTTTAAGTCCTTTTTTGATAACGAAAAGGTATGTGATTTAACACATACGAAAATCCCCCAGACTAAGGTATTGCCATGTCCTCACGCAATGTCATCACATCACGCTTTTAAAACCAAAAATTTCAACCTGTTTCTACTAAATTTTTTGAAAAGTAGCAAAATGTTCCTCAAAAGAGATTAAGAAATCAATAGTTCTAAAAATGCCCCGTTTGACCATTTTATTAAATATACTATCTTTTTGTACTTTTTTGATATGATGGGATATTTACCTTCATTATTTAACAATAACTTTCAAGATCACGGAGTAAGAAGCACTTTTCATGAAAAAGCGTCCATATGGATAAAATTCACCGTCCTTGATTTTTCACGAGTCCCCAAACCAAGCTTAAAAACGAAATCATTGCTAAATACAAGTTAGATGCCAACACTACCCATAGATGCTAATTGTTTACGCATAGCTACTTCTTGCTCCCTTATTCCTATTTCCTCTAAGTATTTTATGAAAAATGAGTTTTTCTTGTTTCATAGATTTTTAGTGTAATAAAGGCACTAAGTTTAGATGCTAACTATTTTAAAGTCCTTCCCTCAAAAACTGTTGCCCATAAAAATGAGGTCCACATCAAGGTCCTAATTTAACATGATTTAAGGGATATCCTTTTTTATTTCGACCGAAACAACTCATCTAAGGGATATCCCCGGAGTCGAAATTTGGCATTTTTAACATTATTAAGCACATATTAGTCCCCGGCCTTTTAAACAACCTAGACAATTGCAGCTAACCGTCAGGAATCGGGAGTCTTATTTTGACCTTGGATATTTTTCCTCTGCCTTTTGGGAGTCTGAGTCAACGGGAGCGAACCGTCAAGAAACATAAAACTTTTATCGGCTTTGGATTATTATTATTTAATTTATTATTACATATTTTGCCAAATTTCGAGTCCTGCGGTCTTTCGACAAACGAAACAATAGCACGTACTATCAGGAATCAGTAGTTTATTTCCCCGCAACATTGGCAGTACCTTGATGTGTACCCAACTCTTATAAGAAAGAATTCTCTAAAGAAGGAGTAAAAACTAATTATCGCCAAAACCGTGCACCTTTAATTATTTTAAAATTTATATTTTTGGGTTTATTAAGCTGATGGGAGCAAAAAGGCACAATTAACCTCAATGAGCTCTAAAGAGATCCAACTACTCCACGCTTAGCATCTAACTTATTTTTAACTCTATCACTTTTCGTTCTTTGCAAATTAAAAATCTTAAATAATAAGATCAGCGAATGTTTAGTCTAATAAAATCAAGATGCGCATATTTAAAGTCAATTATGGAAACTTGCAAACTCTTGCTACAATTCGCGTTTTATAGCTTCTAGTATAAGAGAGTAGCACAACTTTCAATTCTCAAGGTTAAGGGGACAAGCTAGAGCTCAACACGCTCGATCAAGTCAAAAGTTTATTCCTACTCTCACCAACGGAAAGTCAACAATGTGTCAAAACACTTATGATATTTTTGCAAATTTTTTTAAATTTTCTCATTTTTTTAGAGGAAAAATGAGGTTGCGAGAGTATAAGGCAAAATGAAAGGTAAAATAAAATCGAAAGATTACCCCCCCTAGACTAAAATGAGAAATTGTCCTCAATTTTTTGAGATAAGGGTCTTCTTATGCAAATCTAAAGCCGTTTATTAATTATGCTAATAGATACACATTAGTCGATAAGATGAAGGATATCGGATTTCCCAATAAGCACTGAAGGATGAAACTCGAGTAGATGAAAGAAAAAACCACGAGCACGAGAGTCTTCATAATTCGGGCAAATCCTGGACATAAAACAAACAAACACGAAACACGAGAAATAGAAGAGAAGAACTTCTTCATGTTACATTTATTAGAAAATAGAAAGAAGATAGAGACGGGTTACCTCCCGAGAAGCGCTTGTTTATTATCAAGTCACTAAGCTTGACTCTCCCCAAATTTAATTGTCCATGAGGAAGAAACTAGTGGAAGAGAAAATCTCCATCGGACTTTCATTCAAGATGTTTGTATAAACATTGAAGAACTTGAAAGTTCCACTCCGATGAGACGCCACCGGCTCTAAATAATAGAAACTATAAGCGGAGATGCCGGGGTCAAAAATGGTATCCTCACTCCCGAAGGAGTGAAGAAGAGGAGAATTCACACGATAGGTAAGAAACGGAAGAAAGATTTTGATAACAAATGTGAGGGAAAGATAATGGCGATCCTCAAAAATAAACCAAACATTTTCCTTAATTTGTAAACCATCATTAAAGCTCTTTAAGTCATGTTCTAAAAACACCTTAGGAGGGAGATTAGGGATAGTGTCATTTTTAAGCAAACTCTCAAGATAAATTACGTCTCCCTCCGAGTTAGAATAATCGTCCTTAGGATTAAAGTAAAAATGATCATACTCTAGTGGGGATATGATGTGAGCAAGTTCATTGGCGAACTTCTCATGTTAAAGATCACTACTATCTATAGGAGGAAGCTGATCGAAGTGAAATGATTCATAATTAGGAAGAGAAAGATGAGAATGAGAAGTGGTACTGCAACTACTCTTCTCTTCAGTATGATCGATATCAAAACAGAATGCTTTATAATACGGAAGAGAATAATTGGAATGAGAAGTGGTACTGCCACTACTTTTCTCTTCGATATCAAAGACAAAATTTTCATAATTCGGTAAAGAATAATTAGGATGAGAAAATAAATCCTTGAGCTCGAGCTTTAGAGGATTTGACGTCTTAATTTCCTGAATTCCTTCAATATCAATTTCCTTCGGAGGGAGTGAAGGTGACGGGTCGTCGATAATCATTTTCTCGAGTAAAAGAGTATCTCCCTCCGGATCAATTTCTGGTGAAATTAAATCATTTGTAAGATAAGCCTCGATCTCTTCCAAAGTGAACTCTCTTCCCTCAAACGGAGTGAGAGAAAGGGAAGAGTCAAAAAGGATAGGTTCAGAAGAGTGGTACTACCACTTGGGGAATTATCCGAAAATCCAGGAACTTTTTGAGCAAACTCCTCAACATCTATTACATCGATCCGGTTAACCGATAATTTATCGTAATTGGAGGAGTATCTCGAAGTTTGATCGAGTTTAAAAGTCACAGCCTGATCATCAACACGGAGAGTAATTTCTTCACCATAAACATCAATCAAAGCACGCCCCCTCAAGAAGGATCTCCCTAGAATGTGGGGAACCCGAGGATCGGCATCAAAATCTAAGACGAAGAAGTCAGCCGGAAAATGGAACTTTCCTACTTTCACGAAGACATCTTCGGCAACACCGATAGGATGATTAATCGATCGGTCCACTAGCTCGAGAGTCATAAGTGTAGGAGTAAGTTCTAGAAGCGAAAGCTTTTTCCATACGGAAAATGGCATAAGATTGATGCTTGCGCCAAGATCGGCCAAGGCTAGGCATTCAATCATTCCCGGAAAATCGCATGGGATGAGAAACTTGTCAGGGTCTCCAAGTTTTTCTGGTAACTTTTTTAGGAGAACCACCGAGCAATGCTCATTCAACGGCATTTTAGCTAATTCAAATAATTTTTCTTTGTTACTTAGCAAATTTTTGATTGTTGAAGCAAATTTTCGCATGAGAAGAAGAGCAACCGCAAAGCTAATGTCGAAGTGTAAATCTTGAAAGATTTGGAAAAACTTCTCAATTTGATTGGTAGCTTTTTCACGGAGCTTCGGATCATTAAGTCTTGATGGGTACAAAATTGACGGTGTAGGATTAGACTTTTGAGGATTAGCGGGAGCAACTTTTGTCTCAGACACTTGGACAACCAGAGGTTGGACGTCTTTGGTACTTCCCTTATTAGTAGGAAGCACCGTGTCCTTTGTCACCTCGATCTCATGGTCCACTACTTTAGGAGGAGAAGAAGAAGAAGTAGGAACCGTGGGTCCTTCAGAAAATAAACCACTTCGGGTGGTGATAGCTTTGAACTCACCCTTTGGGTTGGGAACGGTATTGCTCGGGAGAGATCCCGAAGCTGATGCTTGATGAAATTGACTGATGAGACTATCAAACATGTTCTCGATTTTGCTTTGAGATTGATCAGTTTTGCTATTTGTAGTCCTAAGTTCATTCTTAAGCTCATTACCTTGCTTAGACATTGAAATTTGGAAATCATTTTTCAAAGTTGATATTTGATTTTGCATTGCCCTCATGCTAGCCTCATTTGTCTTAATATAATTTGTAAGGTCATTGGAGGGAACAATCAGGGATTGGTAATTAGGAGCTTGATACCCTTGATTGAAATTGACCCCTTCGGTCGGGTATTGACTGATCGGGGCTTGAAATTGATTTTGCACATTTTGCCCTCTTACTTGATTTTGATTGAACCTATTTTGGTTGTTAGATTGAGAAAATCCGGGTGGTCCCATTTGATTGCTAGTACGATATCTCGGGTCAACTTGAGGACGGTATTGGGTACCTCCTTGGTTGTAAGACCCCGCTACGGCATTTATTTCAAACGGACGGCCATTGCTGGCAGTACAATTGTAGTATGCATGAGGACCACCACAAGTAACACAAGTTTCTTCCATCGCTTTGACTTGAGCGGCTGGAGATGTTTGTGGGTTAGAAAGGTTCTTCTGATTAAAGAGAATCAAAGCTTGGATAGCATCCATGAGTTTGTCGGTCTTAGCATCCATGCTAGAAATATTGGTACTCACTTTTTAAACAACCGGTTTGTTTCGTAAAGTAAGAACTTTTGATTTGTTCTTGATAATAATCATAATATCTCTTAGAGTTCGATTCAAGATATTGCCACCGGCGGCTGCATTTAGCGAATCTTGATCGATTTGCGTTAAAGCATTGTAGAATGTGTCGATTTGGTGCAATTCAGAGAAACCGTGATGTGGGCATTTTCGTAGGAGATCCTTGAATTGTTCCCATGCCTCACCAAAATTTTCATTAAACCGTTGCTGAAAATTTGTGATATCATTCTTAAGATTAGTTTTTTTGGAAGGAGGAAAGAAATGATTCACGAATTTGGAGACGAGGTCTTCCCAAGTGGTAATCGACCGAGGGGGTTCTTTTTCGAGCAAAATCCGGGCTGCCCCCTCAAAAGAAAATGGAAATAGCATCAACTTGATCGCGCTATGAGGGACATCCCAATATTTCATAGTTGAAGTCAACTTGTTGAACCATCAGATGTGAGCGTGGTCTTAAGATTAGTTGTTTTGGAAGGAGGAAAGAAATGATTCACGAATTTGGAGACGAGGTCTTCCCAAGTGGTAATCGACCGAGGGGGTTCATTTTCGAGCCAAATCCGGGCTGCCCCTCAAGAGAAAATGGAAATAGCATCAACTTGATCGCGCTATGAGGGACATCCCAATATTTCATAGTTGAAGTCAACTTGTTGAACCATCGGATGTGAGCGTGGGGATCGTCCCTCTCAAAACCATGAAATTGGTTTGATGTTATAAGTTGAGTTAAACCAGTTTTAAGCTCAAACTTCTCGGATAAAATTGGTGGTAAAACAATTGCATCTCCGTAACTCTCGGTGGGTGCTTAGAGTAACTCAAACATAGTTCGCTTATCCGCCATTTCGGTAATGGGAATACCAACAAGAGTACGTATCTCGGGTACGTTTACTCATTTGTTGCGTCAAAGATAACGTTAAGTCGGTATTGTTGGAGATATATCGATTAAATTCGATTTAGAACGAGTGAGCATACACTAAAAACACTAAAGTGCTTAAAAAATTAATTGCAGACCCTTATGAGCTTATATAGTGCTTAAAAAACTAGCTTAGAAAGAGGCTGTTAAGGCACAATAAATTAATGAACCAGTTAAAGAATATCTGATGCACTACTTTAAAGCTATCAAAAAGCAATCATTAAGGTGAGAATTAATCTGGAAATTGGAAAACAACTTTAGCAATAACTAAACTACTAGTAAAATGATTTTCAGACACTATAAGCTACAAATAAGCACTAAAATGTCTTAAGAAAAACCCTTAATCAGACTGTTTATTTTTTTTTTTTTTTGTTTTTGTGAAATTTGTTAAGACAGATATGAAACAAAGATGAACAATATGACTCAATATCATATGGAACTTAACCAACACATTAGAAACAACTCATATCACTAATCTAAATTAAAAAAAAAAAAAAAAAAAAAAAAAAAAAAAAAAAGACTACAAGGTATGTTTGATTGATTTATCAAAATAGCAAATTAAGACATATTAAAACTAAGGTAAATGGAAAAATTTAAACAAATCCTATAAATCTATGGAAGATTGCTTGACACTGATGAAAAACTACTAAATAAGCGGAATAAGATCTATTTGAAATTAGACCAATGACTAAAAATCATGAGCACAACTGTTTCACTGATCTAATTCTTATATCCAAACACTCCTTTAAAAGTCCAAAGCTGATTTTTAGGCTGGTATAAGAAGCAAAACACAACTTTTTTTGAAAACATGTCAATATTAAGCATATTTGAAAGATTTTAAGCACAAAGTAACTGGTAATAAGCACTTAGCCAATAAGCTTAGCTTATTGGCTATTATGACTTTAAAACCACTAATAAGCACAAAATGCAATATCATTATGAAATGTGCCAACCAATTATCAAATCAACTTAAAATAAACATATATAAGACAAATGCATCACAAATAAGCATAAAATAAGCAGAAATGAAATAATAAGCAGTTTGAAAGAAATAATAGGAAAAATGGAACTCACTTTGTCCTTTGCTTAAACAAGGACTTATAATTGCTCCTAGAGCTGATCTACAAGCTCCAGCTTGTTAAAAACAAGCTGGTATAGTCCTATAAGCCCTTCCCAATCCGGCTTATTATCCAAGTGCTTATTCCTCCATAAGTCAATGTAATTTGAAACACAATGTAGTACAATTTAAGTACTGCCTATAGAAGCTCAAAGTAAGCTTTGGAACAGCTTATTTGAGATCCAAACAGTCATTAAGCAAAGTGCTTATTAAGAGCTTATTATAGCTTATTTTAACCATTAAAGAGCATTTTAACACAAAAGTAAAGGAAATAAAGCAATAATGTAAACTGAATTTTATTAATAATGAAAAACTTATTACAATACTGAATTAAAAGACAAGAAATAAGCAGTAAAAGGCTACAATGACTGAAAATTAAAACAAAAACAAAAACTTCCAATGCTTGGTGAAGTGCCTTGTATTTATAAAAGTCCATGGAGCCTTCTAGGTTTTCTATCAACAAATCCTAGCCATTAAATTAATCATGTCGACATCATTCATCAATCACAGCCCTTGATTTGACTGCCACATAGCTTCCACCAATAGAATTCTTGGAATTTGCCATGGTGGACGAATAATGAGCTCATATCATGCTTAGTCATCTTTCTAGAAGGGTTAAAGTACTTAAGTGAGGTGGGTACGAGAGCAGGGTAAAATTAGAGAAGACAATGAACAGTACTTTTCTTTTACCCACCTTTTTTCTATTGTGTTTGACTCGGGTTATTTAATTGTTTGACTTTCGGGTTATTTAATAGGGATGATCGAGTTATATAAAGATCCGGGTTCTTAAAAAGAGGTGGGTTGGGTTGGTTTATGTGGTGGGCTTTGATTGGATTTTAAGGGTTAATAAAAAACTGGATTTATTTTTTTTGGATTTTTGATATAATACGGTTTTAACCAAGGTTAACTTAGGGACTAACCATGCAAAATGATAAGGACTAACAATGAAAATGATTTTGGCTAATTGATGAAATTTATTTATCATTAAGGCTTTGGTTTTCAGGTTTTTGGGTTTTTGGCTGATAAAAACTATAGAATCACATCCTCGGCCTCAGCTTTTCTCACTCTTTTCGTTCTCGTTCTCGCTTCCGTCATTTTTTTCTTTCTTTTTGTCATTTTCTTATATTCTTTACCTGCATATACACAAACAAAAAACCAAACATATATTTGGCATTTATGGTCGGTTTTTGGTCTTTTAAGTCCGTTTTTGATAATGAAAAGGTACGTGATTTAACACATACCAAAGTGTTTGGTATTTTGCAGCATAGAATTATATTTTTGTTTATGAGTTTGTTTGTATTGTAACATGTCTAAATAACGTGTTGATGAATCATAACTGGATTTATAGGTCGAAAGGACTTCTTGTCATGATTTTTTCCAAATGTTAATTCGCATATATGTTTGGTATTTCATAATTGACAACTATGAATAAACATGTTAAATGGACTTGTAATGATTGATTCAAGAGTATAGGTCGAAAAGGCTCTTATGAACAAATTGGTAAAACTAATATTTTTAACAAATGGTTTATAATGACTCGGTTTATAATAACATTCATAGGTCGAAAGGGTGTGTTAGTCTAAACCGCGATTTATACAATTTCATGATATTATCCATCGAATTGGAATTGTATGAACTTTGATTTTGTTTGCTATTACTTAATTTCTACCCGAAAACACCATACACTCCATGGATATTGATACTAGTTCCAAAAAAGTTAGTTCTAATTATTTGATTACATTCTAGTTGAATTTGTCTTATAATTACTTATAAGGTATTTTGGGTCGTGACAACCATTTTACCACTTTTGTGTTACTTGTTATTACATAGATTCTTCACAATTGGAAACACCAAAATCCTAGTGAACGGCCTCGGCTTAACAACCAAAACTAGCTACATACGAAAGGGTCATACTTGCCTGTATGTTCTTAGCTTATCTGGTAATTAGTGTTATAAATTTAAACTAGTAGTCATGAGACACATCAAGTTGTTGGGAATTACATATTTGATGATTAGAAAACCACAAGCAAGAATGAAGAAAGAAGAAACAATAGGGACCTAATATGTAATAGTTAGATAGCTTTCTTAGTAAGCTAGGGTTTTTGTAACCTCCCTCTATTATATAAAGAGGGTAGGCGTCGAGGTTACACAACTCATTCAATAGAAACAGTCGAACTCTTCAATGAGAGTCGATTGAAACGTGTTTAAGCGTTTGTTTGTAGTAGTAGGTTTTTATTTGTGTTTAATAAAGAAAACCTTGTTAGTAATGTTGATTGTTTTGTGTTTATCCGCTGCGTATGCAATCAATGTTTTTATAATCCTAGATGGGCTTGATCTTGGTTTTACAATTGGTATCAGAGAACAAGGTTTTCCGTTGTCAAAGAAGAGCAGTTTTGGAGCAGATCTGGAGTATGTAATCATACAACAGCAGTTTTTGAAAGGTTGAGGTAATCGCATTTATTTTTGTATTGATAAAGTGCTGATCTGATTTACGATACCTCGTACTCATTTTAAAATGTTTCTGCTGATGAATTAATTGGTGTGTGGGGCAGTCAACATTTTGTTACTTTGATTGTTGGCTAGTACGTTTGATTAGGTGGGGCCGATTGGTTTGCAGCTTGCTATTTTAATTATGGTCATGATCGGTAGTCCAAGTGTGGATTTTAATTCAAAGATTGGTAATTAAATGTATTACCCCGTACAGTCTGTCGCTTGTGGTTATTGATTGGTCGGTGATTCGCTATTGATTGATTGGTTGAATTAATTGATTATTGATAATTAATGAGGCCGGTCTGTTTACATATTTGCATTTATTGTACGATGAATAAATCTTTAATTGGGAGTCAGCGTATTTCGTGGGTACTAGTGGCTATACAGTGAGGCTACTGCTGTTGACTCTCTTTGTCAGTGGAGAGATTGATTCGATTGTGGGACAGTATATTGGTTAAAGAATGAAACATATATGTTACTGCTGGTAGACCAAAAGGGTTAATTCTGATCTCCTATTTTTCATTCTTTGTTAAGTCTGCTCTCACATGGATGTTGCTGCTATGCTTGAATTGTTTCTCTGCTCGGTTTCTACTGCTCTTGATATAAAAAATATAAAAAATAGTACTGATCGGTTCAGTTCCTGCTGGTTGGTTCCTGCTGGTTGCTTCGGTTTCTACTGGTTGCTTCCTTCTGGTTATTATTTGGTTTCTGCTGATTTGTTCCTGCTGGTTGATTCGGTTTGTTCTTGACCGATATATCTGATATAGTATTCTAGGTCCACAGACTCCCTTGGATCTTGGACGATGTAATGCTTATTGCTTGGTTACTTTTACTGATTTAGTTTGGTGTTTACAAGTGTTTAGTACATAACATGATAATGGTGTGGAAGGTCCGGGACCACACACACATTATTTTATTGGTTTGGTCTGGGATCAACGAGGCGGTTATGGATGATGAACGTCCGGGACGACAATCCATAACTGAGGTGTAATAAACATATCTTGTTCGCACTAAATCAGATTAGGATATTGTAAAGATATTTGTTGCATGGTTCATTTTGGAGATTCAGTTCATGAGATAATTCTTAATTGGAACAGTTACACGCTCTTTACAAATATTTTAAGGGGCATATGATACCATACAGTTCATGATATGATTACAAAAAGGGTAATCATAAGCATTGAGTGGTTTCTGGTTGATCCGTCTGAGCTCACTGAGACTATCGGCCATTGCATGTGATCGCCATGCATATATTGACTACAAGAATTATCTAAAGACATTTTATTATGTCTTTTTCGCACTGAAGGAAGAAATGATCTATGCCACTGAGTTCATGATTCAAGCAGATGGTTAGTATATTTTTAAGGGGAAGCTTATTGTTCAAAAATACTTAACCATCTGCATGCATCACTTGAGGGGAAGCGTTTACGAGATGCACAAGACCCCTATTGGATGATTACAAAAAGGGGAAGAAGATTTATGATGTGCAGCTTATTATTTGTGATGACATGTTTTAGCATTGTTTCTTCATGCAGATTGTTTTGTAATATCAAATAGGGGAAGATTGTTGGGAATTACAGATTTGATGATTACAAAACCACAAGCAAGAATGAAGAAAGAAGAAACAATAGGGACCTAATATGTAATAGTTAGATAGCTTTCTTAGTAAGCTAGGGTTTTTGTAACCTCCCTCTATTATATAAAGAGGGTAGCCGTCTAGGTTACATAACTCATTCAATAGAAATAGTCGAACTCTTCAATAAGAGTCGATTGAAACGTGTTTAAGCGTTTGTTAGTAGTAGTAGGTTTTTATTTATGTTTAATAAAGAAAACCTTGTTAGTAATGTTGATTGTTTTATTTTTATCCGCTGCGTATGCAATCAATGTTTTTATAATCCTAGATGGGCTTGATCTTGGTTTTACACAAGTTTTTGGCGCCTTTATCGGGATTTTTTTTGTGTTTTTGTGTGCTTTGAATTTATGTTTTAAACATTCCCTAGTTGTACCGCCTTTGCTTGCGAAATTTTTTTTCTTACCAGTCCCGTCCAGCCGATCAGCTAAAACACCAAACCGATCGGCTAGACTGATTCACCCCGACTAACCACTCCAACTGATCGATGGGATCCACAAACCGATCGGCTGGATAATTCTGATCAAAATCCGATGCATTTATTACAATTTTCGTTTTACCTTTTCACCTTAGTTCGAGCCTTACCCAAAACCTTTCCTAGTTGTGTTTTGACTTGATTAAACTCAAGTTTTTCGAGAAAGAACCAATTAACACCTTTTCGTTTGATTCCAAAATAATCAAACCCGTTCACCTGGAACAAACACCACCCATCCCACCCTAAGGAGTAATTTTTTTTTTGTTTCCTTGTTATTTTTGGCTTGTTTGTTTGTTTGGTAGATTATTTTATAAAATAACTTTTTAGATTTTTTAAAACACCTTTAAGATAAAAGTTGGAAAAATACAAAAAGTTTTCTTTAGTAGTCTTTGTCTAGTTTGTTTAAATATTTTTGTTATCATTTTAAATATTTCGTTAAAAACTATATTAGAAAACTAGTCTTAACTAGTATATTTTTACTTAATCACTTCTCGTAGTAATATTAAATTGTAGTAATAATAATAGTCATATTTTTCTAATAGTAGATAGTTTATTTTTTGTTTATGTTATCTTAAAAATAAAAATACAAAAAGATTTTTCTTCAAGTTCGTTTTCATTATGTTTATCTTTTTATTTTTTATGAAGTTTTGCGAATAGCTCGGGCTTTATATAAACCCACACTCGTGGGGTAAACAACTTTTTAGTCCACTTTACGAGCTAAAAGGAAAATTCAAAAAGAAGACTCGTAAAATCGATAAGACACCAAACGTACCCCTCAAAATCGAATCACCCGAACCTTACGCCAAACAACCGTTCATTGAGGAACTTTTTGTCGTAATCTAAATATTCGAAGGGGATGTCGAAACTCCACCCGATTCCCCTACCATAATCATGATTTATCCCGATGACCAACCCATGTGGTCAAGCACTAGGACTGTTGCACCAACGCCTAGTTCTGCTATTGTTCAGCACCCTACTCTTAACAACTTCTTTGTCAAAGGTACCCACATGCAAATGATTCGGGAGAATCAATTTGATGGGCGAATCCGGTCCGATCCTCATCGACACGTAGCCGATTTTCTTGAGATTAGTAACCTATTCCAATATGGTGAAAATAAAGAGGAAATGGTTAAATTAAGGACTTTTCCTTTCTCATTATCCGAAGAAGCTAAGATATGGTTGAACGAACTTAGGAAAGGAACGATTACTACGTGGGATAAACTTAGAGAAGCTTTTGTTAGCCAATACTTTTCTCCCACAAAGTTTAAACGTCTACTAAACGAAATTCATATTTTTCACCAACTCAATCACGAAACTCTCGTTGACGCTTGGCTCCGTATGAAAGATATGCTTCGCACTTGTTACGGACACAGTCTAACCGAAGGAGCGATAATTCAAATATTCGATCATGGTTTAGACAATCCAACTCAAGGAATTCTCGACGCTGGAGGAATCTTCTGTTGGAAATTAGTGTATTCATACTTAGTACTGCCAAGCCAAGTCTTAAGACTGTTCAAGATTAACACTGCCAGTACTAACCAGTTAGTATGGCTAGATGGAAAGTTAGTACTGCCAGAATATTAACTTAAGACTGCTGAAGAACTTACTACTGCTGAAGGAAGATAGTACTGCTAAAGAGATAAAGATGCGTCAAGTGATATGTATTGAGATATTCAGTTTATATTCTATATCGTTAGAAACATACGTATATTCTATATGTTTAGAAGATTTGTAATTATCTTGTAAAGGACTCCTTAGTGTATAAAAGGAGGCCCTAGGTTATGATGTTTGATACGTCTTTTTGATATAGCTTCAAGGTTGTAAACCCTAGTTCTACAAAGAGTACTCGTATTATTGATATAATAATATTGGAGCGTTTTGGTGATATCATTGTTCATACAAAGTTTACTGTTTCATTAATATTGTTTACATTCTTCTAAGTATTAAAGAGTAGATTCCGCATACTCTTTAGTATTTACAAAGTTTCTAATACAAGCTCGTGTGTTTGGGATCAACAAGTGGTATCAGAGCTTAGGTTCTGAAACTTTGATTTAGAAGAAACTAACAAGAAGAACCAGGAAGAGATGGATCTAGGAACTACTCAAACCTCTACTATTGCAAAATTGCCCATTCTCAAATAGGGTGATTATGATATGTGGAGGCTAAGGATTGAGCAATACTTTCAGGTACAAGACTATGCTCTATGGGATGTCACTGAGAATGGTAACTCATTCAAACCAGTTGCTATATCAACAAAAATCGATGGTGTCACAACTACAACAATACCAGGTCCTGCAACTGCTGAAGAAAAGATACAAAAGAAGAATGATGTGAAGGCAAGAAGTATGCTACTGATGGCACTTCCCAATGAACATCTGATGACCTTCAATCAGTACAAGGATGCTAAGACCTTGTTTGATGCTATAACAACAAGGTTTGGAGGTAATAAAGCCACAAAGAAGACTCAGAAGACTCTTCTGAAGAAAATGTATGAGAACTTTAGTGCTCCAAGCACAGAGACTCTTGATTCTATTTTTAACAGACTTCAGAAGATTGTAAATCAACTGGCTGTCTTAGGTGAAACTCCTTCACAAGAAGATCTCAATTTGAAATTTTTTAGAAGTCTGCCTTCTGAGTAGAATACTCATGTTGTGGTCTGGAGGAATAAACCTGATCTAGATACAATGAGCTTTGATGATCTTTACAAAAATTTCAAGATTGTTAAACAAGAAGTTAAGAGAACTGCAAGTTCAAGTTCAATCACAAGTTCTCAAAACATGGCTTTTGTGTCATCTCCTAGCCCTAGTAGTACTGATGAAGTTAATACTGCTTGTAGAGTTGGTACTGCTAGCACTCCTGTTAGTACTGCTAGCACTCAAGCTAGTACTGCTACCTTAAATGATGCTACTGTTTATGCATTTTTGGCCAATCAATCAAATGGGTCTCAGTTTGTACATGAAGACCTTGAACAAATCCATGAAGATGACTTAGAAGAAATGGATTTGAAGTGGCAGTTAGCACTGTTGAGTATGAGGGAAAAAAAGGTTTTTCTAGAAGATTGCTAAAATGATCACTATCAATGGGAGTGACACAGCTGGATATGACAAGTCCAAGGTAGAGTGTTACAATTGTCACAAGTTGGGACACTTTGCAAGGGAGTGTAGAGGACCTAGGAACCAAGACAGTAGAAACAGGAATCAAGAAAGCAAAGGACCTAGAAACCAAGAAAGCACAAGAAGGACTGTGAACATGGTAGAAACTTCTTCTAAATAAATGGTGGCTATTGATGGGCTTGGTTTTGACTGGAGCTATATGGTAGAAGATGAGGTCCCTACAAACATGGCTCTTATGGCTCTTTCAGACTCTGAGGTATACACTAAAAAAACTTGTTCAATAACTCGTTGAAAAAGCTTTGAAACTCTTAAAACTCAGTATGATGATTTAAGAATAGAGTTTAACCGATCTGAGTTCAATTTAGCTAATTATAAAAGAGGGTTAGCATTTATAGAAGAGAAACTTTTCTTTTACAAAATGAATGAGACTATTTTTACTTAGGATATTGCTGTTCTAAAAAGGGATATCTCATATAAATACTAAGAAATTAGTGTGCTTAAAAATGAGTTAGAAAAGCTTAAGCTAGAAAAAGAAATCATTCAAGTTGATATAGAGAGATTTGAACATTCTTTTAAAAGTGTAGATATGATCATACAATGTCAGGTTATTGACAAACTCAAGAAAGGTGTAGGATATAATGATGTTTCATCTCCTTATACAGGGTTATTTGCCCCCCCAAAGCTTGATTTGTCTGAGCCTGAGATTGAAAGCTATGGATATAAGACAAGTCAGAGTTTTAGTGAAGTTAATTCTAATGGGGTTAGGGAATCTTCTGATACCCCATTGGTTATGGAGATGGTGTCAGATGATAAGTTAGAGAAGAAAACTACTTTTCCTAATATTGCTAAGAGATAGTGTTAGTCGAAGGACATCTGGTTTAGAGAACAGCGAGCAAAAGTGAATCTAATACATTTGTGTTAGAGGTAACACCTGCCACGAGCTGGAAACCTGCCAAGAAGGCTCTTTTAATAAGTTTATATGATTACAGGCAGTATTTATACTGAAATCATTGGTTTCCACACAACCAGAGGTTAAATGGAACCGAATTGATTAAGTGTCTTCCTTTACACTTGATCCCTTCAAAATGTATGATTACAATAGTTTTTTTTAAAAGGAAATTGGGTTAATACTGCTGAGAAAAAGTTTTTATAAAAGTTTGTACTGCTAGGCTAAAATTAGTACTGTTGGGTAACCGTTAGTGCTGTTTGGGAATAACTATTTTTTAATTATAGTCGTTGAGTTAATTTTATCACTTATTTTACTTATAGGTTTCTTAAATTGGATAATTCACAATCTTTTTTTCACTTATAAGATTTCTTCAAGCTAAAGAAACGATTTCTTAAGTCGGTCCAATCAAAACCCTAAGTGCTATCTATATAATCTCAGTTGCTTTTGCCAAACACACATACTCTCATAAACGATCATAACCTAGAACTCTAATCAAAATTTTATCAATCTTAATGGCGAAATTGGAATTTTGTGACAAACACAACATGGTTGCCTACTTGTAGAAACCAGAGGGCAGTCAAGGATTTCACTAGATAGTGGATTTTCAAATAGTTTTGGCAGACTGCTACTGTCAGAACAATTGATAATGGGGAACAGGAGTTAACTGCTACAGTAGATCGCAAACTCATGACTATTACTGAGTCATCCGTTTGGAGGCATCTCAAATTAGCAGATGATGATGTTATTAGTTCTTTGCCAAATACTGAAATTTTTGAAAATCTTTCCTTGATGGGGTATGTGTCAACTTCTGACAAATTAACTTTTCTAAATGGACACTTTTCTCCTCAATGGAGATTTCTCATTCATACCATCTTACATTGTTTAAGTCCAAAGAAAACTTCTTGGGAACAATTTAGTAGTAATATAGCAACTGCTATTATTTGCTTGACCACAAACAGTAAGTTTAACTTTTCCAAATTGATTTTTGATGGTATGGTGAAAAACTTGGATAGTAAATGCAAATTTTTAATGTATCCAACACTAGTAAAAAAGGGGATTTGGTCACACATGGGCAAAATGGAACAGCCACACTGTCACATATTTATGTGGCTAAAGGTACAAAAATAGACAACATTTACTAATTAGCCACACATGAAAATTTTGATCGTGTGACCATTAGAACTATATTGCCACACAATCGAACATTATGTGGCTAAAGGTAACTGGTAATTTTGTTTCTGATTATTTAGCCGCATATGAATTTGGAACGCATGACCAATACAAGTAAGCTTGAAGCATTAGTCACATGAAGTAATTTTTTATGTGTCTAAATCATACAGTCAAGTTTTGTCACATATTATTTAAGGGTGACTGCTATCTTTTGCTAATTATTTAGCCACATATGAATTTGGAACGCGTGACAAATGAAAAGTAAGGTTGAAGAATTAGTCACGATATACATATAAACAGTGACAAATATATGTCACACACTTGAACACTGTGACCAAATGCCATATATGGTCACACTAAACGTTTTGTCACACATTATTTAAGTGATTTATAAAGAAAGGCATTATCCAAAAGTTATATTTCCCTCTCCACATTTTTACTGCTCCCGCCCCAAACTTTTCCCCAAAATCAAATTGTCCCGCTATAAATTTTTCACAGATCTCAAAATTCATTTTCATTTTCCAATAACCCATAATCTATACAACCTGCTCCCTCTCTTTCTTTCACTACGTGAAACCGAAAACCCCTAAAAACCCACATAGATATTTCGCAAACCACTAACTATCCCCATTTGAAGTTAGGTTCTTCACAAATCAAGTACTTTATTGTATTTTACCTTCGATTCGATTATCAATATGATGTGTTCATAGGTTAATTTTATGTTTCGGTGATTTTCAAATTAGGGTTTATGAACTTGGGATGACGGTTATGGAACTCAAACCATGAGGGATTGTGCCAAAACAATGGAAATGGGTTTGAGTAAGAGTGATGGAGGACCTCCTCGGTGGTTTTGCCCTGTTGCTTGTGGCATACCTCTAAAAGGTTCACCGGCTCTTTTGTATTTACTTAGTAATTGGGGTTTTTGCATTTAAAAGCTACATAAATTTACTGTAGAGTTGCCATATAATGTGTTGTACTCTGACTGTAGCTTTTTCCCTTAAAATCTGTAGAGTTGCCATATAATGTGTTGTATGGATCGTATACGCCATTTACTTGACGATAAAATTATTTAGCTAGGTTCAGTTGTGACTTTAGTTTAGTTAATCTTTAATGGAATCAACCCATCAAAGTGGAACTTAGTCTACGATCAGATGTTCAAACTCCATAATTCATGTAACTGTTGTATTTGACTTGTAAATATATGTAGGTGGCTACAAGAAGTAGCGGTGGAACTACTATGTCTGCAACCATGATCTTTGGTTCAATGGTGAGTGCTCTCTCACTGGTTTTCTCTTTCTGACTAATTCATTTTGCTTAGAGGTGGAATAATAGACAGGTTGGGTAATACGTCAAAACAGGTATTTTTTTTAAAAGATTAAAAAACAATATGACGACCGTCAACATGTTTGAAAGAGGTTAATTGCTTAAACAAAAAAAAAATGCATATATGATGTGTATAAGTAAGCTTATATATGAAGTTGTGTAGTTACTATTACCTCCTTATGTGACTAATTTATCCAACTGTTCCAACTTTTCATCAGGTTGGCATATCTATATTTGTGACAGGAGGTATTGGAGGAGTTCACAAACATGGAAAAAGCAGTAAGCTTCCTGATATATACATATTGCTGGATATTTTCACTTCTTTTGCATATTAATTTATAATTCTGAAAAATCATTGTTGTTTTCTGTTTGTCTCCTATGCAATTTAGGTGCACCAAGCAACATAAACATTAATCTTTAGAATGGGATATAAATTTCATATTCATGTGTTGTCAATTGTTGTTTTATGCTCTCTACATTTAATTGAATTTGATTTTCTATTTATTTTTTTTTAATTATTTGTTGATAATCAACTCCCTATTTGACCAATTTGCACTTGATCAAATAATTATGGAAGTGAGTCATTTTCCATTCTTTCAAAACGGATGGGTGGCTAAAGGGCATCAGATTTTTAATAATGCCAAAAGTCGAAAAAGGCTTATTTTCTAGGGACAAAATTGTTCGTTCTTTAGTGATGTCTATTTACCGAGAACATCGGATTTATAATAATGTCAAAAGTCTAAGCATCAGATTTATAATAACAAATTGTAACTATATATAAGTTTACATGTATACCATACTCTTCAACTTTCAAATTGAACTCATCATGTTTCCGGTTGAATATAAAGCTACTCAGGGATAAATATATTCTCATAAATCTAGTTTCAATACTTATACCGTGATCAACTGAATATCTTTTATACTTGATTATTGTAGCTTAAAAGAGGTCTGTTTTAGATATTTACTCTATAAACTATATATGTGCTTATAATTTATGATTTGTTGGCTTCTGTGTGATTCAAACTGTTTCAGCTGTGGATATATCATATGATCTTATGGAGCTTGGAAGAACTTCTATCACTGTAGTATCAGCTGGTGTGAAGTCAATATTAGATATACCCAGAACCCTAGAGTAGTTGGCATGTTCATTCTTCCACTAGTTACTAAGAAGCAACTATAAATGGAGGCTGACGTATAACTATAAATTTTCAATGGTACAAGAAACTCAAGGAGTTTCTATTGTTTCATACCAGACTGATGACTTTCCTGCTTTTTATACTGAAAAAAGTGGCTGCAAGGTATGGATTGCATCATCCTAGGAATCCTGAGCTATCAACGCTGATAGCTCTAGTTAGTATTACATATATATTTATTTGATATAACCCTTCCCTAATAACTTTAATTGTTTAATGACAAACCAGGCAGCATGCCAATTAGATACACCGAAAGATTGTGCTCTTATGATTGGCAAGTACCATTTACCGCTAAATTGATTGTTCATCTGAGTCATTGATTAAATGTGCTTACTATTTTCTTTACTTATTCATCATAGAGGTCAACGGGAAACTTGATCTCAAAACGGGTATCTTGATTGGAATTCCAATACCAAAAGAACATTATGTTTCTGGTAACATTATAAAATCTGCTATACAAACAGCACTCAGAAAAGCTAGGTAAGAATTATCCCAAAATATATAATTTCATATTCTCTAATGTATCTATAAATAATATTCACAGGGTCAGAACCCTTTACCAAAAAAAGGCGTCTATAAATAAGTTAACATATGTTTAATACATGTAATTTGGATATGTGATTTTAGTGATAAGGGCATATCAGATTTAGTTGACACTACATAAATCTTCGTGTTTGTTTACTTCATTTTGCTTTTTAGGAAATTGCGAGTTACATGGGTCTTGATCTTGGAAGGATTCAAATTAAGCGGTTTGCGGATGGAGAAATTTGTATTCTGCTGCAAGAGAGTGTAAGAGGTTGTGTTTTGTATCTGGTTCAACCCACTGGACCTCCCGCAAATGAGAATATCATAGATCTTTTAATAACAATTGATGCTCGTTGAAGAGCATCAGCGAATAACATTACTGCGGTTATCCCTTACTTTGGATATGCCAGAGCTGATAGAAAGGTTAGCTCAAATATGCTTTAATAGTTTATGTGGGCATGTATGTTCTGCTAACATATAATTCGCTGTTTCAGACTCAAGGGCGTGAATCTATTGCTGCCAAGCTTACAGCAGCAGGCACAGATCATGATCTTTCTTGTGATCTTTATTCTGGGCAGTCAATGGGTTATTTTGATATTCCAGTGGACCACGTCTATTTTCAGGTAATTATTTTCACATCTTGACTTGCTTAGAAGTTCTTGGTATCTTTTGGCTCATAATAACTGGTTTCATTTGGTTCCACGAGCCAGTTATTCTTGATTATCTTGCCAGCAAGTCAATTTGCTCCAGTGATTTGGTAGTGGTCTCGCCTGATGTTGGTGGAGTTGCTAGAGGACGTGCTTTTGCCAAAAAAGTTATCTGATGCCCCTTTGGAGCTGCTCATGAACTTCAAAGAAAATGTGCTAAGTGTTTACTACTACTAGTACAAAAGTTACTACTGCTAGTACAAAGTTAAGACTGCTCAGAGATTAAGACTGCTCGAAGTTAATACTGCTAGTGTATTAGTTACAACTGGTAGTTATACGTTAGTACTATTCGTTCATATAGTTAGTACTGCTTATATGATATGTATTAGTTGTTTATCGAAAAGATTATAGATACTTAGGAAAGTATTGTAAGCCGACTAGGAGTCCTTGGTGTATAAAAGGAGGTCCAATTTTATATTTGGTTCAGTTATATACATTCCAATTTTATTGTATTTCAATTTGTTTTGATATATATTGATTTCTTAAATGTGATAAAAAGATGCATATGTCACACTTATTAACACTTTTGGTCACTGTTTGCTTAATTCGTTGTGTGAATAAATATTACAAAAGGCCACACAAAAAAAACTTTCATGTGGCAATTGGATGATCAATAGTCACACAAAATATACTCTTCACTTTAAACAGCATATGGTCACACTTATTAACACTTTTAGCCACTTTATGCTTAATTGTATGTGATTAAATACCCAAAACAAACATGATTTATGTGACTAAATATTACAAAAGGCCACACAAACATAAAATTCATGTGGCTATTGGATGATCAATAGTCACACAAAATACACATTTCTTCACATTAAACAACATATGGTCACACTTATTAATACTTTTTGCCACTTTTTGCTTAATTGTATGTGACTAAATACCCAAAACAAACATGCTTTATGTGACTAAATATTACAAAAGGCCACACAAACATAAAATTCAAGTGGCCATTGGATGAACAATAGTCACACAAAATACACATTTCTTCACTTTAATCAGCATATGGTCATACTTATTATAACTTTTGGTCGCTTTATGCTTAATTGTATGTGGAAAAAAAAAAAAAAAACATGCTTTGTGTGACTAAATATTACAAAAGGCCACACAAACATAAAATTCATGTGACCATTGGATGAACAATAGTCACACAAAATACACTTTTACTTCACTTTAAACACTATATGGTCACATTTATTAACACTTTTGGCCACTTTATGCTTAATTGTATGTGATTAAATATACAAAAAAACATGCTTTGTGTGACTATACAGTGTTTACGATCACTAATACTGATTAATCCAACTAAATTTGTACGTAATTAGTCACACATGTTAAGGTTTTGGCCACTATTTTTTAATAGAGACAAACAAAAAGTCAAACATGTGACCGTAGGTACCTTACAGTCACGCGACCTTTAGTCACACACACTCGAAAAATCATGTGTGACTATATGTATATCGTTTCACTTATTGGGTGTAGCCAAATCCACTTTTTGTTCTAGTGCAAGATTTATTCAACTGTTTTTGAACAAGCAAAAGAACCTGCTTCTAGCTCACACAAGTTTTTATAAAGCTCCTACCCTTACTCAAAAACTTTTTAGTAATATGAAGATGATTTCTAAAGGTTATAATGGGGTAGAAGTACCACTGTTTTCCTCAATGCTTGTGCAAAACCAAAACATTCTGGGTAAAGGATCAACAATCAGAGTTGAGTCCCATCATAGACCCACCAGTGCTCCATCTAACTCACAACCTGAAATAACACACACCTATAGGAGGAGAATCAGACAGGAATCTGTAGTTTCACAGCCCAGATCTCCTACTCATTCCCATGTAGCAGATGAGGCTGTCTCTGACAGAATGGTGAGGGTTACCACTACTGTCTCAGGCTTAGAAGCAGGACAGGCCAGTGGTAACATAAGTAAGACCCAACCCATGGCAACACTTAATAAGTCAAGTTCCTCTGAAACTTGCTCAGGTAGTGGTCCCAGCCAACAAGAAACTATGATGGGTATGGACACTCAAACTAGGTTTGAGACTATGCCTAACACAACCTATGATTCACCTCTCCCAAGAATTAACACACTTGGAAGTGATAAGGGCAGTCTGAAACTTAATGAATTGATGGTGTTGGGAATTAAATGTTCAAGTACTTGGTTTTGGGTTTGTACTGCTGAAGAATAACACTAACAGTACTAACTGAGTTAGTACTGCTAGTGTAAATATTAGTACTGCCAGGTTTAAAGTTAATGTTGCTGAAGATATAACTAACAGTACTAACTACCTGAGTTAGTACTGCTAGTATAGAAGTTGATACTGCTAGTTGCTTGAATACTGAAGATGGTACTGCTTATGAAGACGTGTAAGAAGATAAGTATAGAATAGATTTTATTTATATCTTATAGAGTTAGACTTAAACGTATATTCTACATGTTTAGAATATAATACTTATCTTGTAAAGGACTCCTTGTGCTATAAAAGGAAGTCCTAGGTTAGATGATTTAGACAGATGTTTTGTTAAGCTTCAAGGTTTGTAAAACCTAGTGATAATCAAGATCACTCGTATTATACATAATAATATTGAATAGTTTGGTGATATTACAAACTGTTCATATAGTTCATTACTGTTCCATTAATAAAATCTTCTAAGTATCAAGTAGTAGATTCCGCATACTAGTTGATATACATTCAAAGTATCCTCAACACAATTCATGTGTGTTTAGATCCTCTCAAGTGGTATCAGAGACAGGTTTCTGATACTTTGATTTAGAAGATACTTACAAAAGAACTCTTTATTCCATATAAAAAATATGGACATGGAGTCTACTCAGACCAACACTGCTGCCAAGTTGCCTATGCTCAAATAGAATGACTTCGAGACGTGGAGGCTAAGGATTGAACAGTACTTCCAAGTGCAGGATTATGCACTTTGGGAAATCATAGAGGATGGGAACTCCTTCAAACCATCAACAACTGAAAAAATAGTTGTTGGTCAGAAAATTACAACTGTGAATACTTCTCCTGTTACTACAGAAGAAAAGCTCCAAAAAAAGAATGATGTTAAAGCGAGGAACCTGTTGCTAATGACCATCCCTAATGATCAACTTTTGACCTTCAACAAATACAAGGATGACAAATCCTTATTTAAAGAAATAACTACCAGGTTTGGTGGTAATGAAGCTACCAAGAAGACACAGAAGACTTTGCTGAAGCAAAATTTTGAGAACTTCAGTGCTACTAAGAATGAATCTCTTCATCATATGTTCAACAGGCTATAGAAGATAATCAGCCAACTGGCTGTACTGGGTGTTGGGATCCTACAGGAAGATCTTAATTCCATATTCCTTAGAAGTTTTCCTGATTGGTACACTCGTGTAGTTGTCTGGAAAAACAAGCCAGAAATTGATACAATGAGTCTTAATGATCTGTACAACAATTTTAAAATTGTGGAAGAAGAGGTAAAGAAGTCTGAAAGTTCAAGTTCTAGTTCTGTGAACATGGCATTTGTGTCATCTCCCAGCAATATCAGTCCAGAGGAGGTTAATGTGTCTTCAAGAGTTAGTACTGCTAACCCTAATGTTAGTACTGGTAGTTCACAAACTATTACTGCTGGCATAAGTGATACTACATTCTATGCTTTCCTGACCAGTCAAGCCAATGGGTCTCTGCTATCCCATGAAGATCTTGAAAAGATAAATCCAAGGTGGAGTGTTTTTACTGCCACAAGTTGGGACACTTTGCTAGAGAATGCAGAAGACTAAGGCAGCAGGACAACAGAAGCAAGGGGTATGGGAACAAGCAGGAAACAAGGAAGGCTGTGGAAATGGAAAAGCTATCTTCAAAGGCAATGGTTGCTATAGATGGTCTTGGATATGATTGGAGCTTCATGGCTGATGAGGAAGAAGCACCAACAGAGATGGCACTAATGGCATTTTCTGACTCTGAGGTACATTCAGTAAAAAGTTGTTCAAAATCTTGTTCTGCTTTAAAAGATTGTGAAACACTTAAAAAGCACTATGATGAGCAAAGAGTAGAGCTATACCAAACTAATTATAATTTAGCAAACCATAAAAGAGGTTTAGCGGTATTAGAAGAACAAATATTGTTTTATAAGAAAAATGAGTCTGTCTTTTCTGAAGATATTGTTGTGCTTAAAAGAGACATGGTTCATAAAGATGCTGAGATAAGTGTGCTTAGAGCTGAGTTGGAAAAGATTAAGAAAACAAAAGATAACATACAGTTAAGTGTAGACACTCTAGAATATGCATCTAAAGGAGTTAATAAGATCATTGAGTGTCAACTTTTTAATAAAGCTAAGTCAGGTTCAGGTTACAAAACGTGTCCACCTCCACATAGAGGAGTACCTTCACCCCCAGGTATTGACTTAGAACACATTGGTCTAGTTGTATTTCAAGAGCCTAAATTTGAATATGGATCTAAGGCTAAAGAAAGTGTTTGTATTGATAAACCTGAAGTAGTTAATGAGTTTTTTTAGAGTGCCAGTGACACCTCACTTGATGAGGAAAAGGTGTCAGTAGATGAGATTGAATTCAGATGCACCAATTATTGAAGATTGGGAATCTGATAATGAGGACCAGGTTGACTCTACACCTAAGATTGAAAAGCAAAAAGTAACTGCTATTCCTAAGGTTGTTAAGGTAGAAAATGTTACACCTAGAAAATAAGTAAAACAAGCTAGGCCAACTGTTAGATATGCTGAGTTGTATAGGTCAACAAGTAGGTCTCAATGCCCTAGGGGAAACCAGAGAAACTGGAAAAATCTTAAGTCCCAACAACTAGGCAATGAATTTGTTATGAATAATAAGGCTTGCTATACTTGTAGTAGCTTTGATCACTTACAGGCTTTTTGCAACTACCATCAAGGGAAAAGAATGATTAATGGGAATACAAGGGTGCATGGGAAGACAAATGAAAGGGTGGACATAAACAGTTTTTCAAGAAAAACTCACCCTAAAGTTAACAGTAATATGACTCCCAAAGCAATTTTGATGAAGTCTGGCATAAAACCGTTTAATACTGCTAGACCAATTCAGACAGTTTACCCCAAACAAACAGTTTCAAGTGCTAAATCAACTTCAAGTTCTTCTAAAATAGCATAACAAACTGATCACAGGCTTCTTTATAAGAAAGCAGTGTTTCATAACAAAATTTGGAATTAAAAACTTAAAACTGCTAGGCCAGCAGTTTGTACTGCTAGACCAGCAGTTAGTACTGCTAGGCCAAGAAACACTGCTAGGGAAATGGGGGAAATGTTGTTAAGGCCTCAGCATGTTGGGTATGGAGACCTATCAAACCCAATGGTGCATCAATCACAATGAAGAAATATAATTACATTGATGCACGAGACAGATCTAAGTCAGTAATGGATTGGGTCCCCAAAGGAAACTAATTTCCTTTATTGTATGTGCTGGGACATCCACAACAAGATGATGAAGAAGATCAAGGATATGCTGATAGTGGATGCCCTAGGCACATGACTGGGAACATGTCCTACCTCTCAGACTTTACACCTATGGATGGAGGATATGTTACCTTTAGGGGAGGAATTGGTGGCAGAATTACTGGTAAAGGTACTCTTAAAACCGGTAAACTTGATTTTGAAGATGTGTATTTTGTGCAGGAACTCAAGTATAATCTCTTTAGTGTCTCACAAATGTGTGACAAAAAGAACAAAGTTATTTTTACAGATACTGAATGTCTTGTCCTATCTCCAGACTTTAAGTTACCTGATGAAAGTCAAGTACTACCTAAAGTTCCTAGAAATGGCAATATGTACAGTGTTGACATGAAGAAAATTGTTCCTAAAAAGGCTTTAACTTGTCTTGTAGCAAAAGCCACATTGGATGAGTTAATGCTTTAGCATAGGAGACTTGGTCATGTTAATTTTAAAACCCTAAATAAGATTGTTAAAGATGGTTTGGTAAGAGGCTTGCCTCAAAAACGTTTTGAAAATGACCAAACTTGTGTTTCCTGTCTCAAAGGTAAACAACACAAAGCTTCTTGTAAGCCCAAGACCCAGAACTCTATTACTCAACCATTATTTATGCTTCATATGGACTTGTTTGGTCTTACTTCTGTGAGTAGTATACTACATAAGAAATACTGTCTTGTGGTAACTAATGATTATAGCAGGTTCACATGGGTTTTCTTTCTAGGATCTAAGGATGAAACAAGTAGCATTCTTAAGACTTTTATAACAGAAATAGAAAACCTAGTTGATAAGAAAGTGAAAATCATTAGGTGTGACAATGGGACAGAATTTTAGAATAGAGTTATGGATGAATTTTGTAGAGAAAAAGGTATTAGGAGAGAGTTTAGTGTAGCTAGAACTGCTCGGTAGAATGGGGTTGCTGAAAGGAGGAATAGGACACTAATAGAGGCCGCTAGGACCATGTTAGCTGATTCTAAGCTACCCATTACCTTTTGGGCTGAAGCAGTTAACACTGCTTGTTATGTGCAGAACAGGGTTTTAGTGGTCAAATCTCACAACAAGACACCATATGAACTCTTTAGAGGTAGAACACCTACTTTAGGTTTTCTAAGAAAATTTGGATGTCATGTCACTATTCTCAATACCTTAGATTATCTGGGAAAATTTGATGGAAAGTCATATCAGGGTTTCTTTGTTGGGTACTCATTAAATAGCAAAGCATTTAGGGTATACAACATAAGAACCAGGAAAGTAGAAGAAAACCTGCATGTTGCAGGTGAAGGTCCAAAATGGCTATTTGATCTTGATGCTCTAACACAATCTATGAACTATGTACCAGTTGTTGTAGGAACAAATTCTAATGATTTTGTACCTTCAGAAGATAGTGTTGATATAGGTGAACCAAGCATGGAGAAAGAGATTGCTCAAGATCACATTCTGATGCCAATTTGGAATAATGTTTCTTTACTTGATTCCTCTTCAAAGGATGATTCACCTACTGATGATGCAAACAACAAGGGATCTGAAGATTGAAACAAAGAAAGTGGTGTTGAAGAACAAGAGAATACTGAAGAAAGTAAAAATAGTGTTTGTACTACTGAGCCAAATGTTAGTACTGCTGGGCCAAATGATAATACTGCTAGCCCACCTGTTATTACTGCTGATGATTTCTATGAGGATGAAGTAGATCTTAACAACATGCCACTCACTTATACAGTCTGGTGTTAAGACAAGAAGATAGACAATGAATTCAGATCAACAAGGTTTTCTCAGTGCAATTTATGAAGAGAAAAAGCATGAAGATGCAAATACATGTCTGTTTTTATGTTTTCTTTCACAAAGAACCCAAGAATATCCTTAAGGCTTTACAGGATTCAAGCTGGGTGGAAGCTATCCAAGAAGAGCTTCTACAATTCAAGATTTAAAAGGTTTAGGTGCTGGTAGATTTGCCTAAGGGTGTGAGGGTTATTGGTACAAAGTGGATTTTCAGGAATAAGAAAGATGAAAGAGGGATAGTGATTAGGAATAAAGCAAGGCTTGTAGCTTAGGGTTACACTCAAGAGGAAGGAATTGATTATGAAGAGGTTTTTGCACCTGTAGCTAGGATTGAAGCTATAAGATTGTTCTTAGCTTATGCTTCATTCATGGGGTTTATGGTATATAAGATGGATGTCAAAAGTGCCTTTCTTTATGGTACTATTGAAGAAGAGGTTTATGTTTCTCATCCTCCAGGTTTTGTAGATCCTGAACATCCAGACAAGGTATACATGGTGGTAAAAGCTCTTTATGGCTTGCATCAAGCTCCTGAGCCTGGTATGGAACTTTAGCTACTTATTTATTAGAAAATGGGTTTCATAGAGGCAAGATAGATAAGACCTTATTTATCAAGAAGCAAAAGGGAGATATTTTATTTGTACAGGTATATGTGGATGACATCATTTTTGGATCTACAAAGAAGCAGATGTGCATTGAGTTTGAGAAGCTTATGCATGATAAGTTTCAAATGAGTTCCATGAGTGAGCTCACTTTCTTTTTAGGGCTGCAAGTGAAGCAAAAAGCAGAAGGAGTATTTATCAGCCAAGATAAATATGTAACTAAAATATTTAGAAAGTTTCAGTTACAGATGTCAAAGTAGCAAATACTCCTTTCGATCGAGAGAAATGTTTACTCAAAGATTCAGATGGTGAAAAAGTTGATGTACACACCTACAGTTCCATGATTGGGTCATTGATGTACCTTACTTCATCAAGACCAGATATTATGTTTGCTGTGTGGGCTTGTGCAAGGTTTCAAGTTACTCCCAAAGCCTCACATTTAGTTGCTGTGAAGAGAATCTTTAGGTACCTCAAGGGTCAACCTAAATTGGATCTTTGGTATCCTAGAGAATCTCCTTTTGATCTGGTGGCATACTCAGACAGTGACTATTTTGGTGTTAGTTTGGATAGGAAATCAACAACAGGTGGTTGTCAATTCCTAGGTTGCAGGATGATATCATGGCAATGCAAGAAGCAGACTATTGTGGCCACTTCTATAACTGAAGCTGAATATGTGGCCGCTGCTAGTTGCTGTGGTCAAGTTCAATGAATTCAGAATCAGATGGTTGACTATAGGTACAACTTTATAAATACCATGATTTTCATTGACAATAGCAGTACAATTTGTAATATTAAAAATCCAGTTTAACACTCTAAAACAAAACACATAGAGATTATGCATCATTTTATAAGAGACTGCAAAGAGAAAAAGCTAGTTCATGTTGTTAAAATTCACACTGATAACAATTTTGCAGATCTACTTACTAAAGCTTTTGATGTTCGAAGGTTTCAATACTTGGTTGCAAGTGTTGGAATGCTTAATCCCTAAAGTTTTTAATCTTGGTGTTTTTGTAAATGAAAAGGATTTGTACTGCTAGTTGTGTCAATTAGTACTGCTTTGTATAATTTGTACTGCTAGTACAAATTAAGTCTATTGTGATTGAACTGTTAGTCATAATTTATACTGTATGAAGCAAAAGCTTTGCATTGTGTTTTCTTGGTTTTGGACTAACATTTTCAGGTTATGAAGTCAAGAGTATGGTCGGTTTGTGCTGTATGATCAGTATGTACTGATGGTTACTGCTACTTATGTGAAAGCAATATGATTGGAGTGTGCATTGTGTGAGAAGCAACAGTGGTGGAATGCTTGCTCGCATGATTGATTGATGATGGACAAAATTTTGGGATCACTTAACAAAGGTTTTACACCTGAGTTGGGAGATTCTTTAAAATATCTTTCTTGAAATTTAATTATGGTATTTTTGAATGTGAATTGATAGCATAGTTAGTCAGATAGTAACTAATCTAACTCACTCTTTACCATTTTATATTTTTATTAGTATAATGAGTTAGTCCAAGGACATCTAGTAAAGAGAACAGCGAGCAAAAGTGAATCTAACACATTTGTGTTAGAGGCAACACCTGCCACAAGCTAGAAATCCTGTCAAGAATGCTCTTTAAATGAGTTTATCTGATCAAAGGCAGTTTTTAAAACTAAAATTATTGGTTCTCACACAACCAGATGTTAAATTCACCCGAAATTTGATTGAGTGTCTTCCTTTACAATTAATCCCTTCAAAATGTTTGAATGCAGTATTGTTTTAAATAAAAATTGAGTTTATACTGTTGAGTCAAAGTTTTTCTAAAACTTAGTACTGCTACGCAAAAGTTAGTACTGTTAGGCAAAATTTTGTACTGCTGGGTAGCCGTTTGTACAGTTGAGTCATAACCGGTTTTTGAATATAGCCGTTGAGAAAATTATGTTCAATTACCTTACTTAAGGGGAGAAAGACTACCCACTGTCAAGGGGAATACTTACATTGATGTTGGCAGCAAAACTTTTAGTGGATGAGCATAAAGAGATGGCAAGAGAACTTTTGAGGAAGATTTTTATGCAGGCTGAAAGATCAGGAAGATGAAGTGTTTGGAAGAATCCTCTCAAAGTTAAAGATTTAATTCAAGAAACTTGATGATTTGGAGGTAAATCACAAATTTAGGGGAGGATTGTTGGGAATTAATGTATTCATACTTAGTACTGCCAAGCCAAGACTTAAGACTGTTCAAGATTAACACTGCCAGTACTAACTAGTTAGTACTGCTAGAAGGAAAGTTAGCACTGCCAGAGTATTAACATAAGACTGACGAAGAACTTACTACTGCTGAAGGAAGATAGTACTGCTAAAGAGAGAAAGACGCGTCAAGTGATATGTATTGAGATATTCAGTGTATATTCTATATAGTTAGAAAGATACGTATATTCTATATCTTAAGAAGATTTGTAATTATCTTGTAAAGGACTCCATAGTATATAAAAAGGAGGTCCTAGGTTATGATGTTTGATACGACTTTTTGATATAGTTTCAAGGTTGTAAACCCTAGTACTACACAGAGTACTCGTATTATTGATATAATAATATTGGAGCGTTTTGGTGATATCATTGTTCATACAAAGTTTAATGTTTCATTGATATTGTTTGCATTCTTCTAAGTATTAAAGAGTAGATTTCGCATACTCTTTAGTATTCATGAAGTTTCTAATACAAGCTCGTGTGTTTGGGTTCAACATCTTCCTCTACAATACTCCCAACGAAGCTTTCAAAATTCTCATGGACAAGGTCCTTCTCAAACTCGATTTCTCAAAGAGTTCTCAAAACGAACCCAATCCGAAAACCATTGATTCCGCTAGTGGAAGCAAAATCTATTCCCATCACACCATATTTATGGAGAAATTCGAGGCTCTCGCTACAAAAATCGATTCTGAATTCTTGAAATAAGAGGAGAGCTGAATGAGATGCGAAATAATTGTAGAAACAACGGAGGTCACCACGATGCCGATTGCTACATGGAGGATGACACGCCGATGTGTGAACTTCATGAAGCTAATTATGTCCAAGGATATTACGGATGATATCACGACCAAAAACCCATAAATACGTATTCCTATCCAAACCAATACCCAATCCGTCACTATCCTCAATATCAACTACAAACTAGAATGCCACAATTATCAAAATATTTCAAAATACCTAAAGCCTCACCTGAGGAGATGATGAGAGAATGGATGGCTAGTCAAATGGAAGCGAATAAGGATATGAAGAATCATGTAGTTGAATTGGAACGTCATATTGATCAAGGAAAAAGGAACCACCAAGCCATAATCCAAGACATGGAAAAGAGGATAAAAAGATTAAATAAGGAGCAAGAAATCCAAGATACCAAATCCCTTCCTCATACCACAAAACCCAAGTCTAGACACGAACTTGCGGAAGGAATATTAAAATCACCATTAAATTGAAATGAACATGATAAGGGTGATGTTGAAGTTATCGAAGAGGATAAAACTACGCCTATTCCAACCATACCAAACCCGAGCCCAATCATGTCTAGTTCACCAACTGTGTCACCTTTTCTTGAGGATAGCACTGTGCATATCCCTGCCATTGAACATTCAACGAAAGGGAAGATGATTGTACATGATAAATTACTGAATCCTGTTGGTGATAATGAATTCAATGCAATTGTTGGCGTTGGAATTGAAGTGACGACAAAGAAAGAGATCAAGAAGGATGACAAGGGTGTGGCAAAGGAACCTACCAAAGAGTGGAAGCTGAATGAAAAAGTGATTCCTCATAATGAAAACAATTATCACTAATGATGGCACCCAACGAAAATTCCCCACTTAAGCCGTATCGTCAAAGAATCCTAATCCGGGGAAGAGTCTAGCTAATGACTCAGAAATAAATTAAGCGCTTCTCAGGATGCAACCCGTGCTTTTTAATTGTTTGTTGCCTTATTTTTGTTTTAAATAAAACACGTACACCCTTTTTGCAAAAATAAAAAAATAAAAAATAAATAAAAAAAATAAAAAAAGAAGAAAATAAGGAAAGAAAAAAGTCATTTCAAACTTGAAAAATCCTAAGTGTGGGGGTGTTACGTGCTCGTAATGTTTAAACTATTATTGTGTGCATTTTCTTTGTTTGTTTTGTTTTCGTTTGAATAACTGCATCAAGTGGTGAAGGAGGATACTTGGATCAGAAATCGATTGATCTCACAAGCTTATGCTAGCATTTGCTTAGCATTTTATCATATGGAGTTCGATCACGACTTCTTGGCTCGGGAAGTTTCATTTCTCTTAGACTTGTTTATTTTATTTTACATACTTTGAAGTTTATTTTTCACATTGAGGACAATGGTTAACTTAAGTGTTGGGGGAGGTAAAATAGGAAAAACGAAACTGATTTTTAAATTTTCATATTTTGGGCCAATTTTTAAAATTGTGTATGCTTGTTTGCCCTTGTGATCTAGTTGTTTTAACGCTTATAAGATAATATATTAGAATAACTAGATCAATCCACTGGTGAAATATGTAATTTTGAAAAATTGAGACGTGTCCCGATTAATAATGCAATCTATTCTGGGATCGATAACATTTGCTAGCACATTTTATAGCCCTTTCTACTAAATTGTGATGATTTGAGCCTTTTTCATATATAGCATACATCTTTTATGCTTGAATCTTTTGTTATGAGTGTGCCAATGATTTTATTTACTCTAGAACCTAACTTGTAAATCATTACCAGACTGTAGTGAGATCACATTCGTGTGATATAAGTGTATTTTCCTAACAAAGAGGCACCCATAAGAATTAAACCCAAACAGTCGTCCACCACTATGAGTGTATTATTCCTTAATACTATCCACCACTAAATAAATTGAGTTTTGAGTGAATTATACTTCATTCCTTTTTTTGTGAGGTACTTAGAAATGTCAATCAAGCAAGAAAATCAATGGGTATTGTCAAACATCTCGGTTTTTCACTAAAACATAAAACGATGAATCGTATCTAGTACTTGTACTTGGTAGATTTGCATCATATTTTGTTAATCATTTTCATGCACTGTGTAGATATATTTTCTTTGATTTTAGATTTTCTTGAGGGCAAGCAAAGTTTAAGTGTGGGGAAATTTGATAACACTCAAATTGAGTATATTTTTAGGAGCGTTATCATCACTTTTGCGCATGTTATTTGGTTATAATCATATGCTTTTGTTGCTTAATCATATAAAAGTGTGTATGCTAGTTCATTTGTATCCAAGTACAGGAAAATAAAGAAAAATAAGAAGAAATGACGAATAAATGAAGATTTATGCACATATGAAGATTCCAGCATCAAGAATCATCTCGGAAGCGTTTCAAAGATTAAGAGAATCAAAAAACCAATGTTTCCAGGCCTCAAGATAAAGAAAAAGTCAAGTTTGGTTGAAGAGTAACAAGCCCCGAACAAGAACCAAGCAATCGGCAAACTAAAACGGAAAAAGAACAAAAGATATTGCTGAAGACCCTCCAGCCAATCGGCTGGAGCCCGCAGTCGATTCGGCTAGAAGGATTGGACGAAGACTAGGCGATCGGCTGGTTCATTGTGCCGATCGGCTGGAACACCCTTGTCTGCCAAACTTTGTTATTAAGTTACCTCCTTGTGCACTCCGAATCTAGAACCTTCAAGACTCATATTCTAGACCCTTCCAAGCTACTTGGTGCCCAAGTATAGCATTGATGACCCCATGGCATCGAGAGTAGTATACATAGACCTCATTTGTGTATGTTTTAATCATCCCTCACCCTTCCTCTCTTCCTCATCTCTCCCAATCTCCTTTACACCATAAGCGCTGATTATTCACCACCATTATCACTCCCAAAAGACCAAGAAACCTGTGTTATTTCAAGAAGAGTGCGTGCGATGTGTCGTTGCGGTTTAGCAGTTTTAATGCCTATTCAAGTTTTAAATTTATATTTAGCCGACTTATCAATAACACACACACTTAACGAGCAGTGTACCCGGTCAGTATGAAGATAATGGTAAGTAGAGTGTCGATCACTAAGAGTGGAACGTATTATCTCGTTATTCTAATCAGTATTTTAATATCCTAACGCAAGGGGGTTTCAGCCTGAGAGACTGGCACGATTTGTTTGCAATTAAATAATAAAATAAACCAATAGGCACGAATCAGCAAGTAGCACACACGTACACAGATAAATACTCGAGACAATAAGAGGGCTGTCCTTATGATTAAGTAGATTGTCACTTGTTTTATTGATAGCTTTATATGAAGTGTATGTAGTTAACCCTTTCTCGTTGGTCCTATTCTTATCGGCAAGTAAACCCTTAATGATTACTTATGTCTAAAAGTTATTCCTAAGTGATCAATTTAGTAATAACCGTGGGAGCCACATTATGTCCCGCAGTCAAATGCCCGCAAGCCACTAATAGACACAGAGGTTATCAATGCACTAATAAGTAGTAACCAAAGACATCAACATATAAACTTTAATTGATGGGAAAGCAAGTATTAAAGGGAGTGCAATCTTTCGTTGTCACATTACACAAGCCACCAATCCTGATGAATTAAAGTTTGCTAACACAATAAAACAAAACTACTTAATGAATTAAACACATGCAGCACCTTCCTACAGCTCTTGTATCCTTGATTTGGGTGTGTCTTGTGCTGCCTCCTTGACTGAATTCGTCCTTTGTTTCTCCTGTTCGGTCTTCGGTCTTATATGATGCACACGAAATTCGTCTGGCCTTGGGGTATTTATAGTTTCTATCTGAGGGAAGATGCGGCGCATCTAAGGAGTAGATGCGGCGCATGTACTTAACTTCGCGTGGGGTCCAAGATTATAATATTCAGGAATATTCGTACACCGCCAGAAGATGCGGCGTAACTCCATGATTAGATGCGGCGCATGTCCTATTGTATCTTGGATCGTATCTGGTGATATCTTAACAGAGATGCGGCGCATGTCGAGAGTGAGATGCGGCGCATCTGGAGCAGATTAGTCTTGATCTTCTTCATTTCAGTAGACTCTTCACATTATGCATGTTTTGCTCCATTATTAGTCCAAAATCGCTAAGTTTCACCAAATGCTTGTTTTTACCTGAGAATTACAAAAGTAAACGATTAAGTATCAATCCTCATACATAATATAGTAAAACAAGTCAAATTAATAGGATAAATGATAGTAATAAAATGTACTTATTTGAGTTCATCAAATATCCCCCCACTTGAACTTTACTTGTCCCCAAGTAAACCTTAGATTAAATCTTATGAAAATGTATCCTAAAAGATGTTAGGATTTATTTTTATGTTTAAGCATGTATTCGTTTATTTCATAATCACACAACCAAACACTTAACGAATTAGAAGTAAAATAAAATAAGTTGATAAAAGCAAATCTAATCGTTTAACTGTCCAGTCGTGACGAATATTCTATCATAAGCTTGGCAAGTATACACATCTCCACCACTAAAGCTAAGGAATAAGAAGTCTAAAGCGGTAAAAAGGGTTTTTAGGCTTAAGGGTTAATTATTCTTTTTTCACTATCGATCTCATATTCCAGAAAAGGCGACAAAATCACAAATACATGATCGAATCCACGAACACGATACTTGCAATTGCTCAAATCCTTAACTCGAATAGGCTAAAGATAGGTCCAAACTTCACCAATAATAATATATCAAAAAGGGCGACAAAATCATAAATACATAGCCGAATCCACGACTACGATACTTAAGATTGCTCAAATCCCTAATCTCAATAAATCAAAGGTTTGGTTGGGAAAAGAATAATAAAGGGTATGGATAACATTTGGGATATAAATTGGTGTAAAAATAAAAATAAACAAAACAAATAAATTAAAATCCTAAGTGTGGTTAATCACTATCCCAACCATCCCATGAATAAGACTCATATCATCGAATAACTCACGCTTTAGCACTTGAAACACACGCTTTAGGTAGACACGAATTATACTCAACAAGATCTTAATCAAAGAATAAACCTTAATTGGCGTTCCCATAACTGCCAATTCCCATTCAATTCATAGATATAGTACAACAAATAGTGGTGATATCGACCACTTACATAACTTTACTTAAGTTGGTTAAAACTAACTTCCAACTTTTCTTTCTTTCTTTTTCTTTTCTTATTTTTTTTTCGATTTTTTTTTTTTTTTTTTTTTAAAACATAAAGATAGATGTGTAAAATTTCACCACATCACTATAATGATAATTCTGGATAATTTTTCCATACTTTTCATGACTTCAGAAATAACGGTAATAGCGAAAGTAGTAAACACACGAAAAATAAACTCAAAGATATACAATATTTACTTTCACTCCAATTGCATTGTGCAATTTCCCGACCTAACCAAAGATAATGAATTACGCACGCGAACACAGGTAATGTAAGGAAACACACTTTGCCTATAGCAATTAACCAACCACGGATTCTAATCTACAGGGTAGGCTAAGGTGTAAGGGTGTAACGAAACATTTTTAACATAGGTGTAAGAAACGAAAGGAATGGCTCTGAGTGTTTTTCTAGGGGTATCTTACTCTAAAAATGAGAGTAACAAAAGGGTTTATACGGGGGTTAACTAACCAGTGTAGTTAGCTAATAACACATAACATATAAAGGCCATTTGGGTGTAATCCTAGAATTTTACCAATTTAGACAAGTCATTCCAATTATATAAATAATACTCATTATGGTGGTCTCGAATAGTATACAAGCCAAGTTCTAAAGTTTACAAGTCACCGGCACACTCATAGATTTGTGAATTTTGAAAAATCACAATTTTTGAAAATAACGTCATGTGTGCAGTTATGCAACTTAGATCTTAAACAAAAACATGCAAAAAAAAAAAAAAATTTAAGTTTGATATATTAAGCACATTTTAAGCATAATTTTTGAAAAAGTTTAGGACAAGTAATTGTTAAGTGTTCTAATTCTCCAATCCCCCACTTAAGTTAAACAACGTCCTCGTTGTTTGTATAAAAGGTTAAAAACTGGAAAATAAAAGAATTAGAACAGAAAAACTCCCCTGAGATTTGCTCGGTATGATCCTCCATTAGTATAAGAGCAAAAATCATCTTTCTTGTGGATTAGAACGTTAAAGCTTCATACTTGATGTATCCACAGGAAATCCAGGAAACTATAATGCCACCAACACTTTAAAACACACCGAAGATAAGAAAGGTTCAAACTTGCATAATACATTAGTAGTTAGGAAAAATAAAACTTAAAAATTAAAACTGAAAATCATCAGGTCAGTCGATGCGCCGTATCTTATTGAAGAAGATACGCCGTATCGAGCCTAGAATTAATACGGATCAGAATAAAGATGCGCCGCATCCTTAACCAGGGATGCGCCGCATTAAAAATAAACTGATAAATAGTTTTAAAGTCGAAAATAAAAATGCAGAAAAATAAAATAAGATATGACCATTGCAGGAGATGCGTCGCATCTCAGAATTGAGATGCGCCGTATCTTCGTGCGGGCCTGACTGACTCGACACAGAAAACAGAATATTAAAAGATAAATCCGGGTTGTCTCCCGGCTAGCACTTGTCTTTATTCCAGAGTCTTCAAGTTAGACTCACGTTCAGCTCTTTATTCCAATACTTCAGGTTCAAACTCCACCACCTCGTTCTCATTATCTTCAATTTTATTATCAAAGTATTTCTTCACACGTTGCCCGTTCACTTTGAATATATAACCATTTTTATCGCATATTTCAATAGTTCCGTATGGATACACTTTCTTGACAACGAACGGTCCCGTCCATCTTGATTTAAGTTTACCAGGATACATCTTTAATCTGGAATTAAACAGTAGCACTTTCTCTCCAATAGTAAACGTTTTATCCCCACGTAACCTCGAGTCATGCTATCTTTTAGTTCTTTCTTTGTAGATCTTAGTATTTTTGTAGGCCTCATCTCTTAGTTCATAGAGTTCATTAAGTTCTATGAAACGGTTCTTCGTTGCAGCTTCCATATCCATATTACAATTTGTCAAAGCCCAATATGCACTTTGTTCAATTTCGACCGGTAGGTGGCATGCTTTTCCGTATACAAGACGGAATGGAGTGCATCCCGTTGGTGTCTTATAGGCTGTACGGAATGCCCATAAAGCATCATTTAACTTGTCAGACCACCCTTTAGGATTATACCCAGTCATTTTTTCAAGAATTCGTTTTATAGCTCTATTGGTTACTTCAGTTTGACCATTTGATTGAGGATGGTATGCGGTGGAAACCCTATGATATACTCCATATTTTTGCAAGGCTTTTCCCAGATGGTGATTACAAAAGTGTGTTCCCCTATCACTAATCAATGCTTTAGGAATTCCAAACCTAGAGAACAAACTTTGCAAAAATTTAAGTACTACCTTACTGTCGTTTGTTGGAGATGCTTGCGCTTCGACCCATTTTGATACGTAATCAACAGCAACCAAAATATATTTATTATCTTTAGATTCAGGAAACGGTCCCATGAAGTCTAATCCCCATATGTCGAAAACTTCACATACATGGATATAATTTTGCGGCATTTCGTTTCTTGATGTAATATTTCCAGATCGTTGACACGCATCGCATCCTTTTATATAATCTTTCGCATCCTTCAACATCGTGGGCCAATAAAATCCCGCATCCAGGATCTTTCTTCTTGTGATGACTGGACCGTGATGTCCCCCAGTTGGCCCTGAATGGCAATGTGCCAATATTGCTGCGATGTCATCACCGTCTATGCATCTTCGTATAATATTGTCAGGACATAATTTAAAGGCATAAGGTTCATCCCAAATATACTCGTTAGCGCGAGTTATAAACCTTCTTTTCTCGTCGGATGTTAGCTCTTTTGGAATTTCATTTGCAACAATAAAGTTTATAAAGTCGGCATACCATGGTCCATTATTATTGCTCTTAATTCCTACCATCATAAGGTGTTCATCAGGAAAGTCATCAGCTATTTCCCTTTCGTCAAGCACCTCCATATCAGGGTTTTCAAGTCTAGATAAGTGGTCAGCAGCTAGATTCTCGGCACCCTTTTTGTCTTTAATTTCAATATCGAATCCTTGGAGCAATAAAACCCACCTAATAAGCCTTGGCTTGGCATCCTGTTTATTGAATAAATACTTCAAAGCAGAATGGTCAGTGTAAACCATAGTTTTTGACAATATAAGATATGATCTAAATTTATCGAATGCAAAAACTACTGCTAAAAGTTCTTTTTCCGTGGTGGTGTAGTGTTCTTGGGCATTATTCAATGTTTTGCTAGCATAATAAATTGGCTTAAATTTCTTATCTATCTTTTGGCCAAGTACGGCTCCAACAGCATAATCACTAGCATCACACATTAGTTCAAAAGGCAGATTCCAATCAGGCGAAATTATAATGGGTGCAGAAATTAGTTTTTCTTTAAGTATATTAAATGCCTTTTTGCAATCTTCAGAAAAATCAAACTTTGCATCCTTTAGCAACAATTGGGTCATAGGCCTAGATATTTTTGAAAAATCCTTTATGAATCTACGATAAAATCCAGCGTGCCCTAAAAAACTTCTAACGCCTTTTACGTTAGTGGGGTAAGGTAGTTTAGCAATTACATCAATTTTAGCTTTATCGACTTCTATACCTTTCCCAGAAATCTTATGTCCTAACACAATTCCCTCTCTAACCATAAAGTGACATTTTTCCCAATTAAGAACAAGGTTAGTTTCTTCACACCTAGCAAGCATTTTATCAAGTTTAAAGAGACAATCACTAAATGAGTTACCGAACACCGAGAAGTCGTCCATGAAGACTTCCATAAAGTCTTCTACCATATCATGGAAGATAGCCGTCATACAACGTTGGAAAGTAGCAGGGGCGTTGCATAATCCAAACGGCATTCTTCTATAGGCGAAGGTTCCATAAGGGCAGGTGAAAGTCGTCTTTTCTTGATCCTCGGGGGCAATTGGTATTTGGAAGAAACCTGAAAAACCATCTAAAAAACAATAATAATCATAACCTGATAGTCTTTCTAACATTTGATCAATAAATGGAAGAGGGAAGTGATCTTTTCGCGTAGCATCATTGAGTTTGCGGTAGTCGATGCAAACTCTCCATCCGGTAACAGTTCTTGAAGGGATTAGCTCATTGTCATCATTGAGTACTACCGTCATTCCTCCTTTTTTTGGTACAACGTGGATGGGACTGACCCACGAGCTGTCGGAAATTGGGTAGATAAGTCCAGAGTCAAGCAATTTTACAATTTCATTTTTCACCACATCTTGGACTTTTGGATTCAAACGCCTTTGAGGTTGGATAGTTGGTTTGAATTCATCCTCCATAAGGATTTTATGTGTACAAAATGACGGGCTAATCCCCTTAATATCAGACATACTCCACGCTAATGCTCCTCTTCGTTTATATAGTACCTGCAAAAGAGACTCTTTTTCTTTTGGCGTTAAGTCAGATGTAATAATAACGGGTGAATTAGTATTTCCGTTTAAATAAGCATATTCCAAAGTAGAAGGAAGATCCTTAAGCACAGGTTTAACATTATCAATTTCAGTAGCACTAGCGGAATAAACCTGTTCTTTAATTATATCGCTGCTGTCATCAGATAGATGCGCCGCATCGAGGTTTTTGATGCGCCGTATCCCGTTACATGCAGCAGAATCAGCAGCTAAATTATAATCAATAGTATTCTCATCAACTTGATCTTCTATAGCAATTGTGTTTTCCAAATTTTTAAGCAGAAAAGAATCAAGCAAATTACTTTTTAACAATTTCTGAGTAAATTGATGAATCGTGTCATCAGAAACATCGATATTATAACATTCATCATCATCGGAATTATCTTTACTCATAGATTGTTCCATGTTAAACTCAACCTCATCTTTTCCTATGGTAAAAGTTATCTTTTTATTAAAAACATCAATCATGGCCCTAGCAGTGGCTAAAAATGGTCTTCCTAATATTATAGGAGTTCTAGAATTTTCAGGCATATCAAGGATAACGAAGTCGATAGGTAATTCAAATTTATCAACTTTTATTAATATATTTTCCGCTATTCCTAATGGGTATTGTATGGACCTATCAGCTAGTTCTAAGCACATCCTAGTAGGTTTTGGTTCACCAAGACCTAATTTATCATACATAGAAGAGGGCATAAGACTTATACTAGCTCCTAGGTCGGCTAAGGCATTTTCAATATGCAAATTTTTAATTTGACAAGGAATAGTGAAACTCCCTGGATCTTTTTCTTTAGATGGAAGTTTGTTGAGCAATGCCGCTGAGCTTCTTTTCCCCATTGTTATGGTGCAAGCCTCTTCGAGTTTAGACTTGTTTGTAAGCAAGCTTTTCAGATATTTAGCATATTTCGGCATTTGCACTAGGGCTTCCATAAATGGTATGCTTAGCTGCAGCTGCTTGAGATTCTCCAGGAACTTCTTTTGATAGGCATCTTCTTTCTCTTTCCTTACCCTATGTGGGAAAGGTGGTGTTGATCGTTTAGGTTCAACAGAAGGTTCTCTTCTAATTACAGGTTCTGGATCAGTCTCATTTGGTTGCTCTTGCTCGGGTGATAAAGATTCAGGGGAAATTTTTTTGGTACTGTCATCCTCGGGTGTCTCTCCGATTTGAAAGGTTGACTTTCCGCCTCTGGTTGTAATTCCTTTCAGATCGTGCCTTACCAAAAGAACCTTGTTAAGCACTGTTGACAATTGGTGCACTTCAATTGCCAAACCATTGATCATATTGTTTTGTTCCTTTAGTAACAGCTCATGACTGCCTTTGAATTCAGTGATAAAGTTCCTTGCTTCATGATGTTCTTGTTCATTGGCTTGAGCGATTAGTAGTGCAAACTCTTCCATAGTAAGGTTTCTTTGGGGTCTTCCGAACCAGTTTGGGAAAATATCGAACATTGTTCCTGAAAATTAAGAACAAGAAGATTTCAAAGTAAAAGTTTCCTAGTATAAGGGTAAGTCAGAATATTTTCCGTTCGGAAATTAGAAAAGAATAAAAGTTGCTGATATCTGCAGACGATGCGCCGTATCCAAAAAGTTGGATACGCCGTATCTTATAATCGTTAAAATTTAATCAGACTTTATCCAGAAAATAGATACGCCGCTTAGAATTTATGAATGCGCCGTATCGAATTAATTAATCAAAAATCAACTTATCTAATTAAAATTAAATGCGTCGTATTAACGAAAGTTAATGCGCCGTATTTTCGTTACGTTTAAAAATAAAAGATTTTTGATTCAGTAAGATGCGCCGTATCGACAGAGATCGATACGCCGTATCTGTTTAATAATTCGCAAACTGTTTTTAATTAAAATAATAGATACGCCGTATCTGCGAAAGCAGATGCGTCGTATGGCGTTAACGTTTAGAAAAAAATTTTTTTTATCAAAAACAGATACGCCGTATCTGCAAAAGCAGATGCGTCGTATTACTTTATCGCTTAGAAAAATTTTCTTATTAAAAACAGATACGCCGTATCTTGGGGAAAAGATGCGTCGTATCGAATTAATTAAACGCGTTGTATTAAAAAAATTATTAAACGCAATACGCCGTATCTGAGAGATCAGATGCGCCGTATTGTTTGATTTAGCACAGTACAACGATAGCAGAACAGAAAAATACGAAAAATAAAAAAACAAATAAAAACACACAACGAAAATAAAACACACAAAAAATAAAAGAAAACAATTAACACACAATACAACAAATATGCAAAATAGTACAATGATGCAATTAATCTAATAAAAAGAAAAACCTAATTAAAATACTAATCAAATTAACAGATAATAACAATTCATTCCCCGGCAGCGGCGCCAAAAACTTGGTGCGTGCGATGTGTCGTTGCGGTTTAGCAGTTTTAATGCCTATTCAAGTTTTAAATTTATATTTAGCCGACTTATCAATAACACACACACTTAACGAGCAGTGTACCCGGTCAGTATGAAGATAATGGTAAGTAGAGTGTCGATCACTGAGAGTGGAACGTATTATCTCGTTATTCTAATCAGTATTTTAATATCCTAACGCAAGGGGGTTTCAGCCTGAGAGACTGGCACGATTTGTTTGCAATTAAATAATAAAATAAACCAATAGGCACGAATCAGCAAGTAGCACACACGTACATAGATAAATACTCGAGACAATAAGAGGGCTGTCCTTATGATTAAGTAGATTGTCACTTGTTTTATTGATAGCTTTATATGAAGTGTATGTAGTTAACCCTTTCTCGTTGGTCCTATTCTTATTGGCGAGTAAACCCTTAATGATTACTTATGTCTAAAAGTTATTCCTAAGTGATCAATTTAGTAATAACCGTGGGAGCCACATTATGTCCCGCAGTCAAATGCCCGCAAGCCACTAATAGACACAGAGGTTATCAATGCACTAATAAGTAGTAACCAAAGACATCAACATATAAACTTTAATTGATGGGAAAGCAAGTATTAAAGGGAGTGCAATCTTTCGTTGTCACATTACACAAGCCACCAATCCTGATGAATTATAGTTTGCTAACACAATAAAACAAAACTACTTAATGAATTAAACACATGCAGCACCTTCTTACAGCTCTTGTATCCTTGATTTGGGTGTGTCTTGTGCTGCCTCCTTGACTGAATTCGTCCTTTGTTTCTCCTGTTCGGTCTTCGGTCTTATATGATGCACACGAAATTCGTCTGGCCTTGGGGTATTTATAGTTTCTGTCTGAGGGAAGATGCGGCGCATCTAAGGAGTAGATGCGGCGCATGTACTTAACTTCGCGTGGGGTCCAAGATTATAATATTCAGGAATATTCGTACACCGCCAGAAGATGCGGCGTAACTCCATGATTAGATGCGGCGCATGTCCTCTTGTATCTTGGATCGTATCTGGTGATATCTTAACAGAGATGCGGCGCATGTCGAGAGTGAGATGCGGCGCATCTGGAGCAGATTAGTCTTGATCTTCTTCATTTCAGTAGACTCTTAACATTATGCATGTTTTGCTCCATTATTAGTCCAAAATCGCTAAGTTTCACCAAATGCTTGTTTTTACCTGAGAATTACAAAAGTAAACGATTAAGTATCAATCCTCATACATAATATAGTAAAACAAGTCAAATTAATAGGATAAATGATAGTAATAAAATGTACTTATTTGAGTTCATCAAAAGACCAAGAAACCTCTGTTATTTCAAGAAGAGTGCAAGATTGCATCAAGCAAAGTGTTTGGCATAATTTTCCGGCTTGGTGAGAAGTTGTAGTTGATTGGTGGCTTTAAGGGTTGCTCTAAATCCTTCCATTACCGATTGTAATTGCTACTTAAGTAATTGACTTTGACTTTTCAAGATGTTTATGAATACAATGTTCGTTAGATCTTGGTTGTTGATTAAATTCAATATGGAGTAGGTTTGTTTACTTGTTTGGAATGATGTATATATAGATATGGAGGGTTTGGTATTTTGCAGTATAGAATTATGGTTTTGTTTATAAGTTTGTTTGAATTGTAACATGTCTGAATAACATGTTGATGAATCATAACCAGATTTATAGGTCGAAAGGACATCTTGTCATGATTTGTTCCAAATGTTAATCTACATATATGTTTGGTATTAGATAATTGACGACTATTAATAAACATGTTAAATGGACTTGTAATGATTGATTCAAGATTATAGGTCGAAAAGGCTCTTATGAACAAATTGGTAAAACTACTATTCCTAACAAATGGTTTATAATGACTTGGTTTATAATAGCATTCATAGGTCGAAAGGGTGTGTTAGTCTTAACCGTGATGTATACAATTTCATGATATTACCCATTGAGTTGGAATTGTATGAACTTTGATTTAGTTTGCTATTGCTTAATTTCTACCCGAAAACACCATACACTCCATGGATATTGATATTAGTTCCAAACAAGTTAGTTCTAATTATTTGATTACATTCTAGTTGAATTTGTCTTATAATTAGTTATAAGGTATTTTGGGTCGTGACAACCATTTTACCACTTTCGTGTTACTTGTTATTACATAGATTCTTCATAATTGAAAACACCCAAATCCTAGTAAATGACCTTGGCTTACCAACCAAAACTAGCCACATACGAAAGGGTCATACTTGCCTGTGTGTTCTTAGCTTATTCGATAATTCGTGTTATAAATTTAAAACTGGTAGTCATGAGACACATCAAGTTTTTGGTGCCGTTACCGGGGATTTGTTTGTGTTTTTGTGTGCTTTGAATTTATGTTTTAATCATTCCCTTGTTTGAATAATATCATCCAAATATAACAAGAGATAAGCAATATCCGACCCATGATGGAATATAATAAGGATATGTCAGTTTTACTATGCTGAAAACCGATCCGTGTAGTAAAGCTAGCAAAGCGCTGAAACCAAGCCTGAGGAGTCTGCATAAAGCCATATAGTGATTTCTGCAAGTGACATACATAATCAGGTCTGGAAGAATCAACAAACTCGGGAGGCTGGTGCATATAAATTATCTCAGATATATGACCATGAAGAAAAGCATTCTTAAATAGGCCAGTCACGAAAAACCGCGAGACTCAAAACAGTGCGAATGGTAGCCGGTTTAACCACCGGACTAAATGTCTCATCATAATCAATACCCTACTGTTGACTGCGTCTGTTGGCAACCAGACGAGCCATATACCTGATTAATGAGCCATCTGCATGAAACTTATATTTAAAAGCCAAATAGAACGAACAACATTAACGTTAGATGGGCCGTGCAGAATAACCCACGTTCCATTAATAATTAAAGCATTATATTAATCTAACATAGTATCTTTCCAGTTAGAGTCCTGAAGAGCATGAACATGAGAACGAGGAAGCGGTGAAGTAGTAGCAACATGAAAATCCATACGTTCAAGCGCTTTAAAAATGCCGGCTTTAGCACGAGTGACCATGAGATGGGAGGAATCACTTTCAGGTTGGTTATCGGTTGGAATGGTAGTTCGGGTGACAATTTGCTCGGCTATGGGAATAGGCTGGTCCGAAGAGTTTATTGGGCTAGTAGATGGAGGTATAATGGACTGAGGTGAAGCATGTGAAAGTGGGGTAGGCGGATGTTGGGCTTCAGAACTTGATACGTTGGGTGTGGGATGTGGAGTGGTCGGTTGGTCCTGGGTATAGAGAGGAGAAGTAGTGGTTTGTTGTGATGCGGGAGTTGACAGGTTGGTTGAGGGTCCAGCGGTGGTAGTTTTCAGATGAAGATTAGTGATGGGTGGAGGCAAAAGAAAATCATTTGTGGGTTGAGGTGAAGGCATTATTTTACCAAAAGGGAAAATGTCTTCGTCAAACCGCACATGTCTCAAAATTATAATCTTATTGGATGATAAGTCGAGACACCGGTAGCCACGGTGGTTTGTGGGGTAACCAAGAAAAATACATGGTGTGGAGCCAGGTTGAAGTTTAGGTTCAACATTGACGTGAGGATATGAAAGACATCCAAAGACATAAAAATGTTCATAGGTGGTGATAAGAATTTATTTGGTACCTGTTTAAGGGTTCATTTAAGCCCTAAATCGTATTTATATGATCAACTATTTCCTCAAATCATTTTTTTTTTCATTTTAGGTACTTGGGACAAGAAATCTAGAAATCGGCGCTTTTTGGAGGTATTTGGATGCAAAAGTGAAGAAAACGACGAAGTCGCAAAAAACCTGTAAGACCTGGAGATTTGACGGCGTCACAGGCTACAAACGCCGTCACATGCTGATTATTGTTGATCCTAGTTGAGCAATTGATCTTGTTAGTTATCTTAGACGTGAATCTAAAACAACAAGTATAGAAACTGGCTTGACTTGAAACAATATTAAACACAATGCGGAATCTTATGTTTAATCATAAGAAGAACAATAATAGAACAGTAGAATTCTCAACAAACACTTCAATATAATAAATATACGAATACTCAAAAGTATTAGGGTTTACAACTTTGAAGTGAATCGCCTTTTAACAATGATACATGCTAAACTCTAATCCTAGAACCTCCTTTTATAGACTAAGGAGTTCTTTACAAGATAAGTATTACATCGTATAAATCTAATTAAATAGGATATACACAAAATCCTTTCTATACTTATCTAACCGACTATACATCATTATCACATAAGCAGTAGAAACTAACTCTAGCAGTAGAATCTTTAGGTCTAGCAGTAGTATCTACTTAGTGTATTCTCTTGATCTTTATCAGCAACTCCAACAGTAGTATGAATACACTAGCAGTAGTATCATTTTCACCAGCAGTAGTATGACACCTAATGAATTTTCCATTTAGCACCATAAGCAGTTGTAACTTCTTTGAGCAGCAGCATCTCTAAACCCAATAATCCTCCCTTAAACTTGATATTTTCTTCCAAAATCATCAAGTTTCTTTTAAGCTTTAACCTTCACCAGGAGGATGCTTCCAAACACTCACTTTGTCCTTCTCTTATAATCTGACCCATACAGTTGTTTTTGCATTTTTCTGAGAAGATCAACAACCATTTGACTCCAATGATCAATGTGAAGTTTAATAGTTCCATTTACCATCATATCAAGTGTAGTCTTAGCCAGAGGATAATCGTTTTCCACCAGCATGTAAATTTGAACTCTGATGTGTGCGTATGTATTTCTCTAATTTTTATATCCACGGTAGCGGCTCCAAAGACTTGGTGCGCGCGTGATGTCGTTGTAGTTTTAGCAGTATTCAAGTTTTAAATTTATATTTAGCCGACTTATCAATAAAACACACACTTTAACGAGCAGTGTACCCGGTCAGTATGAATATAATGGTAAGTAGAGTGTCGATCACTAAGAGTGGAATGTATTATCTAGTTATTCTAATTAGTATTTTAATATCTTAAGTTAACTATACAACCTAATCTAACGCAAGGGGGTTCAGCCTGAGAGACTGGCACGGTTTGGTTATGATTAAATAATAAACTAAACTAATGAGCATGAATCAGCGATTAGCACACACGTACACAGATAGATACTTGAGACAATAAGAAGACCTGTCCTGATAATTAAATAGCTTGTCACTTGTTTTATTGCTAGTTTTATATGAAGTGTATGTAATTAACCCTTTCTCGTTGGCTCTAATCTTATCGGCGAGTAAACCCTTAATGATTACTTATGTCTATCCTATTTATTTAGCGTCTCTTAAATAGGCGAGGAAGGGGCATGGCGACCCAAGCAATGCTCAGCTAGACACAGAGGTTATCAATGCACTAATAAAAGTCACCAAAGACATCAACATATAAACTTTAATTAATGGGAAAGCAATTTTAAGGGGTGCCCATGATTTTCCGTAGTCACATGGAATCGGCCCATCAATCCTGATGAATTAAAGTGTACTAATACAATTAAACAAAACTACTTAATGAATTGAATACATGCAGGACCTTCTTACAGCTCTTGTATCTTCGTTCAAGGTGTGTCTTGTGCTGCTAATTCGTCTGAATTCGGCTTAGGGTTTCTTCGGTCTTCGGTCTTTTTGTCACAACTCTGCTCCCGAAATTCGTCTGGCCTTGGGGTATTTATAGTTTCTGTCTGAGGGTTAGATGCGGCGCATAGGTTAAGTAGATGCGGCGCATTGACTTAACTTCGCGTGGGGTCCAAGATTAATATATTCAGGAATATTCGTACACCGCCTTAAGATGCGGCGTAACTCCATGATTGTATGCGGCGCATGTCCTTTGTTGACTTGGATCGTAACTTGTGAAATCTTGATAGTGATGCGCCATATGTACGAAGTAGGATGCGGCGTATATGGAGCAGAATGGTCTTGATCTTGTACATTTTAGTAGACTCTTAACATCTAGCTTGTTTTGCTCCATAATTAGTCCAAAATCGCCAAGTTTCACACAATACCTGTTTTTACCTGAGAATTACAAAAGTAAACATTAACGTATCAATTCTCATATATAATATAATAAAACAAGTCAAATAAATAGGATAAATGATGGTAATAAAATGTACTTATTTGAGTTCATCAAATATCCCCCCACTTGAACTTTACTTGTCCCCAAGTAAACCTTAGAATAAATCTTATGAAAATGTATCCTAAAAGATATTAGGATTTATTTTTATATTTACGCATGTATTCGTTTTTGTCATAATTGCACAACCAAACACTTAACGAATTAGAGAAAAAATAAAATATTTCGATAAAAGCAAATCTAATCGTTTAACTGTCCAGTCGTGACGAATATTCTATCATAAGCTTGGCAAGTATACGCATCTCCTCCACTAAAGCCAAGGAATAACAAGTCTAAAGCGGTAAAAAGGGTTTGATGGTTAAGGGTTAATCATTCTTCTTAATCTCTATCGATCTCACATTCTAGAAAAGGCGACAAAATCACAAATACATGACCGAATCCACGAACACGATACTTGTAATTGCTCAAATCCTTAACTCGAATGGGCTAAAGATAGGACCAAGTAATCTTCACCAATAATATTATATCAAAAAGGGCGACAAAATCATAAATACATAGCCGAATCCACGACTACGATACTTAAGATTGCTCAAATCCCTAATCTCAATAAATCAAAGGTTTAGATAAGGAATGATATAGGGTATGGATAATATTTGGGATACAAATTGGTGTAAAATGAAAAATAAACAAAACAGATAAATTAAAATCCTAAGTGTGGTAAATTACTTTCCCAACCATCCCATGAATAAGACTCATATCATTGAATAACTCACGCTTTAACACTTGAAACACACGCTTTAGGTAGACACGAATTATACTCAACAAGATCTCAATCAAAGAATATCCTTAGTTGGCGTTCCCATAACGGTCAACTCCCATTCAATCCATAAATATAATATATAACAAATAGTGGTGATATCGACCACTTAATACAAAACTTTACATAAGTCGGTTAAAACAAACTTCCAACTTTTCATTTTCTTTTTCTTTTCTATTTTATTTATTTATTTTTTTTTTCGGACTAATAAAGTGTGTAAAATTTCACAACTTTTCTATCACTATTTTTCCGGATAATTTTTCCATACTCTTCATACTTTCAGAAATAACTGTAATAGCGAAAGTAGTAAACACACGAAAAATAAACTGAAAGATATACAATATTTACTTTCATACCAATTGCATTGTTTAATTTCTTGACTCAACCAAAGATAATGAATTACGCATGCGAACACAGGTAATGTAAGGAAACACACTTTGCCTAAAGCAATTAACCACATATTTTAATTTACAGGGTAGGCTAAGGTGTAAGGGTGTAACGAAACATTATAACAAAGGTGTAAGAAACGAAAGGAATGGCTCTGAGTGTTTTTCTAGGGGTATCTTACTCAAAAAGTGAGAGTAACAAAAGGGTTTTTACGGTTAACTAACCAGTGTAGTTAGTTAAAATCAAATAACATATAAAGGCTATTTGGGTGTAATCCTAGAAATTTACCAATTTAGACAAGTCATTCCAATTATATAGATAATACTTATTATGGTGGTCTCGAATAGTATACAAGCCAAGTTCTAAAGTTTAAAAGTCACCGGCACACTCATAGATTTGTGAATTTTGAAAAGTTCACAATTTTTGAAAATAATGTTATGTGTGCAGCTATGTAATTTAGACTTTAAACAAAAACATGCTAAAAATTTTAAATTTTGATATATTAAGCGCATTTTAAGCATATTTTGAAAAAGTTTAGGACAAGTAAGTGTTCTAATTCTCCAATCCCCCACTTAAGTTAAACAACGTCCTCGTTGTTTGTATTAAAGATTAAAAACTGGAAAATAAAAGAATTAGAACAGAAAAACTCCCCTGAGATTTGCTCGGTATGATCCTCCATTTGTATAAGAGCAAAAATCAACTTTCTTGTGGATGAAAACGTTTAAGCTTCATATTTGATGTATCCACAAGAATGTAGGAATCAATAATACCATTCAGACTTTAACACACCTGAGTTAAGAAAGTTCAGACTTGCATAATACATTAGTAGTTAGTAAAAATAAAACTTTAAAAATTAAAATGAAAATCATCAGGTCAGTTGATACGCTGTATCTTATGGAAGAAGATACGCCGTATCGAGCCTGGAATAAATACGAATCAGGATAGAAGATGCGTCGCATCCTTAACCAGGGATGCGCCGCATTAAAATACTGACAGAAAGTTTTAAAGTCAAAAATAAAAATGCAGAAAATTAAATAAGATATGACCAGTGCAGGCGATGCGTCGCATCTTAGGATGGAGATGCGCCGTATCTTCTGCAGGTCTGACAGACTCGACACAGAACAGAATGTAAAAATTTTCTTCCGGGTTGTCTCCCGGTCAGCACTTGTCTTTATTCCAGAGTCTTCAAGTTAGACTCACGTTCAGCTCTTTATTTTGCTCTATTGATCCCCACATGTCCGTGCACGATGTAGTTGCGAATTACATCGTCACGAACATCTTTTGGTACGGATACTCGATCCCTTTCTCAGCGTCATTTTCATCTACAAAAAGAAATGGTGTAAATTTATAACAAAATTTGTTAGGGGCATGTTTAAACCTTGGGTGAGCACGAGGCATCATGTAAGTGATAACGTTGCTTCCACTTTGAAAGGTGATCTTTCCTTCAAATCTTTTAGCGTTAATTTCGACCTCCTTACAAAATGGTTTCCCAACGATCACGTCACCCATCTCAACATCACGATAAGCATCCATGTTTTCCACCATGGTGAAATCTGTAATAATAGTTAAATTCCCAACAAAAATAGGCACATTCATGAATATTCCAACAACGTTTTTCCATCTATACTCAATTTTGTTTTTCATTATAGAATTATAGAAATCTTTTGACATTACATTAATTGGTAAAATAGGGAAAAAATTGGCGCTAACTTGTTCAAATCCTATCATGCAAGGAAATTGTAAATTATAAGCACAATCTACATGGATCTTTCTACCATAATCACAAAAACTAGGATATCCTTCAAATTCATCATAATTCTTAGTGTTGATCATATTGATTCTAGGTATATCCATAATTTCTCCTTCTTCAATTTCGGGTTCAAAATCCTCCATAAATTGATCATTGATTACTAATGGTAAATTAAGATCATTTAATTCAATGTAGTCTCCACTATAGGTCTCAAGTGATTCATTATTTACCAAGGTTTCTCCCATAAGCCTAGCTTCAAGATCGAGGTCCATACGTTCTCTTAATCCTAGCACATAGACGCCTCTAATTATGTTTTTAACAGGATTTTGGCACTTATAGACTAGTTTATTATTCCCTACCCTTAATCAGATTTTTCTTTTAAACACATCAATCTTAGCATGGGCGGTAGACAAGAAAGGTCTTCCAAGGATAAAAGGAATTTTAATATCCTCGGGCATATCTAATATAACAAAGTTTACGGGGAAAATAAACTTCTCAATCTTAACTAGTACATTTTCGGCAATCCCTTCAGGTCGTTTTACCATTTTATCAGCCAATTCAATAAGCCACTTAGTTGGTGCTAATTTTCCTAGTCCTAGGGTAGTGAATGTCTTAAGGAACATAACACTAACGCTAGCTCCTAAGTCAGCTAACACATTATTGAAAGATATATCATTAATTGAACAAGGTAAAGTAAAACTCCCTGGGTCCTTTTCTTTATGAGGCAAGGCATGTAAGTCGGTTGCAGAGCTCTCTTCTTTCATTGTAGCCTTGATCTCCTCTTCAATCTTTGTCTTCTCTTTGAGTAACCTCCGTAAACTCATTGAAGAATTAAAGAAAAATTCGGGCTTTGCAGCATCATTACCATTCATCAATCTTCTAGGAATGTTAGGTGTGACTTCTTCAGTAGTGCTTATGGCCTTGACATGATCTCTTGGGTTGGTTTCAGTTGAGCTTGGTAAACTTCCGTATCCCTTTTCCAGAGGAACCTTGCTCATTTGTCCTATTTGTTGTTCCAATGCTTTGATCGAAGCTCCTTGATTTCTTGTAATAGTATCTGTTGCAGCTCGGATTTCTTTGATCATAGCAGTGTTTTCTTCATGTCTTTTAGCAGCATCGGCCATAATTTGCTTAAGAGTGTCATCCAAAGTCTACCTCCTTTCTTGATAAGTGGGATTAAAGTTGTTCTTTTGATAGTATCCCGGAGTAGCTTCCCTAAATCTCCCTGAAGGTCGGAATGGTTGTCCAAATTGTGTATAGTATGCTTCTTCAAACGTCTCACTTTCATTCTTATTAGGGCAATCTTTAGTGTAGTGAGGTCCTTCGCATTTTTCACATCCAACTTGGGCAGCATAAACTTTCTCATCACGCTTCTTCATATCTCTACTAATTTTATTCAATTGAGCTTGAATTGCAGCAAACCCGTCAAAATTAGTGCTTCTCTTAGATCTAGTAGAGGTTCCGTCGTGCCATTTTTGAGAGTGATCAACAACTTCTTGGATAGCTTTTCTAGCATCGGCTGCACTCATTTGAGGCACAGCTCCCTTAGCATCCAAGATTTGTCTAGTAGGCACGTCCAATCCTTGATAGAACAATATTATCTCCTGCGTTGGACTTAGATAATGTTGAGGGTATTTCATCAATAGGTCTTTAAATCGTTCCCAAGCTTGATAAAGAGTTTCATCAGGCTCTTGCTTGAAACTGTTGTTAGCCTCCATCTTTTTAGCGGTTTTAGCAGGTGGACAATATCTTTTCAGGAATTTTCTCTTCAAATCTTCCCATGTTGTGATTGAACTAGCGGGTTCATTCCTTAGCCACTTATTAGCAGCTCCTTTTAGCGAGATTGGAAAGATTCTTAGCATAAGTTGATCGTCAGAGACTCCTTCTGTAGTAAACAAATCTGCTATCTCGAGGACTTTTTCAACATGTTCATTAGCATCTTCATATTCTGTTCCACTGAAAGCATTTTCTCTTAGCTCCTTGAGAAACTGACCCTTCAACTCAAACTTTGACTTTTCATCAAACATTGGTCTAGCAACTCCTGAAGTGTAATCAGCACGGGTTTTGTTCATGTATTCCTCCATAGTAGTGTTTTCCGCCATTGTTTCTGTTTCTTCTTCCTCTTTTTCTTCAGAAAAGTAATCAAGCTCGAACGAACTTGAGATATCAAAGCTTTTTGTGTTGAAAAGCCTTTTAAGCGAATGTAGGGCTCGTTCAGGATCTTCGAAAGGTTGAATTAAGTTCTTAGTTGAACTCCTGGTCATGCACTTCCTGAAACCATCACAAAAGCATCAGTAGGGTATGTTCTAGAAAGTATGAAATCAGAAAATTAACAATGAAAACGGAATACGAAAAATAAAAGTTACTGATATCTGCAGACGATGCGCCGTATCCAAAAAGTTGGATACGCCGTATCTTATAATCTTTAAAATTTAATCAAACTTTTATTCAGAAAACAGATACGCCGCTTATAATTTTAGAATGCGCCGTATCAATTATAAATTATCAAAAATCGTTTCTATTTATTAAAATTAAATGCGTCGTACTAACAGAAGCTAATGCGTCGTATTTTCGTTACGTTTCAAAATACAAGATTTTTGATTCAGTAGATGCGCCCTATCGATAAAAATCGATGCGTCGTATCTGTTTAATAATTCGAAAATTGTTTTTAATTTAAATAATAGATAATACGCCATATCTGTGAAAACAGATACGCCGTATGGCGTTATCTTGGGGAAAGATGCGTCGTATCGAATTTATTAAACGCATCGTATTTTATAGAAATTAAACGCAATACGCTGTATCCGTGAAAACAGATGCGCCGTATCGTTTGTATCAGCTTAGTACAACGATAGCAAAATAACGAAAATAAAAAACACACAAAAACAGAAAATATGCAAAATAATACAATGAATGCAATTTAACTAATATATAACAAAGTTAGCGGTTAGAATCTAAAAATTAAAAAAAAACCTAATTAAAATACTAATCAAATTAACAGATAATAACAATTCACTCCCCGGCAGCGGCGCCAAAAACTTTATGTGTGCGTGTGTATTGCTCTAATTTTTATATCCACGGTAGCGGCCCCAAAGACTTGGTGCGCGCGTGATGTCGTTGTGGTTTTAGCAGTATTCAAGTTTTAAATTTATATTTAGCCGACTTATCAATAAAACACACACTTTAACGAGCAGTGTACCCGGTCAGTATGAATATAATGGTAAGTAGAGTGTCGATCACTAAGAGTGGAACGTATTATCTAGTTATTCTACTCAGTATTTTAATATCTTAAGTTAACTATACAACCTAATTTCACGCGAGGGGGTTCAGCCTGAGAGGTTGGCGCGGTTTGGTTATGATTAAATAATAAACTAAACTAATGAGCACGAATCAGCGATTAGCACACACGTACACAGATAGATACTTGAGACAATAAGAAGACCTGTCCTGATAATTAAATAGCTTGTCACTTGTTTTATTGCTTGTTTTATATGAAGTGTATGTAATTAACCCTTTCTCGTTGGCTCTAATCTTATCGGCGAGTAAACCCTTAATGATTACTTATGTCTATCCTATTTATTTATCGTCTATTAAATAGGCGAGGTAGGGACATGGCGACCCAAGCAATGCTCAGCTAGCCAAAGAGGTTATCAATGCGCTAATAAAAGTCACCAAAGACATCAACATATAAACTTTAATTAATGGGAAAGCAATTTTAAGGGGTGCCCATGATTTTCCGTAGTTACATGGAATCGGCCCATCAATCCTGATGAATTAAAGTGTACTAATACAATTAAACAAAACTACTTAATGAATTTAATACATGCAGGACCTTCTTGCAGCTCTTGTATCTTCGTTCAATGTGTGTCTTGTGCTGCTAATTCGTCTGAATTCGGCTTAGGGTTTCTTCGGTCTTCAGTCTTTTTGTCACAACTCTGCTCCCGAAATTCGTCTGGCCTTAGGGTATTTATAGTTTCTGTCTGAGGGTTAGATGCGGCGCATAGGATAAGTAGATGCGGCGCATTGACTTAACTTCGCGTGGGGTCCAAGATTAATATATTCAGGAATATTCATACACCGCCTTAAGATGCGGCGTAACTCCATGATTGTATGCGGCGCATGTCCTTTGTTGACTTGGATCGTAACTTGTGAAATCTTGATAGTGATGCGCCGTATGTACAAAGTAGGAAGCGGCGTATCTAGAGCAGAATGGTCTTGATCTTGTACATTTTAGTAGCTCTTAACATCTTCCTTGTTTTGCTCCATAATTAGTCCAAAATCGCAAAGTTTCACACAATACCTGTTTTTACCTGAGAATTACAAAAGTAAACATTAACGTATCAATTCTCATATATAATATAATAAAACAAGTCAAATAAATAGGATAAATGATGGTAATAAAATATACTTATTTGAGTTCATCAAACTCTTCCACTCATTATTATATTGTGAACTCCACATGATTCATATATTCTCCAAAGAGTAATTTTAGTACTTTTGGCCTGCTCATTCCAAACTCTGTCTTCAGGATAAACTTCAAACATAATTTTTAAATCTCCACAGAGTACACTATCCAACTCATATTGTGGCCTTGAATCTCCATATTTGTTCTTGATTAATTTCCACAAAGTCTCTAAATCTTCACTATCAAAGTTTCTAAGCATTAGAGAAAATGTCAAAAACCTTTGAGATTGTCCCCCAGCTCTATATATCTCCCACCAAGGAGTTTTTCCATCATAACCAGCTTTCCATCCAATGATAGTGGCTTTAGAATGCAAAGGAACAATATCAACAAATGTATCATCATCATTGTCGACAACTCTAGTCATTTGTTGTTGATCAGCTGTTTCCTTTTCATTATCCTTTTTGGACAGTTCTGACTGCTCTTTTTGCTCTTTTTCTTCACTCTCATAGTCTGACTCAGAACTCTTCTCAACTGCCTTTGACTTATTAGATTTCCTCTTCTTCCTTCCAACACTTTTCAAAACTCTTCCAGCTCTCTTGACACCAGTACTAGAACTCTCTTTCTTTTCCTCCTTCACTTTTTCTTCTACCTTCTCTTCCACATTTTCTTTTTCCACCACTGTCTTTTGTACCTCTTCCTCAGTATCCATAGGTACAAATGTATCATATTCTCTTTAGCCCTCTCAAACATCTTTTGAAGTGTATCATCAGAGTACCAAGATAGATGTTTAAGTGTGTATCCCTTCATGTTTTTCAAGTACCTTTCTTGAAATTTTCTTATCTGTTTGACAGTTGTTGGTTTGAGCAATTTCCTTTTTCTTCTTTCAGCAAGATACCATTTCTTTCTTTCTGCTCTGAACTTCTTTAACCATTGAGTTCTTCCTTCTTCATTATATGTATCTGCTATTTCCTCTTTGATCATCTTAGAAAGCTCAACATCAGCATAACATTTAAACCTCTCCTCATGTAACGCCCCGTACCCGTTTAGACTAAAATTTAAAAAACTTTTGATGCGGAAACGTTTGACTAAAACTGACTCATACAAATTCTTCATTTAATAACCAGGACTTATAACATTTAACCCTTTAAATGTACTTGCAAGGACATATACTCGAAAACCCTTCAAAACATTTCACACCATTTTATAACACAACCAGACGATCCTTCTGTGACCACCGATACGCCGTATCCCTTTTGAGGGATACGCCGTATCAAAACTGAGAGACCATGCCCCGTATCAACCTGAAGTGATACGCCGCATCACCTTAAACCTCTGATACGCCACATCTAATTTATTAGATACGCCGCATCGACCAATTTAGACAGAACATCAGCAGGAAAACCTGCATATACTCAACTCACCACCCAAGCCACTTTGACACCTCAAATACAACACTATAACTTGTATCAAAACACTCACTTTACATTTAAAACCATATCAAACTATAATACACGGCAATTGACCCGTTAGACTCCAAAATGGGTACAAACACGCTTAAATCCAAACGCTCCATTAAACATTCACTACAAACACTTAAAACACACTTGACGACTCGTTAAACCCCCAAACCGTTACCCGACTTTGACACACTTTATATGACTCATAAAATAAACTCTCGGGGTACAACTTTAACTCGAGCTCGGTATTCTACCTAGCTCCTAATGCTTGCTATCTTCCACATCCATTCCAAATCCTTATGCTACAATCCAAGCCTTCCATTCCGCCGCACTTAAGCCTACAAAAACATTAACAACTAAAAGAATAAGCTTACGCTTAGTAAGTAAAATGATAATCACATACCATCATACTTCAATCACACACATAAGCATCACATATCTCCAAACACTTACTTAGCTACTCCACTCTCTAATTCTTGCACAACCACCTAACATCAACTTACCATCATAACCAAATTCACCACTTAGATCATATTCATCCTAGCACATAAGCACATATCCAATCTCTTATCACTTGCCACCAAAACACACATAACACATACATGTTAGACATCCATATAATACATGCCATCATCATTTTACTTACCTTAGCTCCATGCTAAGCACATAATCAATATCATCATCATCGATATCATCAACATCATCATCATCCTTATACGCATCCTAAAACACATGATCATACATAACATATAATACATAATCATTAACTATAATCATGATTAATACAACCATAACTAACCTCTAAACACTTCTAATCATCATATAATCATATATTGATTATATGATAATCAATCCCACCATTTACTAACTTAAACCCATTATAAACTCATCACATAATCATCATTACCTCTTAATTATCTTAAAACACCATTTATCCTTTAATCCCAAGTTAGGGTTTACAAACCCTGATTTCTTAATCACCAATTAAACTCTAATTAAACATCATTACTTACTTGATAAACATGCTAGGATCCTTGCTAGAGAATTACAATCCTCACCATCAACATCACATATCAAATCCCATCTTCTTTCCCTCTCTTTCTCTTTTGATTCGACATTCACAGGAAACACACTCTCTTTTACAGGAGAGTGTGGAAACTTATAGATAAATGGGGAAGTTTCTAGCTACAAGGGCAATTCTGTCAATTCTGCTTATTTAAGGTCGATGTGCCGCATCTATCTGCATAGATACGCCGCATCCATGCTATCGCTTATATACGTCGTATCTCCTTCTCCAATACGGCGCATGGACTATAACAAGTCGGTTCTACTTTCCATTCTACCATACGCCGCATGTAACTTCCTGGATGCGCCGCATCTAGGCTATAACAGACTAACACTTAACACTATAACCATTTGCCCTTAGACAACCACATACTCTTAGTCAAACATACTTAGGCTCGGTCAACTTCATCTAGGGTGGGGTCCCACTACCCGGGAAACGGGTCTAACAATTCTACCCCCTTATTTAGATTTCGTCCCTGAAATCTGTCGTCTATTTCTAACCTAAACTTAGTCTCACAACTTATCTTATTCTTAACGCCTTAACCCCTAGTTTACTTAGTTCAATAATCTAAGTGATATTGCAATTTTACGCATAAAATAACATATCACATGCCCTAATCCACATTACTCCCGCTTACTCCTATACCACACAACTCTTGCTTAGATTTTACATAATACAAGACTTTCTTATTATCGCCAATCATCATTCTAATCCTCCCTATTACCGACACATCACCATCTCACTCGCTTTATCCTCTACCCTCATTCTCTGACTACTTGACACTTAAGAAACTCGTACCATTTGACTTTACATGATCACACTCGGCTAATACGTTCATGTTCTATTATTTTCTTTCACATCATCCGTACCACGCCACAAGTCACATTATGCCACCATTACAATTTCTCCATCCCATCAAGGTCCTTCTAAGTCTCATCTAAAATCCATGGTCTAATTCTAACCCTCCTATCTTAATCCTTACAATTCCTAACTAACTCTAAACTTCCGCTTTCTACTTCTCTAACCCTACTCGTGCCGTGTCGGCAACACATAGCCCACTTGTTTATAATTCCTCATTTACATGGAGAGGCGTCCCAATCGATGTAAATCAAGAAATATAAACTCATGGTTATGCACTCCCAACATAACACTACTACTCCTATTTCCAATTTTTAACTTTTATTATTTTCTCATTGTTTTTATTACATTATTTTTACTCTTCTTAGACTTGAATCCTTCACATTATCACATTCATCATGGGGATACTTTTATATGCCATGGACGTAGGCAACCCCTTGCCGGTGAAGGCAACACTTTTCATCCCAAAGGATCTTTAACATTCATCCCGAAGGATTCCTTAACATTCCTTTACTTTGTCATCCCGAGGGATACCACATTTAACATTCATCCCGAAGGATCATTACATTCACACTTTATCACCTTAACAACGGATCCAAGTCATAAGCACCACACACACATTATTACATTCGTTTATTATAGTAATTACCGCTAATCGCCTTAGCAGTAATATGATAATTTCAGAACAACGCCTTTATCTCATACACACTCCTTACATTCCTAATCCGCTTTAGTTATTTTCACATCTTTACTTTACCTCTTGCATTCTTAGCCTTCATTAATCATTTTCACATTCTTACTTTACATTTTAGTCCACTCGACTGATTTACATCTAGACTTCTCACATTTTACCAACTGTAACTCATGCATTCATTATAGTGATTACAGCTAATCGTCTTAGCCGTAATATGATAATTTCAAGACAACGTCTTTATCTCACACATACTCCTCTCATTCTTTCTTACGTTTTTAATCCATCACATTTTTTTTTTATTTCCATATCTTATCTCTCTTCTTTTAGTCTCACTCGCTTCCTTTACATGTAGACCTTATATAGATCGTCAATTATAACACGCTCATTTTTTATTAATGATTACAGCTAATCGCCTTAGCCGTAATATAATTATTTCATGACAACACCTTAGCTTCACACATATTCATCTCATTTTAGCTATTATTACTTAGGAAGTTTCGTTCTATTTCACTATTTACTCAATCACTATGCCTTTCCTCATCTTGTAACTAAGTTCATCACAAACTTATTATGTATATATTTTTATTTCATTTCTTCACCACACACATTCAACGTTACCACATGTTCATACTTATGCTCCTAATACTTTGACTTTCGCTAACCTATCTCTAATACCTCATTAATGATCACCACGCTAAATATAATTGCTCATAAGGCCATGCTTCGGTCACCACTATCACACAAGTCGCGCACTTTCATTTTTAGTCACATTTCTATAACCCACTACACAACTTATTACATCCATTCGCCCTCGCTAAACTACCCTAGCACACAATCACATAATCATGTAATGATTACCGAGACAGCCCGAGGTGCACGGTAATCCTATCACTCACACATCAAGTCTTCCACAGCATATATCACATAAGACACATCCCTAAGTCCCCATCATTATACCCATATAGCAATCACCTCATTCGTTCCAAACTCAACATTCACATCCTATAACTTACAAAATATTTGCTCGCCTATCTCAGAATTAACTTAACGCGTCTACGAGTGGTTTAAGTCTAGGCAACCTAAAGGAAACCTAATTCACTTAAACCGAAGCTCTGATACCAAGTTGTAACGCCCCGTACCCATTTAGACTAAAATTTAAAAAACTTTTGACGCGGAAACATTTGACTAAAACTGACTCATACAAATTCTTCATTTAATAACCAGGACTTATAACATTTAACCCTTTAAATGTACTTGCAAGGACATATACTCGAAAACCCTTCAAAACATTTCACACCATTTTATAACACAACCAGACGATCCTTCTGTGACCACCGATACGCCGTATCCCTTTTGAGGGATACGCCGTATCAAAACTGAGAGACCATGCGCCGTATCAACCTGACGTGATACGCCACATCACCTTAAACCTCTGATACGCCGCATCTAATTTATTAGATACGCCGCATCGACCAATTTAGACAGACCATCAGCAGGAAAACCTGCATATACTCAACTCACCACCCAAGCCACTTTGACACCTCAAATACAACACTATAACTTGTATCAAAACACTCACTTTACATTTAAAACCATATCAAACTATAATACACGGCAATTGACCCGTTAGACTCCAAAATGGGTACAAACACGCTTAAATCCAAACGCTCCATTAAACATTCACTACAAACACTTAAAACACACTTGACGACTCGTTAGACCCCAAACCGTTACCCGACTTTGACACACTTTATACGACTCATAAAATAGACTCTCGGGGTACAACTTTGACTTGAGCTCGGTATTCTACCTAGCTCCTAATGCTTGCTATCTTCCGCATCCATTCCAAATCCTTATGCTACAATCCAAGCCTTCCATTCCGCCGCACTTAAGCCTACAAAAACATTAACAACTAAAAGAATAAGCTTACGCTTAGTAAGTAAAACGATAATCACATACCATCATACTTCAATCACACACATAAGCATCACATATCTCCAAACACTTACTTAGCTACTCCACTCTCTAATTCTTGCACAACCACCTAACATCAACTTACCATCATAACCAAATTCACCACTTAGATCATATTCATCCTAGCATATAAGCACATATCCAATCTCTTATCACTAGCCACCAAAACATACATAACACATACATGTTAGACATCCATATAATACATGCCATCATCATTTTACCAACCTTAGCTCCATGCTAAGCACATAATCAATATCATCATCATCGATATCATCAACATCATCATCATCCTTATACGCATCCTAAAACACATGATCATACATAACATGTAATACATAATCATTAACTATAATCATGATTAATACAACCATAACTAACCTCCAAACACTTATAATCATCATATAATCATATATTGATTATATGATAATCAATCCTACCATTTACTAACTTAAACCCATTATAAACTCATCACATAATCATCATTACCTCTTAATTATCTTAAAACACCATTTACCCTTTAATCCCAAGTTAGGGTTTACAAACCCTAATTTCTTAATCACCAATTAAACTCTAGTTAAACATCATTACTTACTTGATAAACATGCTAGGATCCTTGCTAGGGAATTACAATCCTCACCATCAACATCACATATCAAATCCCATCTTCTTTCCCTCTCTTTCTCTTTTGGTTCGACATTCACAGAAAACACACTCTCTTTTACAGGAGAGTGTGGAAACTTATAGATAAATGTGGAAGTTTCTAGCTACAAGGGCAATCCGTCAGTTCTGCTTATTTAAGGTCGATGCGCCGCATCTATCTACATAGATATGCCGCATCCATGCTACCCCTTATATACGCCGTATCTCCTTCTCCAATATGGCGCATGGACTATAACAAGTCGGTTCTACTTTCCATTCTACCATACGCCACATGTAACTTTCTGGATGCGCCGCATCTAGGCTATAACAGACTAACACTTAACACTATAACCATTTGCCCTTAGAAAACCACATACTCTTAGTCAAACATACTTAGGCTCGGTCAACTTCATCTAGGGTGGGGTCCCACTACCCGGGAAACGGGTCTAACAACTCATCCCAAGCATCAAATAAAGCTGATTCGTTTGGAAGTATATCAAAATATCAGATACGCGTAAGGCGCGGGAACTGACAAGCCAACCCTTTAGGAAAAAGGCCAACTTTCAAAACCCGCGAATACGATATGAGATACCGGGCATGTGTCACCCGGGTCATTTCCAAACGAGGTGTGAATCGAGGATTTCATGTACGGTTTGGAATTAAAGTACTTGAAAGATGATTTTCACTTTTTTTTTGTTTTCTAATTCTAATTAAGGTACGGAAAGCAAATATACAAAGAATATAAAGTAAAAATCAAATTACGCCAAAAACGTAAACGGGAATTCCAAAAACGAGCCTAAAAACCAAAATCTTTAAAAAAAATTAACCCTACGAGTGCAAATTTAATTTTCTTAGGTCCTAAATGATAAAATGAAATTTTAGAAAAAAGAATTATATTTTTTTGACTTTTATATTTTTTTATTATGAATTAAAAATTAATTTGAAAAGAAAAATATATAAAAAATATCACACAATGGTGAAAAATTATGAAAAATTTCAGAAAAGTGCTTAATGATAAGCAGATCCTAGGAGAAATAAAATGGAGGTAACTACTTATTGTAATAAGCAGTTAAAAGGCAAAGGAGTTAAATAAGCTAAAACTGCCAAAGTGGGTTAAATATAAAACTATGGAGAGTTAAACCCGAAGAAGACCCAAGGGCAGATGGTTGTGTGTGGTGTGTTTAAGGGTTGAGAGTGTCGAGGTCAGGGATTCGAGTCTAGGCTCACCCTTGACTTCCACTTTCCCCATTTATTTTTTTTAAACTTTTCTTTTGGAACTTGGTAATAAGCAAGAAATAAAAACTTGTTATGAAACAACTATTTTTAAAAGCTTAAGAATAAGCTAGAAAAAGCTAAAGACAAACAGACTGCTTACAAGGCTAAGGAAGCTAAAAGGCAACTGAGAATAAGCAAATAAGCTATCTTAAGCTAAGGCAACTTTAAATAAGCTAAAGCATACTGAGAACAATCTAAATTAGCTAAGGAAATCAAAATAAGCAATAAAAATAAGCAATTAAGCACTGAGAACAAGTTAAGCAATTAGGGATCTGATGCAGGCTGAAACAGACCAACAAGGCACTTTCTAAGTTAAATTTAAGCACTAAGAAGATAAGCAATACCCACAAAATCAAAAGATAAATGAAGTATAAACACCAATAAGCTATCAGGACAAGTTTCAGTCCTATTAGAGCTTAATAGGTGCTTATAAATAAGCTGAAAAGAGGACTATTTAGGCAATTGTATACTGTTTCATCAGTGTTCATTTGACTAATGAGGCCAATTTTGAGCTTCTTTTTAAGCACTTATAAGCTCAGAACAAGGATGATCTTAGTGAATTAGCAACCTACAACAAGCAAACAACTCAGAAATTGAAATTCAGACCCTATGGATTACAAATAAGCACTCGAATTTGAACTAGAAAATTTGCAGAACAGTTCTAATATATAACTTAGCATTATGATGCAAGGTTTTCACTGAATTGAACCAATTCCTAACCAAATCCTAATGAAGTGTATACAATTTTCAGAAATCAACTTAGAACACTATATTGAACTCAGAAATAGCACAAACAAGGAATAAATCTGCTTATCTCTATGTTAAGCAATTATGATCAGACTTTACCCTCAATCCTATAACATCCAACTTAATGCTATGAAAACCACCAAATCAGATCAAAACAACCTACAAACAACTTATCTAAGTTAATTGAAGCCAAATCAAAGTTCCCTAATTAGCACATAAATAGTAACCTTTACTTTTAACCCATTTTAGGCTTATGCCAAACACCCCTTTCTGTGGACTGTTTTGAAATTAAAGCTAAGAAAGACCAAATTAAGCCATAACTATGTAAGACAGATGATCAACTAAGTTTATTAAGCACTAAAAATCATTTTTCAACTAAGAATAAGCACTGAAATAAGCTAAGACTATATGAAGCTATTTTTGGTATTTTTATGATATTATAAGAGCAAAACATAAACAACTAAGTACAGTTATCAAATAAGCATCAATTACCACCAAAGATGAAAAATAAGCAAAAATAAACCAAATAAGCACTGAATAAAGAAGGAATAAGCAGTATGCACTTAAAAACTTGAAAATACTTGAAACTTACAAAGGCCCTTGCACGAACAGGGAAAATTATGCTCGAGGAGATACTCAACAAGCTCTAGCTTGTCAAAAGACAAGCTAGTAACAGCAATAAGCGCTTCCCTTTCTGGCTTACCATCCACAAATAGCTTATTTGACTTTTGTTGACTTTTTTAGATTTTCGAAATTAAAACAGATTTAAACAATAATAAACTCACATTAAGCTAATAGAGAGCTTACATGAGCTTATAGAATAGTAAATAAGAGCTTATGCTAGCTTTTTAACCAACACAGAACATATTTAAAAGCATAATATTAAAAAACAAGAATTTAAACCAAACTTAAATTTTATTAAAGACTTAAAAAAAGTACAAAGCTGGAAATTAAAATGACAGAATTTAAAAGAAACACTAAGCTTAAATAAAAAAAAATAGTACAAACTAGAATGCCCCATAAGGGCTTACAAGAATATTATTTATAGAGAAACTAAAACTAGGGTTTCTTCATTCCATTGTGCTTCTTCTGTTAGAGGAATGAGCTTTGTATCCAATTTGTGCTTTCTCTTGTGTATTCTTAGCCTTCAGATTAACTTTGGCATCATCACAGCCTTTAAATGGGATTTGGCGCCATAAGTAACCTTGGATTGCCAGCGTGGCATAGTTGACATGTGACTGATAAGCGCATGGGGAGAATAGGGTGGCTGTAGCAGGTGAAGAGAGGTGGCATGGAGCAGGAAAAGCTAGGTTCAATAGGGGAAAAGCAGGAAAAGGGATAAAGGGATGGGTGTTGACTTTTTTGACCTAGATTTATTAATAGAAAGGGGTGGGTTGGATTTGGTTTGGGCCGGGTTTTGTTATTGGGTTTTAATAGTTTGTGGATTTGGTTTTATTAATAAAAGGTTTAAAATGGGCAGAATTGGCCCATTAAATTGGGTCGGGTTGGCCCATGAAAATGGTTTCGGGTTCCTTTTTCCATGTTCATCCAAATGCCATATCGCGGGGTTGATTTTGACTTCGTCTTGACTTGATCAAATGCACAAACGTTGTCGAGTCGACCCAAAAATGCCCGTTTTCGCTCTGTTTTCAATCCTTTGTACCTGAAATACATAAAAACACAATCCAAGGATATCTACAATATAAATTGGCATATTTGGCTGTTTTTATGTTCAAGGATATCTAAGCCTTTGTCATTGCTAAATATAAATTGGCATATTTGTCTTTGCTTCATCCTCAGCATGTTTTCTTTGATGTTCAAGAACTTTTTGGTTTTCTTCTTCAAACTCAGCAGCTAATTCAGCAGCAACCTTAGCATCATGTTTTATAATCTTTTCTTTTGGCCAAAATTACACTGGTATTTCAGGTTCAGGTTCTTCAACTAAAATTACTTTTCCCTTGCCTTTGTACTGTGGTTCTTGTGAAACAGCCTTCCTTTTGGGAGAAGAGGGTTCTCTGATTGTCACTCCTTTGACAGGTTCTTTTGATGGTTTTGGTGATTGTGTTTGTATGACTTGTTTTGGTATTGATGAAGGTTTTGATAGTTGTGGTTGTGGTTTAGATGGTAGTGTTGATTTCAATTGGATAATGGCTTCAGTTAAACTCACATCATCATCCAATATCTTAGCAGTAGAATCACTCTGAAGCTCAACCGTAGGAATATTTGCACTAGCAGTAGAATCTTTTACCTCAGCAGTAGATTGGTTTGCACCACCAGCAGAATCATCTTAGCTACTTTCTCACCACTTTCAACTGCAGAACCATCTTGAACTTGAGCAGCAGCATCACCCAAACTTTTAATAGATTCCACCATCACATTAGAAGCTTTCACAAGCTGCTCAGCATCCAAAGTTTTTAATTTATCCATTAGATGCTCCTTTTTCCCTTTCTACAAAACCACTTCGTTACCAGCTTTGTCTTTAACCACAAACTCACCAGAATTTTCACCACTATCCATCTCCATATCCATTCCGTAACCAACATTCTCTGTAGCAGCACTTTCAACATGAGTAGCCTCAGCCTCCCCTGAATCCTTGGTCTCATTCCTCCCCTATTTGGGAGCATCCTCCCCCAAACTAACATCCTTAGAGGAACTGATCCTTTGTGCTCTGCCCACTTTCTTCAATCTTTTGAATGACTTGGTTCTTGACCTCTTTTGACCTTCCAAGTATTTAACCCTTAGCTTTAAACCTTTGACTTCATGTTGTAGGTCAAGAACCTGTGACTCCAATTTGGTACATTTTGCCATCAATGCCTTAATTAGTTCCATACTATCCTCACCACTTCGGCCTGTGTTACCTGGCCCGAGAGGTGGATCACTGGAATTCTCATTTTGTACATGTTGGTCTATCAATTCATTAGTTTCATGTCTATCCTCATCACTTCGGGATGTGTTACCTTCCCTGAGAGGTGAATCATGGGATGTAAACTCAGTATCAAACCTAGTTTGAGCATCTGAGCCCCCCATATTAGCCATTTGGCTGGGGTTTCCATCACTTGTACCAAGTTCATGAGAACTAGATACATTAGATGTTTCCTTGGTTGGGGTCTTATTGATGTTACCACTGACCTACTCTGCTTCTAAGCTAGCAGCAGTAGTGGTAGCCCCTTCCAACATGTCACTCCCCAAACATGTGACAGCCTCATCTGGTACAACCATCCTAACACTAGCCTGAGGTAGCTCAGTGTTCTCATTTTGTTAATCCCAAGGGGTTTGGGTCTTTTCTGGTTGTGTAGATGATTGTTCTAAATTGGTGGGTGTGTGCTGGGTAGCAGTTGTGATTTCTACACCTTCACCCTGATTTTGAGCCAGTGACAACATATATGTAAATAATGGTGTCATTGTCCCAGAAAAATCTTTGCCATTCTATTTCAAGTAGGAAAATAATATTCTTTTGAAGTTCAGGGCAAACAAATTCTCTTTTATGAACCCTTGGATTTGAAGTTTGTTGGTTCAAAATAAGTTTCAGAAATCTTGGATAAATGTAATAATTCCCTTTTATATTCCTTTTCAAACCATCCATTATCATATTTGAAAATTAAAAGGTTGTCCTTTAGCCAGACAAATCATAGCAGATGCTTGAGTTGTACTGAATTCATTCCAACCTGAAGTTTTAGGACTTAAGCATTGTAGGATGGTGTCAATTAAAAAATTCCATGAAGGACAGAGAAGACCTTTATAAAATTTTAAACCTTCTACTTTCTTCTCATACCCCATGTTTTCAAGTTCTTCAAAAATGATAGAATTTTCAAGACATGTTATTTCCTCATCATCTGCAAAATGAAGAGCTTCTCTCATAGATGATTCAGAAACAACTATCTTGTGGCCATCTACCACAGCATTTAACTGTTCTTCCCCATTTGTAGTTATGGTCTTAACAGTAGACCAAAACTGATCAATGTGGGAAACAAATATAGCAGGTTTTGCTGTTAATGCATACTTAATGTGAGTAGCATTAAGAAAATCTATTACCTCAGCAAATCCATCAGCTACTTTAGGCTTTTGAAGAAAAGAGACTTGATTGTTACTATCAGAAAAGATTCTTGTCGACATTGTGAATTAGGTTTTGATTTGGGGGTTTTAAAATTAGAGGTTAAAATTTATGTTAGGGTTTGAATTAGAGTGATTTATGAGTGCGTAAAATCGATTATGAGATCCAATTAGATTTTTAAACCCTAATTCGAGTGATTTGGGGGTTTTTAATCCTTTTGGATAAGAAATTACACAACAGTCCCTGCACTTACAAACCAAGCAGTAGAATCCCAGTAGTTACAAAGCGAGCAGTAGAACCCCTAGCAGTAGAAAGTTTTGCCTAGCCGCAGAAACTTTGTAACTAGCAGTAGAATGTCTGCTGAACTTTCCAAACACCTTTTTCTCATCGGAAAAACATTCTCCTTTGACTTTTCCTGCAAAAGATTAGTCCAAAACCACAAAAACACAAGAAATAATAAGCCACAATAATCATAATCCATAGTTATACTTAGCAGTTGTATAAGCAACAAGCAGCAAAACTAAAAATAACTAAGCAACACATATCATAACAAGCGGTAGAACTAGCAACAGTAGAAACAACTTATTTACGAGTAACAATACAAATCCTTACAAAACATAACAAGAACACAAACAGATAAGCATTTTCAAAGATTTATCATTCCAATACTAGCAATTAAGAATTGAAATCTACCCACATCAAAACCTTTTGTGAGCAAATCTGCAACATTGTTGTCAGTATGGATTTTAACAATTTGAATTAAGTTTTTCTCAAAACATTCTCTTATAAAATGATGTCTTATCTCAGTATGTTTTGTTTTAGAATGAAAAACAGGATTTTTAATAATGCACATTGTACTGTTATTATCAATATAAATTTTTGTATGCAAGAAATTATACCCATAGTCTAGTAATTGATTCTGAATCCAAAGCACTTGACCACAGCAACTTGAAGCAGCTACATACTCAGCTTCAGTTGTAGAATTTGCCACCATAATTTGTTTCTTGCATAGCCATGAAATCAACCTATGTCCAAGAAATTGACATCCTCCAGTTGTTGATTTTCTGTCTAAACTTGCTCCAGCATAGTCACTATCTGAGTATGCCACCAGATCAAAAGGTGAATCTTTTGGATACCAAAGGCCCAACCTAGGTTGACTCCTTAAGTACCTAAAAATTCTCTTTACAGCATTCAAGTGTGAGACTTTAAGGGAAACTTGATATCTGGCACAGGCACACACAACAAACATAATATCTGGCCTGGCAGCTGTAAGATACATCAATGAACCAATCATTGATCTGTATAGATGCACATCAAATTCTTCACCATCTTCATCTTTGACTAGAGGCTTATTGGACTCCATGGTTGTTTTGGCAGGCTTCATATCAGAAAAGCCAAACTTCTTCAAGATATCAATCACATACTTGTCTTGACCGATAAATATTCCATCATTCTTTGGTTTGACTTGAAGCCCTAAAAAGAATGTGAGTTCACCCATAGAACTCATTTGAAACCTGTTATGTATTAGCTTCTCAAAATCATCACATAACACCTTGTTGGTTGATCCAAAAATGATATCATCAACATACACTTGAACCAATAAGATATCCTTTTTGTCTCTTTTGATAAACAAATTCTTTTCAATTCTTCCTCTACTAAAGCCATTGTTCAACAAGTACTTTGATAAGGTGTCATACCAAGCTCTAGGAGCTTGATGCAAACCATAAAATGCTTTCTCCACCTTATAAACTCTATCAGGATAATCAGGATCTTCAAAACCAGGTGGTTGTGAGACATATACTTCTTCATCAATTTTCCCATATAAGAAAGCACTCTTTACATCCATTTGATACAATGTGAAGTTCTTATATGAAGCATAAGCTAAGAATAATCTGATAGTTCTATCCTTGCAACAGGTGCAAACATTTCATCATAATCACTTCCTCCTTATTGAGTGTATCCTTGAGCCACAAATCTTACTTTGTTCCTAATCACAATGCATCATTCATCACTTTTGCTTCTAAAAACCCACTTTGTACCAATTGCCTTTTTCCCATTAGGCAAATCAACCAAGGTCCAAACTTCTTGAAGCTTAAACTGCAACAACTCTTCTTGCATAGCTTCCACCCAACTTCAATTTTGTAATGCTTTATAAGCATTCTTGGGTTCCACTTGTGATAGAAAACAAGGAAACATGCAATTCTAAAGGTCTTTGTGTCTATTTCTTTGATGAAGAGATTGAGCAAATAAACCTTGATTAAACAAATCTCTCAATCCTTTTATTGTACTTCTTGTTTAAACAGCAGATTCAACATCTCCTATGATCTGCTCTTTTGGATGATTTTTGTGAACTCTGGTGGTTGGAATAAGACTGACAGGTATTGCATTCTCCATATTGGTTAAGTCAGCCTCTGCACCAAACCCATCCAAAGCTTCATCATCAGTATCTTCATAGATATTGATCAAACTAGGCATATCATCAGGATAGTCATAATCAGCAAAAGATCTTCCATCTTTGTCGGCAGTAGGAACTTTTGGTGCAGCAGTAGAAACACTAGGCTTAGCAGTAGTAACTTTTGGCTTAGTAGTAGAATCATGGTTACTGCTGCTAGTGTTATTTTCTTTGTTTTCAACATTTGCTGATTCATTATTCTGCACTTCATCAACAATTTGTGGTCCTTCATTAACCACTTTTCCATCATCAGAAGGTTTATCCCCATCTTCTATATCTCCTTTTGGTACTTCATGAACAACATCATCTTGTGAACTCTTTCTCCTTTTCTCTTTGGCTATGAAAGTTGGATCAAGCTTCCATTTTTTCAATCAAAATAAACTCCTTTGCAGATTCATTCACATTAGCTTATGTACCTGCATTAGAATCATCTTTTGCACCTGCAGACTTGTTAGTTGTACCTGCAATCACTGGCTCATAATTCATGCTTTTGGTTAGTGAATCAATATCAAACAGTCAGTCAGGTCCACTTGCTGCAACATTAGTTGTGGTTTCACTAAACCTAACATGCAGGTTTTCTTCCACATGCTTAGTTCTTTTATTGAATACCCTAAAAGCTTTACTATTGGTAGAGTATCTAACAAAGAATCCTTCATCAGCCTTCTCATCAAACTTTCCTAGGAGATTAATGGTATTCAAGATAGTAACAGGACACCCAAATGGTTTTAAGAAATCTATCATAGGTTTCCTACCATGTAACTGTTCATAAGGGGTCTTGTTATGAAGCTTAACTACTTTACTCCTATTTTGCACAAAACAAGCAGTGTTGACTGCTTTAGCCTAAAAAGTAGTAGGTAATTTTGATTCAGACAACATAGTCCCTGCAGCCTCAATAAGTTTCATATTCCTCCTCTCAGCAACACCATTTTGTTGAGGAGTTCTAGCTACACTAAACTGTCTTAAAATACCTTTTTCCACACAAAACTGGTTCATAACACTATTCTTAAACTCAGTTCCATTGTCACATCTTATCACCTTAACTTTATGATTTACTAGGTTTTCAACTATTGTTATAAAAGCCTTAAGAATGCTAGAAGTTTCATCCTTAGTTGCTAAAAAGAAAACCCAAGTGAATCTACTATAGTCATCTGTGACAACTAGGAAGTACATCTTCTTGTTCAAACTTTTCACATATGTTGGCCTAACCAAAAGCATATGCAACATATATAAAGGCTCAAAAATAGAGTTCACAGCTTTGGACTTACAAGAAGCTCTGTGTTTTTTTCCCATCTGACAAGCAACACAGGTTTCAGGATTTTCAAAAACTTTTGAAGGTAAACCTCTTACAAGGTTTCCCTTAACCAATTTATTAATTGTTTTGAAATTTAAATGGCCAAGTCTTCTATGCCAAAGTCTGGATTCATCATTTGTGGCCATTGCAAATAGGCAAGTTAAAGCTCTTTTGGGAACTATGTTCTTTATCTCAACATTGTATATGTTATCTGTTCTAGGGACTCTAAGTAGCATAAATTTATCATCAGGCAACTTAAAATCAGGAGATAAGACAAGGCATTTAGTATCTGTAAAAAGAATAAAGTTCTTTTTGTCACACATTTGTGAGACACTAAAGAGGTTGAACTTAAGCCCTTTTACAAAGTACACTTTTTCAAAATCCATTTTTCTTGTTCTTATTGTACCTTTACCAATGATTTTACCTCCTTTAGGATCATTTCCAAAGGCAACATATCCACCATCAATAGCTTCAATATCATCAAGGTTGGACATTACTCTTGTCATAAGTCCAGAGCATCCACTGTCAAATATGCATTTGTCCTTTAATTCCTCTTGTAGATTACCCTGCACATAAAGTAAGAGAATCAGTTTCTCTTGGGGACCCAAGCCATCACTGAATTGGATCTGCCATGTGCATCAACATAGTCAAATCTCTTTAAATCCATTGATACACTTCTGTTTCTGAAAACATGATCGAAAACCTTTATTTTTGATTTCCAGACCCAGCAAGCTGAGGCCTTTACAACATAAAAATGGTTGCCCAAAATAGTGTTTGTTATCACTTTTGGCTCAGCAGTAGAAACTGCTTTTGCCTTAGCAGCAGAAACAGCTGTATTATTTTGAAAAGGCCTTTGTGGTGGAGCAGTAGTAATTGACCTAGTTGTACCAGATCTCATCAATACTGCCCTTGGAACCATATTTTTATTAGCATGAGGGTGAGTCTTTTTAGAAAAGTTTTTGTGGTTCACCCTTCTATTTTTGTTCTAAACTGGTTTTTGGTAGTAGTAACAATCTTCCTGTAAATGCTCAAAACAACCACATTGATAACAAGCCTTTTTAAGTAACTGAAAATCACTACCTAACTTATGAGAAATTAGGTTGTTCCAGTTTCTTTGATTTCCTCTATGCCTATTATTAAACTTTCTAGGTTGTTCTCTAGGTTCCTCATTATATTCAACTATTTTCCTAGAGATCTTGTCACCAAACACAGGTTTCACAAACTTAACCTGTTTAACTTTAGATTCAACTGTTTTAGGAATTTCTTCCTTTTCAATCTTTGGTGTTGACTCAACCTGTTCCTCATCACTATCTGACATCCAATCTTCAATAATTGGAACATCAGAAAACATCTTTTCTACCTTAGGTGTTTCTTTATTAGCCTCACTAGATTCACCTACAGGTTTGCTATCAAGTTCACTTATAAAAGACAATTCTTTCTTAGGGGGTGCAAAGGCACTCTTAACTGGAGGAGCGACATCATTATATCCTATGCCACTCCCTTTCCTCATTAACTGACTCTCAATAGACTTATGCACAAGATCAGATGCAAATTGTTGTTTCTCAACTCTAACTACATATTTTTCTTTGTCAATTAAAGCAGCATCCTTTTCTTCTTCATCCTCTTCTAGCCTTTTATTAAGTACATTTATCTCACTGTCTTTAAGAAAAAGCTTACCTTCTAGTATATGAATCCTATCAACATACTCTACCTCATTCTATTTAAGGAATTCAAGCCTTTGTTCTACATATTTTAAACCAACTTTATAACCTAAGTTATCTAGTTTAAGTTTCTTAATTTCAACTCTAAGACTTTCATTCCTAGACTTAAGCTCTTCAACAGTATCTAAACAAGATTTTAATGAACAACTAGACTCATTAGATACCTCTCAATCAGAACCATATGATGAATAAGCTATAAGAGCAAAGTTGTGTCCTTTAGGTCCTTCTTCTGCCGTAAAAGCAAAGTTGGGTCCTTCCTCAGCCTGATCACTCCAATCATAATCTCCTAGACCATCACAAGACACCAAAGCTGTAGTAGTCTTGTTATCTTTAGTAGCAGCCTTCCTTGAATTCTCTCTATTCTTCTTAGGTGCCCTACATTCTTTTGCAAAGTGACCTTTCCTCTGACAGTTGTAGCATTCAATTTTGGACTTATCAAACCCCACATTGTTTTGTCCTTTAAACTTGAGCTCCCTTCCTGTCTTCTTCAAAAATCTTCTGGGCCCTCATGGTCAACATAGCCATTTGCCACTTCAAATCAATTTCTTCAAGATCATCAGGATCAATTTGTTCCAAATCCTGCTTCACAACTGGAGTACTGGTAGTAAGGTCAGCTAAGTAAGTACAGATAGCAGCATCACTTACATTATCACTGTTTGTAGAACCAGCAGTAGAAACATTAGTGCTAGCAGTAGAAACTCCATAAGCAACAGTAGATTGAGTTTCCTGAGTGTTGCCAAAACTTTTGTTGTTGGAGGACACAAAAGCTAGGTTTTGTGCACCAGAGGATGAACTATATGACCCTTTCACTTCAGATTCATACACTTTCAGGTTGTTGTACAAATCATCTAAACTCATTGTGTCAAAATCATACTTTTTTCTCCAAACCACTGTGTGCATACTCCATTCAGATGGCAGACTTCTCAGAAACTTAAGATTGATATCTTCTTGAGAAACTGTAACCTTCATAAGTGCTAATTGACTTATAAGCTTCTGAAGTCTGTCATATGTAGCATCAATATTTTCAGAACTTGAGGCAACAAAGGTCTCAAATTGATGCTTCAGAAGATTTTTCCTTGAATTTTTGATAGCCGCATCATGAGAATATTGTGAGTCTTGATCTCCATCCTTCTTTGAGCCTTGTCATCAGCAGATTTAATGGGTAGAGGTGTCCCATCAGCAGCTTTTGCTGGTAAAGTATCACCATTCAGAATGACTTCCAACATTGAGTAGTCAAGCATCTTGATGTATTGTTGAATTCTCATCTTCCAAAGCTCATACTCTCCAGGCTTGAGCATGGGCACTTTTTATGCAGTCACCATGTGTGTTGATTCGGATTCCATGACTTGAGTAGATTTGAATAGATCTGAGTTTAACACAGATTCTTCTAGATATCAGTTTCTAGATCACAAGCTCTGATACCACTTGTTGATCCTAGTTGAGCAATTGATCTTGTTAGTTATCTTAGATGTGAATCTAAAACAACAAGTATAGAAACTGGCTTGACTTGAAACAATATTAAACACAATGTGGAATCTTATGTTTAATCTTAAGAAGAACAATTAATAGCACAATAGAATTCTCAACAAACACTTCAATATATTAAATATACGAATACTCAAAAGTATTAGGGTTTACAACCTTGAAGTGAATCGACTTTTAACAATGATACGTGCTAAACTCTAACCCTAGAACCTCCTTTTATAGACTAAGGAGTTCTTTACAAGATAAGTATTACATCGTATAAATCTAATTAAATAGGATATACACAAAATCCTTTCTATACTTATCTAACCGACTATACATCATTATCACCTAAGCAGTAGAAACTAACTCTAGTAGTAGAATCTTTAGGTCTACCATTAGTATCTACTTAGTGTATTCTGTTGATCTTTATCAGCAACTCCAGCAGTAGTATGAATACACTAGCAGTAGTATCATTTTCACCAGCAGTAGTATGACACTTAATGAATTTTCCATTTAGCACCATAAGCAGTTGTAACTTCTTTGAGCAGCAGCATCTCTAAACCCAACAATTATGCTGTAATTTTGGCTCAAGTTTAACAAGAGACGCCTCAGTCAAAATTTGGAGATGCGTAATGAGAGGATCTACACACACTCCTTGTGTTAGAGACACTTTGAGTAATACTAACTAGCATGCAGAATTTACTAGATAATATTTAGAAGATATTGTATGTAAGGTATATGAATGGAACAGTATATTTGTATTAGTATGAACAATGATGACTTGAGAATAACCAAAATGATTCAATATTATTATCAATAATACGAGTGATCTCCTATCAGTAGGGTTTACAACCTTGAATCTACTCGTACGACAAAAGTTATGTTTAACCTAACCTAGGACCTCCTTTTATGGAACAAGGAGTCCTTTACAAGATAACTATAATTCGTATCAATCTATATCTAGAAGATATACACAATATCTTTTATATACATATCACATTACATGTATTCAAAATATAAGTAGTACAAACATCTTGTGCTAATAGTACTAAGTCAGTTAGTACTGCTAGTGAAATCTTCAGTAGTCTTCAACTTAAGCTTATCAGTTTGTACTGTTAGGTTTAATTCCCAACAATCCTCCCCTAAACTTATGATTTCTCTCCAAATCACTAAGTTTTTCTTGAATTAAACTTTGTAGATGATGGGTGGATTCTTCCAAACACTATCAAGTCAATCTTTTGGTTCTAGTTTTTCTTTGTTCTATAAGATTGATTATCTTTCTAACTAGCTCATCTGCCATCTCGGAACCTTCTTCAACCTTGAGTGTTACTGATAGCATAGACATAAGAACTACTGGTCTCAATGGATAATCTTTCTCTACCAGCATATATATTTCCAAACCATCTTTTGTAGCAATCCTATGAACTCCACAAGTATCAAATAATTCCCATGTGATTTCCTTGACTTGTGCTTGAAACCTCCAAATTGCTTCTCCTCCATCGGGTTCATATAACCTTTTCAATTGAACCCACAATTCCTTGTCTTTATCATCAAGAGGATCTGAGACTTTGAATCTTTCTTGTACCAAATTCCACAACTTATTGAGATCTTCTCTGTCGAATCCTCTTAGCATATCTTCAAATTACCTATACTTCACAGTTTTTCCACCAACCCTTATAATTTTCCATCCTTTCATCCTTCCATCTATGAATACTTCCCAATCTATGATAGGATGTTTAGTTTGGAGTGGACTGACATTTGAAGATTCAGGAACTATCACAATCATGTTCTTGATCTGTTTATGTGATAAACTCTCAGTTGCAGTCTTTTGCTTCTTTGATGTATCTGATTCCAACAACTCAGCTTTTCTTTTCTCTTCTTTACTGTGCCCAGTATCAATTATGAAATCTTTTGGAATTGGCTTATTTATCCTTGCATAAGCTTCATAATAAGCCTTTTCTATCTCTGCATCTGATCTCCCTTTGAAGTAACTCTGCTTCCAATAAGCTTGATTCTTCAAATAGCTCTTCATGAAACTTATCTGTTCTTTCTTTGAAGGCATCTTCTTCTTATAAACTTTCTTCTTTTTATCCTTGATATTCTGCAACAGATCATCTAAAGCCACTTCCTTATTCTTTGATATAATGAAATCAGCAAGCATAGCAGATCTTTCTTGAACACTTAAACTCTCATCTGAAACAAGTTGGACAACCCTTGCCTTCACTATTGGATCATTATCAATCATCCATTGGATCTGTTCTTCAAATGATTCTTGAGCAATCTGAGCATCTGAAGATATTCTCTCTTTTTCCAATCTTTAAGCTTCCATCCAATTTGCTACTTCTTCTTCATGAGCTTTTCTTGCTACATCTTCATCAAAATCAATCTGTGCTTGTGTTATGGGCTTGATCTTCAACTGTTTTGGCTTATCTATAATTAGAATACCCTTTCCCTTATCCTGAGCAGTTTATACTGCTCCCTTTGAACTTGTAGCAGTATCTTCATCCATAGGCTCTTATGCTTGATCTTTCTCCACATCAACATTATCACCACCAGTACCTTCTTGTTCATCACCATTGCCACCAGTACCTTCTTCAAAATCCAAAAACCTCCCCTGAGTTTGAGATCCTGTTTTCCTTGATTTCCTCCCCTGTTTGGGAGAATTATCATCATCATCAGAACTTGAAGAAGTTGAAGATAGTACCAGCTTTGACCTTTTTCCCTTGTTCCTTGATGTGCTGCGTGTGTCGTTGCGGTTTAGCAGTTTTAATGCCTAATCAAGTTTTAAATTTATATTTAGCCGACTTATCAATAACACACACACCTAACGAGCAGTGTACCCGGTCAGTATGAATATAATGGTAAGTAGAGTGTCGATCACTAAGAGTGGAACGAATTATCTAGTTATTCTAATCAGTATTTTAATATATTAAGTTAGCTGTACAACCTACTCTAATGCAAGGGGGTTTCAGCCTGAGAGACTGGCACGATTTGGTTGCAATTAAATAATAAACTAGACCAATAGGCACGAATCAGCAAGTAGCACACACTTACACAGATAAATACTCGAGACAATAAGAGGGCTGTCCTTATGATAAGTAGTTTGTTACTTGTTTTATTCCTAGTGTTATATGAAGTGTATAGTTCGATGCAACGCACCGAGATTAAGTCCTTTCTCGTTGGTTCTAATCTTATCGGCGAGTAAACCCTTAATGATTACTTATGACTATCCCGTTTATCTTTCTCCTACTTTTCTACAGACCATAGAATACATAGGAATCTAATAAACAGGCGAGTGCAGAGGCATGGCGACCCGATCAATGCTCAGCTAGCCACAGAGGTTATCAATGCACTAATAAAAGTCACCAATGACACTAACATATAAACTTTAATTGATGAGAAAGCAGTTTTAAGGGAGTGCAACCTTTCCGTTTTCACGTTACACAAGCCACCAATCTTGATGAATTAAAGTTTACTAACACAATAAAACAAAACTACTTAATGAATTAATCACATGCAACACCTTCTTACAGCTCTTGTATCTTTGATTTGGGTGTGTCTTGTGCTGCTGCCTTGACTGAATTCGTCCTAGGTTTCTGGTCTTCGGTCTCGTATATCTTATATGTCACCTCGAATTCGTCTGGTCTTGGGGTATTTATAGTTTCTGTCTGAGGGTGAGATGCGGCGCATCTAGTAAGTAGATGCGGCGCATGTACTTTACTTCGCGTGGGGTCCAAGATTATAATATTCAGGAATATTCGTACACCGCCAGAAGATGCGGCGTATCTTCATCTTTGGATGCGGCGCATGTCCTCTTGTATCTTGGATCGTATCTGGTGAGATCTTGATAGTGATGCGGCGCATGTGATAAGTGAGATGCGGCGCATCTGGAGCAGATTTGACTTGATCTTGTCCATTTCAGTAAACTCTTCACTTTATGCATGTTTTGCTCCATAATTAGTCCAAAATCGCCAAGTTTCACCAAATGCTTGTTTTCAACTGAGAATTACAAAAGTAAACGATTAAGTATCAATCCTCATACATAATATAGTAAAACAAGTCAAATTAATAGGATAAATGATAGTAATAAAATGTACTTATTTGAGTTCATCAAATATCCCCCCACTTGAACTTTACTTGTCCCCAAGTAAACCTTAGATTAAAACTTATGAAAATGTATCCTAAAAGACATTAGGATGTATTTTTATATTTAAGCATGTATTCGTTTTATCATAATCACACAACTAAACACTTAACGAATTAGAAGTAGAATAAAATATTTCGATAAAAGCAAATCTAATCGTTTAACTGTCCAGTCGCGACGAATATTCTATCATAAGCTTGGCAAGTATACACATCTACACCACTAAAGCTAAGGAATAACAAGTCTAAAGCGGTAAAAAGGGTTTTTTAGGCTTAAGGGTTAATTATTCTTATTCACTATCGATCTCAAATTCCAGAAAAGGCGACAAAATCACAAATACATGATCGAATCCACGAACATGATACTTGCAATTGCTCAAATCCTTAACTCGAATAGGCTAAAGATAGGTCCAAACTTCACCAATAATAATATATCAAAAAGGGCGACAAAATCATAAATACATAGCCGAATCCACGACTATGATACTTAATATTGCTCAAATCCCTAATCTCAATAAATCAAAGGTTTGGTTGGATAAAGAATAATAGGGTATGGATAATATTTGGGAAATAAATTGGTGTAAAATGAAAAATAAACAAAACAAATAAATTAAAATCCTAAGTGTGGTTAATCACTATCCCAACCATCCCATGAATAAGACTCATATCATCGAATAACTCACGCTTTAACACTTGAAACACATGCTTTAGGTAGACACGAATTATACTCAACAAGATCTTAATCAAAGAATAAACCTTAATTGGCGTTCCCATAACTGCCAACTCCCGTTCAATCCATAAATATAATATACAACAAATAGTGGTGATATCGACCACTTACATAACTTTACATCGTTGGTTTATCAATCTTCCAACTTTTTTCTTTTTCTTTTTCTTTTTCTTTTCTCATTTTTTCGATTTTTTTTTTTTTTTTTTTTTTTTTTTTTTTTTTTTTTTTTTTTTTTACTTATTAAGCATAAACATAGATGTGTAAAATTTCACCACATCACTATAACAATAATTCTGGATAATTTTTCCATACTTTTCATGACTTCAGAAATAACGGTAATAGTGAAAGTAGTAAACACACGAAAAATAAACTCAAAGATATACAATATTTACTTTCACTCCAATTGCATTGTGCAATTTCCCGACCTAACCATAGATAATGAATTACGCACGCGAACACAGGTAATGTAAGGAAACACACTTTGCCTATAGCAATTAACCAACCACGGATTCTAATCTACAGGGTAGGCTAAGGTGTAAGGGTGTAACGAAACATTTTAAACATAGGTGTAAGAAACGAAAGGAATGGCTCTGAGTGTTTTTCTAGGGGTATCTTACTCTAAAAATGAGAGTAACAAAAGGGTTTATACGGGGGTTAACTAACCAGTGTAGTTAGCTAATAACACAAAACATATAAGGCTATTTGGGTGTAATCCTAGAAATTTACCAATTTAGACAAGTCATTCCAATTCTATAAAATAATACTTATTATGGTGGTCTCGAATAGTATACAAGCCAAGTTCTAAAGTTTACAAGTCACCGGCACACTCATAGATTTGTGAATTTTGAAAAATCACAATTTTTGAAAATAACGTCATGTGTGCAGCTATGCAACTTAGATCTTAAACAAAAACATGCTAAAAATTTTAAATTTTGATATATTAAGCACATTTTAAGCATATTTTGAAAAGTTTAGGACAAGTAAATGTTAAGTGTTCTAATTCTCCAATCCCCCCACTTAAGTTAAACAACGTCCTCGTTGTTCGTATAAAAGGTTAAAAACTGGAAAATAAAATAATTAGAACAGAAAAACTCCCCTGAGATTTGCTCGGTATGATCCTCCATTAGTAGGAGAGCAAAAATCATCTTTCTTGTGGATTAGAACGTTTAAGATTCATATTAGATGTATCCACAGGAAATGCAGGAATCTATAATACCACCAAGGCTTCAAAACACACCTAAGATAAGAAAGGTTCAAACTTGCATAATACATTAGTAGTTAGGTAAAAATAAAACATAAAAACTTAAAATGAAAATCATCAGGTCAGTCGATGCGCCGTATCTTATGGAAAAAGATACGCCGTATCGAGCCTGGAATAATTACGGATCAGAATAGAAGATGCGCCGCATCCTTAACCAGGGATGCGCCGCATTAAAATAAACTGATAAAAAGTTTTAAATTCGAAAATAAAAAATGCAGAAAAATAAAATAAGATATGACCATTTGCAGGAGATGCGTCGCATCTCAGGATTGAGATGCGCCGTATCCTCATGCGGTCTGACTGACTCGATACAAAATCAGAAAATAAAAATAAAATAAAAGATAAGATTGGGTTGCCTCCCACGAAGCGCTTGTTTTTGTTCGAGTCACGAGCCTGACTCCACCCTTATTTACTGTGTAATAGGGTGTTGTTCCCCCCACTTGGGATCAAGTGCGGGTGATAGTAGCAATAAACACGAAAAGAGTGCAAATTTGCTAGTAATGATGGAAGAAATAAATAAAGATCATACCTTGGCAATATATGTACATCTTCCCTAATCTTACCCGGTTTGGTTGATAAATTGGATGACTTGACCATTCCATCAGAAAGAGTAGTATGTTGAGGAAAAATGAGTCTCCTTTCTTCTTGGTTAGTCTCTTTGGTAGTAAGGCGTCCCTTGACTTCCGCGGAAGATGAGAAAAGGTCTTTGGCAAGTAAAAGTTCGAGTTCCTCTACAACCTTCATGGTGTCTAAATCATCATCTTCATCAATCATAGCAATGTTTAAGAGCTCATCACCAAACTCTTCTTCGAGCTCCACCAAATACGGGTTGATCACAGGTGCTTCAATAGGTAGTGTAATAAATTTCACTTCATCATCTTTTTGTTTCGCAACCTGTTTAGGAAAACTAGCAAGATTATAAGTAACGGGATTAGTTATATTAAATAAATTTGTACCACTTTGTGTTGTAAGTGACTCCAATTTATCTTGTGAATCTCCATCTTCAACTAGTGGTCTTGCAATTTCAGCATCGTCCCGAATTTCATCCATAAATAAGTAATCCCAGATTTCTTCAAAATCCCTCGTTGGGTCAAAATCTGGTTGAGGTATGTCATCATAAACTATGGCGTCAAATGGTTCGAAATCAAAATTAGAATACTTTTCATCTTCATCCGTTGGATTGTCTAATGGTGGTAATACGATTGCAGAATATTCTTCAACGTAAGGTTCCGTATACACATCATCATCTTGTGCAATCTCCAGAGAAAAAGTACTATCAATAACAATTGCCGGAATTGGTTTCACGGTGTATGAATCTTCTTCATCATCACTTGGCATACACCAGGTGTGTTGAAATGGCAATTTGTTTCTTTCTTTCCTTGACTTTTCTCGTCCAAGAATCAAGTATTCTTCCATAGTGATTTCTTTCGTATCAATGACTTGTGCACCATATCTTGCTCTTTCCCAACCGTAGATCCCATTATTGCTCAAGGCTCTTTCCTTTCCAAGTCTGATATATTCTTCCATGTAATATCCGGATCGTCCATCTTCCTGAAATAAAACTTACTCGTGCAAGAGAAGGGTGAAACGATCAAAGTAAAATAAAGGCTTCTGATATCTGCTGATGATGCGCCGTATCCAAAAAGTTGGATACGCCGTATCTTATAATCGTTAAAATTAAATCAGAATTTTATTCAGAAAATAGATACGCCGCTTAGAAATTCGAATGCGCCGTATCAATTTTAATTATCAAAAATCAGTATTTATTAAAAATTAAATGCGTCGTATTAACAATAGTTAATGCGCCGTATTTTCGTTGCGTTTCAAAATATAAGATTTTTGATTCAGAAGATGCGCCGTATCGATAAAAATCGATACGCCGTATCTGTTTAATAATTCGAAAACTGTTTTTAATTAAAATAATAGATACGCCGTATCTGCTAAAGCAGATGCGTCGTATGGCGTTAACGTTTAAAATTTTTTTTTATCAAAAACAGATACGCCGTATCTTGGGGAAAAGATGCGTCGTATCGAATTAATTAAACGCGTTGTATTTTATAAAAATTAAACGCAATACGCCGTATCTGAGAAATCAGATGCGCCGTATCGTTCGATTTAGCTCAGTACAACGATAGCAGAACACACAAAAAATACGAAAAATAAAAATCAAATAAAAACACACAAACGAAAATAAACACAAATAAAAGCAAACAAATAACACACAAAAACAGAAAATATGCAAAATAGTACAATGAATGCAAATTAATCTAATACACAACAAAATTAGCGGTTAGAAAAAAATTAAAAACCTAATTAAAATACTAATCAAATTAACAGATAATAACAATTCACTCCCCGGCAGCGGCGCCAAAAACTTGATGTGCTGCGTGTGTCGTTGCGGTTTAGCAGTTTTAATGCCTAATCAAGTTTTAAATTTATATTTAGCCGACTTATCAATAACACACACACCTAACGAGCAGTGTACCCGGTCAGTATGAATATAATGGTAAGTAGAGTGTCGATCACTAAGAGTGGAACGTATTATCTAGTTATTCTAATCAGTATTTTAATATATTAAGTTAGCTGTACAACCTACTCTAACGCAAGGGGGTTTCAGCCTGAGAGACTGGCACGATTTGGTTGCAATTAAATAATAAACTAGACCAATAGGCACGAATCAGCAAGTAGCACACACTTACACAGATAAATACTCGAGACAATAAGAGGGCTGTCCTTATGATAAGTAGTTTGTCACTTGTTTTATTGCTAGTGTTATATGAAGTGTATAGTTCGATGCAACGCACCGAGATTAAGTCCTTTCTCGTTGGTTCTAATCTTATCGGCGAGTAAACCCTTAATGATTACTTATGACTATCCCGTTTATCTTTCTCCTACTTTTCTACAGACCATAGAATACATAGGAATCTAATAAACAGGCGAGTGCAGAGGCATGGCGACCCGATCAATGCTCAGCTAGCCACAGAGGTTATCAATGCACTAATAAAAGTCACCAAAGACATCAACATATAAACTTTAATTAATGAGAAAGCAGTTTTAAGGGAGTGCAACCTTTCCGTTGTCACGTTACACAAGCCACCAATCTTGATGAATTAAAGTTTACTAACACAATAAAACAAAACTACTTAATGAATTAAACACATGCAGCACCTTCTTACAGCTCTTGTATCTTTGATTTGGGTGTGTCTTGTGCTGCTGCCTTGACTGAATTCGTCCTAGGTTTCTGGTCTTCGGTCTCGTATATCTTATATGTCACCTCGAATTCGTCTGGTCTTGGGGTATTTATAGTTTCTGTCTGAGGGTGAGATGCGGCGCATCTAGTAAGTAGATGCGGCGCATGTACTTAACTTCGCGTGGGGTCCAAGATTATAATATTCAGGAATATTCGTACACCGCCAGAAGATGCGGCGTATCTTCATCTTTGGATGCGGCGCATGTCCTCTTGTATCTTGGATCGTATCTGGTGAGATCTTGATAGTGATGCGGCGCATGTGATAAGTGAGATGCGGCGCATCTGGAGCAGATTTGACTTGATCTTGTCCATTTCAGTAGACTCTTCACTTTATGCATGTTTTGCTCCATAATTAGTCCAAAATCGCCAAGTTTCACCAAATGCTTGTTTTCAACTGAGAATTACAAAAGTAAACGATTAAGTATCAATCCTCATACATAATATAGTAAAACAAGTCAAATTAATAGGATAAATGATAGTAATAAAATGTACTTATTTGAGTTCATCATTCCTTTTTACTTGAGTTTCCAATTTCTTGATTCTCATCAACATTTTTGTATACAACAGGGCAAAGTTTCTTCAATGGCTTTTAAGCTCATCCTCGAGAGATACCACCTTTTTAGACAGATTTATACAAAGAAACATCAATTCATTAAGTGTAGACATGCCCTCATCACTTCTAGCTGTGTTACCTGCTAGGAGAGGTGAATCAAGGGGCATAGATCCAGTTTCTCCCCTAGTTAGACTAGGAGGTACTCCTGAACCACCCAAATTTTCCATTTGGCCTGGGATTTCATCACCTGTGACAAGTCTTTGAGGACTTGGCACATTAGATGTTGCCATGGAAGGGGTCTTAGTTATGTTTACACTGACCTACCCAGCTACTAAGCCAGAAGCAGTAGTGTAAGCCCCACCCATACTATCATGAAAGATAGCCTCATCTGCTACATAGGTTGGAGTAGGAGGACTAGGCTGAGGACCCATAGTTTCCTTTCTGATTCTTCTCCTATAGGTTGTGGTGACTCGGGGTGTATGAGTTATTTCTGGAACCACAATGGATGTGTGTTGGGGCTTAGTTGGGTTTACTGACCCTTCACCCTGAATATTTTGAATTTGAGCAAGCATATCTTGAGATAAAGGTGTTATTTCCCCATTCCAACCCCTAGTTGCCATTGCCATATTTTGAAACACTTTTTGTTGCAGGCAAGGAGTAGGTAAAACAGTTTTATGGGAAAGTAACTTACTTTTCTTTGCATTTAAAATGGTTTGAATGAACCTTGGGTACATCAAAATTTTTGTTGTAGATGTTACATTCTTCACCATACTTTCAAAAATCATTTTTGAAAAGTTATAAACTCTGTTAGTAGATAAACACACAAGAGCAATAGCAATATTGCTACTGAATTGCTCCCATGAGGTTCTTTTAGGGCTAATACAGTGAAGAAGTGTATGTATTACAAATCTCCATTGAGGTGAGAAACATCCCTTATTAAAAGTTAAAAGTCTGTTGAATGTGTCATACCCCATATTTGAAATATGATGGAAAATTTATGTGTTTGTCAAGTCTATGATACAATCTGAATCATCTAAATGGATATGTTATCTAAAAGATTTTTCTGTAACATAGATGGTTTGCCCATCCACAGTTGCACTAAGTGCAGTGATAGGTGTATCGTAATCATCTTCATCAAGTGTTATGACAGATGAAGTCTGCCAAAACTGTTCGATTTGTGAGGAATAGAGAGTGGGATTAACAGTCAAAGCATACCTTATGTAGGAAGTGTTGACAAAATTCACAATCTAACAGAACTTAGGTCCATCCCCTTCCTCTGTTTTCTTTAGAAAAGCAACCTGATTATGCATCTTAACAAACTCCAAAACAGCCATGAGTATATTTACAAAATATATCAGAAAGATGATCGTATGTGGTTTAATTTATGATGTGCAAAGCCAATTGGGTTTTTATAAAGATACTGTTAGGGTTTGAAAATTTTGGGTAAAGGATAATTATTATCTTTAGAAAGTGAATAAGTAAATATTTTAGTAAGAAGATAATTATCCAAAAGAAAAACCCTATAACTATAATAAGAAACTTTTTCACCCAATGGCTTGTTAAAAAAATCTATTACTGACACAACAGTTCCAACGGCTAGTTCTGCAGTACAAAGTTTACACTAGCAGTACAAACTTTGCACTAGCAGTACTAATTTTTAAGAAAATTTTTAAGGAGCAGTATAAACTCAATATTGATTTAAAAACAATACTGCCCATATATAGTTTTTAGCAAACTACCAGCTATCAACGGATTTGATGTGTCTTTACCAATAGCCGTTTGCTTTGGACTAGCTAACTCTTCACTGTTAGATATGGTGAGTTGATAACCATATAGTTTTTGGTAAACTATCAACCATGAACGGATTTGAGAAGTCTTTACCAGAAACCATTTGCTTTGGACTAGTTGGTTCTTGATGTGGGTTAGACATGGTGAACCAATTACCATTTGTTGTGTGCACAGATCACACACTTGAAATTCCAAAGCACCTCACCATCCAGAACATAAAGCATTTAATTCACAAACTCGAATAAAACTGCAATTGTTAGTCTAAAAACAAGAAAAAAAGTGCAAAGCACTTGTCTCATAACATTATAAGCATATGACTAACAAAGCACATAAACAAGGAAATTAGTTTCCTTGTGGTACCCTAGCCAATACTGACTTTGGTTTTCCTCTTGCATCAATATAATTAAACCTTTTTAGAACAGTTTGTGCACCATTGGATTGAAGTGGTCTCCAAACCCATGATGCTTGTAACACCCCAACCCGGCAAGGGTAGAAGCATCACATTATGGTGACAAATCAAAGCATACATACATATTCACAGCGGAAGCCAATAAACATAATCATGAAATAAACCAAGTCAACAAGACTGGAATTCAATACATAAGTCTCAAATGAAAGGAAGAAATAATCCCAAGGAAATACATAATGAAATAGATCCAATATTCAAAGTCTGAAATAAAATGGTAAAACTAGGGTAGGACATCATCTAAGGCAAAAGCTCCTCTAACTCTCATCCCAAGCATAAATCCATCTCCCAGCTAGATACCTGCCGCACACGGAAAAGAAAACGTGCGGCTGAGCTTACAAAGCCCAGTGAACAGATACATAATACAACAAAGATAATGAAGCAGAAACATAATGAAGCACTGGGAAATATCATAAGGTATAAATCAATGCAAGAAGAAATAGAAGATATATAGGATAGTCATCCACCACGAGCCCATACTCAAAGTCATATCTCAACATCATAATACTCAAAGTCAAGATCTCACAATCAGAGGGGATACCTCTCAGGCAACCAGATAATATGAGGGGTGTCCTCATGTATCAAAAAGGGGTGGAGTGATCAGCTCCCATAAATGTGAAAGGCGTGTATAGCACACATGCACCAGTCACCTCAAAGTCATACTCAAAGTCATAGTTAAATCCACTAAACATACATGCCTAGGATTGCAATCCATACGCCCCCACTCAAAGTCATCTCAAAATCATAATACTCAAAATCATAATGGCCATATCATAATATAAAAGGGGACGGCGTGAGAAATCACTCCCCCACACAGGAGTCATGCCAGTGGTGCATCACAGACATGGCCAGGTTACCTTCCTGGCTAGGAAACAGAAAGGTGGCTCGGGTATCAAACTAAGAGTCAGGTCTCAAAATCATGCAAACGGGTTCATCTCAAAGTCATATCAAAGCATATCTCAAGGTCATGTCAAAAGTGAATCTCAAAGTCATATGAAAAGGTTCATATCAAAAGGTTCATAGCAAAAGGGTCAAAGCAAAGGTTCATAACTCAACATCGAAGCATAGGTGATAAGACACCCTTTCTTAAAAAGGGTAGAGTATCCGTACCTTATGTCGAAAGCAAAATAGAAACAAGCACAGAAATGGGGGAAAGCTCAAAGTCTCTCCTTCTTCACACCTAGAGGAGTAGAAGGGGATTACAAATCATTCTTAATTGATCATCTTTCCATTTTAAGTAACTTTCCTTTTTAGTAAGTTTCCATTTTTAGAAAGTTTCCATAATTAGAAGGTTTCCTCTTTTAGAGATACTTGGTGTATGGCTTAATTTGATTAACATTTGCTGGAAATAAAGTATCTTGATCATATTTACACTTTTGGTCCTTAAGGTTTTCACCATTTACACTTTACACCCCTTAGTTACAAAAGTTACACTTTAACCCTTCAATTATTCATAGTTACACATTAGCCCCTTATTTTATCAAAATTTCTCCATGAACACTTATTTTATCATGTTGCAAGAAAGTATCCACAATTATTCATGATTCACACATTTAGTCCCTCTAGTTATCAAAATTACATATTCAGTCCTTAAACTTACAATTTCAACATTTAATTACCAATAGTTACATGTCAAGCCATTAAATTATCAAAATGACACATAATTCCCTGAATATATTTATTTATTCAAAACAGCCCCAAGTTTCTAGAATTTACAAGTTTGGTCCCTCTATTTTAATAAGGTTACATATTAAGTCCTTAAAATTTTACATTAAAATCATTAATTAATAATAATTACATATTAGCCCAATAAATATCCAAATTTTCACCTTAGTCCCTGAATATCATTAATAACACAATTCGACCACAACTTTTCAGAAATTACAAGTTTAGTCCTTGTATTATTTAAATTTACAATTCGAATTAACAAATACATCTAAATTCATTTACTCATGAATTTTACCTATAGACCCTTCATTTTATAATTTTTACAGATTATACATGGTTTATATAACATGACAAAAATAGCCCATGAGTTTTATTATTGACAAAACACACCCTTTCATATTTAATTTCAAATCGTTAATTACATTTCTTCACAAAATGAACCCTAATCGATCCCCACTCAAATCTAATCATTACCTCATGATTAGACACTATTCAAGATCATATTAACAAACCCTAATTCTAAGAATCAAATCGCATGTGTTTTCTTTTTCCTTTTATACGTTTTTCTCAAAATCCGATTAGCTAAATAATTTCCAAACTCAAGATTTAAGCCATGATAATTCTTCCATTATTTTTCCAGGTCATAATTAATTATATTACACAAGAATAAAATAATTTCGAAGCCTTAAAAATAAGCATGCTATATTTTATAAATTACACACGTTTTATTGATTTAATTAGCAAATGATTCGTAGATCATGCATGACATGTTATAATCATTTTATTTGGTGTTCTAGGATCATAAGAGACTCAGGAAAAATATCAAACCGAATTTAGAACGTGAGGAATGGCTAGCACAAATCCTTGCTCACGCGTATAGGCCAAAACGAACTAAATTCACCACAGCTTCACGATCGATCTAAAAATCTTGAAACCAATTTTCATAGGTCACATATGATGTAAGGGACACAAGAAAAATGAAAAACGAATTTTTGAGGTGTCGAATGAATTATGATCGAAATAACTTACTTATGTGCTAGCGATAGAAAGGAAAATCACCACACTCGAACCAAGCACCACACGACCTCAAACGTATTTTTCTAGCTTCCTTTAGGTGATGAAGAACACGGGAAAAATGGTCACACACCTTCAGAAAATCGTATGGAGGCTAACGAATTTTATGAAGAGTTTAGGTTTTCGGATTTGTTTAGGGAAAAGAAAAATGATAAGGATTGACTAAATAATGATATGGCCGGTGAAAGGGGGGGGATTGGACCAAAGATTTCGGAAAAATTGGTTGGATAATTTCTTGATTGATTATTTCCTTGTTTATGTAATTTAATACATTTTAAATCATAATATAACTAAATATTAACCAATCGGCACTACTAGGGGTATTTTAGTCATTTTTCCACTTGTATAAATGTTGAATGATGTTGTGAAAATTATTTGGAATTATAACATGTGCATTGCCAGAAGTTTGGAATTTATTTGATACATTATAAGCTTTTAATTAAATTTTAAACTAGCAGGGGCATTTTGGTCTTTTTACTCATTTTTGATTTTAGGGTTTTACAATGCTGATGCATTGATACCATTTCCCATCTTTCCCTTAGCAGTGTTTTTAAAACTACCCGTATTAACTGCTTGCCTAGCAGTATGAACTGCTGGGTTAGCAATTGTAACCTTAGGTTTCCAAATTTGGTTCTTTACCACTGCTTTGTTATGAATTGGCCTTCTAGCAGTTGATGGTGCAGATTTAAATTTTTTTTTTTTGCACTTTGAACTGCTTGTCTTGGGTAAAAAGTCCTAAATGGTCTACCAGTAGTAACTGCTTGTCTAGCAGTATGAACTGGTCTTGGTCCAGACCTTAAAAGAAATGCTCTAGGTATCATTCTAGCATTGGAAGGGTGAGTTGTTAGTCTTTCTGAGTTCACCCTATTGTTTGAATACATAGTTACCCTGTTGTTGCAATAAGCTGCAAGATGGTCAAATTCTCCATAATTAAAACAAGCTTTCTTATGAAAGACAAAGTCATCACCTAGTTGGTAAGACTTGAGGTTGTTCCAATTCCTATGGTTACCTCTGGGCTTGTATGTGGCTCTATACATTTCACTATACCTTATTGGTTGCCTAACTTTTCTAACATTGTTTTTAGGCCTAACAGTATTAACTTTGACCACCTTAGGAACTTTTGTTTCCTCTTCCTTAACAATATCAGGTTTAACCTTAACATGATCATCTTCATCATCATCAGAAGTCCAATACTCTATAGTTGGAGCATCTGAATCTCTACCAGAGGACACCTTGTCCTCAGAGAGTGATTTATCACTTGCACTCTCAAAGCTTACACTTACTTCAACAGGCTTTTCAACTACTACATTTTCCTTTTGTTGAGGACCATATTCTAGCTTGGGTAGTTGAAATTCAGGCGATCTTGTGTGTTCTAGGTCTATACCTGGAGGTGTACGTATTCCTCTATAAGGAGGTAGAACCGACTTATAACCTAGAACTGATTTAGCCTTGTTGATTATTTGACATTCAATTAATTTCTGAACTCCTTTTGATGTGTATTCAAGAGTGTCAACACTTAATTGAATGTTTTCTTTATCCTGTTTAAGCTTTTCAAACTCTTCTCTTAAAAACTTAATTTCAGCGTCTCTAAAAAATATATCCCTCTTAAGCACACCTATGTCATCAGCAAACTTAGACTCATTATTCTTATAATGAACAATTTGCTCTTCTAACACAGCTAGACCCCTCTTATGATTTGGCAAATTAAAAATACTCTGGTTTAGCTCTATTCTCTGTTCATCATAATGTTTCCTTAGAGTTTCTAATTCTTTTAAAGGATCACATGATTTAAAACATTTACCAACATGTACCTCAGAATCAGAGAAAGCCATGAGTGCCATCTCAGTAGGTGCTGCTTCCTCCTCTTCCATAAAGCTCCCGTCAAATCCCAAACCATCAATGGCTACCATAGCCTTTGATCTTGAGTCAGTAATCTCTACTTCCTTGGTCTTGCCTCCATAGCCTTTATTCCTGCTATTTGGTTGTCTTGGCCTTTTGCACTCCCTGACCCATCCTATGGAAATTATAGCATTCAATCTTTGACTTGTCATAACCAACAGTATCATTGCTGTTTATGGTAATCTTCTTCCCTGTCCTCTGATGGAATTTACTTGCTCTCAAGCTAAGAAGAGAAAATTTCCATTTAATATCCATCTCCTCCAGATCATCATCATTGATCTCTTGAAGGTCTTCATATGTCAACATGGAACCATTATGCTGAGTAGTCAAGAAAGCACAACAAGTTGTCTCATCCATAATGCCTTTAGTACTGATTGATATGCTAGCAGTACCAATATTTGAACTAGCAGTACCAACTGCTGCACCAACCTTCACTTCTTTAGGACTTGAATTACTAGAGGATGACATGAATGCCATGTTCCCAGTACTTGAGCTTGTTCCAGCAACCTTTTTCACATCTTGCTCCACTATCTTGAAATTGCTATACATGTCCATCAAGCTCATAGATTCAATATCCGGCTTGTTCTTCCACACAACAACATGCATAGCCCATTATGATGGTAGACTTCTCAGGAACTTTGAGTTGAGATCTTCCTGAGGTATCTCAATTCCAAGAATAGCAAGTTGGCTTATAAGCTTCTGAAGCCTGTTGAACATATGATCCAGTGATTCATTGCTTGTTGCTGAAAAGTTCTCAAATTGTTGCTTGAGAACTGTCTTCTGAGTCTTTTTGGTGGCTTCATTCCCACCAAATCTTGCAACAATGGCCTCAAATAATGATTTGGCATCCTTGAACTTGCTAAAGTTCAAGAGTTGATCATTAGGTATTGTCATCATAAGCAAAATTCTTGACTTGATGTCATTCTTCATCAGAACCCTTTCTTCTACAGTCACTGGCTTTGTCTGCACAGTTGTCACAAGTTTACCCTCTACAGTTGTTGTTGTGGTTGTAGGCTTGAATGAATTCCCTTCTTCTATGATTTCCCAAAGTGCATAGTCCTGCACTTGGAAGAATTGTTCAATTCTTAACCTCCACATGTCGAATTCATTGGGCTTGAGCATTGGTAACTTTGCAGCAACATTGGTTGTAGAAGTCTCCATGTCCATCTCTTCTTCTTAATTAAAAGAGGATCTTCTAATTCAAAGTACCAGAACCTGGCTCTGATACCACTTGAGAGGATCTACACACACTCCTTGTGTTAGAGATACTTTGAGTAATACTAACTAGCACGCGGAATTTACTAGCTAATACTTAGAAGATATTGTATGTAAATTATATGAATGGAACAGTGTATTTGTATTAGTATGAACAATGAAGACTTGAGAATAACCAAAACGATTCAATATTATTATCAATAATACGAGTGATCTCCTATCACTAGGGTTTACAACCTTGAATCTATTCGTACGACAAAAGTTATGTTTATCCTAACCTAGGACCTCCTTTTATAGAACAAGGAGTCCTTTAAAAGATAACTATAATTCGTATCAATCTATATCTAGAAGATATACATAATATCTTTTCTATACTTATCACATTACATGTATTCAGAATATAAGCAGTACAAACATCTTGTGCTAACAATACTAAGTTAGTTAGTACTGCTAGTGAAATCTTCAGCAGTCTTCAACTTAAGCTTATTAGTTTGTACTGTTAGGTTTAATTCCCAACACATAACCTGACGGCGTCAGGTGTTAACTGAAGAAGAGAGTCATGTGTAAATTTAAAAAGAGACATCTCAGACACTTTTACAAAGTGACGGCGTCAAGACCTACAATGTGACGCTGTCAAAACAACGACTTGCAGAAGATGAAACCCTAATTATGGCAACCTGACAGCGTTAGGATCCATAAGCTGACGTCGTCAGAGTTGATTTCTAGTATATATTTTCCTTTGTTTTTCATTGTAAAGTGTGACATCTTTGGGTAACATCTTAGCTAGAGTTTTCGACGAATTTTAGCAGCTTTGTAAGGGTTTTTCAACCCTTGAACATCATGTTTCAATAAAGATAAGTTATCGCTTTAATCATTCGTCATGTCTATGTATCATTTGATTATATGTTTATCTTTTCATTACTCTATCATGCTAGCTTAAGTTTCTTTGTGTTTTCTTAGATCTAGTGAAACCTAGTTGTTGAATACTGATTTATCTTCTATTGTTTAGTTGATTGCTTCGCGTTAGGCTAAGAAAACTGGCTGATCTCTTATATGTAACTGGCTTGAATGTCTTAGAAACGCCACTGTAGAGTGCTCTATTGGTTTTTCTCGTTGTATTTATTGCATGAATTGTGGCTTGTAGATCCTAGAAAACTTAATAGACTTTAAGGTTTTTAGGGGAGACTAAGATTCATAGAGTTGGGGACTTCGGCACCTCCCCACAACTGATATTAAGGAATACAGTGCTTCAACTAAAACAAGGGTGTGACAATTCGACAAATCAATAGGAGAAACTAGGGAGTAATAAAATCTAAGTAAACACGCTTTTCCCTATCATTAAAAGTCACCAACTATATTTTCTCTCTTTTTAATTAATTTAATTCAGTTATAATTAGTTTTTGGGTTAGTTGACTAGCAATTAATTCCACCCACTCTTCTAAAACCCGAGATTTTTACTGCTTTTATAAAATAATAAAAAGACAAAAAGAATCATCCCTTACCTCTAGACATATCTCATCATACATCTTGACCTAACGATACTATTCCCCAATGTTGGGATTCAAAGACTTCTAGATGCTGTTGATTGTTATTGCTGCTCAAAGGATTAAGACTACTCTTGGATTTCAAGGAAAATGCTCTAAGTATTTACTGTTGCTGGTAAGAAAGTTATGACTGCTTGTGGAGGTTAAGACTGCTAGTGTACATTATAACTGATGAGAACTTCAAAGGAAAAACACTAAGTAGTTAGTGCTGCTAGAACAAAGTTAGTACTGCTAGTACAAACTTACTACTACTGAAGAGTTAATGCTGCTGGAGCAAGAGTTAAGACTGTTAGGCTATATTATGTTATATACATTGTATAGTCGGTTAGATAAATATAGAAAAGATTTATCTTGTATAGAAAGTTATTGTAAGCCGACTAGGACTCCGTAGTCTATAAAAGGAGGTCCTAGGACATTTAGATAGATACGTTATTATTTTAAAGTCGATTAGCTTCAAGGTTGTATAACCCTAATACTAGGAGAGTATTCATATTATTCATTCTAGAATCGTTTATAGCTCGAGATTTGTTAGATCTCATCTAGGGATAACAATAATAAAGACAACAATATGCAGCGGAATTAATCAAAGAACAATTGTTATTGTAAACAATGTTTCTTCATCATCATCATCTATAACAATTACAAACACAACTAACAGCCCCAATTCTACTTGATCAAGTGTAGAACGGTTACTCAATAATAACATGGATCAAACGATCCTTGAGGCTGAACACACACTACTCTAGGCATTTACAAGAACAACCATACACCTGGACACACGCACACTTATCTGGTGTTCACATCTTGACACGCCTAAAACCTAAACCCTGTATCTCTTCATATAATAGAGACATATAGGGTTTACAAAGACTCCTAACTTTATTCATTAGCATTTAAGTCCTTGTAGTTTCATACTTGCTTCATTCTTATTTTATTGTTTCGTATTTATCAACTCAATATAAATCCTAACAATCTTCCCCTAGTTGATAATTACAAAATATTCTTCTATATCTTCCATGAACGAAACAATCTTCCCCTTAAGCTCAACTTGTGAACTTAAATAACATGATGTACCACCAAGGATCTGCAAGTTGCAAAACTTCTACATACTTCTTCTTCCCCTTTTTGTCATTATCAACTAGGAGAAGCTAAGTAGATGCAACTTTGATTTTGACAACCACTAACCTGTAAAACCCTCAATTTCCAATCATTTGAAATTCCCATTTTGCCCCTCAAAATTTTTGAAGTTATACGAGCATAATACTAATTATACAAGGACAAGTATATATATCTTAACCTAAGTTTAACCATTTTTGTTCACACATTTTAAATTACTATATGTTATACATTTACCTAAGTGGCCGCCCCCCCCTCCCCCCTTTAGCCCATTTAAACCATATTGGTACAATTAATAAAAAAAATCAATTAGCCCATAAAGATTTCCAGAAAGTTATCTAATCATATCAATCAAATTTATGTACCATTAATCACTTCCAAATTTTTAGTCTACTCCTCCTCCTATTTTGTCTCAAAATTTTCGGTTTTCTCTCCCTCTCCCTCTCCAATTGTACAACCAAAAAAAATAAAAGTAAAACACAAAGTTTCTTGCTTCAATCTTCTCTCAAGAACAAAGGATTCAAGGATTTTGGTTGTTGCAAATTCGTGGGTAATCAATTCTAGGGTTCGTTCTTCTTCTTTTCTCTCGTTAAAAACCAAGGTATCATCATCATTGCTCTTGTTTTCTTCTTGTTCTAGTCAACACCAAGATAATGCCATGAATTCGAATTAAATCTACAAGAAAACCTAATTAGTAATATGTTTTAATACTCATGTTAATTGGTTTATTATGTAAATTGTTAATCCTAAAAATTGTCACATGAAATCATGGATGTTGACGTGTAAGAATTAGGGCTTTTGTGATTTTTGGTGTTGTTATTTTATGTGCTTGTGTGGATGCTTTTGTTATTGGTCTTGGATGATTCATATGAGATGTTTATAAATATGTTTGTGATGAGAAATTTTTGGAAAAAAAAGTTATCTTGATCACGTGGTTGATTGGGTTAAAAAGAATTAGACGAATTAGGGCTTGTTTGTAAATAAATTAAAACGGTTCTTGAATATTTAGACTACATGAACTGAAATTTGTGTTTTATTCCTTGGATTTGATTGTATAAGTATGTTAATATGATGCCTAGATGAGTTGTGGTTGAAGGGTATAAGCTTATATGCAAGATTGGATAATTAAATGGTGCTAAATATGGTTTAGAATGAATTTGTGTGTTTGACTATTCTGAATGTCAATTTTGTGGGCTTGATAACGTGAGCTTCTAAAGGTTATAATACTTAAATTTTACATTTAAACCTAGTTTAGGGTCCTAGGAAAGTATTCCAATTGGTTTGAACGAATTTGAGTTTGATATGGATGTTTTTCTGAATTTAATGTGATCATGTGGTAAAATTTGTTTGCTGAGTTGTTTTTCAGTCAAGTTCCATGATTTTTCATTTCCAAACCATAATAAATTAGGAGCCACAAATTTACAGGACTCATATTTCCTATGTGTACTACCTCCTAGAATTTTTGTAGAATTTTTCAAAGTAATATGGTTAGGTTTTTAAGTGCATAATTTCAAAGTGTATCTACAGATCCGAATCTGAACATGTTAATTTAGAATATTTTAAAAAGGTGTGTAAACTTGATAATAAAATCTGTAAAAATTCCAGTAAACTCTTAAGATATATGGACTTCTATGATAATTTTGTGGATTTTTATTTTGGGATTTTGATACGTTTTTAAAATTCATTTATTGGGATTAATTTTTATGATAAAATCAGTTAATATGCATGCATGTTTTACCTAAGTGTTAAAGGTGTTCTTGTGATGTTTGGTGCCCCAATACTTGTTTCTATATCGGGTATGACTTGTTAATGACGTGTTGACTTGTGTGTGAATATGTTAAACCTATTTGATAATCCCGAACCCAAAAGCAAATTTGAACTGGATTGGGGAGTCGTGTTAAAGGTTACTAATTGTAGGAAGTTACTAAATATGGAAACCTACTAAATATGGAAACTTACTAAATATGAAAAGTTCCTAAAAATGGAAAGTTACTAAAAATGGAAAGTTACTAATTATGGAAAGTTGCTTAATTTGGAAGGTTACTAAAAATAGAAAGTTTCTAAAAATAGAAAGAAACCTAAAATCTTATTAAAACGAGCTTAAAAGTAACACGTGATCATTAAATTGTATAGGTTCAGTGAAGAAGGAGTGATTCCCTGTTCGGTATCCTTTCTTATTTTGGTTGCTTGCATTAGGTACATATATTCTGACCTTTCTTATAAGGTTTCTCATGATCCTTTCATACCTTCTTATTTACTTATCTTCTGATTTTGATATGAACCTTTGCTATGCAGCCTTTGCCATGAACCTTTGCTATGTACCCTTTGATATGAACTTTTGCTATGCACCCTTGATGTGAACCTATCATTATGATATTTATGATGACTTAAGATTCTGTGTCATTACTGATTGATCGTGTTTTGGTGATTATATTGTGAATCAGGAGGTCTTGGAAGATGAAAGAACATCATCTCCATGGTAAAGAGTTTTAGAGAGAGAAAGTCTAGAGAGATAAAGATGGAACTTGTTTACTGATAATAATGAAAGGAAAGGTAAAAACATACACAAGCTCACTCTCCTAGTGAAGTCTAGGAGGGTATTTATAGGGCCAAACACATGACTTTACAATAATGACGATTTCAGTCCATGTGTTTGAGTCTAATAAGATAACTAATGTAATCCCAAATATGTTGTTACATTTTTCGTGCGAGAAGCATACCTAACAATCTTCCCCCAATGTGGCAACATATGGGATTACTTATATCATTTCCTACAAGTACAAAAACAAATAAAGAAAGGTCTTCATAAGCTCTTCAAGTGCTGAGGATGACAACAATTGACGCTCTTTGTCTTCATCTTGTACCTCTGCTTGAGAACTTTTCTTCACTTGTAGACAAATGATGTAATATACATGAACTGGATTAACTTACCCCCAATTCAAGCTGCATGTCTTGAGTGGCTTCTTCATATACTTCCTTTTGGCGAAGTTTCTGAATCAGCTTCCCCCCAAACTGACAACCGTCTTTAGTAGATTCGAAACATTGATGTAGTTAACATGTCTTCTATCTTTTGAAGGTTGTAAGTACGTAGCGGAATTTGTAAATGACATCGTAAACCACACCAAACAAATCCGACTAGTACTCAGCAACGATTATGCTTAATGCGAAAACTCTGTTCGGGGGTAACATGCAAGAAATCACCAAGATCTTCTCACATAAGTAGGCTACTTCGGACATCAAACCCTGCGAAAGTTGCAACAATTACACCAAAATCACAAAACTGAACCACTGATCATCTCTGCGGACGTCTCTCCGGTGGTAATAAAATTCTAAGCTCAATCACGTGAGTCTGTTATGCGTCCCCGATGTGCACATTTCTTCCCCCTGAATGCACTTCCATCTGGAAAAAGAGTATTTTCGCAAAAAATACAAGAAAAGTCAAAGTACATCTACTCTCTCTCCCCCCACGATGTCTTCGCGGAATTGGAAGCATACACACTATGGTTACGATGGAAATGGAGGCAGCGTACACCCTGTATATCCAATTTGTCGAAGATGTGTGAAGTACCAAAAATAGCCCATGAGAATCAACTGCTGATAAAATCTCTACTCTTCTATACTCTTCTCATCTAACTCTTTACCGACCCCATTATCATTCTGACGGCTTTTTGTAGTGACCAGATGCAGATGGTACTGTGATTCGTAACAAGTCCCGCCTGGTCGCCAAAGGATTCAGTCATCAAGAGGGAATCGAATTCGAAGAATCGTTTACTCCAGTCGCAAGGCTTGAGGCTGTTCGTATGTTACTGGCTTACGCGGCTCACAAGAACATCACTGTCTACCAAATGGATGTGAAGACTGCATTTCTCAACAGTCAACTCCGGGAAGAGGTGTACGTTTCTCAACCAGAAGGCTTCGTGGACCAAGAACATCCGAATCACGTATATCGGCTAAAGAAAGCCCTTTACGGCCTTAAACAAGCCCCAAGGGCATGGTACGACAAGTTATCTACTTTCTTACTTGCAAACCATTTTACTAAAGGAACTGTGGACCCGACTTTGTTTATACAAAAACACGGGGAGGACATTCTCATTGTTTAAATTTATGCCGATGATATAATTTTTGGATCAACACAGAAAAAATATTCAAATGCTTTTGCAAAACTGATGAAAAATAACTTTGAGATGTCCATGATGGGTGAACTGAAGTTATTCTTAGGATTGCAAGTTCATCAATCACCTCGTGATATATTCCTTAGTCAGTCCAAGTATGCTCAGGAAATCCTGAAAAAGCATGGTATGACCAGCTGTGACACCTATAATACACCTATGTCCTCCTCATCCCCGAAGCTAGATGCTGACATAAATGGGACACCCATTGATCCTACAAAATATCGTAGCATCATTGGGTCAATCATGTATCTCACAGCTAGCAGACCGGATGTTGTATTTGCCACGTATCTATGCTCTCGATATCAGTCAAGACCAACTGAGCGGCATTTTTCAGCCGTTAAAAGATTCCTTAGATACATAAAGGGAACCATTAATTTGGGGATCTGGTATCCAAAGGATTCTAGCTTTGAACTTGTAGCTTTTTCAGACGCTGACCATGCAGGGTGTTTAGACACGCAAAAAAGTACATCTGGAGGTGTACAGTTTTTAGGTGACAAGCTCGTCTCTTGGCAGTCAAAGAAACAAGATTGCACATCACTGTCGTCAAAAGAATCTGAATATGTAGCCATGTCTGCCTGCTGTGCTCAAGTCATACGGATGCGATCACAACTGATGGACTACAGATACGTACTCAACAAGATTCATATGTATTGCGACTCCAAGAGTGCTATTGCCATTTCATGCAACTCCGTTCAGCATTCCAAGTCCAAGCATATTGATCTCCGATACCATTACATCAAGGAATACGTGGAGAACGGTACTGTCGAACTGTATTTTGTGGGTACTGAACACCAATTGGCGGATCTGTTCACAAAAGCCTTGCCTCATGCAAGATTTGTGGATCTAGTTCACCGGATTGGTATGAGATGTTTGACTGCGAATGACTTAGAAAATTTTCTCAAAAACAATTAAATGAGTCAAGCATCTAAACTATCTATGTAAATATTTTTCTTCTTAAAAAAAATGCAAGTACAAACCTTATCAACACTTCGTTCATTTTTTACCGTCGTCAATCATTTTGGAACAAGTGTTGAGGGGGAGACACAAACTTTGAAATTTTTTTTCCAAAATTTATACTTGCATGGTTTCTGAAAATTGTTGCTTCAAAAAGAATGTGAAGGTGATATTTTAGGATCTAAGAGATGACAAGGGCCAAAATTGCACAACTTAAGACTTAAAGTTAGTATGAGGTGGATAGGATTTTTGAATGAGATAAAAGTGAAAAGTCTAGGGATTAATGTTGTGAAAGCTTGAAAGATAAAAGTTGGATAAAAACAAAAAGTTTATCACCGCAGTTAAATCACCTGAAATTTCCATCTACCGCATTTAACACACCCAACCACCATCATCAACGGCCCATATTGAATCTGCAAATCCATTCATGAACTTTTGATTTTGTGAGTGAATTATTGTTTAATATACCATTATATGCAATGGTTCTTAAGGATTTCATTATCCAACGGTTGATTTTGTCTGTAATAATTGTTTTATAGTTAGGGTTTTGCGAAAATTATGCATAATCGATTCTGTGTGTTTATGATAATTTTTGTTGATGAATATTGGTTAAAGTGAACCCATAATCGTAATGCCTAACATGAATTAGACCCAGAAACTCGAATTGTGAATGTTCTTGATTTAGGGTTTTAGCGTACGAATTGGGGAAAATCAATTGTATGTGTTTCAGTATAATTAATGTGTTGCAATGTTGTTGTTATACCTCGAATTGAATACTTATTGCCTAGGAATAAACCCAGATACATCAAACTTGCTTAATTGATTTTGAGGGTTTATAAAGAACACGTTTTGCACTTTCAGATTGATTCTTAGGATTGCGTGGTTAAAAGTTGTTATAACTTTGTCAAAGTGCTTATAAATGTCATAGGATTCCACTGATACATGTAGATAACATAATTTTGCACTTTCAGATTGATTCTTAGGATTGCGTGGTTAAAAGTTGTTATAACTTGGTCAAAGTGCTTATAAATGTCATAGAATTCCACTAATACATGCAGATAACATAATCTCAAATGAATGTGAAATGCGAAAAATCTGCTGAGTCACTTGTCTACAAAGGAAATCGAAATTTCTTGTATGAGAAGTTTTCGAAATTTAAAAGTTTTTTCGCAATTGGAAAAGTTTTTCGTAATTGGAAAAGTTTTTCGCAATTGGATTTTTCCAATTGGAATCATTTTTCGCAATTGTCAAACATTTTTCGCAATTGTCAACATTTTTCGCAATTCGAAAAATTTTTCGCAATTGTCAAAAGTTTTCACAATTGTCAAAGTTTTTCCAAAATCATGTTTCAACTTGTGTTATAAATTTGAAATATCATGCTAAGTTAAGGAGCTCATGTGAATCATTAAATTTTAACTAATGCTAACCCACATGTATCTTGCAAATTGGTGTTAAATGATGTTTCAGATTTTTCACAATGTCTGCACCAGTACAACAACCACTACCCATGATCTCTAAGGAAGAACTGTTTCCTCAAGGTTACAAGGCTAAGTATGGAAACAACAATGCAAGAGTAGTCTTTGACAACATCAAATGTGCTGAGCCAAGTTGCCGAATAGCCATTGAAATTCTCAGGAGACATGAATGCAACAACATCTTGGAGAATTCAGATAATGTCCCAGAATTGTACATTCATCAAATGTGGAATACCATTGACCTCGATGACTACAACATATATTTAACATGTACTCTGGACAGAAAACAAGTCAGAGTCACACCAGTACACCTTCGAAAAGCCTTATCCCTACCAGATCCACCTGAAACATCAAACCAGTTTTGGCCTGTACCATCTGAACCAGATATCCTCGAGTTTCTTCTCAACATTGGTTATGATGAGAGTCTCGATCTTCCACTCACAACAATTTCAAGCATCAATGCTAAATCAATTCCACAACCGTGGAGAGCCATTTACTACATTTTGGTTCGCTCGGTTTCAGGAAGAGATAGCAGGCATGAGCACCCAAGACTTTCACATGTTCAACTCTTCTGGGGAATTGTTAACAAGAAAAATCTAGACTATGCTGCACTCATATGGGAAGATCTTGTGATTTAGATAAGAGGCCGTAAGAAACCTGTAACAAGAATTCCATTCGTCCGATACACAAAGATGCTGATCAGCTATATCATTGACAAGAACTCCAACATCTCTCCTCGACCTGAAGACAGGGAACTTCATGTGATAAGGATGGATAAGCCGCTCAAGTTAGTCTATTTTCCTAAAGATAGTACTCACAAGAAAGGATCAAGACTACCGAAAGAATTGTTGACCGAGGAAATCAAGGAGACTCAAGCCTACAGAGACTATTGCTATGCATACGATAAAGGCCAATTCGGGTTCACTAAGCATCATGAAGGAACGGGTTCTACCAAAACTCGTTCTAAAAGCAGTAGGACTGGGAGTGCCTCTAGTGCTTCAAAACAACCACTGAAACATCCAATAACAATCAAAAGAAGAGTGCCAACTCAACCAAAATCCAGAGCGGAAGAAGTTGGGATACATGAGGAACAGGAAACTGACTTAGATGAATCAGAATCAGAGGAAGAAGTTACAGTTAAAATGACAGATGCAGAAATTGAACTTCAAAATCAGCTTGATTTTCTTAATGCAAAGAAGGCAAGCATGAAGTCAACAAAGGAAGATGATGCCAGAAGGGCGAAATTGACAATTGAGAAAATGAGGGAGTATGAAGAAAAGAAAGGAGCTGGAGCATCAGGAACTGTTCAAGAAGCCGCCTTGATCCACTCTGATCCGGTTAATCAACCCGGAGGGTCAGGAGCAGCTACATCCACAGTTCAGCATGATTCGGTTATTCAACCCGAGATGGCTGAATCTGTTATATCTCAACCACCAAGCTCGGTTAATCAACCCGACTTGGAAGCTCAAACGTCAGAAAAGGAGAAAGATCAAGATAGTAACATAGTTTTAACCGATAAAGAAATTTTAGATTCCATGTTTAACAATGACCAGGAGGGGGAACAACACTATAATGATGATATGGACTGGAATGTAGAATAAGAACGGGAAATATTTGGAGAGAAAACTAATGACGATGCAAAGAAACTTGAGGCTGAGCATGCAGCAGCATTAAAGAAAAAGGAAGAAGATGAAAAAGAAAATAAAGAAGCCGATAGCTACATTCGCTCACCATCAGTCCCTCCATCTGACCTTTCTATGGTAGTTAATGTACCTCAACAAGAGCAGACATCTAACCTTGTTCAGCCTTCTCCCATATCATCACCAAAACCAACAACACCTCCTGGGTCACCTCCTAAGAATCCATCACCACCATCCTCACCTCCTAAGGACTCTGCTCCTCCCAATTCATAATCATCTATCCCGTCACTTACTCCATCACCAACAAGATCTCCATCACCAAGAGCCAAAGCAACAGTTTCTGAACTAATCAAATCAGCCATAAAAGGTAAGAATGTGAGAAGAATTGCTCAAGTGACTAGAATAGAGGTTGTCTCACTTGCTGCAAAGAAACTCAAGAAAGTAGTTAAACTAGCACAAGCTAAGAAAGTTAACCAAACGAGTGCACAACTGGCTGAGATGCAAACCTTAGTCAAGAATTTGTCTCAACAAATGGAATAGATGCAGGAGACAAAGATGAAAATGGATGAGTTTCTAGCTTATGTTGTAGGCGATAAAGTCAAAGCCAACACGAGACATTATATCAAGAAGTTCCTGCCAGATATTCAAGAAAATATTGAAGCCTACATCAACACAAAAGTAGATGAGAAGGTCAAAGATCTAGCACTCCAACAGAAACATCTTCTTGAATATTCAGTTGAAGAACTTCAAGACGCCCTCTTCACCAAATTGCTTGCACAATCCACCCTCAGCTACACTGAAATGCCCATCCTGGATGCTATTCGAGCCAACATGGAATCATGTAAGATTGCAGCTGATAAAGGCAAGCGTCAACATGATGATGATGACCAAGATCCATAAACCATTACAAAGAAACAAAAGACTAGTAGTGGATCTGGAATTCACATTACAGAACCTACCGGAACAACTACAACATCCTCTCAACCTCCAAATCGAATCTGGTCCGACAGCAACAGAGCATCATTATGAGCACTTCTCCACAGAAAATGTAGATTTTCAACCACAAGAGGATCAGCCACAATCACCACCACCATCACCACCAAAAACAAAACCTTCAAGCAGCAAGAAAACCTCCAAAGAACCAGCTGTTGTCACATGGCTTGATGATGATGAAGATGTGAACGGCAATGAATGGTTTGATCAACTTGCCAGTGCTTAGATCCAAGATGACGAAGCTTCTAAAGTTGAGGACAATACGTTTGAATTTACACACAAAATCAAACATACTCTAAATGTGAAGAAAATGACAAAGAGAGAACTTCGTAGGATCAAAAATGATGCCTTCATTCTTCTTAAAGAGAAATCTCTATATGCGGCCGAGCTGGAGTATCACTTTGAAAACATTGCTCCTACAATGTCAAGTGAGTTTGACTGGACGAATCCAGACATACTCAGGGCGGGTGGCCGTGACAACAAAAACCGTCCGTACATCACAGACTGGACTAAGCCACTACCTGTGATCAGAAAACCTCATGGAACTTCAGAAATCCCCTTCCAGTTCTTTTTCAACAAAGATCTTGAACTACTCATGCATGGAGCATCAAGCAAAATGAAGTATGCAACTTCAATTACCATCACTCCTGCAACAAGTTACCAAAATCCTGCCATTGAGGAAGCTGCAATTCACCAGAAGATCTTCATCAAACAACTAGTGATCTATGATCGTGATGCTAAATTAGGAATCCATCACTGGTATGATAAAAGGAAGAACTGGTACAAGTATAAACTTAGCCAGAAGTCTCGTGAACAAGTCTACAGTGACCTCAGGATCATGGCAGTGATTAGTGTTACAGGATCGAAGAAGTATGATTACACATTCTTATATGCGATCACCGTCAGATGACATGACAACTAGCTCTACTCGTTCTCTGAAGCAGATTTTCCTGACTTGAGTCTCAATGATATTGAAGACTTGTATCTCATCAAAATACAAGGAAAACTGCAACATCTCTCTACCGATCTACAGTATGCTTTTAGTGCGGCTATCTGCCACTTCATCTAAAGAACGATAATCAAAGAACGAGTAGAAGATCTTCAGTTAGGAGTGGAAAGTTATCAGCAGAAGTTGAATCTCGTTGAGCCCATAATGTTCTTGGAAAACAACCGCGATGCTGAATATACCATGAAGAAATATCCAGTCTTTGGGTTCGTCTACAGAAGAGCAACACATACAAACCATTTCATGTCATTTCACGAGATTCATAAATTATGTGACGATACGCTGAAAAACGTTAGAGATGGGTTAGTTCTTAGAGTTCGAGATCATGAGTTGAAAAAGTCAACAAGGTGGACACATAATGAGCTCAAACAAGTGATGCAGTTCATCCTAAAGATTGAAAGAAGGTTGTACCGGAGGGATCAGATTAGGAGACTAGAGAGTTATGTGGGCAGTCTTCCACCATTTCCTATCAGACTATATCAAAGGACGGACCCAGAATTCACAAAGTTTAGTAAAGAAGGTTGCTGTAACCACTTGAGTTCATAATTCATCAATTCTTATTTCATTATTCTTACCATATGCCTGTGACATTACGGCTTGTGTACACATAACAGTGCACAACCCGGACCCTAAAGAAAGGACCCTGAGGTAAGCTTCAGTGCCTCAATCCTAATTAAAGGAGCGAAAATTTCTTACTTATGAGTAGAATTAAACCAGAATGTTTTCTAAGTTTTTTTCAAACATTTTGCTCATAAGGACAAGTATTCCCTCATCAAGGGGGAGTATTTGCAAAATATAATCGTTGTTCTGAAAAACAAAAGTTCTTGACATTCTTCCCTAAAACTCAAAAACAGCATATTTTAATCATAAACGTTTTTCAAAAACATCATGAGTATGCTATTTTTGAAGGGGAGAAGTAAAATATGATTAAAATATGGTGTCTCAATGCTGGAATCTCACAAGTGCTCGACTCAGAATTGACCCTCGAATTAACGATAGGAAAAGTCAGTAGTCGAAAGGACATGTCCCGGACGGGTAATAATTTCAGCCAGTTCATCTGGTGATGTAAACGTGTCTCACAACGGACGTGTCTAAGTAAAATATACCGATCTCGAACAAATATCCTTGAATGTGATCTGGACAGGTAATAATTTCAAGCTAGTTCACTATTGATGTAAGTGTGTCTCGCAATGATCATATTCATTGAAAATCAATCAATTCAAAAGTGCCCACTCTTCCCGACATGTGCAAATTTCTAATTAATTACTTATGAGCACATGTTAAGGGGGAGTCCTTCTGAAAAACACAAAACTCTCAAGGTGTCAATAAAATGTTTTTACAATCATCGACACTTTGAGAGATTTTCAAAGGTTTTGGTAAATGGCATCAACATAGGATAGTCATGGAGTAAGAAGGTGACTAAGGTTTAGGAAAACCGTCCTATGATCTGCCAGAGCCGGAGGGATCTACCCAAGGACAATTCCCATAGTTTAGAACTAGAAATTCCTAGGTATGATACAAAAAGGGAGAAAATGAATGAAAAGAGAAAGAAGGGGTTGAAGAATTAAAAAGAAAAGCAAAGAAAAGGGTGAAAAGAAATAGCCCTCCATTTGTTCAACCTTAGGGCAGACACCGGGTTAATACATAATCTACTGGTTGACTGAGCATCACCGGTATTGAAGACAAAAGAAGTCATGGACCCAGTGACGCACTGCACTAAACCTTCTAAACAACCCTGACAGCAGGTCACTTCAGTAACTCCTTGTGGGTTACGCTTAGTGTGTGTTCCAAAAATGATCTACAGTCGTGGGGTGATCTCTAGCGACTCACTGAATCGTGGGTGCACTTCGGTGTGTCCGTTTTAGCCCTTTCGGGGGTATCCGGTTCAGAACGGCCTGGGTTTAGATTAGAGAAAGTCTTCACACTATGCTGTTGATAATCTCAAAGTCCAAATCTGTAAGTGCCGGTTGGTTCGTGTTGCTGCTGCTACTGCTGCGGAGGATCATGAAGACCTGGAGTTCTACCACCATCAAGACTCCATCATGCTCATATCCTGAAGATTAGTTCTCACAAAGACTCAAGACAGCAAAAGTTCAGAAGATATTAAAGAAAAGTCAAAGTACATCTACTCTCTCTTCCCCCACGATGTCTTCGCAGAATTGGAAGCATACACACTATGGTTACGATGGAAACGGAGGCAGCGTACACCCTGTATGTCCAATTTTTTGAAGATGTGTGAAGTACCAAAAATAGCCCATGAGAATCAACTGCTGATAAAATCTCTACTCTTCTATACTCTTCTCATCTAACTCTTTACCGACCCCATTATCATTCTGACGGCCTTTTATAGTGACCACTGATAGAGAAAACCCAGTATAACGAACTTGAGACTGAAGTAAAATAACCCAAGCTTGTGACTTAAACTTGTACTATTGTCTGATTAAGAACCTATACTGAGCACTACAACATAACTCCTTTAAGCATAGGTCGTTTCATATACCCGTCCAACCTTCCTTTACTGTATATGAACTCATCTTGAATAATCCACATCTTTGTGTGACACTTGAGTACTACACGTAACTCCTTTAAAGAGATAGCTATACCCTGTGAGCACAACATTGTAACTCCTTACATCAGGCATAACTAGATAACTCAAGTCTTAATCATTTTGAACAACCCTGATATCTTGAACAAGTCTGACGTCAGGTTATAAGCTCGAACAAGGATCTCGAAGAATCATGCATCCAACCAACCCTGATATCTTCAAGATACTAAATACACGCACTCGTGATATCCCACTTCAACCTCAAATAAATAATAAAGAATTATCCCTGTAGTCACATCTTGTGGTTCAATACCCAACACTAGCCTTTTGACGGTTTAAATGAACTATGATAATGGTTTTATCCCGATCTTGTCAAAATCGTATCCCGATCTTGTCAAAATCAATCTTGCAGTTCCACTCACCTTAGCCACCAAGTCATAATCAAACTTATACCTCCTTCAACACACAAGCACAAACAACAAGCGCAACCACCAACCCCCCATACGACCACCAGACGTCTTCCATGGTTAAATAAGAATTGTTCGAGCACAGTACGAGGTCTCAAGGTCTCGTGAAAGAGGTCTAAGGTAGGGTTAATTAATGATTTCAGTTTCATTATGTTGTTTGGTCTTGAGCGAATCAAAGAAAGACAATAACATGATAGTTATTGTCTTCGTTAAATCCGTATATGAAGGAAAAAAAAAAAGCAAAGCTTCAATAGTGATTGATGATGATTTCTTTTTCGTGTGTTGGATCTTTTAAAGATCTTGAAGTTTATCGTACGCCACGAACAAAAGAAACTGAGGTCTTGTTGTTTTTCATTTTAATTTCGAGTTAATGTTATATGATTGTAGTCGGTTGGTGTGAGATGGGGAGTGGAGGTTGTGTTTTGTTTGAAGTTGTTGATTGATGATATGTGTATATTATATATGGTTTTGTTGAGACTTGTTTGTAGTAGGAAATGTGTTTCTTCTTCAATTTCTTTTATGTTGTTTTTGTCAACCAAATGGGTCACAAACTGAAGTCAATCTAAAGACTAGTATATGTGGTATTGTTCAAACTGTCTAGTCTTCTTCATCTTCTTTTATTTCTTTTTAACTTTGATAAGTTTGACCGTTGACCCGTTTGACCGTTGACCGATTGACCTGTTTGCCTGATTGACATCATTTGCGAAAAAACCAATTGCGAAAAGCAGTCCACAATTGCGAAAGCAGTTTGCAATTGCGAAAGCAAAGGGTTTTTCGCAAATGCTTTACAAGCATTTGCGACATCAGTGCAGAATTGCGAAAGAAAAGAGGGTTTTTCGCAAATGCTTTACAAGCAATTGCGAGAGAAACCTTTCCGATGAGTTTTTCGGCGAATATTCCGATTACTTTTCCGGCCATCTCATTTTTTACCAGTTTCCGACCAATATTATCAGACCAGTTATCAATCTTAAATAACCATGTATCTAACCACAAATTTCACAGGAATACCAACCAGTAACAAAAAAATGATAAAGATGAATTCGGACTGAAATATGGACCAGATACATAAAAAAGTTGATAAACTTTTTATAGCACTGTTTGACAATTTATTGACCAGTAAAAGCACGCAACAACTTAAACTAAATTCAGATCCACAGAAAAATAGCATTCAAACAGTTCAAATCCAGAAAAGAATACGATTTTGACAAGAAAATATCACATAAATCAACCAGATCCAGAAAAGAATACGATTTTGACAAGAAAATATCACATAAATCAACCAAAACTAAAACTAAGGCTTTTTATACGAATTGATGGATCATGTTTTAGTGATTATATTATGAATCAGGAGGTCTTGGAAGATGAAAGAACCTCATCTCCATGGTAAAGAGTTTTAGAGAGAGAAAGTCTAGAGAGATAAAGATTGAACTTGTTTATTGATAATAATGAAGGAAAGGTAAAAACACACACAAGCTCACCCTCCTAGTGAAGTCTAGGAGGGTATTTATAGGGCCAAACACATGACTTTACAATAATGACAATTTCAGTCCATGTGTTTGAGTCTAATAAGATAACTAATGTAATCCCAAATATGTTGTCACATTTTTCGTGCGAGAAGCATACCCAACAATTACTATGGCATTCTGTTTGACCTTTAGTTTGATACCCGAGCTATCACTAGTCATGAGGGTTCCATGACCATGTCATTGATGCACCAATGGCATGACTCTAGGGTGGGGGAGTGATGACCCATCACGTCCCTTTTGTTATGTATTATGTTTCTCCACAATGATTATGATTTCTGCAGGGGCGTATGGATGCATCCTAGATCTGATCTGTTATGATATATGATATACTTCTGGTGACTGGTGCTGTGTGCAATACATGCCTTTCACATTTCTGGGAGCTAGTTACTCCACTATGTTACTTATGTTATGTATGAAGACCATGATTATGATGTTTATGATATGATATGTTTCTGGTCTCGTGGTAGATTTCTGACAGCCCTTACACTTTTGATACATCTATATTACGCCTTCTGTTATCCCAATGCACTATATTCTGTATTTCTCATTTCCAGTTTCAGTATTTATGTAAATATCTGTTCACTGGGCTTTTTATGCTCAGCCACATTTTTTTTCACCGCGACAGGTTTTAGAGGGAAGCTGGGATATGAGTGAAGAGTGCATAAGAGTTCTTAGAGGACTTCACCTTTGATAGCTACCATGGATTAGAGTTGACTTGGAGATGCTTCATATTAGACTTATTGTATTTTAGTTGTAGTCATTGTACTTCATTTTCCTTAAGAATTCATTTGTAACGTTTATTTTTATCTGTATTATTAAAGTCTTCTGCTTGCGTATGTTCTGTTTGACATCATGAATGTGATATCTTAACCCCTGTCGGGTTGGGGTGTTACAATTATGGTATCAGAGACCAGGCTTCGACTTGTAGTACATAAAACCTTGTGATGAACTCAAATAAGTACATATTATTACTATCATTTATCCTATTAATTTGACTTGTTTTATTATATTATGTATGAGGATTGATACTTAATCATTTACTTTTGTAATTCTCAGTTGAAAACAAGCATTTGGTGAAACTTGGCGATTTTGGACTAATTATGGAGCAAAACATGCAAGAAGTTAAGAGTCTACTGAAATGTACAAGATCAAGACTAATCTGCTCCAGATGCGCCGCATCTTGCTTATCACATACGGCGCATCACTATCAATATTTCACCAGATACGATCCAAGATACAAGAGGACATGCGCCGCATCCAAAGATAAAGATACGCCGCATCTTCTGGCGGTGTACGAATATTCCTGAATATTATAATCTTGGACCCCACGCGAAGTTAAGTAAATGCGCCGCATCTACTTACTAGATGCACCGCATCTTACCCTCAGACAGAAACTATAAATACCCCAAAGACCAGGCGAATTAAGAGTTCCGAAGTTTTAACAGAAGACCGAAGACCAGAAACCTAGGACGAATTCAGTCGAATAGCGAGCACAAGACACACTCAAATCAAAGATACAAGAGCTGTAAGAAGGTGCTGCATGTGTTTAATTCATTAAGTAGTTTTGTTTTATTGTGTTAGTAAACTTTAATTCATCAAGATTGGTGGCTTGTGTAATGTGACAACGGAAAGATTGCACTCCCTTAAAACTGCTTTCTCATTAATTAAAGTTTATATGTTGATGTCATTGGTGACTTTTATTAGTGCATTGATAAACTCTGTGTCTAGCTGAGCGTTGATCGGGTCGCCATGCCTCTGCCCTCGCCTATTTATTAGATCGCCTATGCATTCTATGGTCTGTAGAAAAGTAGGAGAAAGATAAATAGGATAGTCATAAGTAATCATTAAGGGTTTACTCGCCGATAAGATTAAAACCAACGAGAAAGGACTTAATCTCGGTGCGTTGCATCGAACTATACACTTCATATAACACTAGCAATAAAACAAGTGACAAATTACTTATCATAAGGACAGCCCTCTTATTGTCTCGAGTATTTATCTGTGTACGTGTGTGCTATTCGCTGATTCGTGCCTATTGGTTTAGTTTATTATTTAATTGCAACCGAATCGTGCCAGTCTCTCAGGCTGAACCCCCTTGCGTTAGATTAGACTGTATAGCTAACTTAATATATTAAAATACTGATTAGAATAACTAGATAATACGTTCCACTCTTAGTGATCGACACTCTACTTACCATTATATTCATACTGACCGGGTACACTGCTCGTTAAGTGTGTGTGTTATTGATAAGTCGGCTAAATATAAATTTAAAACTTGAGTAGGCATTAATACTGCTAAACCGCAACGACACATCGCACGCATCAAGTTTTTGGCGCCGTTGCCGGGGAGTGAATTGTTATTATCTGTTATTTTGATTATTATTTTAATTAGGTTTTAATTTTTTTTTTATCTAACCGCTAATTCTGTTGTATATTAGATTAATTTGCATTCATTGTACTATTTTGCATATTTTCTGTTTTTGTGTGTTATTCGTTTGCTTTTGTTTGTGTTTATTTTCGTGTGTTTTTATTTGTTTTAATTTTTCGTATTTTTTGTTCTGCTATTGTTGTACTGAGCTAAATCAAACGATACGGCGCATCTGATTCCTCAGATACGGCGTATTGCGTTCAATTTTTTATAAAATACAACGCGTTTAATTAATTCGATACGACGCATCTTTTCCCCAAGATACGGCGTATCTGTTTTTAATAAGAAATTTTTTTTCTCTAAGCGATAAAGCGATACGACGCATCTTTTCCCCAAGATACGGCGTATCTGTTTTTAAGGAAAATATTTTCTAAACGTTAACGCCATACGACGCATCTGCTTCAGCAGATACGGCGTATCTATTATTTTAATTAAAAACAGTTTTCGAATTATTAAACAGATACGGCGTATCGATTTTTATCGATACGGCGCATCCTCTGAATCAAAAATCTAATATTTTGAAACGTAACGAAAATACGGCGCATTAACTTTTGTTAATACGACGCATTTAATTTTAAATAAATATCGATTTTTGATTATTAAAATTGATACGGCGCATTCAAATTTCTAAGCGGCGTATCTATTTTCTGAATAAAGTCTGATTTAATTTTAACGATTATAAGATACGGCGTATCCAACTTTTTGGATACGGCGCATCGTCTGCAGATATCAGCTATTTGTATTCTTATATCCGTTTCTATATTCATTAATTTCTCTTCTAGCGAACAAATCCTACTGATGATTTTACCTTTGATGACAGGTTTTGCTATGGAAGACATCTCAGTGAACGGATATCTTGTTAATGGACTTTTGCTTTCAGATTCATTCGATGTGAAGGTTTGATGAAGCGAAAAGTGTACCGCTTTTAAGGGGTCATTTAAGCCCTAAATCGTATTTATTTGATCAAATATCTCCCTAAATCGTTCCTTTTGTCATTTTAGGTACTTTTGAGGAGAAATCTGGAAAAGGAGGCATTTTGGACGTTTTTGGAGCATAAAAGTGAAGAAAACGGCAAAGTCTCAAAAATCGGCTGAAAGTTACCTTTGACGGCGTCACATTTAACCCCAGACGGCGTCATGCCTTGGCAAGAAAAAGTGGACGTGAAATTTACTCATGATAAGCCAGTGAAAATAGCATGTGAATTCTGATGGCGTCACGCTTTAACTTGATCAAGGGCGTCACGGCTTAAATCAAAAGGGGACGGCGTCACGTTTAAGGTTCGACGGCGTCAAGCCTTGATAAGCCAGAATGGATTTTGAAGAGCTAAAGAGGGACGGCGTCAAGAAGGTCATCCGGGAACCCTAGAAGCGGCGAGGGTGACGGCGTCACACTCCATAAGGTGACGCCGTCAGATCCAAAAATCTATATATAGTTTTCTAATTTTTTGTCATTAAGGGAGAGCTTAGTGTGTGGAATTTTGGGAGAAAACCCTAAGACGAATTTAGCTCCTTTTTTTCAAGGCTTTTTGCCTTGAGATCTTCCATGTTACATTGAAGATAAGTTATCAATTAATCATTCAATATGTCTATGTGTTGTTTGATTTTATCTTATTCTTGTCTTTTGATTAACATGTTAGGCTAAATTTATCTTGTGTTTGCTTAGATCTAATGAAACCTAGCTATTGATTATTGGTTATTAGTGTGTTATTAGTTGTATTGGATGATTGTTTATCTATGTTAGGCTTAAGAAAACTGGCTAACTTCCTATTCGGTAACTTGCTTGAACGTCTTAAGAAACATGAACCAAATGCGTACTAAAGGTTTTTATGGTTGTATTTAATGCACAAGCGAATTCTAGTGATCCCATGTTAGGAGCTTCCTAGCCGGCTCGACATAGGAGTGAAGTAGGAGCTTGTAGAGTTGGGGAAGTAAGTACGCCACCCCACGAATGGTATTAAGGAATACACCCGTCATCCACGCGACTAATACACACTAATTAACCGGTAAAAGATAGTTAGGGAGTAAGGAAATCTAAGTAAACACATTTCTCTACACATAAGTTTCTCACAACATTTTATTTTCAGTTATTTATTTTATTTGCATTTGTAGTTATTTGGGTTAGTTGACTAGCAACTAATTCCGCCCACTCTTTCAAAACCGAGATTTTACTTGCTTTCATAAAAATATAAAAAAAACATAAAAGAATCTTCCTCAACCCTTAGACCTAATTAGAGTAGTCTTTCACACCTAACGAACACTATTCCCTGTGGAGAACGATCAATCCCCCGTACTTACCACTACACTATACTACATCGGTCAGGTACACTGCCTGGTGGGGTTGTAAGCCTCTTGAGATCCCTCGAGAGGTAAAACCTGTTGTAAGGTTACAAAACCACGCATCAAGTTTTTGGCACCGTTGCCGGGGAATAGTTATTGTTTAGGTTGAATTTTTATTTCTATTAGGTCTACTCACTAGATTCCTTTCTAGTGAGATTTTTATTTTCTTTTTCTAGATTTTCTTTAGTCTATCTATTTTCTTCGTGTCTTTGTTCGTAACCATACCATCCGACATCATGGAAGATGGTAATATCCTTAACCCCAACAACCCACCACCACCTCCTAGAACCCGCACTTTAGGAGGATATTCCCTAATTTTGGATGATGACCCCCCTAATCTTAGAATCACTAGGAGCCGAAGCTCGATAAAGACTCTTGCCACACCCTATGCTGAACCCGAAAGGGAAATGCATAAATTAAGGCAACTCCACCAAGCGGCTGAACCATCTACGATCAATTTTGATGATGCCCTCTCCGAGGAAGAATCCAATCATCATTCTACACCTCCTAGCCCTCAACCCAATCACGATATGGAAGTTCCCGAAATCCCAATCACTAAATGTCTTAAGGACTACTCTTCTCCCACCCCTCGTGGTTTTTCCAATGCTATCGTTTTTCCAAATGAACACACGGATGGGGTCTTGCGTGCAACCGATATTTGGCTGGTCCAAAGTGTATGCAAGTTTCACGGATTGAAAACTGAAGATCCAATCCAACACATCAAGGACTTCCTGAAAATAGTGGATACCCTCCATACGGATGGAGCCACTAGAGACACCTCCCGGTTGCGATTCTTTCCCTTCACCCTTCATGAAAGAGCCGGAGACTGGTATAAACCAACTTCCTTCCGAATCCATCTTCACATGGGAACAGCTTATCTCAAAATTCTATGAGAAATTCTTTCCCATAGGAAGAACTTCAAAGTTGAGAGACGAAATCCTCCGCTTCCATGTTGGACCAGCAGAACCTATTCACAAATCTTGGGTTAGATTCAAGGATCTAATTAGACAGGTCCCTCATCATGGCATTGAACTCTGGCTTCTTGTCCAAATCTTTTATGACAGTGTCTCCAAAAACGACCAATTGGGCATTAATAATTCATCAAAAGGAAAAATAGCCAAACTAAGCGTTGAAGAAGGATGGAATAGAATTGAGGAATACGCGAATGATCAAGACGATACCTGGGATGAACCCGATTCGATCATGAGCATTTCCAAAGTCATGAAAGAGCCTCCTTTTGCTAGCCGGGGTGAGTAGATTGAATGATCAGGTATCTTATCTAGACAAGTCACGACCACTTAAGCGGTTATCAAACCCATACTTGATCTGTGACCAATGTGGTGGCCCGCATGAAGTGGAGGAATGCGGGGATGATACCACCACCGCACAAGCATGCTTGTCAAGCCACGACATCTTCGATGATCCTTCGCTCTTAACTTTCTACCAAAACAATGATTTCACCCCTTGGGGAAATCTTGTGAGAGAAGAAGGAGGAGGAAAATATCCTGACTACAAGGTTAGGAGCACTTTTGAGGATGATCTTGGGCATTTCACGTTTGAGAAGAATCTGCAACTAAATGGTCTCGACAACCTCATCACTAGCCAACAAAACGACGTGAGGGCCAATTTCGCAGAGCTCAACGCCACTCTCGACGGCCTTGGCAAACCTCAAAGAGATCCCTTACTCGCCATCACCACTCGTGCTGGAACAACTACTAAGGATCCACCTTACCCAGCTCAACAATCTAACGTCATGGAACCCGACACCCCTCATGAGGAGGAAGGTAATGTGAACGACGAAAATCCCGAGCAAACCCCTCCGGTAACTCCGTCCCCACCTATTTCTGCCAAGCAACCCATTAAAGTCCCATACCCATCTCGCCTCAAGAATCAAAAGGTCGAAAATGATAATAAAAGATTCTTGTCATATTTGAAGAATTCGGTCGTCACCATACCCTTCTTGATGCATGTTATCATATGCCCAAATATAGTACATACTTCAAGAGGCTGCTCACCAACAGGAAAGGGCTCGAGGGTCTTGTAACCTTAGGAGAAGAATGTTCTGTGGTGACTCAACGAGGGCTACCAAAGAAGGTGGACGATCCAGGTAGTTTCACCTTGCCCTGTTCAGTCGGATCTCTTTCAGTCAAGAATGCTTTAGCCGACTTAGGAGCAAGCATCAATCTTATGCCGCACTCCATGTTCCTCAAGCTAGGGTATTCTGGGTTGAAACCAACCCGTTATGAGCATCCAACTTGCCGATAGATCAGTCAAATACCCCTTAGGTATATGCGAGAATGTGTTGGTTAAGGTAGGGAAGTTTAAATTTCCAGTTGACTTCGTCATCCTAGAAATGGAAGAAGATGATCTTGTGCCCATCATTCTAGGAAGACCATTCCTTGCAACTGCTCGTGCTGTTATTGATGTTCATGACGGCAAACTAACCTTACGAGTGGGGGCCGATAGCTTAACCTTCGACATCAAGGACACAATGAATCTTTCTCTCGAAGCAGATAATCAACTGTATTTCATCGAAGAAATCGATGAATTATCCGACGAGATTGACAATTGTATAGATGAACAGATGGAAGCTGGTTGGTTGCGAGATGAAGCTTTCTTACCCATATTAGAGGAGGAAAAGACTATGGATGTGAATGCAGTCTCCTTCTATCCCAGACAAGAAATCGAACAGCTTGAGCTTCGTAAACCCGAGAACAAACTTAAACCTTCCATCATCGAGCCACCCACGTTAGAACTCAAGGAACTCCCGAACAACCTTGAATATGCCTTCCTTCAAGGAGAAGATCAACTTCCGGTAATCATAAGCTCCTCCTTGAAAAGTGAACAAAAAGATAAACTCTTAGGAGTTCTAAAAAAATATAAAGGGCTTATAGCATGGAGTGTAGCCGACATCAAGGGGATTGACTCTACTTTCTGCACGCATAAAATCCTCATGGAGGAAGATTATAAACCCTCCGTGCAGCCTCAAAGGCGAGTAAATCCCAACATAAAGGAAGTTGTAAAGAAGGAAGTCATTAAGCTCCTAGATGCAGGGCTAATTTACCCGATTTCGGACAGTCCATGGGTAAGTCCTGTACAGGTTGTACCAAAAATGGGAGGAATGACGGTGGTGAAGAACGATAAGGATGAGTTAGTACCTCAACGAACAGTAACTGGATGGCGTGTGTGCATCGATTATAGGAAGTTGAATGACGCAACTCGAAAAGATCATTTCCCTCTCCCATTTATCGACCAAATGTTGGAAAGGTTAGCAGGGCATGAGTACTACTGCTTCCTAGATGGGTTCTCAGGGTATTTCCAAATCCCTATCGCTCCTGAGGACCAAGAAAAGACTACGTTTACATGCCCCTATGGCACCTTCGCCTACAAGCGAATGCCCTTTGGACTATGTAACGCCCCCGCCACTTTCCAGCGTTGCATGACGGCAATCTTCCATGAGTTAATGGAAGACAGCATGGAGGTCTTCATGGATGATTTTTCAGTCTTTGGAAATTCTTTTGATCGCTGTCTTGCTAACCTTGAGAAAATGCTCAAACGTTGTGAGGAGACCAACTTGGCACTAAACTGGGAAAAGTGTCACTTTATGGTGAAAGAAGGGATTGTGCTAGGGCACAAAATTTCAGGAAGTGGAATCGAAGTAGACCGGGCAAAAATTGAAGCTATATCCAAACTTCCCTATCCAACAACTGTCAAGGTAATCCGTAGCTTTTTGGGTCATGCTGGCTTCTATAGGAGATTCATTAAAGATTTCTCAAAGGTAGCTAAACCAATGACTCAGTTGCTCATGAAGGATGCCCCGTTCGACTTCTCTCAAGAGTGCAAGGACGCATTCGATCTATTGAAGCAGGAACTTACCCAAGCTCCAATTATGGTTACCCCTAACTGGGAGTTACCCTTTGAAATTATGTGCGATGCTAGTGATTATGCTGTTGGAGCAGTATTAGGCCAAAGGCTTAACAAACACTTTCAGCCAATATACTACGCTAGCAAAACCATGAATCCTGCTCAAGAAAACTACACTACCACTGAAAAGGAATTACTAGCCGTGGTATTCGCTTTTGATAAATTTCGCCAGTATCTTGTCCTTTCTAAAACGGTTGTTTTTACGGATCATTCAGCTATTCGATATCTTTTCGCTAAATAGGATGCTAAACCACGGTTACTTCGTTGGATCCTACTATTGCAAGAGTTCGATGTTGAAATTCGTGATAAGAAAGGAGCAGAGAATCTTGCGGCTGATCATCTCTCTCGTCTCGAAAACCCCAGCCTCGCTGAATCTGACAAGAGTGAGATTCGGGAAACATTTCCTGAAGAGCAGCTCATGTCAATAAATGATTCTGAACCTTGGTATGCGGATTATGCTAACTACCTGGCAAGTAGAGTCATTCTTGAGCATATGAGCAGGCATGAAAAAAAGAGGTTCTTTAATCAATTAAAGTACTACTTTTGGGATAAACCCTTCTTATTTCGAAGATGTCCAGATCAGGTAATCAGGCGTTGTGTTTCGGAAAGAGAGGCTGTCAGAATTATGAAAGAGTGTCATGCAGGTCCATCTGGAGGACATCACGGAATAAGTACTACTGCACGAAAGGTCTTCGACGCGGGATTCTATTGGCCTACAATATTTCGTGACGTGAAGGGAATGATACAAACTTGTGACGCATGTCAAAGAGCTGGGAATATCTCTAGGAGGGATGAAGCCCCACAGAATTATATACAAGTTTGTGAGGTTTTTGATGTCTGGGGAATTGATTTCATGGGACCATTCCCATCTTCTGGAGGGAATGAATACATCTTGGTGGCCATTGATTATGTTTCGAAATGGGTGGAAGCACAAGCCCTTAGGACTAACGACGCTAGGGTAGTCATTCATTTCTTAAAAAATTGTTCGCTAGGTTCGGAATTCCGAAGGCTCTTATTAGTGACAGGGGAACCCATTTTTGCAATTCACAAATGGAGAAAGTCATGAAAAGGTATGGAGTCTCTCACCGATTCTCCACCGCTTACCATTCTCAAACCAACGGTCAAGTCGAAAACACTAATAGAGCCATAAAGAGAATATTAGAGAAAACGGTTAATCAAAACAGAAAAGATTGGTCTTTTAAGCTCGATGAGGCTTTGTGGGCATTTCGAACCGCCTATAAGACACCAATCGGGACAACCCCGTTCCGTATGGTATATGGCAAGGCATGCCACCTCCCAGTAGAACTGGAACACAAAGCATATTGGGCACTTAAGGCCTGTAATTTGGATTATACAGTTGCGGGAACAAATAGATTCTTACAGCTCCAAGAGCTCGATGAATTGAGATTAGAGGCTTATGAATCTTCCATTACATACAAAGAAAGGGCGAAAAGATGGCATGACCAACGGATTAAGAGACCCAAGGAGTTTTCAGAAGGGGACAAGGTCTTATTATATAATTCTCGCTTAAAGCTATTTCCTGGGAAACTTAAATCTAGATGGTATGGACCTTTTACCGTAAGGAGCTCCTCTAAAACCGGAGCCGTTGTGTTGATTGACGACGATGATAGAGAATTCACTGTGAATATACAACGAGTCAAGCATTATCAAGAGAATGGTAATGAAATGATCAATGAGGAAGACATAACCTTTGATGAAGAAATCACGTAGTGTACGTGACTTTGAGTCTAGCTACAAGACTCGTTAATAAAGAAAAGCGCTTCTTGGGAGGCACCCCAAGCTTTATTTGCTTTGTGTATTTATTTGTTTGTTTGATTTTATTTGTTTCCGTATGTGTGTTTAATTTTTATTATTATTGATTCATGTTCAAAAGTAAATTGTGAAAATGCTTTATGTTGTTTTTAACTTCGTCTTAACTACATATAAAGGTATTTTGCAAAAGATAAGTGTAAGGGAAATCTAAATCGGTTTATTAGAACACAAATGAACATGAATCATAATAATAATAAATTAACATACATATTAGTGTTTGTTTGAGTCAAATGCTTGTATCGAGTCATAATGATGTTTTGCAGGATTTCCAGGAAGTAAGGTAAAGGTTTTTCCAGAAATTTTCCGGAAACTTAAAATGAAAATTTTTGTCAGGTCATTTCTGACGGCGTCAGGGGTTATAACCTGACGGCGTCAGATTTAATTTTCAGAAATTTTTGAAAGTTTTGTTTTTAAAAAGTTTTAATTAAAATCTCCAACTTATAATCTCCAGGAATCTGCAAAATTATCATTCCACAAGCATTATATCCTTATATATAGATTTATCCGCCGATGTTATGCAGGTTTTCGTGTTTGTTTTCTCAGGTTTAACAGGTTATTTTGGACAAGGAGATGTTTATGGAATCAAGCTTTTGGCGATGCATTAGTCATGAAGCTTTTACATTCTCTTTGGAAGAAGATTTAACCGTGTAACTTCATTATCCACCGAGCGAATCAGGGGAGTATTTGATTTCATTCTTTTACTTTTTCTTTTACATCTTGTTATTTGAACATTGGGGACAATGTTCATCTTAAGTGTAAGGGGAGGGTAAAAGTACGATTTTAGAGAATACAATTACGCTTGACTTTTGTTTGTTTAATGGTAGATGTGTAATAAAACTGAGAGAAATACTTGTTAGGGTAATTTTAGTGCCAAATTTAAAATTTTTTACAACATATAGGAGTGAAACTTTGATCTTAATAAGCGTCTCACGGATAGGAGTTATATGACTAGCACAAAAAACCGTACCACTAAAAAAATTTTCCACCCCAAATATGTGAGGTTCGCCCCTAGAATTGGTAGGAAAAGCATTATGCTATGATGTGTGTACCGGTAGCACTTAGATTCTAGAACTTGCGTTAGGACCATTCCGAGGCCACAAGTGAGACTACATTCGTGTAGTTAGATTTACTACATGATAAGAGGCATTAGGATTAACCCATTGTTTTACACCTGTGTTTTTGTTATAATTACTTTGGCTACATTGGTCAAGTAATTTTCCCACACCCTTTGCGTTGTACTCATTTTTAGTACACGATACCCCTAGTACACCCCTCAGAGCCTATCTTTTCGTTTCAACCTTTAAGCATTTTACTTAAAGGAAGAATTTGTTACACCTCACTTAAATGTACACCCAAATCGCCTTAGCCTACCTTGTATGCACTCATTTTTTGTGCATTATTGTTACAACATTTGTTTAAACCCAAGTTAATTATCTAGTTGATTACATGGTTGCTAAGTCGAGTCATATCCTTGTACATATTGTTTTGGGACGATTGGGACTCATGGGTAAAGTACTAGTGTAATGGAGTAATGGGGAAGAACATCATTTATTACCCCCATATGTGCTAAATATTTTAAAAGTACTCCAAGTTTTTCAATTATCTTAATTCGAGTCATTAGAATAGTTAATTGTAAAGTTATGTAAAAGTTCAAGTGTAAGGGGAATGCAACGCCCCCGTGATGTATTATTTTGGATGGTAGGGCAAAAGTGTATGCAAAAAAAAAAAAAAAAAAAAAAAAAAAAAAAGAAAAAATCAAGAAAAATACAAAAAAATGAGAAAAAGAAAAGTAGAAAAAACATACGGACTACCATCCCGTTTCATTTTATGTTTGTTTTATGTTTTTTTTATTTTGTTATTTTCTTTCATTAGCTTAAGATTGAGTCGAGTCTTGGCTTAGCAACATTGTATAGTACATGTAATTGATCAAGATCTTTAACTCGCCACCAGTAAAATATCCTTTATCCAACCAAACCGTGTTTTCCTTTTCCCTACACCTAACGTTATAACCCATTTAAAAGCCCTCTTTGATAGTTTATCTTTGGTGCTTACGCCTAGTGGAGGAGGTTTTCGATCCTTTCCCAAGCCTATGGTAATCTATTTGCTATGACAGGTAGTGAGAGATATTATCCGTTTTCATTTATGAGATTTATTTTGAAGACACTTGAGAGATGTGAGTATCTAAACACTACTTGTGAGGTGCTAGTATGTAATCTCCGTGCTTATTATGATTGAAGTGGAACGAATATTTGTTGTAATTACTTTTATGTTTGCATTAAATGACCCCTAACTTGTATTTTGATTAGAATAAAAGCGCATTTGCTTGAGGACAAGAAAATCTCAAGTGTAAGGGTATTTGATGAAGCGAAAAGTGTACCGCTTTTAAGGGGTCATTTAAGCCCTAAATCGTATTTATTTGATCAAATATCTCCCTAAATCGTTCCTTTTGTCATTTTAGGTACTTTTGAGGAGAAATCTGGAAAAGGAGGCATTTTGGACGTTTTTGGAGCATAAAAGTGAAGAAAACGGCAAAGTCTCAAAAATCGGCTGAAAGTTACCTTTGACGGCGTCACATTTAACCCCAGACGGCGTCATGCCTTGGCAAGAAAAAGTGGACGTGAAATTTACTCATGATAAGCCAGTGAAAATAGCATGTGAATTCTGATGGCGTCACGCTTTAACTTGATCAAGGGCGTCACGGCTTAAATCAAAAGGGGACGGCGTCACGTTTAAGGTTCGACGGCGTCAAGCCTTGATAAGCCAGAATGGATTTTGAAGAGCTAAAGAGGGACGGCGTCAAGAAGGTCATCCGGGAACCCTAGAAGCGGCGAGGGTGACGGCGTCACACTCCATAAGGTGACGCCGTCAGATCCAAAAATCTATATATAGTTTTCTAATTTTTTGTCATTAAGGGAGAGCTTAGTGTGTGGAATTTTGGAGGAGAAAACCCTAAGACGAATTTAGCTCCTTTTTTCAAGGCTTTTTGCCTTGAGATCTTCCATGTTACATTGAAGATAAGTTATCAATTAATCATTCAATATGTCTATGTGTTGTTTGATTTTATCTTATTCTTGTCTTTTGATTAACATGTTAGGCTAAATTTATCTTGTGTTTGCTTAGATCTAATGAAACCTAGCTATTGATTATTGGTTATTAGTGTGTTATTAGTTGTATTGGATGATTGTTTATCTATGTTAGGCTTAAGAAAACTGGCTAACTTCCTATTCGGTAACTTGCTTGAACGTCTTAAGAAACATGAACCAAATGCGTACTAAAGGTTTTTATGGTTGTATTTAATGCACAAGCGAATTCTAGTGATCCCATGTTAGGAGCTTCCTAGCCGGCTCGACATAGGAGTGAAGTAGGAGCTTGTAGAGTTGGGGAAGTAAGTACGCCACCCCACGAATGGTATTAAGGAATACACCCGTCATCCACGCGACTAATACACACTAATTAACCGGTAAAAGATAGTTAGGGAGTAAGGAAATCTAAGTAAACACATTTCTCTACACATAAGTTTCTCACAACATTTTATTTTCAGTTATTTATTTTATTTGCATTTGTAGTTATTTGGGTTAGTTGACTAGCAACTAATTCCGCCCACTCTTTCAAAACCGAGATTTTACTTGCTTTCATAAAAATATAAAAAAAACATAAAAAGAATCTTCCTCAACCTTAGACCTAATTAGAGTAGTCTTTCACACCTAACGAACACTATTCCCTGTGGAGAACGATCAATCCCCCGTACTTACCACTACACTATACTACATCGGTCAGGTACACTGCCTGGTGGGGTTGTAAGCCTCTTGAGATCCCTCGAGAGGTAAAACCTGTTGTAAGGTTACAAAACCACGCATCAAGGTTCTTGATGATGTCAACTTCAATGTGCTCATGATTGATACGGATTTATTCTCTTGGGAGACCCCTCTTGAAGCTGCTTTTAAGGAATTCATGCGTTTTTGCAACATTGACAAAGGGGTATTCTCTTATGATGTATTTGTGAGATACACTGGAGATGAATTGTCGCTCTTATGGCCTATCATTGAATCCAAAGGATTGAACTGGACTACAATTGAAGAAGATGATGGGAAATTCTACCTTGCGTACATGGACTCAAGCAACAACAGCTGTGGTGGAGGCAACACCCAAATCTCTTACATGCCTTATTCCGAACAGTACTAGGGATTAAATGAGAACTATCTGGACGATGACAGAATTTATGCTGTGGCGGAGTTACTATTTCATGGCAAGTTGGTAAGATTGATGGACCTCTCCCTCAATGATTGGCTTGAACTTAAATATGGTAGTCCGAAATTTGCCCCTGCAAATGAAGTCAAGCAGATTATGACTTCATGGTTGACACGGAGCTTTAGGGAGCAATTTAACGAGTACATGAAGATAAGAAGGAATATGATTGGAAACGCTTGCTTTGACGTTAACCACGATCCTAACGATGTTAATTTTTCAGAGTGGTTGGCTAGTAAGTTTAATAACCATAAGAGCATGGATCGAGCTACTAAGGATGCATTATGGGTATATTGGATAAGAGGTGAAGACGAAGAAGTAGAAAGCGATTATGGGTCGTCACTTCATGATTCTACAGTCAATTAGGGGATTGAAGAATTATTCAGAATTGACATTGATGTGTTCGATTATGAGACACCCTTGTGCAAGCAGTTCAAGGAATTTAACTACCTTCTTCGAGTCGACGATGATGTGCTTACTGGAGATTTACCAGGATTCAAGAATTATGATGATTTCAAAAACACCTGGTACTACGAATGGAATGACCAAATACCATGGGTTTGGGATAAACCATGGGAATTTGAGCACATTAATCACACCTGTACACCCTTCGTTTTCAAGGATGGGAGTAGTGTTTGGCCGACCTATGATTATAAGAGTGACGGAACCTGTAATGGGGGAAGTATTATTAGGATGATACGGGTTGGAAAAGATGTAACCTTTGAAGATTATGAGTGGTACGATAATGTTGAAGACTGCCTACGAAAAACGGAAGCTTTGCAAGAAAAGGGTAGAATTGAATACTTGAAAGGACTTAAAGGAACATCAAATACTACTTTCTGGGAATGGGTGCATGAACAATTTGATGATTACACGAAGCTTAGTCGACGGCTACAATGGGAATTGGAAAGAGAGTGGGAGGCGATTCAAGATGATGATAAAAATAAGTCATTAATTGATGAACTAGATGACTATTTAATTAAGGATCCTTATTTTAAGTATGTTGATAAAGACGAGGAAGAATTCACCAAAAGAAAGTGTCAACTACTTGGGATTCCTTATAATGAGCCACCCATGATTATTTCCGAAAAATTTAAAATCATCAAATATTCTTTGGGACCTGATGAAGAGTATGTTGCGACGAAGACCAAGAATTATAGAAGATTAAGCCGAACGGAAGAAAACGTCGCAGAGCTATACGGGAACATCTTTCGGATGAAGGAAGAAGGATGGACCGTGACAAGAACTAAATAAAGAGCTGAACGTGAGTCTAACTTGAAGACTCGGGAATAAAGACAAGTGCTTACCGGGAGACAACCCGGATTTATCTTTTAATTTTCTGTTTTTGTGTCGAGTCAGTCAGGCCGCAGAGGATACGGCGCATCTCCATCCTGAGATGCGACGCATCTCCTGCAATGGTCATATCTTTATTTTTCCGCATACTTTTATTTTCGAATTTAAAACTTTTTATCAGTTTATTTTAATGCGGCGCATCCCTGGTTAAGGATGCGGCGCATCTTTTATTCTGATCCGTATTTATTCCAGGCTCGATACGGCGTATCTTCTTCCATAAGATACGGCGCATTGACTGACCTGATGATTTTCATTTTTAATTTTTATGTTTTATTTTTACCTAACTACTAATGTGTTATGCAAGTTGAACCTTTCTTATCTTAGGTGTGTTTTAAAGCCTTGGTGGTATTATAGATTCCTGCATTTCCTGTGGATACATCAATTATGAAGCTTAAACGTTCTAATCCACAAGAAAGATGATTTTTGCTCTAATACTAATGGAGGATCATACCGAGCAAATCTCAGGGGAGTTTTTCTGTTCTAATTCTTTTATTTTCCAGTTTTTAACCTTTCATACAAACAACGAGGACGTTGTTTAACTTAATTGTCCTAAAACTTTCAAAAATATGCTTAAAATGTGCTTAATATATAAAAATTTTAAAAATTTTTTAGCATGTTTTTGTTTAAAGTCTAAGTTGCATAGCTGCACACATGACGTTATTTTCAAAAATTGTGATTTTTCAAAATTCACAAATCTATGAGTGTGCCGGTGACTTGTAAACTTTAGAACTTGGCTTGTATACTATTCGAGACCACCATAATGAGTATTATTTATATAATTGGAATGACTTGTCTAAATTGGTAAATTTCTAGGATTACACCCAAATAGCCTTTATATGTTATGTGATATTAGCTAACTACACTGGTTAGTTAACCCCCGTATAAACCCTTTTGTTACTCTCATTTTTAGAGTAAGATACCCCTAGAAAAACACTCAGAGCCATTCCTTTGTTTCTTACACCTTTGTTAAAATGTTTCGTTACACCCTTACACCTTAGCCTACCCTGTAGATTAAAATCCGTGGTTGGTTAATTGCTATAGGCAAAGTGTGTTTCCTTACATTACCTGTGTTCGCGTGCGTAATTCATTATCTATGGTTAGGTCGGGAAATTGCACAATGCAATTGGAGTGAAAGTAAATATTGTATATCTTTGAGTTTATTTTTCGTGTGTTTACTACTTTCACTTTACCGTTATTTCTGAAGTCATGAAATGTATGGAATAATTATCCAGAATTATCATTATAGTGATGTGGTGAAATTTTACACATCTATGTTTATGTTTCTTAAAAAAAAAAAATAAAAAAAAAAAAAAAAAAAAAAAAAAAAAAAAAAAGAAAAAGAAAAAGGAAAAGTTGGATGTTTGATTAAACCAACTTATGTAAAGTTATGTAAGTGGTCGATATCACCACTAATTGTTGTATATTATATCTATGGATTGAATGGGAGTTGGCAGTTATGGGAACGTCAACTAAGGTTTATTCTTTGATTAAGATCTTGTTGAGTATAATTCGTGTCTAACTAAAGCGTGTGTTTCAAGTGTTAAAGCGTGAGTTATTCAATGATATGAGTCTTATTCATGGGATGGTTGGGATAGTGATTAACCACACTTAGGATTTTAATTTATTTGTTTTGTTTATTTTTCATTTTACACCAATTTATATCCCAAATATTATCCATACCCTTTATTACTCTTTATCCAACCAAACCTTTGATTTATTGAGATTAGGGATTTGAGCAATCTTAAGTATCGTAGTCGTGGATTCGACTATGTATTTATGATTTTGTCGCCCTTTTTGATATATTATTATTGGTGAAGTTTGGACCTATCTTTAGCCTATTCGAGTTAAGGATTTGAGCAATTGCAAGTATCGTGTTCGTGGATTCGATCATGTATTTGTGATTTTGTCGCCTTTTCTGGAATTTGAGATCGATAGAGATTAAGAATAATTAACCCTTAAACCTCAAAACCCTTTTTACCGCTTTAGACTTGTTATTCCTTGGCTTTAGTGGAGGAGATGTGTATACTTGGCAAGCTTATGATAGAATATTCGTCACGACTGGACAGTTAAACATTAGATTTGCTTTTATCAAAATATTTTATTTTACTTCTAATTCGTTAAGTGTTTAGTTGTGTGATTATGACAAAAATGAATACATGCTTAAATATAAAAATAAATCCTAATATCTTTTAGGATACATTTTCATAAGATTAATTCTAAGGTTTACTTGGGGACAAGTAAAGTTCAAGTGGGGGATATTTGATGAACTCAAATAAGTACATATTATTACTATCATTTATCCTATTAATTTGACTTGTTTTATTATATTATGTATGAGGATTGATACTTAATCGTTTACTTTTGTAATTCTCAGTTGAAAACAAGCATTTGGTGAAACTTGGCGATTTTGGACTAATTATGGAGCAAAACATGCAAGAAGTTAAGAGTCTACTGAAATGTACAAGATCAAGACTAATCTGCTCCAGATGCGCCGCATCTTGCTTATCACATACGGCACATCACTATCAATATTTCACCAGATACGATCCAAGATACAAGAGGACATGCGCCGCATCCAAAGATAAAGATACACCGCATCTTCTGGCGGTGTACGAATATTCCTGAATATTATAATCTTGGACCCCACGCGAAGTTAAGTCAATGCGCCGCATCTACTTACTAGATGCGCCGCATCTTACCCTCAGACAGAAACTATAAATACCCAAAGACCAGACGAATTAAGAGTTCTGAAGTTTTAACAGAAGACCTAAGACCAGAAACCTAGGACGAATTCAGTCGAATAGCGAGCACAAGACACACTCAAATCAAAGATACAAGAGCTGTAAGAAGGTGCTGCATGTGTTTAATTCATTAAGTAGTTTTGTTTTATTGTGTTAGTAAACTTTAATTCATCAAGATTGGTGGCTTGTGTAATGTGACAACGGAAAGATTGCACTCCCTTAAAACTGCTTTCTCATTAATTAAAGTTTATATGTTGATGTCATTGGTGACTTTTATTAGTGCATTGATAACCTCTGTGTCTAGCTGAGCGTTGATCGGGTCGCCATGCCTCTGCCCTCGCCTATTTATTAGATCGCCTATGCATTCTATGGTCTGTAGAAAAGTAGGAGAAAGATAAATAGGATAGTCATAAGTAATCATTAAGGGTTTACTCGCCGATAAGATTAAAACCAACGAGAAAGGACTTAATCTCGGTGCGTTGCATCGAACTATACACTTCATATAACACTAGAAATAAAACAAGTGACAAACTACTTATCATAAGGACAGCCCTCTTATTGTCTCGAGTATTTATCTGTGTACGTGTGTGCTATTCGCTGATTCGTTCCTATTGGTTTAGTTTATTATTTAATTGCAACCGAATCGTGCTAGTCTCTCAGGCTGAACCCCCTTGCGTTAGATTAGACTGTATAGCTAACTTAATATATTAAAATACTGATTAGAATAACTAGATAATACGTTCCACTCTTAGTGATCGACACTCTACTTACCATTATATTCATACTGACCGGGTACACTGCTCGTTAAGTGTGTGTGTTATTGATAAGTCGGCTAAATATAAATTTAAAACTTGAGTAGGCATTAATACTGCTAAACCGCAATGACACATCGCACGCATCACCTTAACCTGTGAAGCTTGGACCCTTAGGCTTCCACTGTAAGAGCTTATAAGACAACCTTTGAGAACTTGCTTTAGAATCTCCCTATAGAAACTTAAAGTATGACCGGTGAGAATTTGGTAGAATAGGACATTGTCTAAGTAGTATTGCTTCCGCATCACTCTGAATCATGCCTCTACTGTTAGTTAAGCCCAAGAAGATCATTCTTTCAGAGATTAGAATTCATGCGCAACGTAGGTTAGTAACCAAGTAAGTTTAGAATGCCGTGAGAACCATATGGATGTACCTTACACTATTTAAGTTTCACTTTCTGATTTCGACCTTCATCTCTGATTCGTTTGATAATCAGTTTGATACCTTTCCGACCATTCTGAAAATTCTTACAACTATAATGTGTTTGACACATTCTATGAATTCTTTTGATTATGCTTGTAACACCCCAACCCGACAAGGGTAAAGATATCACAATAATGGTTTCATATCAGATCAAAGCAAAGCATACATCTATAGTAATACAAGAATTCTCAAAGGTTACAAATGAAATACATAAATTACAAGGTTACAAATGAAACTCCCAATAAATACTAACTCTAAAAATTAACATCTAGTCATATCTAATCCAGAAGGGCTATCAAGTCTTCTAAGTCCAAAGGTACTTTCCACTCAATCCCAGCTTCCTACTAAAACCTGCCGCAGGAAAAGAAATGCGGCTGAGCTACGAGAGCTCAGTGAACAGACATAACGATAACAAACAGTATAGAGAATAGTACAGAGTAACAAAAATAAAAGTCATGCTGATATAATATGGTTTAAGGGATAAGTGAATGAATAGGTATAAAGGAAAGAGCAAAAGGGATAGTAATCCACCACGAGCCCAGAAACAGATCATATCATATCGTAACCATAAATCTTCAAATCATATAGAGGGGAGACCTCTCAGATAATCAGATAATATGAGGGGTGTCCTCATTCTTCAAATGGAGTAGCTAGCTCCCAGATATATGTGAAAGGCGTGTATTGCACACAAGCACCAGTCACCAGAAAATTATAAATCATATATAGATAATCCACTAAACAGAACAGATCTAGGATTACAATCCATACGCCCCCGGAACCATATACCAATCATAATAAAGCGCGCATAATCAAATGGGGACGGTGTGAGGAATCACTCACCCACACATGAGTCATGCCAGTGGTGCATCACAGACATGGACATGGAACCCCCATGCCTAGTGTCACAGAGTTTGGCTCGGGTATCAAACTAAGAGTCAGATACCATATCAAATTAGATGTGTCATAATCAAAGGTTCATAATAATAGGTTCATAACAGAGGTCATATCAAATGGGATCAACAAAGAAGGTTCAAGCAAAGGGAATAATAGCAATGGCATCAGTTCAGAAACTAACGGTTCAGAATATGAAAGAGATCATGAGAAACCTTATAAGGAAGGTCAGAATATCTGTACCTGAGACCGCAAGTGCAAACATAATAGAAAACATAAAGATTGGGAGCAACTCCTTCTTCAGCGGATCTACACAATTTCATGATCATCTTAATAATAACTCATTTTAAATCAGATTACTCATTTTAGTCGGCTTTCCATTTTTTGTAACTTTCCATATTTAGTAATTTCCCGGTTTTAGTCAAATTAGGTTTTATCAAGACAATTAATTAAGTATTGGTTTTAAAAGCACGTTACATCAATTAATACCAATTTTACGGTTTAAACGAAATAAATTATATTTAGCGTTTATATTTATTAAATTAGGGTTAGGTCATATGTACTTTGGATCAATTATCCTAATTAGTGTATAGCTAAGTTTAGCCAATTTTAGAAATCACTCAAACGCATTTGGATTTATTATACTCGGAACAAACGCTGTCACACACACTATATCGATTTATACGACACACCTACTCACATGTTTAGCTTGTTTAATACCCACAACGACACACATGACTGCCTCATAATCCCATAAATTAGCGAGCCAAAACATGTCACAAAGATCCAAATGAAATCATAGAAAACACCCGTTCATTACTCTTTAATTTACGTTTAAGGTTTCTATTATTAAGTGACTCATTGATAACCATTAACACCAGATATTTAGAGCTTTTTTATTTTAACGTATACTCATATTTGACAAAATATGACACAAGGACGTCAATACAGTATGACGTATAGATGTATTATGTTTTATAAGTCCATGCCACCTATACTTTCACTTATGTTAATATGAAATAAACCACAGGTCCTTATATGAATGTCAACTCTTGCGTACAACACCATGCACTCCACATGCATTCTCCATAAGATAATTAGTTTTGTAATGTCCCAACTCATTTACATTCAGGTGTCATATTTATGCCATTTAGTAGCCACAACACACGATCGTTTTTTTATTGCTTTTAGGTCGACCAAGACTAATAAGTCCACGACATAGAAAAGGCAGGAGGGTCGACACATAAACACACCACAATCAACCCTTGCGAGACCTGAACAAACTGAACGAGACACAACTCACTATATCCTCCTCGTATTATTGCCCTAGCGAGGCCAGAACCACATTAACGAGACAGATTCAGCTCGCGGAACCTTAAGTACATCGACACTAAACAAGACTCAAAGATTAACGATTAACATGATATCGCGAGACACACACATACATCGCACTCCTTATTCCTTTTATTATTATGATTTTTGGTACGTACCATAGAGGTTTAAGGGACTGTTGAAAAGGCCGAAATAGAGACGTATGCAACAACCTATATGAAAGACCCTAAACAGAACAAGATCGACCCATGCGTTTCATGATTGTATACTTGTGATTCATGTTACATATTAACGAGGCATAAACTAGTATAACACATGATTTATACTGATTCGAATGGTATGCTTTTGATCAGGTTTACACATACAAGCTTACATGTTTACTATTTCGTGTGACTTGCTTATAGCATACGTATTCACAGTTTAAAATTATACGAACCTATAGATTGAGTTCTCATTGTTTTAGCCACATCTTTTTAAGGTTTCACTACAGATTATGTGAGGTACAAAACAGGTCGAGATTACAACGAAAGAGGTCGGCCTAATATATAGGAACCGATTCATTAGTTGAGGTTTTAGTCCTTTATTTTGATCCGCATGTTTTATATGTTTTAGAGTAGGTTAAAACGCTTGAATAGATGATGACATGAACAATTTAAACACAAGGAAACGACCAGGACGTACCTTCCTGTGGCTGCAAATAAAACCAACCAACAACTGATAGAAAACTAAATCGTATCGCCTCGAAAACCTTGTGCAAATCACCGAACCAAAACCCTTCCTCAACCGCCTTTGTTGCGTCGCATATGGAACCAAAATAAGTCACCAAAACCTTCTTGTACCACCCTAGGATCGAATAGAGAAAAGAGCAGACTGCCATTTGTGCTAGAGTTTTAAAGAGAATATGTATGTTGTGTGGTTGTCTATTCGGCTAAGACAAGAATTGAGTGGGAGGTTGAGAGAATAAAACTCCTGGTGCCGCCACTTTTAGTTTAGGGTTTTGTTTTGAGTTTATTGTGTCGTGTAATGTATGGGTGAAGTTAGTAAAATATAAAGTTCGGTTATTATTCAAAGGACGTGTGGGCTTATGAACAAAAAAGGAAGGTATGCACATTTAGTGGGACTTGATTGATTTCCAAATCAATCACAAGCCAATCTTAAATTCAGATGGAAATCGGGTATAGGTAAGTTGTAACACTTAAAATATATTCGACCAGGGGAAAACTTATAAGCGTGTGATATGGAATAACTGTGCACCATTCATTTACCATTAATTTTTCTTTATTCGAATAACCGTTGGTGGTTCAAATATTAACGGATTTAAATACTTAGGTTATGATCATTATTCGTTCTTCAAAAGTTTAAAATCATACGGGTATTTTGGGAATCTTTAAATGTTCAAAAATTTCGGGTTTTACAATTCTTCCCCTCTAAAAGAAAATTTTCGTCCTCGAAAATTGAAGTGAATCGAAACGGAAAGCACAACGGACCGTGAACGGAAATGTGAATGACTTGTTCCTCATGACTCTATCTTGTTGATCAAAAATAGCTTTGGCTTCCTCAGAAAAGACACACCAGACAAAAGAAATATACACCAAATGTAACGGATGGTAATCGTATTCTCTCGGAAGAGATACAGGGAATACGTAGGATTTGACGGATATATCGTCCGTGGAATCTGATTAGACAAACCAGATGAGCGCCTACCGAATCGCAGAAATATGAGGGTGATAATTATGCCTATGGAAGATAATCCAATCGATAACATCGGGCGGTAGAAAGCTCTATAACGAACCCTAGGATCGTTATCAAAATACAGAGGTCAACAAGCATATCCCTAGGATCCAAACATACCAAATTGTATGGTGATAGGGCAGATCAACGTATAGGTCGAAAGATCCTAAAGTCTTACTATTAGCAGATAATCTCAAACAGTTATCAGAAATTCTAAGGTTTCTAAGGCACTCCTCGAAATATCCTATGATCACAATAAGTGCACTTTATATGATGTAAGTATTATCACGTTGGCCAGACGTCATAATACTGGCATCATATAAATATGCCCTCATAATGGTCATACTTTATCTCAAGTCGTGAACAAAATAACCTATCTTAATCCACCTAATCCTTCTATAGTCTCAGAGGTCTTCAAAATCAAACAACATGACTAAAAGAAGAACGAAACTACTCGTAAGAGTAACGGAAGTCCCAGAATGTCTATCAGGATTTAGGTACGTCGTTAATAGTGTCAATCCTTCATCACTCACCAAAATCAACTCAGCCAATAAAAGTGGTTGCTTCAAAAATCCGCCCATTTCTTGACATAAATCTCAAGGTTCCTTCCGCAATTTGTCAAAATTCGCATAACAAAACCATCAGCCAACATATGCAGAATGAACACAGAACGGAATTACTAATAGAGAACCTAAATCATTCAAAGGATCTTGTCATCCGGTAACGGAAACTTAAGTAGGTTATGAAGAGGTGAATTACGTCATCAATGGCTTCATCCTTCACAGAATCAACTCTCCCAAACAGAAATGTTCGCTTCAAAATTCATCCATTCCAATACATGATTCCAAATCTCTTCCAATTCCAAGTAGTCTGTCTGCGTCTGTCCATATGATCATAGGGTGGAAAGGGATTATAAACTTGAGTCTGGCTCCTTAAGCCTTCGGCACTTCTTCTTGGAACTATGGTGTAGTAACGTGAATCTCCGGCATGGTCACTATGCCTTCTTCCATTTGCGAGTCTGCTTCTGCTGTCAATTCATGTTAGTACAACTAAAGTGAATAGAGAAGCAAGACTGCGTGTCTTTGGCAGGTCTTCTCACACCGTTCGAAATTTGCCGACTCAAACTGCTGTCGTCACCGGGTACCTGGTAGTGTTGTCTATTACAATCTCTGAACGCCAATCCAATCTATTCTTCTCGAACAAAGGGTCACTTTACAAAATGATCTATCTGTTCCTCTTCATGCATAAATCTAAAATACTTCTCGGAGGTTACTCTCAAATAGTCATCTCCTTTCTTAGAAGTTCTTGTGGTTGCTTCTTCAGTCCTTTAAACGCAAAGTGAGGCCGTCTGGTACGGAGTTTACAAAGATAGGACAAATCAATCATTGACACGCGGAAATGGAAAAATGATTACGGGTAGTGATACGGTTAGTTTTACGATAGTTGATACGCTGACGCAGAATTTTCTCTTACTTCTTCATAAACTAATAAGGGTATTCAAAGTAATCACTGAGGTGAACAAGGTCATATTCCATCCGCTCCTTCAATCTCTCAATTTCTATAGCATCATGGTTCGTCAACTGAGATCGGTTCAAATTCAATTCCACTTCTTAAACAGGAGGGAAACCCAAGAGTTTCATCAGAACCACCAGAATATTTGTACAACAAAACTTCCAATGCCAAGTTTTCTAAGAGTGGATAATAGGTGTCAGGAGACAATCAATAATCAAGTGAGATCGAGGTAAATGTTTCCATAACAGTGTTAAGCTTAACAGATTGGAGCGGTTAAAGGTTATCATAACAAAAGTGGAATGAAACATATTACTATGGTCACAAATCAGATACGGTAGTCCCTGGCAGCGTATGAGGGCCAGCCAATCCATAACTTAAAGACCGCAAAAACGAATATGTCAAAAGTAAACGGATTCGTAGGATGAGTACGATCGCCAAGCCAGCCGGATAGTTCATATATCAAGGTCAAGTACATGGTTCATCAGAGCGTGGAAATAGATAAGCGAACAATTCAAGGTGTTGGGGTCTTGATTAGCTATCAAGCATAAGTGGCAGGTAGGTTGTGAGTCATCGGTAATACGAACATCGTATAACTGTAAAAAAAAAGGAGGCATATCGAAACTCAGTTATCAGCATCATCATGCTCAGTTAACCATTTCACATCGACACAAAATTATCGTCATATCCATGGCTAATAATCGCCAGAGTTCTCATATGAGTAGTAATAGACTTTGTAAGAATAGAGTAATATCAGATGATACATTTATATCTAGCACGGGTAATGAATTCATAGAATGTGTCAAACACATTAGGGTTAAATGACCTTCGGGATAGTCGGAAAGGTATCAAACTGTTTATCAAACAGATCAGAAATGGAGATCAAAATCAGGAAGTGAAACTTAAATGGTGCAAGGTATCCAGGTAGTTCTCGAAGAATTCCAAACTTACTTGGTCACTAAACTTAGGTTGCATACATCCTAGCTTCTGAAACAAATGTTCTTGTAAGGCTTAGCTAAAGACAAAGGCACGAATCAGAGTGAGGCGGAAGCAATGCTACTTACATAGATGTCCTAGTCTAGCCATTCCTCACAGGTAATAACTTCAATTCCTATGAGGAAATCCTAAAGCAAATTTTCAAAGGTTGTCTTATGAGCGCCTACAGTGGAAACTTAATGGTCCAAACTCCACAGGCCAAGTGTAAATGTATTACGAGTCGCAACCTGTCTCTGATACCATAAATTGTAACACCCCAACCCGACAAGGGTAAAGATATCACAATAATGGTTTCATATCAGATCAAAGCAAAGCATACATCTATGGTAATACAAGAATTCTCAAAGGTTACAAATGAAATACAGAAATTACAAGGTTACAAATGAAACTCCCAATAAATACTAATTCTAAAAATTAACATCTAGTCATATCTAATCCAGAAGGGCTATCAAGTCTTCTAAGTCCAAAGGTACTTTCCACTCAATCGCAGCTTCCTACTACAACCTGCCGCAGGAAAAGAAATGCGGCTGAGCTACGAGAGCTCAATGAACAGACATAACGATAACAAACAGTATAGAGAATAGTACAGAGTAACACAAATAAAAGTCATGCAGATATAATATGGTTTAAGGGATAAGTGAATGAATAGGTATAAAGGAAAGAGTAAAAGGGATAGTAATCCACCACGAGCCCAGAAACAGATCATATCATATCGTAACAATAAATCTTCAAATCATATAGAGGGGAGACCTCTCAGATAATCAGATAATATGAGGGGTATCCTCATTCTTCAAATGGATTAGCTAGCTCCCAGATATATGTGAAAGGCGTGTATTGCACACAAGCACCAGTCACCAGACAATAATAAATCATATATAGATAATCCACTAAACAAAACAGATCTAGGATTACAATCCATACGCCCCCCGAACCATATACAGATCATAATAAAGCGCGCATAATCAAATGGGGACGATGTGAGGAATCACTCACCCACACATGACTCATGCCAGTGGTGCATCACAGACATGGACATGGAACCCCCATGCCTAGTGTCACAGAGTTTGGCTCGGGTATCAAACTAAGAGTCAGATACCATATCAAATCAGATGTGTCATAATCAAAGGTTCATAATAATAGGTTCATAACAGAGGTCATATCAAATGGGATCAACAGAGAAGGTTCAAGCAAAGGGAATCATAGCAATGGCATCAGTTCAGAAACTAACGGTTCAGAATATGAAAGAGATCATGAGAAGCCTTATAAGGAAGGTCAGAATATCTGTACCTGAGACCGCAAGTGCAAACATAACAGAAAACATAAAGATTGGGAGCAACTCCTTCTTCAGCGGATCTACACAATTTCATGATCGTCTTAATAATAACTCATTTTAAATCAGATTACTCATTTTAGTCGGCTTTCCATTTTTTGTAACTTTTCATATTTAGTAATTTCCCGGTTTTAGTCAAATTAGGTTTTATCAAGACAATTAATTAAGTATTGGTTTTAAAAGCACGTTACATCAATTAATACCAATTTTACGGTTTAAACGAAATAAATTATATTTAGCGTTTATATTTATTAAATTAGGGTTAGGTCATATGTACTTTGGATCAATTATCCTAATTAGTGTATAGCTAAGTTTAGCCAATTTTAGAAATCACTCAAACGCATTTGGATTTATTATACTCGGAACAAACGTTGTCACACACACTATATCGATTTATACGACACACCCACTCACATGTTTAGCTTGTTTAATACCCACAACGACACGCATGACTGTCTCATAATCCCATAAATTAGCGAGCCAAAACACGTCACAAAGATCCAAATGAAATCATAGAAAACACCCATTCATTACTCTTTAATTTACGTTGAAGGTTTCTATTATTAAGTGACTCATTGATAACCATTAACACCAGATATCTAGAGCTTTTTTATTTTAACGTATACTCATATTTGACAAAATATGACACAAGGACGTCAATACAGTTTAACGTATAGATGTATTATGTTTTATAAGTCCATGCCACCTATACTTTCACTTATGTTAATATGAAATAAACCACAGGTCCTTATATGAATGTCAACTCTTGCGTACAACACCATGCACTCCACATGCATTCTCCATAAGATAATTAGTTTTGTAATGTCCCAACTCGTTTACATGCAGGTGTCATATTTATGCCATTTAGTAGCCACAACACACGATCGTTTTTTTATTGCTTTTAGGTCGACCAAGACTAATAAGTCCACGACATAGAAAAGGCAGGAGAGTCGACACATAAACACACCACAATCAACCCTCGCGGGACCCGAACAAACTTAACGAGACACAACTCACTATAACCTCCCCGTATTATTGCCCTAGCGAGGCCAGAACCACATTAACAAGACAGATTCAGCTCGCGGAACCTTAAGTACATCGACACTAAACAAGACTCAAAGATTAACGATTAACATGATATCGCGAGACACACACATACATCGCACTCCTTATTCCTTTTATTATTATGATTTTTGGTACGTACCATAGAGGTTTAAGGGACTGTTGAAAAGCCGAAATAGAGACGTATGCAACAACCTATACGAAAGACCCCAAACAGAACAAGATCGACCCATGCGTTTCATGATTGTATACTTGTGATTCATGTTACATATTAACGAGGCATAAACTAGTATAACACATGATTTATACTGATTCGAATGGTATGCTTTTGATCAGGTTTACACATACAAGCTTACATGTTTACTATTTCGTGTGACTTGCTTATAGCATACGTATTCTCAGTTTAAAATTATACGAACCTACAGATTGAGTTCTCATTGTTTTAGCCACATCTTTTTAAGGTTTCACTACAGATTATGTGAGGTACTAAAGAGGTCTAGATTACAACGAAAGAGGTCGGCCTAATATATAGGAACCGATTCATTAGTTGAGGTTTTAGTCCTTTATTTTGATCCGCATGTTTTATATGTTTTAGAGTAGGTTAAAACGCTTGAATAGATGATGACATGAACAATTTAAACACAAGGAAACGACCAGGACGTACCTTCCTGTGGCTGCAAATAAAACCAACCAACAACTGATAGAAAACTAAATCGTATCGCCTCGAAAACCTTGTGCAAATCACCGAACCAAAACCCTTCCTCAACCGCCTTTGTTGCGTCGCATATGGAACCAAAATAAGTCACCAAAACCTTCTTGTACCACCCTAGGATCGAATAGAGAAAAGAGCAGACTGCCATTTGTGCTAGAGTTTTAAAGAGAATATGTATGTTGTGTGGTTGTCTATTCGGCTAAGACAAGAATTGAGTGGGAGGTTGAGAGAATAAAACTCCTGGTGCCGCCACTTTTAGTTTAGGGTTTTGTTTTGAGTTTATTGTGTCGTGTAATGTGTGGGTGAAGTTAGTAAAATATAAAGTTCGGTTATTATTCAAAGGACGTGTGGGCTTATGAACAAAAAAGGAAGGTATGCACATTTTGTGGGACTTGATTGATTTCCAAATCAATCACAAGCCAATCTTGAATTCAGATGGAAATCGGGTATAGGTAAGTTGTAACACTTAAAATATATTCGACCAGGGGAAAACTTATAAGCGTGTGATATGGAATAACTGTGCACCATTCATTTACCATTAATTTTTCTTTATTCGAATAACCGTTGGTGGTTCAAATATTAATGGATTTAAATACTTAGGTTATGATTATTATTCGTTCTTCAAAAGTTTAAAATCATACGGGTATTTTGGGAATCTTTAAATGTTCAAAAATTTCGGGATTTACAATGGTGAGCATATAAAGTTTCCTCTAACACTTTTAAATTTCACATAAACCATTTCTATTCTTATGGGAAACCTGGTGGTTATTAACCACAAGTATAGGAATTTGACCATTCCATTCTGATCATAAGATTCATTCTGTTGAGTATTTTCCTTTGGAAATATATAATTTCGATATTATGATAGAACTTATGCACGCCATCATCAATTAAGTTCTTGGATCGTTTTGAGCCTTAGGGTTCAACAATAACAATTAACAAATATGCAGCGGAATAAAACAAAACAATTGTTATTGACACAAAGTTTTTCTTCATTATCACAATCAGCCTCAATATAACACGGTTACTCAACAGTAACAGGGATCAAGAGATCCTTGAGGCTACGAACAAACTTGTTTAGGCGTTTATAAGATCACGCCTAAACACACACACACACCTTTAGCTAGACGTCTACATTGGAAGACCTAATATTATACGTACCTTACCTCTCTTTATATACTAGAGAGATAGGGTTTACAAAGAAATAAACTAACATAATAAAAGATTACTACGAATCTTTTCTTTCTCTACAAGTTTCTTCCTTTGTCATATTAAGCCCCTCTTGTTTCATTCTTGGTCGTTTTGTCTCATCAAATTAATAAACCCAACATATTATTCTGGTATGGATTTGTTAACTGAGCATGAAAATGCTAACGACTGTCATGCTATACGTCTCACTTTTGACGACTCAAACAAATTGTTTCTGTTAATTCTTTTACCATAAGTTCCGACTGGCGAAACTGTTATTCATTACCCCGAATTGTGGATTCATCTGATCAACCGTAGGATGTGAAGTTTCCATGGAGATTGACTTAAGGTCCGATTATCATCTATTACGTATAGGAAGCAAAATATTCCTGAACTGCCTTTCGTACTCATTGTGATCACTATGAATTTTAATGATGGCAATTGTATTGGCAAATACTCCAACTATTCTTAAGGATCTAATGAAATCATGTCTTTCACAAGTACTTGGACAAATTTGTTATAGTATGACATTGTGGTGTTCAGAGGCAAATGAGGAACATGAAGATCAATTCTTGTTAAGTCTGGATGACCCGTTGTTCTGGAAGAGTAAATTTTGATTGGTGTTATTAAGTTGCAACAGATAGTACTACTATGGATCTTGCGAAGACTGAGATTTCCACCAAAGGGCCAAGATCGATGACAGTTGCCGGAGTCAGAAACTTACAGAAGAGTAGAGGAAGGTGTACACGACTGGCGTTACCATCGATGAAGCATGTGAGAAGAGGAGAGAAACTTAGGAGGGACTCGATTATACTTTATTTAGCACGTGAAGATTACTGCTTAGGCATCAAGACAACCAAACCATAGGATATGAGCTATTTAACACATAACCTGGAGTTGAAAATAGTGGCGGTTACCTTGAAGATTGGAAGACATTCGTCGCAAGGCGAAAGTGGTGGCGAGCATAGAAGAAGAATCTAATCATAATGACGAAGTTTGAGCTGTGTTAGAAGACCTAACTGAGACGCGCAATTTTACCTCCCTATTCATATTAGTTGTAGTAAGATGAATTGAAATTAGAAGTAGACTTGTTGGTAGAAGGGTATTCAATGACCATGTCAGAGATTCGCATTACTATCTCTGAGTTCTAGGATAGACTATAGAAGGCTTGAGGAATTGGACTCAAGTTTAAGATTCTTTTTCACTGATGGACAAACAAAAACAGACTACTCGGACTTGGAGGAGGTTTTGAGATCATGTATTTTGAATGAACGGATTCTTGAAGCGAACATTCATGTCTGGTTGAGTTGATTCCTGTGAAAGATGGAGTAATTGATGCAATCGATGACGTACTTCACTTCAACTAGACATACTTAGGTTTCCATTACCTTTAGGATGATAGGTTGCTTTTTCACAACTCGAGATAGAGTATGACCATCATGAGGGCATATTTATATGATGCTAGTATTATGACGCATGATCAACGTGATAATACTTACATCATATAACATGCACTTATTGTGATCATAGGATATCTCGAGGAGTGCCTGAGGAGTTAAGATTTCTGACATTGAATGAAGATTGTCCACGATTAGTAGACCATAGGTTCATTCTATCTGTCTGAGTTGTTAATACAAATATCGTTCCAAAAAACGTTATTTATATTTTACGATCTTTACTTAATTTTGTTAATGACAAATACAAGTTATATCTTTTAGCAAATCATAAATACAAGTTAAAGTCTTTTTAGAACACATTTACATTTCACAAGATCACTAGAATTTACATTTTATACATTTACATGTTTATTTCCTAAAATGGAAACTTTATTTTTCAAAAGTTAGGATGACATCATGGCATGCATCATATACACAATCTTGGTAAGATTTTGTGATATTTTGTTTAGATCTTGTTAGGTCTAAAAGATGCTGCTGATTCGAGAAACATAACTCTGCTGAATAGTTATGTGACTCTGTTGATTAGTATAATGACTCTGCTGTTTGTGACTCTGCTGGTTGGAAGAATAAGCAAAGTGTAACTCTGCTGCTAGCTCACGAAGTCTCTGCTGCTAGAAGATTTACTCTGCTGCTTATTAGATATGTATAGTATGTTAAGGATAATTATAGAAAAGATATTTTTCTTGTATAGGAAGTCTTGTAAACCAACTAGGACTCCTTACGCTATAAAAGGAGATTCTAGGGTTAGGGTTAGATATCGATTATCTTAGCATACATATTATTGTTTACACTTCAAGGTTTCTTGTAACCCTATTGCTATTGAGCAATCGTAATAATATTGAAGTGTTGTTTGAGAATTCGTTTGTGTTTTAATTCTTCTTAAGATCAAATATTAAGTTTCGCATAATATTTGATTTACAACTCAAGGTCAGTTTCTATACCGATTATCTTAGATTTATCTAAAGCAATTAATAAGATCGTAAAGCAATTAAAAGAATTTTTAGGTACCTAAAGGGTCAACCAAAATTGGGTCTTTGGTATCCTAATAATTCACCATTTGACTTGCTAGCATACTCAGATAGTGACTATGCTGGGGCTACTATGGATAGAAAGTGAACCACTGGAGGCTGTCAGTGCCTTGGACATAGGCTGATCTCTTGGCAATGTAAGAAACAAACAGTGGTGGCTAATTCGACAACTGAAGCAGAATATGTTGCTGCTTCTAGCTGCTGTGGACAAGTGCTCTGGATTCAGAACCAATTGCTGGATTATGGGTACAATTTCATGAACACAAAAATTTTCATTGACAACAACAGCACAATGTGTATTATCAAAAATCCTGTTTTTCATTCTAAAACAAAACACATAGAGATAAGACATCATTTTATTAGAGATTGTTATGAGAAAAAGCTAATTCAAGTGGTTAAAATACATACTGACAACAATGTTGCTGATTTCCTTACAAAAAGTTTTGATATAAGTAGATTTCAATTTTTAGTTGCTAGTATTGGCATGATAAATCTTTAATCTTTAACCATATTTTCTCTGTATGTTTTTGTAAACTTTTGTAAGGATTTGTGCTGTTTGTTAAGTCAAAATTTGTTGTTTGTTAAGTTGTTTGTTGTTTAGTTGTCTGCTGCTATGCTACTCTGCTGTTATTTTTGGATATTCTTGCTTGTGTTTGTCGTTTTCTACTAACCTTTTGCAGATTTACATGAACACACAATCAAGTAAAGCAAGGAAATTTAAACGTTCATTGATAACTAAAGCAAAGTACAAGATGAAGTTTTCTTACAACCATTGATCAAAAGAGTTCAAAAGACAACAAGAACCATGGATTCACAACCTAAATTCTAGCAAAGTCAGGCATAACCTTGCTGCGAGGTCCTCGAGTACCCATGGCTTCAAATACTCTTGGACAGGGAAGAGCAAGTACCAGTGGTCGTGGTGGTGGACTCTGCTGCTGGCTTGTTGAGGGAGCTTGTTTCTTCTGCTGTTTCTTCTTGGGAACAGGGGGTTTCTGCTCTGCCGCACTTGACTTTGGACGAGGAGGATCAACACTCTTACCAAAAGCAGCAACCGCCTTCTCCATTTGCTTCTGAAGCTCAGCGGTCAAAGGATGTTGTGGAGGATCGATTTCCCAGACACCTTGATAGAAAGTCATGGATTTTGGCCATGCTTTTGTTTCTTCATCATCGCTTGAATCTACAAAGGACGATGGTGTTGATGGCAGTGGGTCAGAGTATTCTTCTTCCACAACTGCTTTACCTTTTTGTTGTGATGATGATGCTCTTGACGTTGGTGGAAAATAGTTTGACCATCCTTGTGAGCTATCAGACGAGGAATCTGAGGATATGTTGATGATTGGTTCTTTGGAAGAGCTCATGGTTGGTTATTATTGGAGTCAGGGTTTGTGAATTGGGGATTTGCTAAAGAGATTAAGGGATTAATGGACTTCAATGCGGGGTTGGTATGGTATTTAAGGGAGTGATTTTGAAGATATTGGGAAAGTTGACTTTTGGTCAACAATTTCTTAACTCTGCTGATGAGTTTGAAAGTAGAAGGGTCAAATTGAAACTTTTGGCGCGTTCTTAAACCTAATTAGATCAAAACGGTCTCATACACCAATTTGATCTCATTACCTTTTAATTGCTCAAAACTACATTTGATTCTCACCCAAGAACACTAATTTATTTCATTTCACCCAAAACCCCAAAATCATAATGGCTCGACGACAGTTTCTGGAAGAACATAATCAAATTGCATTTCTTAGTAAGGTTTCTGCAGCTGCCGGATTTCATGAGGTTATGGATTTTCTGAGTGCTTCTAGACTAAGGTATGCTTTAACAGTTGATCCTACCATTTATAAATCTCATATGCACCAATTTTGGTCAACTGTTAAGCTGGATGTACTTGACGGGGAGGAACGGTTGATAGGTAGTGTGGATGGTGAAAGTATTGTAGTTAGTGAAACAACCATTAAGAGAAGTCTTCGTTTATCAGGAGTACCTACACCTCCTACCCTTACCCCAGAAATTGTTTTGACTGAGCTTGAGAACATTGGATATGAGAGGCCTGAGGCTGGTGGAACATTTTTGAAAGGTCATCTTTGTCCCCATTGGAAGTTTTTGTTGCATACTCTACAACACTGCTTGTTTCCCAAAGTAGGTGGATGGAGTGAGTTTAGTGCTTCTCAAGCTATGGCTTTAGTTTGTTTGGCAACAGGGCAACCATTTGATTTTTCTTCTATGATTTTTGAGGGTATGAAGAAGTTTATTAAGAAGAAGTTTTATTTGTATCCAAGGTTTCTACAACTTGTTATCAACTCTCAGCTAAGAGAACCATTGAGGCATACAAATGTTGAGCCCTGTAGTAGAATGGCAATCAAGATGTTTGCTTTTCTAAAGAAGAATGGAAAAGGTTTTTCTGGTGCTATAACTCCCTTGACTGAACACATCTTGAATGTTGTGGCTGCAATGAATGAGGATGAAGAGGCTGGAACTCCCACAGCTTCCCATCACACATCCTCATCTACAAGTTTAAATATATCAGTATCACATGAACCCCAACATACCCAATCACCTAGGACTTCACCACATGAGGACATTGTGCAACCTCAGGCCAATGTCAGTATGGATGCAGATGAGGCTGGTACAGGTGATGGAGGTACCATGATGGAAAAGGCTGGCACTACTGTTTCCAACTTAGTAGTTGAACAGGACAGTGCTAACATAACTAAGACCTTGACCATGGCAACATCTTTTGTAGAAGGTTCTCAAGAACCTAATACAACTGATGGTAACCCCAGCCAAATGGCTTCTATGGGGGGCTCAGCTGTTCAACCTAGGGTTGAGACTGAGTTTGTGTCCAAAGATTCACCTCTCAGACCAGGTAACACAGGTCGAAGTGTTGAGGCTAGCATTGAACTTGAAAAAGATGATTTGACGGTTAAAACCACTGTACAAAATGCCAATTCCAGTGATCAACCTCTCGGGTCAGGTTACACAGACCGAAGTTGTGAGGATATCATGAAACAATTTAAGGAATTGACGGATAAATGTACAAAATTGTCACAGGAGGTTCTTGGTTTAAGAAAGGAGTTATCAACAGTCAAAGCTTCTCAAGGTGCTGAAATAAGAAGGCTTAAGCTAAGGGTTACTCATCTTGAGGGGAGGTTGAAGAAGGGTTCCAAACCATGTTTGGAAGAGGATGCTTCCAAACAGGGGAGGAATGATCAGGAGGCTGTAGTGAATGCTCAGGATCAGGAAGTTGTAATAGGTTCAGGGGAGGTTGTCAAGAAATCAGGTGAAAATGTTGGTGATAAGAGTGAAAAAGTTGTTGACTCTGCTGGAACAGAACACTCTGCTGATGGGCTAAAGGTTTTTGCTGTTGATACTGAGAAGAGTGCAGGAAAAAAGGACTCTGCTGAATCAGATGATGAAAAGATGACTTTAGCTGAAGTACTTTTGAACATGAACAGAGGAACTAAAACACCCACACCATCACAACAACAACCTGTTGCTGTATCTACACCACATCATGATAAAGAAGCTGCTGAAGAACTTAAAGGCAACTTCAAGAAAAGGCCTTAGCTGATGAACAAGCTCAGATTGCTCAGGATGAGGAATATGCAAGAAGTATTGCAGCTGATGAGGAAAGAAATAGGTTTGAATTTAAGGAAAGCTCCACATCTAAAGAAGTTAATCAAGAAGAGTTCAATGAACAATTGCAGTATTTCTTAGACACTGATATGATTGTAAGAGGTGAAGCTTTCTTGATAACAAATGATGAACAGTTGGAAGGAAGTGAAAAGACAGAAGAGCTTGTTGAGTTTATACTCAGAAAGAATGGAGTAGTTAAGTGAGAAGAGCTGATTATGAGGATTAAAGAAGCACATAAGCATGGTTACAAACCAAAGTCATCTTCAAGGAAAGCATTGGTTAATGATATGAAGTATTATTTGAAGAATGCAAGAAATTATCAGATGAAGGATTTCAAGGGAAAGTCAGATGCTATAATTGAAAAGGAATTTTATGAAACTTATGCTAAGCTAAATCCAAGAAAAGTTTCTAAAAAGAAGAGAAAGCCAGAGGTTATGGAATCTGACAATATGAATGTTGACATTGCAAAATAGTTTCTTTTCAGATAATCAGGCTTATAAATTGATTAGGAAATATGAGAAGATTCTTGAATCAAAGACATCAAAACAGTAGAGTGTTTGGAAGCATCCTCCTGGTGGTTAGCTGGGTTTAAAAGAAACTTGATGATTTTTGAAGAAAAATATCAAGTTTAGGGGAGGATTGTTGGGTCTAAAAGATGCTGCTGATTCGAGAAACATAACTCTGCTGAATAGTTATGTGAGTCTGCTAATTAGTATAATGACTCTGCTGTTTGTGACACTGCTGGTTGGAAGAATAAGCAAATTGTAACTCTGCTGCTAGCTCACGAAGACTCTGCTGCTAGAAGATTTACTCTGCTGCTTATTAGATATGTATAGTATGTTAAGGATAATTATAGAAAAGATATTTTTCTTGTATAGGAAGTCTTGTAAACCGACTAGGACTCCTTACGCTATAAAAGGAGATTCTAGGGTTAGGGTTAGATATCGATTATCTTAGCATACATATTATTGTTTACACTTCAAGGTTTCTTGTAACCCTATTGCTATTGAGAAATCGTATTAATATTGAAGTGTTGTTTGAGAATTCGTTTGTGTTTTAATTCTTCTTAAGATCAAATATTAAGTTCCGCATAATATTTGATATACAACTCAAGGTCAGCTTCTATACCGATTGTCTTAGATTTATCTAAAGCAATTAATAAGATCGTGAAGCTCAACTGGGATCAACATATCTTCAAGCCAAAGAGTTGACATTTGAAGATATGGAAAGATATGGCAAGATTTGAAAAGATTTGGAAATCTATTAGTTGTCCTGCACTGGCGGATCCAAGTGCATACAAGGACGGATCCAAATTTTGGGATCCGTCGGATCCGCCAGCTGTTCACTCAGTTTGCCTATAAATAGCAAGCTGATCATTTGGACAAATAATCACTCATATAGCTTAAATACATACTCATTCATTTACTAACCCATATCATTCATTCATTCATTTGATCTTTCCTTTTGTAGCAAAGGGATCAAGCATATAAAGATCAACGTTCTGTCGTTATCCGTTTAGCTTAGCCACTGTGTGATCTTGTACTAGTTTGCATATCATTTATATCAGTAGAGTGAGGTTAGTGTTTTAGTCCTTAAAACAAAAAGAGTGTTGGGAGTGGTTGTACCCTTGTAAAGAACCAAACGGGAGTGGTTGTACCCTTGTGAAAGAACCAACGGGAGTGGTTGTACCCTTGTAAAGAACTCGGTGTTTAGCTTAGTACCGTAAAAAGAAGTAAGCGACGTGTAAAGGTTTTCTCCACATAGAAGGGAGCTTGTTTCTTAGTGAAGAAAAACTCTCGAGTTATAGGCTCGAGGAGTAGATTAGGGCAAGGAAGAGAGTCCTTGTAGCCGAACCACTATAAACAACTGTGTTGTGTGGTTTGATCTTTCCTCTCTTTACTTATTTAACTATATTACTTGTTTGTGTGCTTGATTGTTTACATTACTTTGAAATCACGATAAGTCACAAAGCGAATTAATTTTAAACGGTAAAACTATTCAACCCCCTTCTAGTTTTCCACAATTGGTACCAGAGGAGGTTGCTCAAGATTTTCAAAATATATTGTATTTTTAAAACTTGAAACGATAAATGGATTTTGAAAACTTTAAAGAAGGGCAATCTATGCAAAGACCACCACTATTTGAACCAAATTGTTTCATATATTGGAAAAATCGCTTTGAGACATATGTGAAATCAAAGGACATAGATCTGTGGTATATTATTGTAGAGGGTGATTACAAGCCCATAAGTAATGATATTTTAGGTGGTCGGGATGCATGTACTTCTTTTATTCGTCACAGTGATGAGCAAAAGAGGTTGATTTCAAAAAATAATGAAGCCAAAATGATGCTTTACATTGCCTTACCTAAGAAAGAATATGAAAGAGTTTTTATGTGTAAAACGGCTAAAGACATTTGGCAATCACTAATTATCACTAATCAAGGGAACTCACAAGTCAAAGATAACAAAATTGATCTTCTTGTTCAACAATATGAACAATTTGTTATCTCTGAAGATGAGACCATTGATAGTGTGTTTGCTAGGTTTAATACTATTATTAAATCTCTTAAAGCACTTGACGAATCTTTTTCTAGTAAGAATTTTGTTAAGAAATTTCTAAGAGCACTCCACCCAAAGTGGAGAGCAAAGGTGACAGCTATTGAAGAATCTAAGGATCTCTCAAGTATGACACTGGACGAGCTCATAGGAAACCTCAAAGTTCACGAAATGGTTATGTAAAAAGACTCAAAATAGTTAAAGGCAAGAAGGAGAAAATGAAGTCCATTGCCTTGAAAGCTAAAGTTGAGTCAAGTGATGAAGAGTCTTGTTCTAGTAGCGAAGACAAAGAATATGCCATGGCCATAAGTGATTTCAAGAAATTCTTCAGGAGATGAGGAAAGTTCGTTAGACCACCTCGTGAAGAAAAGAAATCCTTCCGAAAAGACCGTGATGATAGGAAAGGAAAAGTAGACTGAAAGTGTTATATGTGTGGTGATTCTAGTCACTTAATAGGAGAATGTCCTAAGCCTCCAAAGAACAAGTCTAAAAGAGCCTTTTTCAGTGGAGCTTGGATTGATAGTGAAGGAGATGATGACGAGCCTAAGAACGAAGAAGTTGCTCTCATGGCTCACGACACAGAAGAGGTACATTCTAACTCATCATACTCTTCTATAGATGATGAAACCTTAGAAGTAGAATATAACAAACTGTGTGATATAACTTTAAAAATCATTAACAAAAATAAGTTCTTAAAAAACAAAATGACACTTTTAGAAAACGAAGTTTATTGGCTTAAAGAAAAGGAGATGCGGATGGAAAAAGGTAAAAATGCTAAAGAAACGTGTGTGTCGTGTCAGGAACTTAAATTAGAACTAGAAACGTTAAAAACCACACAGGAAGATCTCATCAAAAAAAATTCCAAGTTTAAAAAGTTTGATAAAAACATAAGTTGTGCAGATGAGATAATGAAGATTCAAAAACTACCTCATGATAAAACCGGACTAGGTTTTATGAAACTAGGAACTTTAAGTAACTTTAAGAAACAAACTATGAAAGAAAAAGAAATTGTTCCAACTAAGTCAGAAGCCCACGGATCCGACGGATCCAAAGTTTTGGATCCACCAGTAGTACCAAAAGGATCCGCCGATACAAGTTGTGAACAGAAGGTTCTAAAAACTGACCGTACTAAATTCGTTAGAGTCACTAGAAAACCTAGTACTAGTATAACTAATAACAAACAAAAACCAGCAGTTTCTATAGGAAGAGGTCAAGCTAGAAATGAGTATAGAGTTAAAACGTTTCAACAAAGACCTCAAACTAGCTTTCCCAAACACCCCTTTCCAAAAAGTAATGTTAACCCACAACATATTTACCAAAGTAATTGGAACCAAAACATGTTTAGAAACTTTCATGATCCTAATTACATGCCGTGGAACAATTGTCCTCCATTTCCTTACATGAACCATGATAATGTCATATTTAACCCAAACGGACCCATGAGATATTAGGGACCAAACGCTTGAGTTTTTCTTGAACTTAGGTGTGCTTAAAAGTTGAATTAGAACCTGATGAGTGGATCAAAGATAGTGGGTGCTCAAGGCACATGACGGGAAACAAATGCCTTTTCTCAACCTACCAAGTGTACGACGGAGGTAATGTCACATTCGGTAGCAAACTTAAAAGTAAAATCATCGGAAAAGGTACGATCTCTCTTGACTCTCTCTTTATTGATGATGTTGCTCATGTAGATAATTTAGGTTTGAACTTGCTTAGTATAAGTCAATTATGCCGCAAAAAGTATAACGTTCTTTTCATTGAAAATGGAAGTAAAATACTTAAGGATGGCATAACTGTAGGAAAAGGTGTTTTGAAGAATAACGTTTATGTTATGAAACTCGACAAAACACCTAAAGACAAGCTTTGTCTTACCTCCTTGGACTAAAACTCAACTCTATGACATCGACGCTTAGGTCATGCCAATATGAGGTTAATTCAATCCTTATCATCTAAGGAACTCGTTAGGAACCTGCCCAAGTTGAAATATGACCAACACTTTTGTGATGCTTGCAAAATTGGAAAACAAGTTCATAATAGCCATAAGGCTAAAAACATGGTGTCTACATCTAGGTGTCTAGAATTATTACATATGGATTTGTTTGGTTCATCCGCTATACAAAGTTACGGGGGAAACTTCTATACTTTGGTAATAGTATATGATTACTCTAGGTATACATGGACTAAGTTTCTAAAAACTAAAAATGAAGGATTTGATAAATTTGAAATCTTAAGTAAGAAAATTCAAAATCAAATAGGAAGTAACATAGTATCAATTAGAACTGACCATGGTCGTGAATTCGACAACGAAATGCAATTCGGAGCTCTTTGTAATGCCAATGGCATAACTCATAATTTCTCAGCTCCTCGAACCCCTCAATCTAATGGTGTGGTAGAACGTAAAAATAGGACAATTCAAGAAATGCGTAGAACCATGTTAAATGAACAGAACATACCTCAAAAGTTTTGGTGTCACGCTGTAGATACATCTGCATATATTCTAAATCGAGTTCTAATTAGACCATTCTTGACAAAGACTCCATATGAGTTATACAGAGGCAAAAAGCCTACCTTAGGATATTTTAGAGTGTTTGGAAGCAAGTGCTTCATTTTAAACACAAAGGATTATCTCACCAAGTTCGACCCAAAGTTGTATGAAGGTGTATTTCTAGCATACTCACAAAATAGTAAAGCATATATAGCTTTAATCAAAGAAACCTCAAGAGTCGAGGAATCGTTGAATGTAACATTCGACGAAAGTCCACCTCCCTCTATGATATCACCTTTGGTAGATGATGACTTAGTTGAAAGTCAAATGGTTGAAAATATAGAAAATGTTGAAAATGATAAAGAAGATGAACCAGTAAAAAGTGAGTTAGTTAACATCAAAGAAACAAAAAGTCATCCTTTAGAAAATGTCATAGGAAAACTTAATGAAATAACATTGAGATCTAAAGCTCAAAATGAGAGTAATTTCTTTTGTTTTGTTTCAACAATTGAACCTAAAAATATAAATGAGGCTATAAAAGATGAATCAAGGGTTATTGCTATGCAAGAGGAATTGAATCAATTTGTTAGAAATGACGTTTGGACATTAGTTCCATAACCTAAAAATCAGACCATAATCGGTACAAAATGGGTGTTCAGAAATAAAATGGATGAAAATGGCATAGTATCTAGAAACAAAGCTAGGCTAGTAGCACAAGGCTACAATCAACAAGAAGGTATAGATTACGATGAAACATTTGCACCCGTAGCTAGACTTGAGTCTATTAGGATACTACTTGCATATTGATGAGTGTGTAAATACTTATCATTTCTTTCACATTTGAGCTACAGAAACAGTCAAAAACACTTTAAAAAGTCTAAAAATGTATAAAAATATCATCTGACTGTGTTTTTATAAGTTTCAGGGAAAAACAAACAATAAATGGCATAATTTGCATTTTAGTCCCTGAACTTTCATAATTGGCAAATCTAGTCCCTAGAATCTAAAAAAGTGGAATTTTATCATTCAAGGTCCCTAAAATAATCTTAATTGTCAAATTTGGTCCTTGAATGATTGTTTGGGCAAAAATTACAAAAAGGTCCCTCAACTTTTGAAAAGTGTCAAAAATGGTCCCTGGGTTATTTAAAATGGAAAATTAATAATTATAACCCTTGTACTATTCATCTATGGCAAATATGGTCCTTGTGTTAACATTGTGATATTTACAGGTTCAGCCCCTCAAAATCCAAAAATTACATAATTGGTCCTTGTGCTTATTTCTTAAAAAACCAAATCCGGATCCAATATTAAACTAAACCCAATACCCTTTATCACTACCCAACCCAAAATAAAAACACCCCTAGCCCACTAAACCATAACCCAGCCCAACACCCTTTTTAAATAAAACTGGGTTTGACCCCAGTCAAACTCCCAATACCGCCAACACTGTTCACCCTCCACCTCCACCTCTGAAACACCAAAACCAGGGTGGTTTTTGGCCACCTTTCACCTCCACCTCATCACCCCAGTCACTAATCTCTCCCCTCCAGCTCCACAAACACCCAAATTTCTTTAATTGTTAAAACCTGCTCAAGCTACTTTTGTCCTGATTTCCCGCCAAAATTCCACTTGGACGATTGTGATGAAATTGGCCAAACCAAAGGTCAAGATGTGGTGGGATATGCTCAGAGATGTCGACAAAGGGATAAGAGTCTATAAAGAAAGAAGAAAAAGCAGTGTGAGAGACTATCTAGTGTAATTTTAGTAATTAGTGTCGAATTATTTAAATTTCCCTTTCCCAGTGTAATTTTAAGCTTTAAAGTAATCTTTTTAGTGTTCTCACATGTATTAGAATCTTTTTCAATAATCAATTCCAAGTTTTATGTAAGAATTCAGTTAATGCAATTTTCTTGTCCAAATTTCATGTTTTGTTGAATGTTGTTAAGAATGTTGTTTCTGGACTTTTAGGCTCATGTAAGCTCCCTGTATAGCTTATTATAGCTATTAGAAATCTTAAAACAAGTTGTACTAGTCAAACTCAGAATTTCATAAAAAAATCAAGAAAAATAGATCAAAAATAAAAAATCCATGAGAATGATGAAGAAAGGCTGGAGCAAGGGAGAAATTGGATTGCCCTTGGGTTAGTGGCTTAGTGGGAAGCTATTAGGTGTGTTCATTGGCCTTGGTACTCAGTTGTTTGCTTGAATACAAGTTGTAAGCCATTTTCACTATTTTACCATTTTACTGTTAGAATACTTAAAATGCTTAGATCTTGTTATTTTCATGTTCCTTTGTTGTATGTTAGTGATATTGTAGAATAAAATTGTTAGTTTGTGTGTTGAATATCTTAGTTGCTAATTATATCATTTAGACAGTCAACATAGCAAATTGGTCAATTCTGAGGTTCATGCTTAAATTGTTGTTGATTTATGCTTAAATGGTCTATTAAAATGATAACATAGTCTCTGAAATCAGTTGTATGGTTTAAATCATCAAGTTGCTTTGTAATCTTGTTTCAACTGATGCATCAGGGGTGTTTGGATTAGGCTAGTTAAGTGTGTTTTGATCATTGTTTGTGGCTAAACTTTGAATAGACATACCACCTAGGGTCTTATTAACTCAGTCAAACCTTAAACTGTGCTCATTTTCAAGAAAAAGTCAAAATCACCAAGATTAAATCACAACAGCTTAACTGTTGTGATTTGGCTTGTGAAACTCATCACACTTGTTAAAAACTTGTTGAAATAGCTTAATCCCATATCATTATATCATAATTCACCATTCTCAGTCACTAGGAATCATTCAAATCTCACCAAAGTCAATCCTTGTGATTTTCTGCAAAAGTCAATTCCACAGCAGACCTTGTGTTCTGGGTTGCTGATCTTTGATCAAATTGGACTTCAATTGGATTGATTCTGATGGGGCTTTTCATGTTTTTAGATAGCCAGTAGTGTCACCTTGATTTTGCCCCCCTAATACTGCATCTCAGCAGTTTATCTGAGTGCTTAATCTAGCCTGCAAGTTGACCTTGTTCCTGAAATTTCTATGTTAAGCATTCACAACAGTCAATTTCTTAACCTGCTTAATCTCTTGTTGTTATTTGTGTTTTTTAGTTGATTTGTGGTTATTTTATCATATTAACCTGTTCCTGAACTTTTGGCAACTTTTATTGCTTATTAGCTTATTTTGTGCTTATAAGCAAACTGCTTATTAGCCCAAATCAGTCTATTAGCCTTATTCAAGTTCCACTTTTAATTTTCCTAGCCTTCTAATATTAATTTAGACTTAACTTAAATTTTTCAGATTTTTCCTAAGTTATTTAATATTTTTAATCTTTTTAATTAGTTTAAGTTAGTAATTAAATCATAATAAATAGAATAATAATCAGAAAAATATAAATCCAATTTTCATAATTTTCTTTTGTCATTTGTAATCTAGGAAAAATATAAAAATATTTTTAGTCCTTAAGAAAATCAAAAATAGAAATATAGTGATAGCTTCTATTTAATAAAATTTATCTTTTTAAATTTTAATTAAGTAATTTTCATTTTTATAATTTTCTTAGCTTCTTGTCACTTTAAAGTATTTATAGAAAAAATTTCAGATTTTTCTTTGATCTTTTAGTATTTATTAGAATTTTAATTAGTTTAATAATTATTAAATAGTTTTTAATTAATAATAATTAATTAATTAGTCAAATAAATAATTTTCTTTTTCTAATAATTTTCTTTTATTATTAGGATTGTAAAAATATAATTTTCATATTCATAGGCTTTTTATTTCTTAAAACTCACTTTTTATTTCGTACGTTTACGTTTATTTAAATTTAAACGTACACTTTTAGGTTTTTATACGTTTCTAGTTAACTTGTTTTCACATTCTTGTTTATATAGCTTGTTTAAAGCTATTTTCTTATCTCCTTAGTATAATCAAAATCATAATCCCTTTTCTGTTCAATAACACTTGATCACGATCCGTTTTTAAACACAATTTCACATCTCGCTGGGACTTAAACGACCCGGGGATAAAACTATACTCCTTGGATAATTGCATTGTGTTCTCAATTGGTTTGACTTTGTTTGACCACATCCGTGGTTGATTTAAGTTGACTGTTTCGGAGCCAATCAAATTTTGGCGCCGCTGCCGGGGAGGTGTGCTGCGTGTTGCAAACGTTTTGCAGTATCGTGTCTTTGAACCCCAATCTGTGAATATCTTCTCTCTCTTGTATATTCATCATATATAAAGCAAAACGCTTGTGAAGTTAACTCATTTAACGGATCAAGCACCAAAAATATCGTATTTCTATTTCCCATAAAACCATATAAAAAACAAAAATATTTTCTTTTCTTTTCTAAATATATTATCATATAAAAAATAAAAACATCAAAAATATTTTCCATTTTCTCTGTTAAATAATAAACAAACAATAAAAATTAACCATCGAGAACCAAGACTGAGTACTGCCTAACTGGGGGTACGACCATAATAAGTTCCCAAACCTAAGATAAAAACTTGCCTTTGTATCACTTGCGAATATCGGCTCACCTTTAATTGATAAACAAACTCTAACGGAGGTTTAAGGATAGTCTGACATTAAATTGTCGGACTGAAAGAAGCGGGTTTTTAAGGAGCATTTAATTGCCCACCTCTGCTTCTCCGCCACTCTGTGCGTTTGTCTTTTAGAGAGCTACCGTACGCCTGTTGATTATTGGTTTAAGTTCACTTGTGTTTTTTCTCGATCTTGATTTTAATTGAAAATTTTTGTTTTCATCTTCACTTATCAAAAACAAATAAAATCCAAAAAGAATCTTCTTACCCCTTTTCTGAGTTTCCTCCACTATAAAGGATTCTTAGACTCGTCTTAGTGCATGCGCACTCGTTCTTCTAGGTCATCAAGCCCTCTCCGTGAGCTTGGAAACATACCTCGAAGACGTCGTAGACGTTCTGCCCCATCAGTCGTATCTGAGGAACGTACTGATTCTGTCGTCATGGCAGATTTGCCGATGAATGAGCTTCTCCAAGCACCCATCGAGTGTTATGGAGATGCCATTGTTGTTCCAGCTATTGTAGCTGAGAGTTTTGAGCTCAAAACCGGGTTACTGAATCTTGTAACCTCTAGCCAATTCTACGGTTTTGAGAGGGATGATCCTCATGCTCACATTCGATGGTTTAACAAGATTACATCTACCATCAAATACAAGAACATCCCGTCTAGCTCAATCAAACTTCTTCTATTCCCATTTTCTCTCGAGGGACAAGCCCGGATATGGCTTGAGAAACAACCCCCTCGTTCAATTGAGACATGGGAGGACTTAGTTATAAAGTTTGTAAACGAATTTTTTCCACCGTCTAGAACGACAAGTCTTAAAAATGAAATCATCAAATTCACACAAAGATTTGATGAATCGTTTAGTGACGCTTGGGATCGTTTCAAAGAATTGCTTCGTAAATGTCCTCATCATGGTTTTACCGAGTTGATGCAAATCGACACTTTCTATAATGGTGTGAGCCAATCAGACCAAGATTCTCTCAATGCCTCCTCAGGAGGTAACTTTTTGAGCAGAACTGTCAAAGAAGCTTTAGCGATTATTGAAAATAAGTCTAAGGTCCGTACTGCACGAACAAAGCCATATCATTCTCAGGCTAGTGCCGGTCCTTCTACTTCATCTTCCGTGAGTACTTCTAGCACCGATGCTAAGATTGACAAACTCACGGACGCTATTCAAGCTTTGGTTCTCTCAAGCCAAAAGAAAGTCACTTTCACACAAACTCCTTCACATGCTGAAGTGAAGAAAGTGGAAGTCTGTGTTACTTGTGGTGGCCCTCACGCATACTACGACTGTACTGCCACAGATGGTAGTCTTTTTGAAGTTAATGCTATAGCCGGTACTTCAAATCAGGGAGGTAATCAATACCGTCCTCAAATAGAACCAAGTTACCAAGCTAGTAGCTACCAAGGACCACCCGGTTTTAATCAGAACCAGAATTTGCAAAACCGGAACCAAAATCAACCTCGAATGAACCAAGGTTATCAAAACCAAGGGAATTTCAATTCTGGACAAAATCAAGGTTTCCAACACCAAGGAAACTTTAACCGAAACAATTACAACCAGGGGAATCATTGTCAGGGAAATGGTAATCCAAATCAAGGGAATTTTCAACATCAAGGTTACAATCAAAATAACCTAATGCAAAATTTCCCTAATCAACATCAAGCCATTCCAGCCCCACATCCATCATCTGATGAGTTATTGAGACAGTTCATGAAAGCTCAAGAGGACACAAACAGGTTGTTGGTCAGCCAGATCTCTGAGATTAAAAAATCTTTAAATGATCAACCTTCGGGCTCAGGAAAACTTCCGAGCAACACGATCGCTAACCCGAAGGGCGATGTTAAGGCGATCACAACCCGAAGTGGTGTTTCATATGAGGGGCCCACTATTTCCACTACCACTTCTTCTTCTTCCCCCAAGGTAGTGGGAAGTGAGCCTGAGGTGACTAAGGACCAGGTACTTTCTACTAATAACGGAGGTACCAACAACGTCCAACCTCAAATTGTCCCGAAACCCAAGACTAAACCTCAAGTTGTCTTTGAACATCCTGAAACCCCGGTTGGAGACCCTAAATCCAAACCTTCTATTCCTTACCCATCACGTTTAAATGAGCAAAAGCTCCGCGAAAAAGCTAGTCAACAAATGGATAAATTCTTCCAAATTTTTCAAGAATTACACTTTGACATAAGCTTTTCGGATGCTATCATTCTGATGCCCAAGTTTGCATCCACAATCAAACGCTTGTTAAGCAACAAGGAAAAACTGTTTGAAATGGCAAAGACTCCATTAAATGAGAACTGCTCAGCAGTTATCTTGAAAAAGCTTCCCGAGAAGCTTGGAGATCCTGGAAGGTTTCTACTACCTTGTGTCTTTCCAGGAATGGTTGAATGCTATGCCTTGGCAGATCTTGGTGCAAGCATCAACCTGATGCCTAAATCAGTATGGAAGAAACTTTCTCTTCCTGAACTTACTCCTACCTGCATGACTCTTGAGCTTGCAGATCGTTCAATATCTCGTCCACTTGGCATTGCTGAGGACGTATTTGTGAAAGTAGGAAAGTTCCATTTTCCAGCTGACTTTGTGGTTGTTGATTTCGATGCTGATTCCAGGGTTCCTCTCATTCTTGGGAGAGGATTCTTAAGAACGGGCCGTGCTCTCATAGATGTATTTGAGCATGAAATCACATTACGTGTGGGTCATGAAGCTGTCACCTTTAACCTCGATCAAACTTCGAGGTACTCCTCAAATTACGATTCTGAATCGGTTAACCGAATCGATGTCATTGATATTGTTTCAGAGGAGTATTCTCAAGAGTTTCTTGGTTATTCTCATAATTCTGTGAGTGGGGATACCACCACATCTTCTCTGCCTGTCATGTCCGACTCTTCCCCTTCTCTCACTCCGTTTGAGGGAGGTGATTTCAATTTGGAAGAGATCGATGATTTTCTCAAGTGTGATTCATTCCTAGAGGGGATTGATGACGCTGAGATTGATCTGGAGGGAGATATTCTTCTTCTTGAGAAATTGTTAAATCAGGACAATTCTCCTCCACTCCCTCCCGTTGAACTTCATAATGAGGAAGTCAAATCAGTTGAGAAAACTGATGAATTTCCTGAGGTCGAACTCAAAGACTTACCGCCTCATCTTGAGTACACATTCTTGGAGGGTGATGATAAATTACCCGTCATTATTGCTAAAGATTTAAGTGATGAGGAAAAGACTGCTCTAATAAAGGTCTTGAAGTCACACAAGCAAGCCATTGCTTGGAAACTCTCCGATATAAAGGGTATTGACCCTGAATTTTGTACTCGCAAGATTCTAATGGAGGATGACTTTAAACCAGCAGTCCAACATCAAAGAAGGGTGAATCCTAAAATCCACGATGTTATCAAACAAGAGGTTCTCAAACTTCTTGATGCAGGATTGATTTATCCCATCTCTGATAGTCCTTGGGTTAGTCCCATTCACTGTGTTCCAAAAAAGGGTGGCATAACTGTTGTCACAAATGATGAAAATGAGTTGATTCCAACTCGATTGGTTACGGGGTGGCGTGTTTGCATTGACTATCGTAAGCTAAATGATGCCACCCGTAAAGACCATTTTCCTCTACCTTTTATGGATCAGATGCTTGAGAGATTAGCAGGGAACGAGTATTATTGTTTCCTTGATGGTTTCTCGGGTTACTTTCAAATTCCCATTGATCCACAAGATCAAGAAAAGACCACCTTTACATGCCCCTATGGAACCTTTGCTTATAAACGTATGCCTTTCGGCTTATGTAATGCTCCAGGCACATTCCAGAGGTGTATGATGGCCATATTTACCGACATGATTGGTAAAACAATGGAGGTCTTTATGGATGACTTCTCGGTCATTGGGGATTCGTTCCAAGCATGTCTCTCCAATTTAGAAAACATGTTGAAAAGGTGTAAAGACACCAATCTTTGTCTAAATTGGGAGAAGAGTCATTTTATGGTCAAAGAGGGCATTGTCCTCGGCCATAAGATATCAAAGAACGGGATTGAGGTTGACAGAGCGAAAGTTGATGTCATTGGTAAATTACCTCATCCCACTACCGTCAAAGGTATTAGGAGTTTTCTGGGTCATGCCGGTTTCTATCGTAGATTCATACAAGATTTCTCTAAAATCGCCCGGCCAATGACTCATCTTCTTGAAAAGGATGCTCCTTTTATCTTCTCACCTGAGTGCATCAAAGCTTTTGAAATATTAAAGAAAAAGCTTACAGAAGCACCCATTCTAGTTGCTCCCGACTGGGATTTTCCCTTTGAGCTCATGTGCGATGCAAGTGATTTTGCTATCGGTGCAGTCCTAGGGCAACGAAAAGCCAAACATTTTTAGCCTATCCACTACGCAAGTAAAACCATGACTGAAGCTCAAACTCATTACACCACTACAGAAAAAGAATTGTTGGCTGTGGTGTATGCCTTTGAGAAGTTTCGGCCATATTTGATCTTGACAAAATGTGTAGTGTATACGGATCACTCGGCTCTAAAATATCTCTTTGCAAAACTGATGAGGCGAAAAGTGTACCGCTTTTAAGGGGTCATTTAAGCCCGAAATCGTATTTATTTGATCAAATATTGCCCTAAATCGTTCCTTTTGTCATTTTAGGTACTTTTGAGGAGAAATCTGGAAAAGGAGGCATTTTGGACGTTTTTGGAGCATTAAAGTGAAGAAAACGGCAAAGTCTCAAGAATCGGCTAAAAGTTACTCTTGACGGCGTCACAATTAACATGGGACGGCGTCATGCCTTGGCAAGAAAAGTTGGATGTGAAATTTACTCATGACGGGCCAGTGAGTTTGCATGAGAATTCTGACGGCGTCACGCTTTAACTAAATCAAGGGCGTCACGGCTTAAACCATAAGGGGACGGCGTCACGTTCAGGATCCGACGGCGTCAAGCCTTGATAAGCCAGAATGGATTTTTGAAGAGCTAAAGAGGGACGGCGTCAAGATGGTCATCCGGGAACCCTAAAAGCGGCGAGGTGACGGCGTCACAATGCATAAGGTGACGCCGTCAGATGTCAAAGTCTATATATAGTTTTCTAATTTTTTGTCATTAGGGAGAGCTTAGTGTGTGGAATTTTGGGATAAAACCCTAAGACGATTTTAGCTACTTTTTCAGGGCTTCTTGCCTTGAGATCTTCCATGTTTCATTGAAAGATAAGTTATCAATTAATCATTCAATATGTCTATGTGTTGTTTGATTCTATCTTATGCTTGTCTTTTGTTTAACATGTTAGGCTAAATTTATCTTGTGTTTGCTTAGATCTAATGAAACCTAGCTATTGATTATTGGTTGTTAGTGTGTTGTTAGTTGTATTGGATGATTGTTTATCTATGTTAGGCTTAAGAAAACTGGCTAACTTCCTATTCGGTAACCTGCTTGAACGTCTTAAGAAACATGAACCAAACGCGTACTAAAGGTTTTTATGGTTGTATTTAATGCACAAGCGAATTCTAGTGATCCCATGTTAGGAGCTTCCTAGCCGGCTCGACATAGGAGTGAAGTAGGAGCTTGTAGAGTTTGGGGAAGTAAGTACGCCACCCCACGAATGGTATTAAGGAATACACCCGTCATCCACGCGACTAATACACACTAATTAACCGGTAAAAGATAGTTAGGGAGTAAGGAAATCTAAGTAAACACATTTCTCTACACATAAGTTTCTCACCACTTTTCATTTTTGTTATTTTATTTTATTTGCATTTGTAGTAATTTGGGTTAGTTGACTAGCAACTAATTCCGCCCACTCCTTCAAAACCCGAGATTTTACTTGCTTTTATAAAATATAAAAAACATAAAAAGAATCTTCCTCAACCCTTAGACCTAATTAGAGTAGCCTTTCACACCTAACGAACACTATTCCCTGTGGAGAACGATCAATCCCCCGTACTTACCACTACACTATACTACATCGGTCAGGTACACTGCCTGGTGGGGTTGTAAGCCTCTTGAGATCCCTCGAGAGGTAAAACCTGTTGTAAGGTTGCAAAACCCACGCATCAAGTTTTTGGCGCCGCTGCCGGGGAATAGTTATTGTTTAGGTTGAATTTTTATTTCTATTAGGTCTACTCACTAGATTCCTTTCTAGTGAGATTTTTATTTTATTTTTCTAGGTTTTCTTTAGTCTATCTATTTTCTTCGTGTCTTTGTTCGTAACCATTACCGTCCGACATCATGGAAGATGGTAATATCCTTAACCCACACAACCCACCACCACAACAACCACCACCACCTCCTAGAGCCCGTACTTTAGGAGAGTATTCCCGTCCTAGCCACCACGGCTATCGAAACACCATTGAGCTCACTCAAGGAGCCAATATCACACCCTTGCGATCCGACACCATCCGGTTGGTGCAAAGCGGATGCGCATTCCATGGACTTCGTTCTGAAGATCCTAATCAACATCTCAAGGACTTTCTTAAAATCGTTGATTCTATAGACCTTGATGTTGCCACTCGAGAGACGACCCGATTGCGTCTCTTCCAATTCTCTTTGCGGGACCAAGCTAGTCAGTGGCTAGAACGTCAACCCGCAGGATCCATTACCTCTTGGGATGATCTCACCACTCGTTTCCTTGCTCAGTTTTTCCCACCGGGAAGAACTACCAAGCTAAGGAAGGATATCTTGATGTTTGAACAGCGTCGAGGCGAAACCCTCTACGGGGCATGGATTCGATTCAAGGACTTACTTCAAAAAGTCCCTCATCATGGCATAAATCTATGGCTTCAAATCCAAATCTTCTATGACCATGTTGATTACCACACCAAGCGTGCCATCGATCGAGCCGCCGGGGGCAGATTGCGCGACAAAAGCGCCGAGGAATCATGGGAGATCATTGATGAACTTGCATCCGACGATGATGAACTGTGGCAAGTCTCCCACGACGTGCGCTCGGCAGTCAAGACATATTCATCGCCCGATACAGCCAATCAAATCACTGAGGAAAGCGTTAGTGAACTTGAGAAAAGGGTTGCATATCTTATGGAAAAGCAAAAGAGACCCTTAAGTCCACAAAAAGCAACAATTAACTCAGTCTTAAGCGTTAAGCAAATACCATTATCCGAATCACCCCGTAGGGAAAATACTAAACCCTTCCATAAGCACGCTCCACCCAACTCACCACCTCAGGAACTCAGTCCAACATTCGAAGCTCGAATGAGAGAGTACATGTCGAAACACTCCGAACGGTTGGCTAAATTTAAGGAAGCCGTCTACAAACAAAAGGAGGAAATGGAAGAAAAAATGGCGGAGATGATGAATCTTTTGAAAGAATACACAAATACTAAAGCCCCTGAAAAAGTGTTGGTGAGGAATGACGCTGATGTTCCTAACACTGAATTTGTCAAGGCCACCTCCGTCGTCCAAGAGGGCGGAAATGATGGAAGAGGAAAATCCATAACTATGGAAGTTAACAAAATTGACCTCATCCCACTTAATAAGGGAAACACCAATGCTTACAAATGCGATTCCGACAAGGGAGAGGAGGCGCCCTCTGAGGAGCGCCAATTGGTTGAACCGCCAGTGTCACAACAAGTGAAGCATTACTTGAAGCACGAAATAAACAAGGAGACCATAAACGATTGGGTGAGAAACTATCGACGTACTCATCTACCCAACAAGGAGTCCAAGAAGGTGGAACCGGATGACAAATCTGACACATTACCCGGTGGGCAATTGTATGAATGCCTCATAGGACAAAAGTTAGTGGAAAAGCAGAAATTCTACGGGGTCTTTGAAATACCATGCAGCATTGGAAAACATAAGTATCTGGATGCGATAGTTGACCAAGGTTCCGACGTAAATTTGATGCCTTTATCCGTTTATGTCCAGTTAACCGATGAGTTGCCATCCATCACCCATACTAAACTCTCCTTTGCGAAACATTCTTATGAGTACCCGTTAGGAATTGCAGAAGATGTATTGGTCAACGTTGCCGGATTCCTGTATCCGGTCGACTTCATGATCATTGAGAGAAATGATATGAATATGCCAATAATCCTTGGGGCACCCTTTCTCGCTACCACTAGAGCACAAATCAATTACGAAAATAGCACCATCCAAATGAAGAAGGGGAAGAAAACAATAAACTTCCCAACGATCCCACGACATATACGAGATGTTGCTCTGCAGAAGAAGATGGAGGCTAACCCCAATATAATCCGTGGTAATGTTCGAGAGAAAATTCTTGCATGGGAGGCGAGGATTAAGAGTTATATGGAAAATGAGATTAGAGAATGTAAAGGTGGAGATAACGATTACATTGAGGCTGAGGAGCAAACCAATAACCCCGTTGAATTTACAAAAGGGGACTTAGTGCTCCTAAGGCATTCAGCAACTGAAGCACCTACTAATGAACCAAGTCCCTGGTGGTACGGACCATTCATAATTAAAAGTTTACACCAAGATGGGATAGTAAGCTTGACCAGCAAAGGAGGAGGTGAAGTGACCGCGAATGTCGAGCGATTGAGACACCACCACCCTGATAACAAGGATCATATCTATCAGGGATACGTCATTATGAATGATGGAGTCACGTAATGTACGTGACTTTGAGTCTAGCTACAAGACTCGTTAATAAAGAAAGGCGCTTCTTGGGAGGCAACCCAAGCTTTATTTGTTTTATTTGCTTTGTGTGTTTATTTATTTGTTTGTTTGATTTTATTTGTTTCCGTATGTGTGTTTAATTTTTATTCTTATTGATTCATGTTCAAAACTAATTTGTGAAAATGCTTTATGTTGTTTTTAACTTCGTCTTAACTACATATAAAGGTATTTTGCAAAAGATAAGTGTAAGGGAAATCTAAATCGGTTTATTAGAACACAAATGAACATGAATCATAATAATAATAAGTTAGCATACATATTTGTATTTGTTTGAGTCAAATGCTTGTATCGAGTCATAATGATGTTTTGCAGAATTTCCAGGAAGTAAGGTAAAGGTTTTTCCAGAAATTTTCCGGAAACTTAAAATGAAAATTTTTGTCAGGTCATTTATGACGGCGTCAGGGGTTATAACCTGACGGCGTCAGATTTAATTTCCAGAAATTTTTGAAAATTTTGTTTTCATAAAAAGTTTTTATTAAAATCTCCAACTTATAATCTCCAGGAATCTGCAAAGTTATCATTCCACAAGCATTATATCCTTATATATAGATTTTATCCCGCCGATGTTATGCAGGTTTTCGTGTTTGTTTTCTCAGGTTCAACAGGTTATTTTGGACAAGGAAATGTTTTGAATCAAGCTTATGGCGATGCATTAGTCATGGAGCTTCAACATTCTCTTTGGAGGAAGATTTAACCGTGTAATTTCATTATCCAACGAGCGAATCAGGGGAGTATTTGATTTCATTCTTTTACTTTATGCTTTTACATTTGTCATTTGAACATTGGGGACAATGTTCATCTTAAGTGTAAGGGGAGGGTAAAAGTACGATTTTTGAGAATACAATTGTGCTTGATTTTTGTTTGTTTGATGGTAGATGTGTAATAAAACTGAGAGAAATACTTGTTAAGGTAATTTTAGTGCCAAATTTAAAATTTTTTACAACATATAGGAGTGAAACTTTGATCTTAATGAGCGTCTCATGGATAGGAGTTATATGACTAGCACAAAAAACCGTACCACTAAAAAATTTTCCACCCCCAAATATGTGAGGTTCGCCCCTAGAATTGGTAGGAAAAGCATTTATGCTATGATGTGTGTACCGGTAGCACTTAGATTCTAGAACTTGCGTTAGGACCATTCCAAGGCCACAAGTGAGACTACATTCGTGTAGTTAGATTTACTACATGATAAGAGGCATTAGGATTAACCCATTGTTTTACACCTGTGTTTTTGTTATAATTACATTGGCTACATTGGTCAAGTAATTCTCCTACACCCTTTGCGTTGTACTCATTTTTAGTACACGATACCCCTAGTACACCCCTCAGAGCCTATCTTTTCGTTTCGACCTTTAAGCATTTTACTTAAAGGAAGAATTTGTTACACCCCACTTAAATGTACACCCAAATCGCCTTAGCCTACCTTGTATGCACTCATCTTTAGTGCATTATTGTTACAACATTTGTTTAAACCCAAGTTAATTATCTAGTTGATTACATGGTTGCTAAGTCGAGTCATATCCTTGTACATATTGTTTTGGGACGATTGGGACTCGTGGGTAAAGTACTAGTGTAATGGAGTAATGGGGAAGAACATCATTTATTACCCCCATATGTGCTAAATGTTTTAAAAGTACTCCAAGTTTTTCAATTATCTTAATTCGAGTCATTAGAATAGTTATTTGTAAAGTTATGTAAAAGTTCAAGTGTAAGGGGATGCAACGCCCCTATGATGTATTATTTTGGATGGTAGGGTAAAAGTGTATGCAAAAAAAAAAAAAAAAAAAAAAAAAAAAAAAAAAAAAAAAAAAAAAAAATCAAGAAAAATACAAAAAAATGAGAAAAAAAAAATAGAAAAAACATACGGACTACCATCCCGTTTCATTTTATGTTTATTTTATGTTTATGTTTTGTTATTTTCTTTCATTAGCTTAAGATCGAGTCTAGTCTTGGCTTAGCAACGTTGTATAGTACATGTGATTGATCAAGATCTTTAACTCGCCACCAGTAAAATATCCTTTATCCAACAAAACCGTGTTTTCCTTTTCCCTACACCTAACGTTATAACCCATTTAAAAGCCCTCTTTGATAGTTTATCTTAGGTGCTTACGCCTAGTGGAGGAGGTTTTCGATCCTTTCCCAAGCCTATGGTAATCTATTTGCTATGACAGGTAGTGAGAGATATTATCCGTTTTCATTTATGAGATTTATTTTGATGACACTTGAGAGATGTGAGTATCTAAACACTACTTGTGAGGTGCTAGTATGTAATCTCCGTGCTTATTATGATTGAAGTGGAACGAATATTTGTTGTAATTACTTTTATGTTTGCATTAAATGACCCCTAACTTGTATTTTGATTAGAATAAAAGCGCATTTGCTTGAGGACAAGCAAATCTCAAGTGTAAGGGTATTTGATGAGGCGAAAAGTGTACCGCTTTTAAGGGGTCATTTAAGCCCGAAATCGTATTTATTTGATCAAATATTGCCCTAAATCGTTCCTTTTGTCATTTTAGGTACTTTTGAGGAGAAATCTGGAAAAGGAGGCATTTTGGACGTTTTTGGAGCATTAAAGTGAAGAAAACGGCAAAGTCTCAAGAATCGGCTAAAAGTTACTCTTGACGGCGTCACAATTAACATGGGACGGCGTCATGCCTTAGCAAGAAAAGTTGGATGTGAAATTTACTCATGACGGGCCAGTGAGTTTGCATGAGAATTCTGACGGCATCACGCTTTAACTAAATCAAGGGCGTCACGGCTTAAACCATAAGGGGACGGCGTCACGTTCAGGATCCGACGGCGTCAAGCCTTGATAAGCCAGAATGGATTTTTGAAGAGCTAAAGAGGGACGGCGTCAAGATGGTCATCCGGGAACCCTAAAAGCGGCGAGGTGACGGCGTCACAATGCATAAGGTGACGCCGTCAGATGTCAAAGTCTATATATAGTTTTCTAATTTTTTGTCATTAGGGAGAGCTTAGTGTGTGGAATTTTGGGATAAAACCCTAAGACGATTTTAGCTACTTTTTCAGGGCTTCTTGCCTTGAGATCTTCCATGTTTCATTGAAAGATAAGTTATCAATTAATCATTCAATATGTCTATGTGTTGTTTGATTCTATCTTATGCTTGTCTTTTGTTTAACATGTTAGGCTAAATTTATCTTGTGTTTGCTTAGATCTAATGAAACCTAGCTATTGATTATTGGTTGTTAGTGTGTTGTTAGTTGTATTGGATGATTGTTTATCTATGTTAGGCTTAAGAAAACTGGCTAACTTCCTATTCGGTAACCTGCTTGAACGTCTTAAGAAACATGAACCAAACGCGTACTAAAGGTTTTTATGGTTGTATTTAATGCACAAGCGAATTCTAGTGATCCCATGTTAGGAGCTTCCTAGCCGGCTCGACATAGGAGTGAAGTAGGAGCTTGTAGAGTTTGGGGAAGTAAGTACGCCACCCCACGAATGGTATTAAGGAATACACCCGTCATCCACGCGACTAATACACACTAATTAACCGGTAAAAGATAGTTAGGGAGTAAGGAAATCTAAGTAAACACATTTCTCTACACATAAGTTTCTCACCACTTTTCATTTTTGTTATTTTATTTTATTTGCATTTGTAGTAATTTGGGTTAGTTGACTAGCAACTAATTCCGCCCACTCCTTCAAAACCCGAGATTTTACTTGCTTTTATAAAATATAAAAAACATAAAAAGAATCTTCCTCAACCCTTAGACCTAATTAGAGTAGCCTTTCACACCTAACGAACACTATTCCCTGTGGAGAACGATCAATCCCCCGTACTTACCACTACACTATACTACATCGGTCAGGTACACTGCCTGGTGGGGTTGTAAGCCTCTTGAGATCCCTCGAGAGGTAAAACCTGTTGTAAGGTTGCAAAACCCACGCATCAAAAACAAGATGCAAAGCCTAGATTACTCCGTTGGGTTCTCCTCCTGCAAGAATTTGATATCATTATACGTGATAAAAAAGGAGCTGAGAACCTAGCTGCTGATCATTTATCCCGATTAGAGAACCCACACCAAGATGTTTTCGAGAAAAAGGAAATAAATGAAACATTTCCTCTCGAGACACTCAATGCGGTTACTTTTCGAGGAGATTCTACTACCCCATGGTTTGCTGACTTCGCAAATTACCATGCGGGCAACTTCATAGTGAAAGGGATGTCGACCCAACAGAAGAATAAATTCTTCAAGGATGTTAAACATTATTTTTGGGACGACCCCTACTTATTCAAAATTTGTGCGGATCAAGTCATCCGACGGTGTGTTTACGGACAGGAAGCTATTGACATTCTCAAAGCTTGCCATGCTGGACCCACGGGGGGCCATCATAGTCCAAACTACACCGCCAAAAAGGTGTTTGATTCCGGGTTTTATTGGCCCACAATCTATAAGGATGCCCAAGAACTCATAAAAACTTGTGATGCTTGTCAGCGTCACGAAAATATTTCACAATGAAATGAAATGCCACAAAATGAAATTCAAGTCTGTGAAATCTTTGATGTTTGGGGTATTGACTTTATGGGGCCATTTCCATCATCTCGAGGAAACAAATACATTCTCGTGGCTGTTGACTATTTTTCAAAATGGGTTGAAGCAAAAGCTTTACCCACTAATGATGCCCGAATTGTTGTAAAATTCCTAAAAGCTCTTTTTGCCCGTTTTGGAACTCCACGTGCTATAATCAGTGATTGTGGTACGCATTTCTGTAATGACAAATTTGACAAAGTCATGCAAAAGTATGGTGTAACTCACCGTCTTTCCACTGCGTATCACCCACAAACAAGTGGGCAAGTTGAAGTTTCAAATCGGGGTATCAAAAGAATTTTAGAAAGGACTGTAGGAGAAAATCGTGCATCCTGGTCGGATAAGTTGGATGATGCACTATGGGCCTTTCGTACAGCTTACAAAACACCCATCGGGTGTACACCTTATAAGCTTGTGTACGGAAAGGCATGTCATCTTCCGATCGAATTAGAGCACAAAGCCTACTGGGCCTTAAAACATGCTAACTTTGACCTTCAAACTGCGGGTGATCACCGTAAAGTTCAAATGAATGAATTAAATGAACTGCGTGATCAAGCATACGAGAACTCTTTGATTTATAAAGAAAAGACAAAGAAGATTCATGACTCTAAAATCAAGAACCGCGTTTTCAACGTTGGTGATCGAGTCCTTCTTTTCAATTCCAGATTGAAGATTTTCTCGGGAAAACTCAAATCCCGTTGGTCTGGTCCATTCTCTGTTACAAAAGTTTATCCATATGGTACCGTTGAGTTATCTCAAAATGACGGACCAAATTTCAAAGTGAATGGTCATCAATTAAAACACTACTTTGGAGAGGACATACCATTCATGGTTGTCCCAGATCTTCAAACTTTCCCCATGAACCAATGAATGCGGGGATCGAGTCAAGCTAGTGACTCGGTGATCAAAAACATTAGCAAAACATGGGTTCTCACCCGTGTCTCTGTTTTCTTTCTCTTTTCTACCACCTAGTGTGGGGGAGATGGTCTCTTCCACTTACTTCCCTGTAGACTTTTAAATTGCTTTTTCTCCCGGGCTATTCAGGAGCCCTTTGTTACAGTTGGCCGTTCACAAGCGGTTAGCTTGCGTGATAAACCTGACTGTTCGGGAGGAATCAACTTAATTTAGGGTCGAGTCAAGCTAGTGACTCGGTGATCAAAAACATTAGCCCGCACCATATGGGTTTTCACCCATATTTCTGACTTCTTTCTATTTTCTACCACCCAAGTTTGGAGGAGTGCCCACAAGTTGTATATATGTATAAGTTCAGTTAAAAAAAAAAAAAAAAAAAAAAAAAAAAAAAAAAGTGTGTATGTATATAAAATAATGGCTATTCAGTATTTCCCTTTCACGTTCTAAGTGTTGGTTTAACAGCCGGTTCTTTGAATATTGAGGGCAATATTCAGTTCTAAGTGTGGGGGGGAAATTCTAGCGAATTTTATCAAATGAACCATCTAGTACCCCCATTTTAGCCAAAATTTTTAAAATTTTTTCTCGCTTAGAACGCAATAAATGGTTATCAGTCCGCCATGTCTAACCCACATAAGGATTGGCTAATCCGAGAGAAAACGGCTCTTGGTAAAGATGTCTCAAATCCGTTGATGGCTTGCAATTTGCCAAAAATTGTATGGTTCTCGACTCACCATATCTTTAATTAGTGAAGAGTTGGCTAGCCCGCAAGGTTATGGCTTGTGGTAAAGGCTTTGGAATACCATAATTGGTAATCAGCTCACCAAAGATAATATTGATAAATTATCTAAGAGTTGGCTAGTCCAGAAGCAAACGGCTTTTGGTAAAGACAAATCAAATCCGTTTACAGCTTATGGTTTGCTCAAAATCATTTGGTTATCATTGTGCCAAAGTATCACATACTAAAACAATGGCTAGTCCAGAAGCAAACGGCTTCTAGTAAAGACAAATCAAAACCGTTTATAGCTGGTGATTTGCTAAAAATCACATGGTTATCAGTGTACCATAGTTCTTACTTGAACTAAAACATTTGGCTACTCCAGAAGTAATGGCTTTTGGTAAAGAGTCTTTCAAATCCATTAAATCTTCATAAAATATTGCTAGGGACTAGCAATAGTTTAGTGTGGGGGATTGATGAGTGTGTAAATACTCATCATTTCTTTCACATTTGAGCTACAGAAACAGTCAAAAACACTTTAAAAAGTCTAAAAATGTATAAAAATATCATCTGACTGTGTTTTTATAAGTTTCAGGGAAAAACAAACAATAAATGGCATAATTTGCATTTTAGTCCCTGAACTTTCATAATTGGCAAATCTAGTCCCTAGAATCTAAAAAAGTGGAATTTTATCATTCAAGGTCCCTAAAATAATCTTAATTGTCAAATTTGGTCCTTGAATGATTGTTTGGGCAAAAATTACAAAAAGGTCCCTCAACTTTTGAAAAGTGTCAAAAATGGTCCCTGGGTTATTTAAAATGGAAAATTAATAATTATAACCCTTGTACTATTCATCTATGGCAAATATGGTCCTTGTGTTAACATTGTGATATTTACAGGTTCAGCCCCTCAAAATCCAAAAATTACATAATTGGTCCTTGTGCTTATTTCTTAAAAAACCAAATCCGGATCCAATATTAAACTAAACCCAATACCCTTTATCACTACCCAACCCAAAATAAAAACACCCCTAGCCCACTAAACCATAACCCAGCCCAACACCCTTTTTAAATAAAACTGGGTTTGACCCCAGTCAAACTCCCAATACCGCCAACACTGTTCACCCTCCACCTCCACCTCTGAAACACCAAAACCAGGGTGGTTTTTGGCCACCTTTCACCTCCACCTCATCACCCCAGTCACTAATCTCTCCCCTCCACCTCCACAAACACCCAAATTTCTTTAATTGTTAAAACCTGCTCAAGCTACTTTTGTCCTGATTTCCCGCCAAAATTCCACTTGGACGATTGTGATGAAATTGGCCAAACCAAAGGTCAAGATGTGGTGGGATATGCTCAGAGATGTCGACAAAGGGATAAGAGTCTATAAAGAAAGAAGAAAAAGCAGTGTGAGAGACTATCTAGTGTAATTTTAGTAATTAGTGTCGAATTATTTAAATTTCCCTTTCCCAGTGTAATTTTAAGCTTTCAAGTAATCTTTTTAGTGTTCTCACATGTATTAGAATCTTTTTCAATAATCAATTCCAAGTTTTATGTAAGAATTCAGTTAATGCAATTTTCTTGTCCAAATTTCATGTTTTGTTGAATGTTGTTAAGAATGTTGTTTCTGGACTTTTAGGCTCATGTAAGCTCCCTGTATAGCTTATTATAGCTATTAGAAATCTTAAAACAAGTTGTACTAGTCAAACTCAGAATTTCATAAAAAAATCAAGAAAAATAGATCAAAAATAAAAAATCCATGAGAATGATGAAGAAAGGCTGAAGCAAGGGAGAAATTGGACTGCCCTTGGGTTAGTGGCTTAGTGGGAAGCTATTAGGTGTGTTCATTGGCCTTGGTACTCAGTTGTTTGCTTGAATACAAGTTGTAAGCCATTTTCACTATTTTACCATTTTACTATTAGAATACTTAAAATGCTTAGATCTTGTTATTTTCATGTTCCTTTGTTGTATGTTAGTGATATTGTAGAATAAAATTGTTAGTTTGTGTGTTGAATATCTTAGTTGCTAATTATATCATTTAGACAGTCAACATAGCAAATTGGTCAATTCTGAGGTTCATGCTTAAATTGTTGTTGATTTATGCTTAAATGGTCTATTAAAATGATAACATAGTCTCTGAAATCAGTTGTATGGTTTAAATCATCAAGTTGCTTTATAATCTTGTTTAAACTGATGCATCAGGGGTGTTTGGATTAGGCTAGTTAAGTGTGTTTTGATCATTGTTTGTGGCTAAACTTTGCATAGACATACCACCTAGGATCTTATTAACTCAGTCAAACCTTAAACTGTGCTCATTTTCAAGAAAAAGTCAAAATCACCAAGATTAAATCACAACAGCTTAACTGTTGTGATTTGGCTTGTGAAACTCATTACACTTGTTAAAAACTTGTTGAAATAGCTTAATCCCATATCATTATATCATAATTCACCATTCTCAGTCACTAGGAATCATTCAAATCTCACCAAAGTCAATCCTTGTGATTTTCTGCAAAAGTCAATTCCACAGCAGACCTTGTGTTCTGGGTTGCTGACCTTTGATCAAATTGGACTTCAATTGGATTGATTCTGATGGGGCTTTTCATGTTTTTAGATAGCCAGTAGTGTCACCTTGATTTTGCCCCCTTAATACTGCATCTCAGCAGCTTATCTGAGTGCTTAATCTAGCCTGCAAGTTGACCTTGTTCCTGAAATTTCTGTGTTAAGCATTCACAACAGTCAATTGCTTAACCTGCTTAATCTCTTGTTGTTATTTGTGTTTTTTAGTTGATTTGGGGTTATTTTATCATATTAACCTGTTCCTGAACTTTTGGCAACTTTTATTGCTTATTAGCTTATTTTGTGCTTATAAGCAAACTGCTTATTAGCCCAAATCAGTCTATTAGCCTTATTCAAGTTCCACTTTTAATTTTCCTAGCCTTCTAATATTAATTTAGACTTAACTTAAATTTTTCAGATTTTTCCTAAGTTATTTAATATTTTTAATCTTTTTAATTAGTTTAAGTTAGTAATTAAATCATAATAAATAGAATAATAATCAGAAAAATACAAATCCAATTTTCATAATTTTCTTTTGTCATTTGTAATCTAGGAAAAATATAAAAATATTTTTAGTCCTTAAGAAAATCAAAAATAGAAATATAGTGATAGCTTCTATTTAATAGAATTTATCTTTTTAAATTTTAATTAATTAATTTTCATTTTTATAATTTTCTTAGCTTCTTGTCACTTTAAAGTATTTATAGAAAAATTTTCAGATTTTTCTTTGATCTTTTAGTATTTATTAGAATTTTAATTAGTTTAAATAATTATTAAATAGTTTTTAATTAATAATAATTAATTAATTAGTCAAATAAATAATTTTCTTTTTCTAATAATTTTCTTTTATTATTAGGATTGTAAAAATATAATTTTCATATTCATAGGCTTTTTATTTCTTAAAACTCACTTTTTATTTCGTACGTTTACGTTTATTTAAATTTAAACGTACACTTTTAGGTTTTTATACGTTTCTAGTTAACTTGTTTTCACATTCTTGTTTATATAGCTTGTTTAAAGCTATTTTCTTATCTCCTTAGTATAATTAAAACCATAATCCCTTTTCTGTTCAATAACACTTGATCACGATCCGTTTTTAAACACAATTTCGCATCTCGCTGGGACTTAAACGACCCGGGGATAAAACTATACTCCTTGGATAATTGCATTGTGTTCTCAATTGGTTTGACTTTGTTTTACCACATCCGTGGTTGATTTAAGTTGACTGTTTCGGAGCCAATCACATATGCATGTGCACATGATTTTAAATTATTTCAAATGGATGTCAAAAGTGCATTTTTAAACGGATTTATAAATGAAGTATATGTTGCACAACCTCCCGGCTTTGCCGATTTTGAAAAACCAAATCATGTTTATAAACTTAAGAAAGCTTTATACGGACTTAAGCAAGCACCAAAAGCTTGGTATGATCGACTTAAGACCTTCCTAGTTGAACATAAGTATACCATGGGCCTAGTAGATAATACTCTCTTCACCAAGAAAAAGGGATCACATATTATCATCATCCAGATATATGTGGATGACATTATATTCGGCTCAACTTGTCAAGAGTTATGCGACGATTTCTCAAAAATTATGCATGACGAGTTTGAAATGAGTTTGATGGGGAAACTAAACTTTTTCTTAGGTCTCCAAATAAAACAATTAGAAGATGGGATATTCTTCAACCAATCAAATTATATCAAAGATATGCTTAAGAAGTTTGGTCTTGAAGACTCAAAACCTACGAAAACACCCATGTCCTCAGAAACCAAACACACAAAGGATGAAGAAAACGAATCCGTAGATAGCACTAAATATAGAGGAATGATTGGTAGTTTGCTCTATCTTACGGCTAGTAGGCCGGACATTATGTTTAGTGTTTGTCTATGTGCACGTTTTCAAGAAGATCCCAAAATATCTCATCTTGAAGCCATTAAACGGATATTTAGATACATTAAAGGCACTACACATTTAGGATTATGGTATCCCAAAGGGACAGGTGTAGAAACCATAGTGTATGCCGACTCAGACCATGCCGGTGACTATATTGATAGGAAAAGTACTAGTGGTATTTGTACTTTTGTAGGACATTGTCTCACCGCATGGTTTGCTAAGAAACAAACAGCCCTCGCCATATCAACAACTGAAGCCGAGTACGTGTCAGCAGGAAAAGCTTGCCAACAAGCACTATGGATGAAACAAGCTCTCATCGACTATGGAATTGAACTAAACAACATTCCCATTCTTTGCGACAACAAAGGAGCTATCGATCTTAGTAAAAACCCAGTCCAAAATGCTAGAACCAAACACATAGAAATACGTCACCACTTCCTTCGTGATAATGTTCAGAAGGGAAACATCTCAATTGAGAAAGTTTCCTCAGAGGGCAACATTACCGATATCCTCACAAAAACTCTCAAGAGAGAACCTTTCAACTATCTTAGACTTGGTTTAGGATTAATGGAACCTAGTGAATAGATTAAACGTTAGCTCAAACCTTAGACTAACCAAACACGGCAAAAACTCAACCTGAGTTCTGATCCTGCGGATCCAAACGACAACAAGGGCGGAACCCTTGTTTGGGATCCGCCGGATCCGTCATCTGCTGAGGTAGTTTATATATATACCCTGTACTATTCATCACTCTCCCTAAAACTTATCACCTACTGTATTCGACCCATAATTCACCAAAATCATAATTTAGGCTATCTTCTTCAACCAATTTGTGCTCAAATCATCATTGTAAGTATGCTTAATATGTTTACACTCCTGATCTGCGTCTAGGATTTCTATTTCATGCACAAAACAAAAACTTGGGGTTATGCATAATTCTTGAAAAATCATGAAGCATATTTACTAAATTGCATAATAAATCATGTTTTTCATAGTTAGGAATTGCATCTTGTAGTACATTGTCATTATTCAACAAAAACCCCATGAGAAATTTTTGCTAAAATCTTCTAACGACTAGGAAAAATGGTTTTTGAAGATTGTTCATACAAATACAAAAAGGTTATGTTTTAAACATCACTTGCATAATGTCTCTTGTATGCTAAAGGGAATACATAACTAATATGTATTTTCGGGTACATTCAATCGTAGCTACATTGAAGTAGGAGCATTTGGGTTATCTCTCATTTTATCATAAAACTTGCATAAACATAATTTTCATGCATCAAAAGGAGTCGAGATAACCACACCTCCACATTGTCCCCATGTAGGCACACACTAGACATATATATGTATTTTTGATAATTTCAACTAAACTATATATTTTTCGTGTCTAGGATAACTATGCCTCCCGCAACCAACTACGATCACAAAAAGACCATCGATTACCTTCCCAAACACCACAAAACCAAAGGTCTCACCGAAGCCCAAGTCAATATATTCAAAGCCCTTAGAAAAACGATACGTCCATGAGGGTAGGGTTGTAGACTCCTCATTCTATGAAGATACCAATCTCCGCGAGAAATTGGCCGCTATTCATTTCGATTGTCTTTTAGACATTGATGAGCCTATCTTTCCTAGGGTCATTCTTGAGTTCTATGCAACCATAGGTCTTAGTTCAAGCGATAATGGTCTCGTGAGCATTCACTTTAGTGTCAATGGAACCTTGTTCAATATTCCCTTAGATCAATTTGGTGATGTCTTAGGAGTTCCAAATTATGGAACATGTGTCTACTCCAATAAGTGGTCATTGACAATCTTAGAGTCCAACCTTGAGAGAACGGCACCATATGCCACACCTTTGACCACCAAAGAAACCATTAGGGAGCATCTCTTCTTACCTAAGAACAACCCAACTAGGTTGCATCGAGGTCGTCATGTACCTAGAGATCCTTTTGCCATGGAACTAAATGAACTTAGGCCCGAGTTTAGGAAGTTAGAAGATGTTTTGAGAGCTAATGTCATTAGCACGGTAGGGAATTGGGATCACATCAACGCTTGTCTTTGCTATATGATGTATTGTGTCTCAACTCATCAACCCTTTAACCTTGCATACTATATCGCCAAACGAATGGCTGATATTCTGGTACAAGGTACCACCGCTATGCCCTACGGGATGCTCTTGACTCGTCTCTATAGAGCCTTTGCACCCATTCCTAGAAATACCTTAGGATTTGTTCCCGATTATGATGAGATTCCTCACACCTTTGTTCCCTAAAGCGATTTTAGGGTAGCGGTTGACAAAGGCAAACGTCCTCGCCATCAAACATCATCATCATCATCATCAATGAGTGAGGATGACGGCTTGCCAAACTCTAGGATCACTCCACCGAAATACTTGCGTCAACTACCACTGATTGCGAATGAATCACTAAAGTTCAAGCAAACCAAAGGAATGGTGAAGAATTTAGGGCGTTGGATCATGAAACTTCACAAGGGTATGAAGAAATTGAGCAAGAAGTTCAAGTGAGAGGAGTGTTTGGAATTAGATGTTATTAGACAATAATGTGTTAAACATGTATGGTTCTTAACTTATTATGGTAGTACTTGAATTGTATGTGAACTAACTCAGATTTGCAGGTCAATAACACTTAGTGTTATCAATTTTCCGAGAATAAGCCACTGTTTGGCTTAACTCCATTTAAGGTAAGTTATGATGATCGGATTTATTTATGTGCAAACGTGTGTTAGAATATATATATTTAGTATATTTGTAGTACATATTAGCCTGTAAATTGTACATTTACATATCTCTCTGTTTGTTTTAGTACATTCAGACGACGGATATGGCAGATCCCAGTTTTTGGATCCGCCTAGTATATCTCTTGGATCCACCAGTCCAAAACCCACGGATTTGACGGCTCCCAAACTTTGGCTCTGCCTTTGTTGTCGATTGGATCCGTGGGTACCAACAGTAAATTTTTCCAAAAATTCCTGACTCATCCCGACACTTAGATTTTGATTTGTAGCTTCTTTAGATTATATTCACTGATCATTAAACTCTCTAGAATTATTTAGGAACTCTTAGAATCCTAAGAACTCAATTTCCCACCAAAATTTGAATTTTCAAATTTTACATGTGAGTTACCTTTCTAATACAAGCAAGTAGGGGTGTTATCGGGTCGGGTTATCGGGATTATCAGGTTTGTCGGGTTGGGTTGAGTCGGGTTTTGAGTTTTTAAAAAGTCACCCGCAGCCCGACTCGATAAGTAATCGGGTTATCGGGTTCGGGTTGGATTCGGGTCGGGTTATATCGGGTCGGGTGATTCGGTTTATCGGGTGACCTGATTGTAACTGATGTAGATCAGTAGATGCAAATGAAATGAGTTATATTTTTCTAATCATACTACATTTACAGTATTTATCTTCATTTGAACATATGAAATTGTATGTATTCGGATCACAAAAGCAAGACCCATAACTATATTTCACGTTGTTATACGTAAGTCTTGAGATGATGCCACTCGGGTTGTTAAAATGCACGGTAACTTGGTTCTCAAGTCATTTATCAGAGGAAGAATCAAAGTCCATCTTGCGTAGCATAAAGCAAGGAGGCCTTGTGGTTAACAAATCATTATCTTCCCTTTTGTACGAATGGGTACGCATTGGTTACTCAGGTAAAACATCAGTTGAAAAGTTCAGACTTGAGTTGCATGCAGCGTTTGAGAATATGTTGATGTATCGACCAGATTTCTGAGTTGTATTACTCGAGTTCTAGTCAAGATATGTTGATGTATCGTCAGCTATGTGCTAAGCTACACAGCATGTGTAAAGGTATGAACAAAATGTTATCTGATCACATGGCACATGAAGAGATCGATCTGTGGCCTTTGTTTACAGAACATTTGTTACTCAAGGAGCAAGAAAAGATCATAGGATGCACATGTCGGGTCTTATCGGGTAGACCCGATAACCCGATAGCATTATTTGTTTAACCCTAACCCGACCCGATAACACTATCGGGTTATCGGGTTCGGGTCAAAACAACCCGACTATATTTTTTGACCCGATTAGCCTTATCGGGTTCGGGTTCAGGTTCGGGTCAACCCGACCCTACTGACACCCCTACAAGTAAGGAACCCTTTTGAGGGATCCGTCAAATCCATGGAAACATCTTATCAATAGATTTTCCACTATCTCCTTGCATTTACTGCAAATCCCCCTCATATCACTCAACTCCATTTCAATGGATTGACGTTAGGATCTGACAAGCTTAAATTTTTGTTCCAAATCATTAGGAACCAACATTCTCCATTGGATTTACATCCAATCAAAACATACAGACCAACAAACCTTCTGCCTATAAATTAGCTCCTTAGGATCATCATTAAACTCACTCACTCACCATTTCCTCTACTTTCTCTCCTGTACATCTTAGCTACATTACTTCACCATGACTAAATCAAACAACTCTTCCACCTCTAGACCTCCAAAATGAACTGCCCGCATTATTGTTAAACCATGTTGCTTCATAAACTTAGCAAACTCATCATCAGAGGAATCATGTCCTCTAAATATCTCATCACCTATTGCAAGTGAGAATTTCCTCACACTCTCCACTCCAACACCACCAAATGTAGTTATTCATACTCCACCTCCAACAATTACTCCAAAAGCCACCACTCCACCACCCGCTCCATCATAACCTGTTAGATCACCATCACCCCCAAAATCACCCAAACTCCAACCAATGGAGTTATTTAGGACTCCACCTACATCACCACATCCATACCTTGAAGACTTGGAAGACCTTGCACCAAGGTCAAACAATCCTCCACCCATGACCTTTGACGGTCAAGAACCCATGCTTTTTCATCCGCTTTATCATGATATCCACGGTCCTTTATACCGTGATGCACCACCACCTCGACCTCAAACACAACCTCTCTCACCCACATCCACACTAATTGCTATTGATGAAGCAATATGGATAAATGAGCCAAAATCCCAAGAAGAGATCAACGAGGAACACACCCGTCTCCATGCTCTCTCTTATATGGTTGGATCTAGCCTTGATGAAGCAATGGATCTACAAACCATATTGATGAACTCCATCCCCACTCCACCATCATCCAACCAACAACAACAACCATCCAACAACCAACCACCACCACCACCACCAAACTATGACACTACTCTTCCTCCCAGTTTTTCAAGTCATGATTGCTCGCATTGCGAGAGAACCACTCATTTGGCCCAAAGGACCAACATTTTGGTCCATGAGCTCCAAAATGAAATGAGGTTCATCTTGAACCATATTCTCGAGCGTCTCAATGCAATCTCTCATCCTCCTTATTAGGAGCTTTGTTAGTTTCCTCTTAAAGGAACTTTTTGGGTGTTGTTTTAGAATTTCTCTTATTAGTTTTTATTTTCCTTGTTTGAATGTAACATCATTTTATTCAAGTAAAGAATTTTATGTTTTTATGCTTGTGGGTGATCAACATTAAGCATATTATCTCATTTTAGAATACTAACATCATAGTATGGTTGTTTTAACTTCACATATTGCCTTGATCAAATGTACATTAGGTACTAAATATTGATCAGACACTTCATTTTGACTTTTTAATGTCAAATGGGCTGAAACTTATTGTTTGGTTGATCATTACATATGCATGTTACTTCCATGAAGTAACTAACTTTTCTTTTGTAGCATCTACAATCCTTGAAATGTATACGCTGGTAATCTAGCAATGGGGAGTATACATCGTGGGGGAGCATATCATAGTCTAACCATTTGTTTTGTAGGATCATACATCATCATACATCATATCCTTGTTACTCCATTTAGGGGGAGTATAAATAAAGGGGGAGCTTTAAAGTTCTCAAAATCACATTCCGCTACACATATCTTCTTTTTGTTTTGACAAAAAGAGGGAGAAAGGATTAAGTTTGCATCACTGTGAAACATCACAGTACATACATTTATACTTGAAACTGTTTTCAAAACTTGCATAAAACAAACTTAATCTATATTTTTAAAAAGACTCATACTTCATTTATTCATTTGCTTAAAAATAAACCTTATGTTTTGTCATCAACAAAAAGGGAGAGATTGTTAATACAAATATCGTTCCAAAAAATGTTATTTATATTTTATGATCTTTACTTAGTTTTGTTAATGACAAATACAAGTTATATCTTTTAGCAAATCATAAATACAAGTTAAAGTCTTTTTAGAACACATTTACATTTCACAAGATCACTAGAATTTACATTTTATACATTTACATGTTTATTTCCTAAAATGGAAACTTTATTTTTCAAAAGTTAGGATGACATCATGGCATGCATCATGTACACAATCTTGGTAAGATTTTGTGATATTTTGTTTAGATCTTCAAGCCAAAGAGTTGACATTTGAAGATATGGAAAGATATGGCAAGATTTGGAAAGATTTGGAAATCTATTAGCTGTCCTGCACTGACGGATCCAAGTGCATACAAGGACGGATCCAAATTTTAGGATCCGCCGGATCCGCCAGCTGTTCACACAGTTTTCCTATAAATAGAAAGCTGATCATTTGGACAAATCATCTCTCATATAGCTTAAATACATACTCATTCATTTACTAACCCATATCATTCATTCATTCATTTGATCTTTCCTTTAGTAGCAAATGGATCAAGCATGTAAGGATCAACGTTCTGTTATTATCCATTTAGCTTAGCCATTGTGTGATCTTGTACTAGTTTACATATCATTGTTTGTATCATTTATATCAGTAGAGTGAGGTTAGTGTTTTAGTCCTTAAAACACAAAGAGTGTTGGGAGTGGTTGTACCCTTGTAAAGAACCAAACGGGAGTGGTTGTACCCTTGTGAACGAACCAACGGGAGTGGTTGTACCCTTGTAAAGAACTCGGTGTTTAGCTTAGTACCGGAAAAAGAAGTAAGCGATGTGTAAAGGTTTTCTCCACCTAGAAGGGAGCTTGTTTATTAGTGAAGAAAAACTCTCGAGTTAGAGGCTCGAGGAGTGGTGTAGGGCAAGGAAGAGAGTCCTTGTAGCCGAACCACTATAAACAATTATGTTGTGTGGTTTGATCTTTCCTCTCTTTACTTATTTACTTATATTACTTGTTTGTGTGCTTGATTGTTTACTTTACTTTGAAATCACGATAAGTCACAAAGCGAATTAATTTTAAAAGGTAAAACTATTCAACCCCCCTTCTAGTTTTCCACATGAGCGTTTTACCTTCATCGTTAGACATCTTGATAAGTTTGAACTCTTGACATGCATTTCATCGACCTTGGTATATCCGTCAAGAATCTTAAGCTTCATTGTAGAGCTCTCTACCATTTGATATTATCATCTAACCTGCCTTCTGTCCATATGTGTTCTATATGTCACTATTGAGAAGTTAAGCCTACCATCTGCTACATTGATAACGCTTAAATCTAACATGTTTTTAGGCGCGTTATTGCTAGTTTTGTGCATCATATTTGGTTATATTTGTGTGTATTTGTTGCTAAATGATGAAAAACTATGTATGCAAGTGAATATAGTCAAATACAGGAAAAGTTGAGGAAAAGACGAAGAAATGAAGATATTATTCACATATGGAGAATTACGAGAAAGAAACCACACGATACTTCAAGGATTTGATTAGTTCAAGATTTCCATGCTTATATATCAGGAAAAGATCAAGTTCTATGATAGGAAGTAGTGGTACAGCGAAGGATCAAGCACGTAACGAGAAAAGGAAAAGAGAAATAAAAGTTGCATGGCAAAGTGGCCCATCCGATCGGATGGCGCCCGCATCCGAATCGGATGGGAGAAGATTATCTTACCGAGAGCTCCAACCGATCGGTTGGAGCCAAATACCGATCGGTTGGCTGACGCTGGAGTTACAAAGTTGCATTTAATGAAGAAGTTAAGCCCCATAATCATTGAGGCTTATCATTTCTCGGCTATTTACTGATATTGGACGTTTTTGCTTGAAGAATAAGGGTTTCCTCACTTATTTAAGAAACCCTTGGCTAATTTGCAAAGAGAGAAGTTTTTGGGAGGTGACAACCCAAAGGCAAACTTAGTTAAGGCTTACACCAAGTCTAACTAACTTATTATTATTGCCCGAAAGCTTGTAGTTGCTGTGAAAACGTCCAGGAAGCCTTGAGTTTGAGTCTCAAGAGTTGTGTCTGTGTGTGGAGTTGTTTACGTGTAATCATAGGCGATTGGAGGAGTGTGGATTGCTATAGTTCCACAATTCTAGTTCTTGTAATTCCTCGATTAGGTATTTCTTGTTGAGTTATTATGAACTACTTTTACTTTTACTATAAGATGAATGAAAGTTTGGTTAATTACTTGTGTTTGATTATGATTGTTATGGAGTAATTTTGGTTGTACTTGTGTGTGTATGATGTGACAATTGTTGGAGTAATCTTATCATAGTGATGCATGAAAACATATCTTGTTTTATGAGTTTGTTGAGATACAATCTAATCTTGCTTAATTGGTTGGTAAAAACAATTTTAAAGACTAACAAAGGCCGAAAAGAGTTTTCTTTATGTTTTTATTCCAAAAAGTTAGTGCACGAATTAGTATGGATTATGGTGTGTGACGAACACCATCTTTACTCATTAAAATGGATTTGGAAATGATTTCATCACGAAAAAGGCCGAAAGGATTCGTAGGAATTCTTAAGATAAGAAATGCTTTCAAACAACAAAAAGCTTAAAAGAATTGTCGTAATAGTTAATCAAGGCCGAAAAGAATTAACTAGGAGATTGAATTCTTAGGTATGATTTCTCATGATAAAAACCATTGATTGCGAATCATTCATATTAAGTTGTGCATCACTACAAGTTACACCCAACTTGGTTGGTTACTCTAAACAATTGGTCATAGAATCACACACAAGTATATTTGTTTTTTGATTGATTGAACCTTGCTTGCTTTTGAATTTATTTCAAATTGGATTGACACCCTTTTTGTTAAAACTTATTTAACTAAACCTAAACCCCAATTCCCTTGGGACGATCTCGACTTACCCACCTTTACTACCGCGGACGAGTATACTTGCTCGTATGTGTGATTAGAGAATTGGATAAATCGTGTTTATAAATTTTAAAACTTGAACACAACGACACGCACATCAAGTTTTTGGCGCCGTTGCTGGGGACTTATTTGTTGTGCTCTTTGTTCGTTTGTTTGTTGATTGATGAATTGTTTTTTTTATTCTTATGATCCGGCACCGTTACCATCAAGTTTTTGGCGCCGCTACCGGGGAATTGTTAAGATTTTCTTGGTAGTTGGGCTTAGTTGCATAAGTTTTTTTTTAGAGTTAAAAAGTAAAAAGTAAAAAAAAAAATGGTTCGGAACCAACCGAATCGGATGGATGCCCATCCGATCGGTTGGTGGTCTAGGTAAGTATTTTTGTCTTAGTAATTTTTGTTATCTTTCAGTTTTTATGCCTCATTAATGCTATGATTAATTAGTTTAAGTAGTAGATTAATTAGGATAATTAATTTAGGGTTATTAGAAGAATTTTAATATGTTAAATGCTTAGTTAATATAGTTAATTTTTCGTTTAATGTGTGGTAGTTTAATTATTTTTATTAAATGTGCTGGTAATTAGTTTTATGATCATTAAGTTAAGGGTAAAAGTTGATTAATTTAGTTTAATGATTGATAGTTAATTGTTAGTTTTTATTAATTAGTTAAATTTTAATTATTTAGTTTCTTCTTAAAAAGTAAAATTATAAAAAGGTTATAAGTTTAGTTTTAAAAAATATATATATATATAAATAACAAAATAAAAAAAAATAAAAAAAAAAATTAATTTTTCGATCTAACAAATCGGACGCTGCCCGCATCCGATTCGGTTGGGGCGATTTCATTTTTTGCATTTTTTCCATCCGATTGGATGGTTGCCTCGTCAATAGTTCTTGTGATTTTTAATTTTTAGTTGTTTTGATGTTTTAATAGTTTGAAGTTGTTTGTTTGCTTGTTTTGGTTTTTCATTTGGATATGATTCAATTATAAGTAACCCTCACGCTAATAGTTTGGATTTTTGTTTTTGTGGTTATGTTATAGTTAGTGCTTAAGTAGAATGGAGAGTTTAAGCAATGTTTCGGAGTAGTTGAGATATTTGGAAGAGATGTTGAAAGATTCAGGTGATTCTTTGGAGCAATTGGAAAGTATTTTGGACGAAGCTAAGGTTGGTTTAGAAGGAAAAGAAGAAGTTGGCGAAAGCATTGTTTGTTTACCTAAGGAGAAAAGAGTAGTTGTGTTTACACAAGAACCACCTAGAGAGTTTGATGTACCATTTATGAGGTATGCTACACCATGTGGTGTAGAAGGCATTAAAGCTTGGGATGCTCAACTTAATATGGAGTATGGTGAAAATTATATTACGGAGGATATGCTTGGTAAGCTTGGCTTTGTTAGGCTTGATTATGAAGATTATAGGAGAAAGATAGTGCGAGATGTGAATGTTAATATTCATGGTCATGTTTTCAAGATTGACTTTGTTGTGTTGGAATATGGAAATGTGGGTGAACCGGAAGTGATGTTTGGTAGAAACTTTATGGTTAAGACTAAATGTAGGATTGATTTTGATTTGAGAGAGATGAGGAATGATGTAGATGATGATATGGTAGAAAAGAAGGAAGGTAGAGGAGAGATTGTTAAAATGGGAAAGGCAAATCGAAAGAAAGCACCACTTAAAAACTTACCCAACCCTCCACCCCTAAGAATGAGAGTTCTTCATCTAGTTCGCCACCCAAATCTCCCCAAGAAGTTAAACCATTGACTCAAGAGCAGAAGGAAGCAGTTTTGGAAAACTTAGAAATGAAGTTTAAGGAGCTTATGGAAGAGAAGCCGGTTATAGAAGTGTTTAACAATTACATGACTTATCGTAAGAAATTAGATGCGATTATGATGGCAACAGCTAGGCTAGAGGATAAGAATTTTGATGAGTTTGCAAGGGAAAGGATAGTTGAGAATGGGTTGCCTAAGAAAGAGAGCGATCCGGGAAATTTCGTGTTACCAATTAAGGTAAATGGAACCGATGCAATGTATGCATTGGCCGATACAGGAGCAAGTGTGAATGTGATGCTGTATCCATTATACAAAAGATTAGGACTTGGTAATCCTCAACCAAATCAATATAATCTTACTATGGCTGATAATTCAAGAGCAAAAGCAATGGGAGAAGTGAAGAATGTTAGAGTTCAAGTAGGATATCAAGCTTTCTTAGCCGATTTTCTTGTGCTTAATATTCCGGTGGATAAGGAGTTACCATTGTTGTTAGGAAGAACGTTTTTGAGAACTTGCGGAGCTATTATAGATATGGGTAGAGGTACTATGACTATTAGTGATGGAATCTTGAAGCATACTTACTATCCTAGACCTAGAGGAAAGATTGTGAAGGAAGTGCATGAAGATGACGAAGAAGAAGACCATTTAGGTTGTTTCGAAGTTGGTAGAGATGAAGAAGGAAGACCTAAATATGGGCCGGTTGTCAATAAATTGACAGATTTTCTTGGATCTTTACCTGTTCAATTGAAGAATTTGGAATGGGGACCCGAAGGAGCTAGTGTTTACAAGAAGGAAGAAGGTGATGGAGAATGGCATGTGAAGTTTGATATAGTTTGTCCGGATGGAAGAAATTTTGCAAGGAAGTTTAAAACGCAAATGACTAATCGGAAGTTGTCCGCAAATTTCAAAATGAAGACATCTTGAAGCATGAATATTTTGAAGGATGAAGACAAAAGTTGAAGAATAAAAGCACAAGGCTTGTGCTAGTGTTTGTTTGTTTCATTTATTTTAATGCATTTTTAGTAGTTTAATATTTGCATTTAAGTTTGAGTTAAGTTAAGACCTTTTGGTTATCTTGGTTTTATTCAGTTTTAATTTATGGAGTTAAGTTTTGCTTTAGAAGTTGTAGAGATAGATTGAATGACAAGTTGGTAGAATAAGTGTGTTGGGTATTTTTTATACTTAAAAGAAGTATTTTGGAATAGTCAAAACATTTCTCATTTGTTCTTGCAAGTGTCAAGGTGTTGAAAGAAAGAAGAAAAAGTGAAGTTTTGCAAAAATTCAATCCGAATCGGTTGGATCAAATACTGATCGGATGGAGTGAAGTATATATACCCAAGATTTCAAAAATCATAAAAACACACACACACTCATTCCACCACACTTGGGGTTCATTAATTCGACCATTAGAAGGCTATTAAGAGTTGCAGGAGAGTTGAAAGATCATCAATGGCACCTAAACAAGTAAGTAACATCACCAAATTGTATCAATTAGGTTTTAATTCGAGTTGATTGAATTAGGTCAAAGTTTGGGCGTTTTTGATGTAGTTTGAATTAAGATGTAATTTTTCTGGAATAGATGGGTAAATGATTGAGGAATTCATTGCAAAAAGAATGAGATAGATTGATTAGGTTTTGAGAAAGAATTAATTGATTGGATTTTTAGATCAAATGGTTCAAAACTTCGAATCAATTCTTGGTTGAAATTGATGATTTCCAGATGTTGTTTAGATGTTAATTAGTGTTTTTAGGATGATGCATTGCGGATTAGAACATTAATAAGGTTTTGATTTTGAAAGTGTTCATATGTTCATATGTTCTAAGATTGATCATGCGAGTATGTTATGGATATGATTTGGAGATAAGTGGGATATGTAGAGACCATATTGATTGATCAAATGCAGGATAAGGAAGATTAGGATTTTTAGAATTGATTGGAAGTCGAACAAGAGAAAATATTTTGTAACAGAATGCCCAACCAATTCGGTTGCATGGCATTACCGATCGGTTTGGGGGCTCGTATTCACTCCATCCGATTCGGTTGGGTGAAATACCGATCGGATAGAGCTCTCTGTGATGAAAATTCATTTTTCAAAAGTCAAGTTTTAGACTTCTAGATCATGCATGCTTAGTTTCTATACTCTTATTCTATCATATGTTTTTGTTTTTCTACAGAGTTATCTTGCAGGAGGATCAAGTTCGTCACGTGGAGATGGTAATCCGACTGTAGCAAAGTACATAAAAAGGAATTCGAAAGAAAAGGTCAAGTACACTCTTAATCAGGAGCGTAATGAAAACTTGAAGTTTAGCAACCTTGGGAAAGAGGAAAAACACGCTTTTCGTGAGCGTCTTTCGAAGTTACAAGGGAGAAGACTTGCTAAGCCAAGGTTAGTTGATTGGAGTTTATTTCATGAATATGAATGCGAAATGGAGTTAAGGAATTTGATGAGAATATCGTATGTGTATGAGGGAGATGGTGATAGTTTTGAAGATTTTTCGTGGGAGAGAGCATTTAGTGTTCACGAGGATGTTAATCGAGAATGGTGTTTGGAGTTTTTCTCCACATTTTATTTTTAAAGGAAGGTTGTGGATTTAGTGAATGATAAATGTGTTTGGTTTAGGCTTTGTGGTAGAGAGCATGTGTTTACCTTGCCGGAGTTCGCTGTCGCTCTTGGCCTATACACCCAAGATGAAATTATGCACCGTTTGTTTGCATCTCACTTTATAAGATTAGTTAGGAAACATAATGATTATGCAGGTTTAGCTGAATATTGGAACAGTGTTGGTGATCCGAGTTGTTCTAGAAGGAATTCGTCCAAGTTAAGAAACCCATTGTTGAGGATTTTGCAGAAACTGATTGCATGGGGTGTTTTACATAGGCCGGGAGTCGAGATAAGTGTAATCAACCGGATTTGTGGGTAATGAAGTTGTTGGAAGAGAAAAATGGGAATGCGGCTTGGATAATAGCCGAGTATCTTTCAAGGAGAGCACCAGGGATAAAAGATAATAGTGCGATTTGTGGAGGTCACTATGTGACCAAGTTGGTGAGAAACTTGGGTTATTATGTTCATGCTGAGTTAGCAAAATGTTCGGAGATGATGGACAGTGAGACGTGGGATGATAAAAGTTTTAATAAAGCATTGAATAGGAAGACAAGAGAGTTGGGAGCTTGGATAGAGCCGCACATGGCCGCATCTCAAGGAGCACCACAACAACCATATCAACCACTACCACATATTGGGTATGTTCATGCCCCGGGTAGTTTTGACTCGGGATGGGGAGATTGAAATCATGAATTGAATGAGATTAAGCGTAGGGATGTGTGGAGAGATTCTATGATGTTGAGGCAAAACTATAACTATGATTACTCAATGTCGATGCTTCAACATGTGGCTCATCAAGCTAATTATGAGGTACCTCCCTACAACCCACCAAATGCTCCACCCTACCTATTTGAATATGACCCGTATCCTGGCCAATACCCTTACCCATATCCTGGGTACGCACCATTTCCTGACCCAGTGCCGGTTTATGGAAGAGTTCCTAACGTTGGAGGGACAAACTTTGATGTGGGCGGTTCTTCAACGGGGGTTGGAAGAAAAAGACAAGTTTTTTCAGTTTTTAGTGATGATGAGAGTGAAGAAGTGGAGGATGATGAAGAAGAGGTTGAAGAAAGTGAAGATGAGAGGATTAATCCAGACAACATGGAGTCCGATGATTGATGGTTAATGATGTTATGTCTATGGTTTAAAAACAATGATGGTTGAACAATTTCTATTTCTATTTCTTTAACTTAACTTTCGTAGGATTTATGGTTATGATTTTGGTTTGTTTTGGATTATTTTTATTTTTATTTTTTATGTTTTATATTTGGTTTGGTATTTTGTTTTGTTGTTTCGAGTATAGTGTTTGCAGGGGAAGAATTGACGGAAGCTTAGGGTTGATCAAATATTTGGAGTTAGAAGAACTCATGTGCTTACTCATGATCAAATAAGCCTATGCGAATTTTTCCGGGTAGTATGCATTTATTTTTTCTCTATTTTTTTCCTATTTCCTTTACTTTGAAGTTCGTTTTATTACATTGAGGACAATGCAAAACTTAAGTGTGGGGGAGGGAAGGAATAGGAAAAATTGTTTTAATTTTTAATTTTTAATTTTTGATTTAGTAGATTTTGGATTCAAGTAACTAGAATGTGTTCGCCCTTGATTTTTCTAGTTGTTAGATGAATTGATTCAATGGTAAAAATAAGGCTATTTGAAATTTTTTTTGGAATGTAATCAAGTTATGAGAGATATTGATAACTATTGCTAGTACATTTTATCACCACCTTAAATTGTGAGGATTTAAGCCTTTTTGTATAAAGCACTTCTTATGCTTTATATTTCGTTATGAGTGTGCCGGTGATTATGTTGATTCTAGAACTTATACTTGTTATGCATTACGGTTAAAATTACTTTCAAGTAATAAAATATATTCAAATGATAAGAGGCAAATTAGGATTTTCACCAAATGGCCATCCGTTTACAATTCATTTTTGCTAACCGCATTGGTTAGCTGTCTTAAGTAATTGGAACCCATTTGTTAGCGTTATCTTATACGCTAGATACCCTTAGTTACACCCTTTTGAGCCTATCTTTTCTTTTGATTTTAACCCAGAAAAATTTTACACCATACACCTTAGACTTTCCCGAATCAAGTTCAATTGAAGTTCAAAACTAGTTATCTTTTTGATGATTGCATGTTGACCACACCTTGTATGTGTATATGTTGTTTCAATGAAGAAGGAGGTCGCTACTCTTATTTGTATTTTTTTGTAGCGTGTGCTCATCCAAAGTGTGGGGGGGGGACGTTGTAAAAAAATAAATAAATAAATAAATAAATAAAAAGAGAGGATAGCCAATGAGCTATGAAAGTATGGAATGATGAAAATAAAATAGTCAATGAGCTATTAAGGAAGGGAGTTTGTATGAAATTCGGAATAATAATCGAAGAAGTTTGGTGGAGTAATCATTTGTGATATAAAGAGTTAGGGACGGAATTTGGACTTGATTCTTGTTTGATTTTTATTTTTGAAGAACCAAATCAAAATTCCCATGTCTTATCCTTACCCTTACCAATTACTTTATTCGTTGTTAGCTTTCGAGCATCCGGATTTAGTGATGGCTTTGTTTAGATATGTAGTACATGGATGTTCTAGTGACCATCCGAGTTTTTGAATAGTTGAAAACGTTGTTAGCGATCTAGTGAGTAAATTGGTGACCATCCGTTATGCATGTAACGTCGTTAGCGAACCAAGGTACAATCTAGTGACCATCCGTTGCTTAACTAAACAAAGATTCGTTGTTAGCGAGCTATGATGTTCTTGTATGAAGTATTTACACATTAGCTAGGTAATCAAAACCCTTAAACCTAAAAACCAAATAAAAGACATCTTTGATGTTTTATTTTGTTGTTTTGATACAAGTGCAAGCCTATGGTAAGAAACATGAATCATGACTGAGCGATTGAGTAATTTACAATCAAATCTACCCTCGAGTGTTGTGTGAATTTAAAATTTCCTTTGTGAGGGGCTTAGTGATGTTATCAAGCTCGATTTAACTTGCGTATATTTCAAGTATTTTTCATAATTAAAGTAAAGTAACAATTGTCCTATTGGGATGGTTGTTAGCTTTTTATAATCATAATGAAGATGCCATTGAGTTCAGTTTTTCTAAAAATTAGACTTGCTCGAGGGCGAGCAGAACTCAAGTGTGGGGGATTTTATAACGCTTAAATCTAACATGTTTTTAGGCGCGTCATTGCTAGTTTTGTGCATCATATTTGGTTATATTTGTGTGTATTTGTTGCTAAATGATGAAAAAGTGTGTATGCAAGTAAATATAGCCAAGTACAGGAAAAGTTGAGGAAAAGACGAAGAAATGAAGAGATTATGCACATATGGAGAATTACGAGAAAGAAACCGCACGATACTTCAAGGATTTGATTAGTTCAAGATTTCCATGCTTATATATCAAGAAAAGATCAAGCTCTATGATAGGAAGTAGTGGTACAGCGAAGGATCAAGCACGTAACGAGAAAAGAAAAAGAGAAATAAAAGTTGCATGGCAGAGTGGCCCATCCGATCGGATGGCGACCGCATCCTAATCGGATGGGAGAAGATTATCTTACCGAGAGCTCCAACCGATCGGTTGGAGCCAAATACCGATCGGTTGGCTGACGCTGGAGTTACAAAGTTGCATTTAATGAAGAAGTTAGGCCCCATAATCATTGAGGCTTATCGTTTCTCGGCTATTTACTGATATTGGACATTTTTGCTTGAAGAATAAGGGTTTCCTCACTTATTTAAGAAACCCTTGGCTAATTTGCAAAGAGAGAAGTTTTTGGGAGGTGACAACCCAAAGGCAAACTTAGTTAAGGCTTACACCAAGTCTAACTAACTTATTATTATTGCCCGAAAGCTTGTAGTTGCTGTGAAAACGTCCAGGAAGCCTTGAGTTTGAGTCTCAAGAGTTGTGTCTGTGTGTGGAGTTGTTTATGTGTAATCATAGGCGATTGGAGGAGTGTGGATTGCTATAGTTCCACAATTCTAGTTCTTGTAATTCCTCGATTAGGTATTTCTTGTTGAGTTATTATGAACTACTTTTACTTTTACTATAAGATGAATGAAAGTTTGGTTAATTACTTGTGTTTGATTATGATTGTTATGGAATGATTTTGGTTGTACTTGTGTGTGTATGATGTGACAATTGTTGGAGTAATCTTATCATAGTGATGCATGAAAACATATCTTGTTTTATGAGTTTGTTGAGATACAATTTAATCTTGCTTAACTGGTTGGTAAAAACAATTTTAAAGACTAACAAAGGCCGAAAGGAGTTTTCTTTATGTTTTTATTCCAAAAAGTTAGTGCACGAATTAGTATGGATTATGGTGTGTGACGAACACCATCTTTACTCATTAAAATGGATTTGGAAATGATTTCATCACGAAAAAGGCCGAAAGGATTCGTAGGAATTCTTAAGATAAGAAATGCTTTCAAACAACAAAAAGCTTAAAAGAATTGTCGTAATAGTTAATCAAGGCCGAAAGGAATTAACTAGGAGATTGAATTCTTAGGTATGATTTCTCATGATAAAAACCATTGATTGCGAATCATTCATATTAAGTTGTGCATCACTACAAGTTACACCCAACTTGGTTGGTTACTCTAAACAATTGGTCATAAAATCACACACAAGTATATTTTTTTTTTTTTTGATTGATTGAACCTTGCTTGCTTTTGAATTTATTTCAAATTGGATTGACACCCTTTTTGTTAAAACTTATTTTACTAAACCTAAACCCCAATTCCCTTGGGACGATCTCGACTTACCCACCTTTACTACTGCGGACGAGTATACTTGCTCGTATGTGTGATTAGAGAATTGGATAAATCGTGTTTATAAATTTTAAAACTTGAACACAACGACACGCACATCATACATGTACGTTTCATTTCCGTTGAATCCGATTCATTATGATCTACTCTGGATAGAGATCTGAGACTATGAATTATGAGGAACAAGATATGTCTGTTGTGAGAACCCTTTAGAAGTATTATGTTGAACACGAGGCTACTTGAGAAACTGAAGAGTTATGCGTATTTATTATCAATGTGCTTTCTGCGATTCGATACATTTCCATCTAATCTATCTACTCAAATTTCGAGGACGAAAATTTTCTTCTAGAGGGGAAGAGTTGTAAAACCCTCAATTTCCATTCATTTGAAATTCCCATTTTGCCCCTCAAAATTTTTGAAGGTATACGAGCATAATATTAATTTTACTAGGACAAGTATATATATCTTAACCTAAGTTTAACCATTTTCGTTCACACATTTTAAATTACTATATGTTATATATTTACCTATGTCATACATAAAATAAATATTTGTTACAAATCAAAAACAAAACAAAATGAAACAAAAAAAAAAAAAAAAAAAAAAAAAAAAAAAAAAAAAAAAAAATATAGAGAGAGAATAAGTGGCGCCCCCCCCCCCCCCCCCCCCCAAGCCCATTTAAACCATATTGGTACAATTAATTTAAAAAAAAAATCAATTAGCCCATAAAGATTTCCAGGAAGTTATCAAATCATATCAATCAAATTTATGTACCATTAATCCCTTCCAAATTTTTAGTCCGCTCCTCTTCCTATTTTGTCTCAAAATTTTCGGTTTTCTCTCCCTCTCCCTCTCCAATTGTACGACCAAAAAAATAAAAATAAAACATAAAGTTTCTTGCTTCAATCTTCTCTCAAGAACAAAGGTTTCAAGGATTTTGGTTTTTGCAAATCCGTGGGTAATCAATTCTAGGGTTCGTTCTTCTTCTTTTGTCTCGTTAAAAACCAAGGTATCATCATCATTACTCTTGTTTTCTTCTTGTTCTAGTCGACACCAAGATAATGCCATGAATTCGAATTAAATCTACAAGAAAACCTAATTAGTAATATGTTTTAATACTCATGTTAATTGGTTTATTATGTAAATTGTTAATCCTAAAAATCGTCACATGAAATCATGGATGTCAACGTGTAAGAATTAGGGATTTTGTGATTTTTGGTGTTGTTATTTTATGTGCTTGTGTGGATGCTTTTGTTATTGGTCTTGGATGATTCATATGAGATGTTTATAAATATGTTTGTGATGAGAAATTTCTGGAAATAAAAGTTATATTGATCACGTGGTTGATTGGGTTAAAAAGAATTAGACGAATTAGGGCTTGTTTGTAAATAAATTAAAATGGTTCTTGAATATTTAGATTACATGAACTGAAATTGGTGTTTGATTCCTTGGATTTGATTGTATAAGTATGTTAATATGATGCCTAGATGAGTTGTGGTTGAAGGGTATAAGCTTATATGCAAGATTGGATAATTAAATGGTACTAAATATGGTTTAGAATGAATTTGTGTGATTGAATGTTCTGAATGTCGATTTTGTGGGCTTGATAACGTGAGTTTCTAAAGGTTCTAATACTGAAATTTTGCATTTAAACCTATTTTAGGGTCCTAGGAAAGTATTCCAATTGGTTTGAACGAATTTGAGTTTGATTTGGATGTTTTTCTGAATTTAATGTGATCATGTGTTAAAATGTGTTTGCTGAGTTGTTTTTCAGTCGAGGTCCATGATTTTTCATTTCCAAACCATATTAAATTAGAGGCCACAAATTTACAGAAATCATATTTCCTATGTGTACTACCTCCTGGAATTTTTGTAGAATTTTCTGAAGTATTTTGGTTAGGTTTTTAAGTGCATACTTTTGAAGTGTATCTGCAGATCTGAATCTGAACATGTTAAATTAGACGATTTTAAAAAGGGGTTTACACTTGATAATAAAATCTGTAAAAATTCCAGTAGACTCCTAAGACATATGGGCTTCTTTCATAATTTTGTGAATTTTTATTTGGTGTTTCTAATATGTTTTTAAAATTCATTTATTGGGCTTAATTTTATGATAAAATTAGTTAATATGCATGCATGTTTTACCTAAGTGTTAAAGGTGTTCTTGTGATGTTTGGTGCCCCAATACTTGTTTCTATATCGGGTATGACTTGTTAATGACGTGTTGACTTGTTTGTGAATATGTTAAACCTATTTGATAATCCCGAACCCAAAACGAAATTTGAACTAGATTGGGGAGTCGTGTTAAAGGTTACTATTTGTAGGAAGTTACTAAATATGGAAACCTGCTAAATATGGAAACTTACTAAATATGGAAAGTTCCTAAAAATGGAAAGTTACTAAAAATAAAAATTTACTAATTATGAAAAGTTACTTAATCTGAAAGGTTACTAAAAATGAAAAGTTTCTAAAAATAGAAAGAAACCTAAAATCTGATTAAAACGAGCTTAAAAGTAACACGTGATCATTAAATTGTATAGGTTCGGTGAAGAAGGAGTGATTCCCTATTCGGTATCCTTTCTTATTTTGGTTGCTTGCATAAGGTACAGATATTCTGACCTTTCTTATAAGGTTTCTCATGATCCTTTCATACCTTCTGATTTACTTATCTTCTGATTTTGATATGAACCTTTGTTATGCACCCTTTGCCATGAACCTTTGCTATGTACCCTTTGATATGAACTTTTGCTATGCACCCTTGATGTGAACCTATGATTATGATATTTCTGATGACCTTAGATTCTGTGTCATTACTATGGCATTCTGTCTGACCTTACGTTTGATACCCGAGCTATCACTAGTTATGGGGGTTCCATGACCATGTCATTGATGCACCAATGGCATGACTCTAGGGTGGGGGAGTGATGACCCATCACGTCCCTTTTGTTATTTATTATGTTTGGCCACAATGATTATGATTTCTGTAGGGGCGTATGGATGCATCCTAGATCTGATCTGTTATGATATATGATATATTTCTGGTGACTGGTGCTGTGTACAATACACGCCTTTCACATTTCTGGGAGCTAGCTGCTCCACTATGTTACTTATGTTATGTATGAAGACCATCATTATGATGTTTATGTTATGATATGTTTCTGGGCTCGTGGTAGATTTTTGACAACCCTTACACTTTTGATACATCTATATTATGCCTTCTGTTATCCCAATGCACTATATTTTGTGTTTCTCATTTCCAGTTTCAGTATTTGTTATGTATATATCTGTTCACTGGGCTTTTTAAGCTCAGCCGCATTTTTTTTCACCGCGGCAGGTTTTAGAGGGAAGCTGGGATATGAGTGAAGTGTGCATAAGAGTTCTTAGAGGACTTCACCTTTGATAGCTACCATGGATTAGAGTTGACTTGGAGATGCTTCATATTAGACTTATTGTATTTTAGTTATAGTCATTGTACTTCATTTTCCTTAAGAATTCATTTGTAACCTTTATATTTATCTGTATTTTAAAGTCTTCTGCTTTCGTATGTTCTGTTTGACACCATGAATGTGATATCTTAACCCTTGTCGGGTTGGGGTGTTACACTAACCAATATCACACTTCCAATCCAGCCTTCCAATGTCTCAAATTAACCTCCATGAAGAACACCAAAAAGCTTACTAAAAATGAATTCAAGACAGTAGAAACCTAAACTATCAGTAGTAATAACGACTAGAAGTAGTAAAAACCTTCCCCTCAAATGGTGCACGTAAATGATTAAACACCCTATAATATACTTCCCCTGAAATCCATGTTTTAACCATTTGATGTAACCATAAGAACTTTTTGAATAACTAACCACCATAGCAACGAACACCATGTAGTACCATCCATGAACGAGCTCCAAAACGCTTACTAAAAATGACTACAATAGTATTTGAGACCAAGCAGTAGTAACAATGAAGAATAGTTCTAAGATTTTGCAGTAGAAACCATGTAACAGTAGTAATCTTCCCCTTAACATGATAACTACTTTACAAATCTTTCCAATCATCATCAAAGTCCAAACAATAAGTGTAACAATATCTGAGATCTTGAACTTTGAAATCAAAACAAACTTCTGTGTGTTTTTATCCAACATTTCTCAAACCATCCGAGAATCAAACTGATCATAGTAGTACTTTAAACGCAGCAGCATAAACCAATAACCATTAGCAGCATTAAAAATCTTCTAGCAAACAGGCAACTTAAATCAACGAGCACCACTAATTCATCAAGTCGAGTAGCATTAAGCTTTAACCGGCAGTAATAACGAGTAGAACAATGAGCTGTGTTAACTTGAAACAAGCAGTACTAAATTCAAGCTAGCATATTGAGGCTGTTTTGTTTGTTAATTTGTGTGTTTTACTGTTACATTATAAAGTTCTTCTTAATATTGAATACTAGATCCGCATAGTATTTGATAAACTCAAGATAGTTTCTACATAGTTGTTTTAGATTTATCTAAGATAACTTAACTTTTACAAGCTAAAGGAATTCGATCAAGTACATAACTGGGATCAACAAGTGGTATCAGAGCTTGTGGTCTAGAAGCTGTGATATAAAATCTTAGAAGATAAGATGGATCACGAATCTGCACATATGGTTGCTGCATCAAAGGTACCAATTCTCAAACCTATAGAGTTTGAGATCTAGAGAATGCGAATTGAGCAGTATATCCAGATGATTGACTATGCACTCTGGGAGATAATTGAACATGGAAACGATCCACCAAAAATAACAACATCTGCAGAAGGTGTTGTTACAGTGGTGCCTCTTACAGACTGCTGAAGAAAAAGCTAAACGAAGACTTGAAGTTAAAGCAAGAAGTACTTTACTGATGGGCATTCCTAATGAACATCAGTTAAAGTTTCACACCATTAAAGATGCTAAGTCATTACTGGAAGTGTTGAGAAAAGATTTGGAGGTAATAATGCTACTAGGAAGACAAAGAAGAATCTCTTGAAGCAACAGTATGAGAATTTTTCAGCTTCAAGCATTGAGATGCTTGATCAAACCTTTGACAGGCTTTTAGAAGCTTGTGAGAAGATTTCCCAAAAAGATATTAATAAGAAGTTGCTAAGAAGATATTAATCATAAGTTGCTAAGAAGTCTGTCACCAGAGTGGAATACGCATGCTTTGGTATGGAGAAACAAGGATGATTTAGACACTATGAGCATGGATGATCTTTACAACAATCTTAAAGTTTATGAACCAGAAGTCAAAGGGACTAGATCAATTACAAATACACAAAACATGGCTTTTGTTTCCTCCTCAAACAACTCTAGCAGTACCAATGAAGAAGTTACTACTGCTAGCACTCAAGTTACTACTGCTAACTCAATAAATGTTGACAACTTGAGTGATGCTGTGATTTATCCTTTCAACTGGTACATGAGGACTTGGAACAAATTCATCTAGATGATGTGGAAGAGATGGACTTTGTTGGGAATTAAATGTTCTGAAGATTAGTATTGGAAAATAAATGTTCTAAAGGTTAGTACTGCTGAGAAGAATACACTAACAGTACTCACTGCTAGTGTATATTTGAAGTCTGTTCAAGTTATAACTAACAGTACTAACTGATAAGTTAGTATTGCTAGTACAAACAAAGGTACTTCTGGTTGAATACTGCTGTTGGAGTGACTCATACTACTGTTGAGTGGATAACTGTTGACGTATACTACTGCTGATTATATAAGTATGAAAAAGATATTTTGTGTATAAAAGTCAAGTATATACGGTAGATAATATCTTTGATAAGTGATGAGTCTACAAGTTGTATACACAGAACAAGTTGTATCTTTGCTACTGACACACTCAATAAGCAAGTAGTTGACAAGACTTAACAATATTGTAAAGATCTCCTTTGTTGTATAAAAGTGAGATCTTAGCCTAGATATTAAAAGTGTGTGTCTAGAGAAGTGCATGTGCTTCAAAAATATATACATCGAGTTGAACATAACAGAAATAGTTTTTCTTTGTAATAGAGATTCAAGGTTTGTAACCCTAGTGATAGTGAAGATCACTCGTATTATTCTCAATAATATTGAATCGTTTGGTGTTATACTTTCGGTGTTCATTGTTCATCACAAAAGCATTACTGTTCCATTTCCATAACCAATATCCTTCTAAGTGTGATTAAGTAGATTCCGCATACTTAATCATATTCACTAAAAGTATCATATACACGTTAAAAGGACTAACATCCTAAGTGTATTATTAATCAATCCTCATAAGTGGTAAAGGGCTGATTGATCCTCTCAATTGGTATCAGAGCTCCCAGGTTGATTCTTTTGATTTAGAAGAAGAAATGGACATGGAGTCTATTCAAAAGAATGTTGCTGCAAAGTTGCCAATGCTCAAGCAGAATGAGTTTGATATGTGGAGGCTAAGGATAGAGCAATATTTCCAAGTGCAAGACTATACACTTTGGGAAATTATTGAAGAAGGAAACTCTTTCAAGCCTACAACCACTACATCAACAGTTGATGATAAGGTAGTGACAACTGTGGAGACCAACCCAACAACTGCAGAAGATAGAGTAAAGAAGAAGAATGACCTCAAGGCCAGAAGTATGCTGATGATGACCATTCCAAATGATCAACTTTTAAATTTCAGCAAGTTCAAAGATGCTAAGTCATTATTTGAGGCCATTGTTGCAAGGTATGGTGGGAATGAAGCCACCAAGAAGACCCAGAAGACTCTTCTCAAGCAGAACTTTGAAAACTTCTCTTCAACCAACAATGAATCACTTGACCACATGTTTAACAGGCTTCAGAGAATTGTGAGCCAACTTGCTATTCTTGGGGTGGATATACCTCAAGAAGATCTAAACTCCAAATTTTTGAGAAGCTTACCTGAAGAGTGGGCTGTGCATGTTATTGTCTGGAAGAACAAGCCAGACATTGACACCATGAACCTAATGGACTTGTATAACAACTTCAAAATTGTGGAACAAGATGTAAAGAAGACGGGAGGATCTATTTCAAACACTAGGAACATGGCATTTGTGTCATCTCCTAGTACCTCAAATTCAGTTGAAGATATGAAGGTTGATGTGGGAGCTGGTACTGCTAGTTCATCAAGCAGTACTATTGGTATTATGGATGAGAAAATATGTTGTGCTTTTCTCACAAGCCAGAATGATGGGTTTATGCTTACTCATGAAGACCTCTAGAAAATCAATGATGATGATTTGGAGGAGATGGACCTAAAATGGCAAATTTCTCTTCTTAGCATGAGGGCTAAGAAATTCTATCAAAGAACAGGGAAGAAAATCACTATCAGCAGTAATGATACTGCTGGTTTTGACAAGTCAAAGATAGAATGCTACAACTGCCACATGATGGGGCACTTCTCAAGGAAATGTAGAAGACCTAGGCAGCAAGATAGCAAGAGCAAAGGTTTTGGAAGCAAGTCCAAAGCAGGGGAGGTTACTGAGCCAAATTCAAAAGCTATGGTAGCTATTGATGGATTAGGGTTTGATTGGAGTTTCATGGCAGATGAAGAAGAAGCTTCTACTCAGATGGCACTCATGGCCTTCTCTACTGAGGTACAATCTGATAAAGTTTGTTCTAATAATTGTACTGCTCTTAAAGAACTAGAAACTTTAAGAAAACATTATGATGATCAAAGGTTAGAACTAAACAAAACTCATCAAAACTTAACAGATTATAAGATAGGTTTAGCTACCTTAGAGAAGCAGATCATACACTATAAAGACAATGAATTTGCTTTTTCTGATGACAAAGCTCTTCTTAAAAGGGAATTATTTTTTAAAGATGCTGAAATTAGCTTTTTAAGAACTGAGTATGATAGGCTTAAAAAGAAAAATGAAAACATTCAATTAAGTGTAGAAACATTAGACTATGCCTCTAAAGGTGTGAACAAAATAATTGAATGTCAAGTGATCAACAAAGACAAGTCTGGGTTAGGATATAAGAATGTTCCACCTCCTTACAGAGGAATCCCTACACCTCCAAGGATAGACCTAGAACACACAGGCTTGTCTGAATTTCAACAACCTGTATTAGAATTTGGTGTTCAGCCAAAAGCAAATGTAGTTGTTGATGAACCTATAAAATTTAGTGAGAGTATAAGTAATACTTCACTTCCTGAGGACAAGGTGTCCTCCGGTAGAAAATCAGATGGTCCAATCATTGAGGACTGGACATCTGATGATGATAAGGAAAAACAGGTTATGTCTAAACCTGATTTTGTTAAGATAGTATGAACAAGTGTTCCTAAGTTGGTCAAAAATGATACTGTTGGGCCTAAAACAAACGTTAAACATATTAGGCAACCAGTAAGATATTATGAGCAATATAGAACCACAAACAAGCCCAGAGGTAACCAAAGGAATTGGAATGACCTCAAGTCTCACCAACTAGGTGATGACTTTGTCTTTTATAACAAAGCTTGTTTCACTTGTGGATGTTTTGACCATCTTGCAGCCTTCGGCAACAAAAGGGTATCTGGGTATTCAAACCATAGGGTGAATTTAAAAAAGCATACAACTAAAAGTCACTCTAATTTTACTAGAACAACACCCAGAGAAAGTTTCTTAAAGTCTGGCCCAAAACAAGTTTCTACTGCTAGACAAGCAGTTAGTACTGCTAGACCATTTAAGACTGTTTACCCAAAACCATCTGTTAAAGGTGCACAAACAACTTACAAACATGCACCAATAACTGCTAAAATGCCTTTTCTAACAAAAGCAGTGGTTCTAAAACAAATTTGGAAACCAAAGGGTACAACTACAAAGCTAGCAGTTCATACTGCTAGGCAACCAGTTCATACTGCTGCTAGGGAAAAGTAGGCTAATGATGTTAAGGCCTCAGCATGTTGGATTTAGAGACCTCTTAAATCCAATGGTGCATCAACTGTTCTCAAAAGATTTAATTACATTGATGCACGAGGGAAACTCAAGTCAGTAATGGCTTGGGTTCCCCAAGGAAACTAATTTCCTTATTTATGTGCAGGGACATTCACAAGCAGATGATGAAGATCAAGGATATTCAGATAGTGGGTGTTCAAGGCACATGACAGGCAACATGTCTTATCTTTCAGCTTTCAATCATTGGATGGAGGATATGTTACCTTTGGTGGAGGAATAGGAGGAAGAATTACTGGTAAAGGTACTCTTAAAACCGGTAAATTAGATTTTAAAGATGTGTACTATGTGCAAGAGCTTAAGTATAACCTATTTAGTGTCTTACAAATGTGTGACAAAAAGAACAAAGTTCTTTTTACTGACACTGAAATGTCTTGTGCTTTCTTCTAATTTTAAGATGCCTGATGAAAGTCAAGTACTTCTTAAAATTCCAAGAAAGGGCAACATGTACAGTGTTGATATGAAGAAGATTGTTCCTAAAGAGGCACTTACTTGTCTTGTTGCAAAGGCCACATTGGATGAATCTATGAAATGGCATAGGAGGCTTGGTCACATTAATTTCAAAACCATAAATAAAATTGTCAAAGATGGTTTGGTAAGAGGCTTGCCTCAGAAAAGATTTGAAAATGACCAAACATGCGTTGCTTATCTCAAAGGCAAACAACATAAAGCTACTTGTAAGCACAAGATTTTTAACTCTATTGATCAATCATTGTTTATGCTTCATATGGACTTATTTGGACCTACTTCTGTGAGTAGTATTAAGCATAAAAGATTTTGTCTAGTTATTACTGATGACTATAGCAGATTTACATGGGTTTTCTTTTTAAGTTCTAAGGATGAGACACCTAGCATTCTTAAGACATTCATTACAGAGATAGAAAACTTAGTAGACAAGAAAGTAAAAGTCATTAGATGTGATAATGGGACAGAGTTCAAGAATAGAGTTATGGATGAATTCTGCAAAGAAAAGTGTATTAGAAGAGAATTTAATGTTGCTAGAACTCCTCAGTAGAATGGAGTTGCTGAGAGGAGAAATAGGACACTCATAGAAGCTGCTAGAACCATGTTAGCTGACCCTAAGTTGCCTATCACTTTTTGGGCTGAAGCAGTTAATACTGCTTGCTATGTCCAGAACAGGGTTTTGGTTGTTAAGTCTCACAATAAGACATCCTATGAGCTTTTTAGAGGTAGAACTCCTGCAATAGGATTTCTTAGACCTTTTGGATGTATTGTGACAATTCTGAATACCTTAGACCATCTAGGAAAATTTGATGGTAAAGCAGATGAAGGATTCTTGGTTGGATATTTTCTCAATAGCAAAGCATTTAGAGTATACAATTCAAGAACTAGGAGAGTTGAGGAAAACCTGCATGTGGAATTTCTAGAAAACAAATCCAATGTAGCAGGTGATGGTCCCAAATGGCTATTTGATCTTGAGACACTAACCCAATCAATGAATTATGTGCCTGTTGTTGCAGAAACTAATGATTATTCAGGTTCAGAAGCTGATAATGCAACAAATGAGGCAGGGTTAGGAAAAGAGAAAGATCAAGATTATGTGATAATGCCAAAATGGACAAGTGTAGATTCAACTTCCATAAATGATGAACCTTCTTCTGATGAAACTAAAGAAGGGTTTGAAGGTGAAAACAAGGAAGAGGGAACTAAGAAAAAAGAGAATCAAGTTAACAGTACTAATAATGATAGTACTGTTGAAACCCAACTTGATACTGCTAGGCCAAATGTTTCTACTGCTAGGTCAAATGTTTCTACTGTTAGGCCACAAGTTTCTACTGCTGAGCCAATTGATCCTACTGTTGGCTCATCAATCTCAAATGAAACAGAATTCTCAGAAGATGAAGTGGATTTCAACAATCTTCCACCTCATTATCAAGTTCCTTCTACACCACACACAAGGATTCACAAAGTCCACTCCCTAGAGAATATAATTGGTGATGTGCAATCAGGAGTGAAGACAAGGAAGCAGCTTATGTCTTTAGACCAAAAAGGGTTACTTGAGGCCCTTTATGCGTCAAAGCAGCATGAAGATGCACACTCTTGCTTATTTGTATGTTTCCTCTCACAAGCAGAACCCAAGAATGTTCTCAAAGCCTTAGATGATTCAATCTGGGTAGAAGCTATGCAAGAGGAGTTTCTCCAATTCAATATTCAGAAGGTTTGGGTGCTAGTTGATTTACCCAAGGGTGTAAGGGTAATTGGAACTAAATGGGTTTTCAGGAAAAAAAGGGATGAAAGGGGCATAGTGATAAGAAACAAGGCTAGACTTGTAGCCCAAGGGTACACACAAGAGGAAGGTATAAACTATGAAGAATTTTTTGCTCCAGTGGCAAGAATTGAAGCAATTAGACTATTCTTGGCCTATGCTTCATTTATGGGCTTCACAGTTTATCAAATGGATGTCAAGAGTGCTTTCTTATATGGTACTATTGAAGAGGAGGTTTATGTCTCACAACCTCCAGGTTTTATTGATCTAGAACATCAAGATAAGGTGTACATGGTTGTCAAAGCTCTTTATGGCCTTCATCAGGCACCAAGAGCATGGTATAAAACACTGGCTTCCTACTTAATTGAAAATGGATTTCAAAGAGGCAAGATTGATCAGACATTATTCATCAAGAAGCACAAGAAGGATCTTTTGCTGGTTCAGGTGTATGTGGATGATATCATCTTTGGATCTACAAAGAAGGAGATGTGTTTAGAGTTTGAGAAACTTATGCATGATAAGTTTCAGATAAGTTCCATGGGGGAACTTACTTTCTTTTTGGGTCTGCAAGTTAAGCAATCAAGTGAAGGCATATTTATCAGCCAGGATAAATGTGTAGCAGAGATGATGAAGCGAAAAGTGTACCGCTTTTAGGGGGTAATTTAAGCCCTAAATTGTATTTATTTGATCAAATATTGCCCTAAATCATTCCTTTTGTCATTTTAGGTACTTTAGAGAAGAAATCTGGAAAAGGAAGCATTTTGGACATTTTTGGAGCATAAAAGTGAAGAAAATGACAAAGTCTCCAAAGCTGCTGGAAAAGTACACTTGACGGCGTCAAGGATTGCTCCTGACGGCGTCACGGCTTGGCAAAAGCGGTGGATATGACAAAATACACGTGACGCGCCAGAGAGTTTTACAATGGAAATTTTGACGGCGTCACCCTTTAAGGTGATCAAGGTCGTCACGGTTTAAGTTAAAGAGAGACGGCGTCAAGCACAATTTTGACGGCGTCAACCCTTGACGCGCCAGAGCGGATTTTAGAGGATTAAAGAGGGACGGCGTCAGGAAGACCATCCGGGAACCCTAGCCGCGGCGAGGTGACGGCGTCACCTCCTACAACGTGACGCCGTCAGACCCTAAATTCTATATATAGTTTTGCAATTTTTAGTCATTAGTGTGCAACTTTGTGAGGAGAAACCCTAAGACGAATTTTCTGCCATTTTTAAGGGTTTTATACCCTTGGATCTCCCATGTTTAATTGAAGATAAGTAATCATTTAATCATTCAATATGTCTATGTGTTGTTTGATTATATCCTGTTCTTGTCTTTTAATTAACATGTTAGGCTAGATTTATCTTGTGTTTGCTTAGATCTAATGAAACCTAACTATTGATTATCGGTTGTTGATGTGTTATTAATTGTATTGGATGATTGTTTATCGATGTTAGGCTTAAGAAAACTGGCTAACCTCCTATACGGTAACTTGCTTGAACGTCTTAAGAAACATGAACCAATGCGTACTAAGGTTATTATGGTTGTATTTAATGCATGAGCGAATTCTAGTGATCCCATGTTAGGAGCTTCTTAGCCGGCTCGACATAGGAGTGAAGTAGGAGCTTATAGAGTTGGGGAAGTACGTACGCCACCCCATGATTGGTATTAAGGAATACACCCGTCATCCACGCAATTAATACACACTAATCAACCGGTAAAAGATAGTTAGGGAGTAAGGAAATCTAAGTAAACACATTTCTCTCCATATAAGTTCCACAACCTTTTTATTTTCAGTCATTTTATTTTATTTGCAATTGTAGTTATTTGGGTTAGTTGACTAGCAACTAATTCCGCCCACTCCTTCAAACCCGAGATTTTACTTGCTGTTATAAAAAAATATAAAAATACAAAAAAGAATCTTTCCTCACCCTTAGACCTATTATAGTAGTTTTTCAATCCTAACGACACTATTCCCCTAGAGAACGATCAATCCCCCGGTACTTGCCACTACACTATACTACATCGGTCAGGTACACTGCCTGGTGGGGATTGCAAGCCTCTTGAGATCCCTCGAGAGGTAAAACCTGTTGTAAGGTCGCAAAACCACGCATCAAGTTTTTGGCGCCGCTGCCGGGGAATAGTTATTGTTTAGGTTGAATTTTTATTTTATTAGGTCTACTCACTAGATTCCTTTCTAGTGAGATTTTTATTTTATTTTTCTAGGTTTTTCTTTAGTCTATCTTTTTTCTTCATTTCTTTGTTCGTAACCATTACCATCCGACATCATGGAAGGTGGTAATATCCTCGATCCCAACAACCCACCACCACAACAACACCCACCTCCTAGAGCCCGTACCTTAGGAGACTACTCCCGTCCTAGCCACCATGGCTATCGAAACACCATTGAGCTCACTCAAGGAGCCAATGTCACTCCCTTGCGATCCGACACCATCCGGTTGGTGCAAAGCGGATACGCATTCCATGGACTTCGTTCCGAAGATCTTAATCAACATCTCAAGGACTTTCTCAAAATTGTTGATTCCATAGACCTTGATGTTGCCACTCGAGAGACGACCCGACTACGTCTCTTTCAATTCTCTCTGCGAGACCGAGCTAGTCAATGGCTAGAGCGCCTACCCGCAGGATCCATCACCTCTTGGGATGATCTCACCACTCGTTTTCTCGCCCAGTTTTTCCCACCAGGAAGAACTACCAAGTTAAGGAAGGATATCTTGATGTTCGAACAACGTCGAGGCGAAACCCTGTATGGGGCATGGATTCGATTCAAGGACTTACTCCAAAAAGTCCCTCATCACGGCATAGATCTCTGGCTTCAAATTCAAATCTTCTATGACCATGTTGACTACCACACAAGCGTGCCATCGATCGAGCCGCCGGAGGCAGATTGCGTGATAGGAACGCCGAGGAATCATGGGAAATCATTGATGAGCTTGCATCCGACGATGATGAATTGTGGCAAGTTTCCCACGACGTACGCTCGGCGGTCAAGACATATTCATCGCCCGATAAAGCCAATCAAATCACCGAGGAAAGCGTTAGTGAACTTGAGAAGAGGGTTGCATATCTTATGGAAAAGCAAAAGAGACCCTTAAGTCCACAAAAAGCAACAGTTAACTCGGTCTCAAGCATTAAGCAAATACCATTGTCCGAATCACCCCGGAGAGAAAATACTAAACCCTTCCATAAGCACGCTCAACCCAACCCACCACCTTAGGAACTTAGTCCAACATTCGAAGCTCGAATGAAAGAATACATGTCAAAACACTCCGAACGGTTGGCAAAATTTGAGGAAGCTATCTACAAACAAAAGGAGGAGATGGAAGAGAAGATGGCTGAGATGATGGGCCTTTTGAAAGAATACACAAAAACAAAAGCTCCTGAAAATGTGTTAGTGCGAAAAGACGTTGAAGTTCCCAACACTAAATGTGTTAATGCCATCTCCGTCGTCCAAGAGGGCGAAAATGATGGAAGAGGGAAGTTGAAAACTATGGAAGTTAACAAAATTGACCTCGTTCCACTTAATGACGGAAACACCAATGCCTACAAATGCGATTCCGACAAGGGAAATGAGGCACCATCTGAGGAGCGCCAATTGGTAGAACCGCCAAAGTCACAACAAGTGAGGCATTACTTGAAGCACGAAATAAACAAGGAGACCATAAACGGTTGGGTGAGAAACTATCGACGTACTCATCTACCCAACAAAGAGTCCAAGAGGATGGAACCGGATGATGAATCTGACACATTACCCGGAGGGCAATTGTATGAGAGCCTCATAAGACAAAGTTAGTGGAAAAGCAGGAATTCTACGGGGTCTTCGAAATACCATACAACATTGGAAAACTCAAGTATCTAGATGCGGTAGCTGACCAAGGTTCCGACGTAAATTTGATGCCTTTATCCGTTTATGTCCAGTTAACTGACGAACTGCCATCCATCACCCGTACTAAACTCTCCTTTGCAAAACATTCTTATGAGTACCCGTTAGGAATTGCAGAAGATGTGTTGGTCAACGTTGCCGGATTCCTGTATCCGGTCGACTTCATGATTATTGAAAGAAATGATATGAATATGCCAATAATCCTTGGGGCACCCTTTCTTGTTACCACTAGGGCACAAATCGATTACGAAAATAGTACCATCCAAATGAAGAAGGGGAAGAAAACAATAAACTTCCTAACGATCCCACGACATATACAAGATGTTTCTCTACAAAAGAAGATGGAGGCGAACCCCAATATAATCCGTGGTAATGTTCGAGAGAAAATCCTTGCATGGGAGGCAAGGATTAAGAATTACAATGAAAATGAGATTAGAGAATGTAAGGGTGGAAATAACGATTATATTGAGGCTAATGAGCAGATCAATAACCCCGTTGAATTTACAAAAGGAGACTCTGTGCTCCTAAGGCATTCAGAAACAAAAGCACCTACCGATGAACCAAGTCCCTGGTGGTACGGACCATTCACAATTAAAAGTCTACACCAAGATGGGGTAGTAAGCTTGACCAGCAAGGGAGGAGGTGAACTGACTGCGAATGTCGAGCGATTGAGACACCACCACCCTGATCACAAGGATTATATCTATCAGGGATACGTCATTATGAATGATGGAATCACGTAATGTACGTGACTTTGAGTCTAGCTACAAGACTCGTTAATAAAGAAAAGCGCTTCTTGGGAGGCAACCCAAGCTTTATTTGCTTTGTGTGTTTATTTATTTGTTTGTTTGATTTTATTTGCTTCCATATGTATGTTTAATTTTTATTATTATTAATTCATGTTCAAAACTAAATTGTGAAAATGCTTTATCTTGTTTTTAACTTCGTCTTAACTACATATAAAGGTATTTTGCAAAAGATAAGTGTAAGGGAAATCCAAATCGGTTTATTAGAACAAATGAACATGAATCATAACAATATTAAATTAACATACATATTAGTAATTGTTTGAGTCAAATGCTTGTATCGAGTCATAATGATGTTTTGCCGGAATTCCAGGAAGTAAGGTATAGGTTTTTCCAGAAATTTTCCGGAAACTTAACATGAGAATTCTGTCAGATCATTTCTGACGGCGTCAGGCATTACAACCAGACGGCGTCAGGTTTTAATTTTCTGAAATTTTTGAAAGTTTTGTTTTTCTACCGGAATCATAAAAGTTTTTATTAAATCTCTAACATATAAACTCCAGGAATCTGCAAAATAATCATTCCACAAGCATTATATCCTTATATAGATTTATCCCGCCGATGTTATGCAGGTTTTCGTGTTTGTTTTCTCAGGTTTAACAGGTTATTTTGGACAAGGAGATGTATGTGGAATCTAGCTTTTGGCGATGCTTTAGTCTTGGAGCTTCTACATTCTCTTGGAAGAAGATCTAACCATGTCACCTCTTTATCCACCGAGCGAATCAGGGGAGTATTTGATTTCATTCTTTTACCTTATTTACTTTTACATCTTGTTATTTGAACATTGGGGACAATGTTCATCTTAAGTGTAAGGGGAGGGTAAAGTACGATACTTTAGAGAATGCTATTACGCTTGAGTTTGTTTGTTCAATAGTATGTGTGTAATAAAACTGAGAGAAATACCTGTTAAGGCAATTTTAGTGCCAAATTTAAATTTTTTTACAACATATAGGAGTGAAACTTTGATCTTAATGAGCGTCTCATGGATAGGAAGTTATATGACTAGCACAAAAACCGTACCACTAAAAAATTTTCCACCCCCAAATATGTGAGGTTCGCCCCTAGAATTGGTAGGAAAAGCATTTATCCTATGATGTGTGTACCGGTAGCACTTAGATTCTAGAACTTGCGTTAGGACCATTCCGAGGCCACAAGTGAGACTACATTCATGTAGTTAGATTTACTACATGATAAGAGGCATTAGGATTAACCCATTGTTTTACACCTGTGTTTTTGTTATAATTACATTGGCTACATTGGTCAAGTAATTCTCCCACACCCTTTGCGTTGTACTCATTTTTAGTACACGATACCCCTAGTACACCCCTCAGAGCCTATATTTTCGTTACTAACTTTAAGCATTTTACTTAAAGTAAGAATTTGTTTACACCCCACTTAAATGTACACCCAAATCGCCTTAGCCTACCTTGTATGCACTCATCTTTAGTGCATTATTGTGACAACATTTGTTTAAACCCCAAGTTAATTATCTAATTGATTACATGGTTGCTAAGTCGAGTCATATCCTTGTGCATATTGTTTTGGGATGATTGGAACTCATGGGTAAAGTACTAGTGTAATGGAGTAATGGGGAAGAACAACATTATTACCCCCATATGTGCTAAATATTTTAAAAGTACTCCAAGTGTGTCGATTATCTTAATTCGAGTCATTAGAATAGTTATTTGTAAAGTTATGTAAAAGTTCAAGTATAAGGGGAGAACCGAGGCCCCTATGATGTATTATTTTGGATGGTAGGGCAAGAGTGTATGAAAAAAAAATCGAAAAAATAAAGAAAAATACAAAAAAAAAATGAGAAAAAGAAAAGTAGAAAAAACATACGGACTACCATCCCGTTTCATTTTATGTTTTTGTTATTTTGTTTTTAGCTTAAGTCGAGTCTAGTCTTGGCTTAGCAACGCCATATTGTACATGTAATTAACCAAGATCTTTAACTCGCCACCAGTAAAATATCCCTTATCCAACAAAACCGTGTTTATCATATCCCTACACCTAACGTTATAACCCGTTTAAAAGCCCTCTTTGATAGTTTATCTTAGGTGCTTACGCCTAGTGGAGGAGGTTTTTGACCCTTTCCCAAGCCTATGGTAATCTATTTGCTATGACAGGTAGTGAGAGATATTATCCATTTTCATTTATGAGATATACTTTTATGACACCTGAGAGATATGAGTATCCAAACACTACTTGTGAGGTGCTAGTTTGTAATCTCCGTGCTTATTATGATTAAAGTGGAATGACTATTTGTTGTAATTACTTTTATATTAGCGTTAAATGACCCCTAACTTGTATTTTGATTAGAATAAAAGCACATTTGCTTGAGGACAAGCAAATCTCAAGTGTAAGGGTATTTGATGAAGCGAAAAGTGTACCGCTTTTAGGGGGTCATTTAAGCCCTAAATCGTATTTATTTGATCAAATATTTCCCTAAATCGTTCCTTTTGTCATTTTAGGTACTTTGGAGAAGAAATCTGGAAAAGGAAGCATTTTGGACGTTTTTGGAGCATAAAAGTGAAGAAAACGACAAAGTCTCCAAAGCTGCTGGAAAAGTACACATGACGGCGTCAAGGATTGCTCCTGACGGCGTCACGGCTTGGCAAAAGAGGTGGATATGACAAAATACACGTGACGCGCCATAGAGATTTACAATGGAAATTTTGATGGCGTCACCCTTTAAGGTGATCAAGGTCGTCACGGTTTAAGTTAAAGAGAGACGGCGTCAAGCACAATTTTGACGGCGTCAACCCTTGACGCGCCAGAGCGGATTTTGGAGGATTAAAGAGGGACGGCGTCAGGAAGACCATCCGGGAACCCTAGCCGCGGCGAGGTGACGGCGTCACCTCCTACAACGTGACGCCGTCAGACCCTAAATTCTATATATAGTTTTGCAATTTTTAGTCATTAGTGTGCAACTTTGTGAGGTGAAACCCTAAGACGAATTTTCTGCCATTTTTAAGGGTTTTATACCCTTGGATCTCCCATGTTTAATTGAAGATAAGTAATCATTTAATCATTCAATATGTCTATGTGTTGTTTGATTATATCTTGTTCTTGTCTTTTAATTAACATGTTAGGCTAGATTTATCTTGTGTTTGCTTAGATCTAATGAAACCTAACTATTGATTATCGGTTGTTGATGTGTTATTAATTGTATTGGATGATTGTTTATCGATGTTAGGCTTAAGAAAACTGGCTAACCTCCTATACGGTAACTTGCTTGAACGTCTTAAGAAACATGAACCAATGCGTACTAAGGTTATTATGGTTGTATTTAATGCATGAGCGAATTCTAGTGATCCCATGTTAGGAGCTTCTTAGCCGGCTCGACATAGGAGTGAAGTAGGAGCTTATAGAGTTGGGGAAGTACGTACGCCACCCCACGATTGGTATTAAGGAATACACCCGTCATCCACGCAATTAATACACACTAATCAACCGGTAAAAGATAGTTAGGGAGTAAGGAAATCTAAGTAAACACATTTCTCTCCATATAAGTTCCACAACCTTTTTATTTTCAGTCATTTTATTTTATTTGCAATTGTAGTTATTTGGGTTAGTTGACTAGCAACTAATTCCGCCCACTCCTTCAAACCCGAGATTTTACTTGCTGTTATAAAAAAATATAAAAATACAAAAAAGAATCTTTCCTCACCCTTAGCCCTATTAGAGTAGTTTTTCAATCCTAACGACACTATTCCCCCAGAGAACGATCAATCCCCCGGTACTTGCCACTACACTATACTACATCGGTCAGGTACACTGCCTGGTGGGGATTGCAAGCCTCTTGAGATCCCTTGAGAGGTAAAACCTGTTGTAAGGTCGCAAAACCACGCATCAAGAGATTCTAAGGAAATTTTAATTTGTTGATGCAAAGGTAGCAAGCACACCAATGAACTCTGAGAAGCCTCTTCTTAAAGATGTAGATGGAGACAATGTGGATGTACACACATACAGATCTATGATAGGCTCTTTGATGTATCTCACATCATCAAGACCTGATATCATGTTCTCTGTTTGTGCTTGTGCAAGATTTCAAGTAACTCCTAAGGTTTCTCACTTAACAGAAGTCAAGAGAATCTTTAGATATCTCAAGGGTCAACCTATGTTGGTCTATGGTATTCTAGGGAATCACCTTTTGACCTGGTAGCATATTCAGACAGTGATTATGATGGTGCAAGCTTGGACAGAAAGTCAACTACTGGAGGATGTAAATTCCTTGGATTTAGACTCATTTCATGGCAGTGTAAGAAGCAAAAAATTGTGGCTACTTCAACAACTGAAGCTGAGTATGTAGCTGCTGCTAGTTGCTATGGTCAAGTACTTTGGCTTCAAAATCAACTTCTTGACTATGGGTACAATTTCATGAACATTGTCATACATATTGATAATAGTAGTACAATTTGTATAATTAAAAATCCAGTGCAACACTCTAAAACAAAACACATAGAAATTAGACATCATTTTATTAGAGACTGTAGTGAGAAAAAGTTGATTCAAGTGGTTAAAATTGATTCTGATCACAACTTTGCAGATTTTCTCACAAAAGCTTTTTATGTTGGAAGGTTTCAATACTTGGTAGCAAGTATTGGGGTGCTTAATCCTTAATGTTTTTCAAAAATATGTGGTTTTGTATATAAATTGGATTTGTACTGCTAGCATTGTCAAATTAGTACTGTTATTGAAAAGTTTGTACTGCTGGTACAAATTTGGATTGTTTTGTTCATACTGTTAGTCAAATGATTATACTGCTATAAAACAAATGCTTTGCATCTTGTTTTCTTGGTTTTAGCCTAACATTTTCAAGTATGAAAATTTGAGCAAAAAGGAAGTCAAGTGCAATACATGAGCAAGCAGAATAGTGGCTCAAGTTGTGACATAATAGGTTAATGATGGACAGAGTTTGGGAATTCATTAACAAAGGCTTACACCTAAGTTAATAAATTATTTAAAACTTCTCTCTTGAAACTTATTGTGATATTTTGTATTGTCTTGATGGATCAATTAATCAGATAGTAACTGACTCAACTCACTTTCTATCATTTTATACTTTAATTAGTATAATGAGCAAGTCTAAGGACATCTGATAGAAAGAACAGCGAGAAAATGTCAATCTAACACTTGTGTTAGAGGCAACAACTGCCACAAGCTGGAAAACCTGTCAAGAAAGCCCTTTGAATGGGTTTATCTGTAACACCCCGACCCGACAAGGGTAGAGATGTCACAACAATGATGACATATCAGAATCATACACAAGCATACATCTTCAATAATACAATGGAATACAAAGGTGACAAGAAATTACAAGGAAATACCAAATTTACAAAGGAATATATACTGAGTCTGAAAATATAAATTCTTCTAGTCATCTCTATAACAAAATCACTATCACAACGTAGCCTTCTGAGTCCAATGGTACTCTCCACTCATACCTAGCTTTCTACTAAAAAACCTGCCGCAGGAAAAGAAATGCGGCTGAGCTACGAGAGCTCAGTGAACAGATATAACGGTAACAAGCAGTAGAATAATGAATAATAATAACAGTATGAATAAATCAGAGTTAAGCATCAGTATGTAGTAGCAGTAATGAAAGATAAAGAGTAAAGGTGTAGGAAAACAGTAATCCTCTACGAGCCCAGTATCAGTAATCAGTAACAGTAATCAGTATAATCATGTAGAGGGGAGACCTCTCAGTAATCAGTAAATATGCGGGGATTCCTCAATAATGGGTGGAGTAGCTAGCTCCCAGAGTGTGAAAGACGTGTATCGCACACACCATCAGTCACCAGTAATACAGTAATCAGTAATCAGTAACAGTAACAGTTCTAGGATTGCAATCCATACGCCCCCCAAACAGAAATCATAATCACATAATCATAATAGCCGGCAGATAGCAGAACAGGGACGGTGTGAGAAATCACTCCCCCACACAGGAGTCATGCCAGTGGTGCATCACAGACACGGCCAGGTTACCTTCCTGGCTAGGTAACAGAAATGTGGCTCGGGTATCAAACTAAGAGTCAGGTCTCAATGTCATATCAAAGGTGCATCTCAAAGTCATATCAAAAGGTTCATACACAAGGGAAACATAGCAATGGCCTGAGAAATCTTAACTGAATCATAACTCATAATCATAATCAAGGTTCACCTTAAAAGTTCATTTTAACTTCCATCAAAAGTCCATTTTAAACAATCCTTTATTCGTGATTTTCATAAAACGATCCTTTAAAGTGGTTTTCATAAAAACAATCTTTCAAAACGGTTTTTCATAAAAATAGTCTTCCAAATATAGTATTCACAAAAGTTAGTAACATTTGATATAAAAGTGGTTTCGCCTCATTGATAAACATCTCTTTAAATGGTTTTTCTCAAAACATTTTTAAGGCATAATTATAAAAGGTCTTGATAACATAGCTTCATATCAGAGGTCATATCAAATGGGATCAACAGAGAAGGTTCAAGCGAAAGGGAAATCATAGCAATCAACTCAGAAAATTAACAAATCAGAATACGAAAGAGATCATGAGAAACCTTAAAAGAAAAGGTCAGAATATCTGTACCTTATACCGCAAATGAAAACACAACAGAAAATATCAAGGTCGGAAGCAAACTCCATCTTTGGCGAATCTACACGAATTCATAACTAACTTATTAAAAGCTTATTCAATTCAGACTACTTATTTAGTCGGCTTTCCATTTTTAGTAACTTTCAATATTTAGTAACTTTCTATTTTTTAGTAGGTTTCCATAATTAGCAAGTTTTCCGAAATTGTAATTTAATACTTTAAGATTATAACTGAGAATTAATAATATTTAAGGGTTAAAATGACAACTATAATAGTTTAGGGTTACTTATGTCAATTTAGTAAAGTTTAGGGTCAGAATATAAATCATCAAGATTAAATATTAAAATGTCAAATAAAATTATTTTAAGGTTTATGTTATTATTTTATATTAAGATGATAATTTTAGACCCCGTCGTTTAAAATTTATTAACGTATGCTTGACATTAATCTTAGACCGCGACGACCACAATATGCTATTATCACATGCATGAACACACGACTCGCATTCTTCCTATTTTAACCCTAACCATATCGACCAACATATATTTTTATTGTCCATAAAACACGACACAACCAACACATAAAATCACACATTTTGAATTACCATATTACACCCATATTTCTTTGCGCATACGACCCGACCTTTAACCCATATTAGACCACATGAAAATCATAGTTATTCTACCCTAGTTTTACATATAAGACCTAATTTTACAGCCCAAAAACATAGTATATCGACCCATCTTAAAAGACACAAATATGCATGAATCTTTTCGTTTCTTGTACGTACATCATTTTAGCTTTACATCACTATATATCGTATATAGGCCCCATTACATAACATCAACATATTAAGACTACTACTATTTTTAACCATTGTTTACACCCAACGTTTTATACCCTCATGTGATTCACCAAAATTCACATGCATATACAGGCACACCTCTCTTTAACCCCATGCACCCTCACATGTGTTCCTCTTGTTAAATACTTCCCACGACATATACAGTTACACACGCCAACATATTTAACGAGCCAAAAACATATTACGTAGTATCACACATATTCAACATTTATTCACATCAATAACATGCAAGCCCCTTCTTATATTCTTATGTATATATCCAGATTTTCAGTGTCGAAACATGTATATCGAGTGCACACTCTAATGACCAAATCAAATACGTATATCCTAACGAATTCGAATAGACGCATCCCAACTGAATTCGACTCATATCAGTTTCTATCTTCCTGATTATATGTTGCGTTAAGGTGTCAATATTACTCGATCGTATCAAAAGGTCATCAACTGTGTTTTAATTCAGATTCTACAAGCCAAGTAAGCCATAGATTGACACACATATATATATCATCATTTCATGTGACTCAAAATCTATTATCTCATGCTACTGTATTCCATATTTCATGTTGCATATTTATATATACTTTGTATACTTATATATATTCATTTGTAAGCCTAAATGATTTCGCGAGGCCAAAACTCCATTCGTACTATTATATTTTAACACACATCGATTTGTTTACATGTTCTATAGTATATACGTTTTATATATCAAAAGTAAGAACACCCAGATGATAGTAGCGGAGTACCTCAAAGACGATCAAACGAGCAAAGCAGAGTACACAAGGACTCAAAACCAGAAATCCTATTCGGACCAGACCAAAGCCTTCGAATAAAAACCACACCAAACGAATAACCCCACAATCACACCAAGCTACCACCCGACAAAATAAGTATATGACACCACGATCACTACCTATGAACACCACGAATTCGCTTTCACCGTGATCCCCACATGAGTCACACTAAAACTGATCACCACCTTACGATCACCTAGGCTCGTTTATTCACGAACCTGGTCACCCTTTAGCTATACCCCTCGTACCACTTGAATTCTTTTGATAGGAAAGAAAGCTGCTGATTCCTACCTTTCTTGCTAATCTTCGTACGTCTTGGATCACAAGGGGAAAATAAGAGCCGTCATTTGGCTTTAGGGTTTTTGGGTGTGAAGAGAAAAAGTCCATACGGTTTGAATAAGAGTGGGGAATAAAAGAAAAGATTTTGCCGAGTTTGGAGGAAACAGTGTTTGACTATTCTAATACTTCAATTCTTATCTTCAAATATTTACTTCAATTCTTATCTTCAAATATTTTAAATCGTTTAGCTAATTTAAGTGGTCTAGAGTAGGTCCAGACAACTTGTATTCGTGTGATATATAGACTTAAGGTATTTAGTGTGCCAAATTTAGATTTACATAAGTTAGTAATTTCATATTTTGTAGTTTATTCGTAGCATATGTTTGTAATTTAACCAAATGTTTAAAAGCTTTAAAGTTATACTATGTTCGCATGTCGATTCGTATTTCAGGTTATTATAATTCTTCCCCTCTAAAAAGAAAAATTTCGTCCTCGAAATTTGAAGTCGCAAGGTTAAACGAAGTCGTAGTAAGTCGCAACAGATGATCGCAATATTCTCATGCCCGATGAGGTTCTTCCAAAAGATCTTCAGACCAAAAGTTTCTCATGACTCATATCATAACAAAATGGGTTCCGATTCCCCAGAAAGTGACAAATTGGGTTGATTCGAATTTAAAGAACTATACAACATAATTGGATGATAGGTGGATCTTCTGAAAAGCTTACATGGAATACGAACAGAATTTCAGATCAGATTAACTGTATTACCAGTAGAGAGCTCTACAGTAAGTTTAAGATTTATAACAGAGGTCAACAGAATGCAATACGAGAGTTCAAACTCATCCAGATATTTACTGAACGAAAACAGAGCATACGCATAGGTAGAATGAACCTAACATCTCGCTAATCACGAATATTCCAACGGAGATCAGATTCTAACCTTCTTAGGTACTTCCCAAGATATCCTATGGCCACAATGAGTGCATGTTATATGGTGTAAGTATTATCACGTTGATCAGGCGTCATAATACTAGCACCACATAAATATGCCTTCATGATGATCATACTTTATCTCAAGTCGTAATCAAAACCACATATCTTAATCCACCTAGTACTTCTACAGTCTCAGAGGTCATCAAAATCAAACACCATAACTAAGAGGAGAACGAACTCCTCGAAGGAGTTAACGGAAGTCCCAGAATGTCTATCAGAATTTGGTACATCGTTAAAAGCAACAGATCGTCCATCATTCGTCAAATTTCACATAACAAAACCATCGTCCAGCATACGCAGAATGAACACCGAGCAGAATTTATAACAGGGAACATAACTCATTCAAGGGATCCTATCATCAGGTAACGGAAATTTGAGTAGGTCAAGAGGAAATGAATTACGTCATCCATAGCTTCATTCTTCACAAAATCAACTCTTCCAAACACAAACGTTCTCTTCAGAATTATCGTCCATTCAAATACATGATCTTAAACTTCTTCCAAGTCCATGCAGTCTATCGTATGATCCTAGGGTGGAAAGGAAATATAAACTCAAGTCTGGTCCTTCAAGCCTTCGGCACTTCTTCTTGGAACTGTAGTGTAGTAACGTGTATCTCCGGTATGGTCGTTGTGTATTCTTCCATTTGCGAGTCTGTTCCTGCTCTCAATTCATCTTAGTACAACTAAAATGAATAGAGGAGCAAGACTGCGGGTCTTAGACAGGTCTTCTGCATAGTTCGAAATTCGCCAGCTCAAACTGTCGTCATCGCCGGATGCATGGTAGTGTTGTCTGCTACAGTCTCTGGACGCCAATCAAATCTACTTCTTTCAGAATAAAGGGTCATTCTACAAGATGGTCTACATGTTCCTCTTCGTGCATAAAACTAAAATACTTCCCGGAGGTTACTCTCAAATAGTCATCTCCTTTCTTAAAAGTCCTTGGGGTTGCTTTTTCAGTCCTTCAATCATTAAAAGAGTCCGTCGGGTACGAAGTTTTACTGTCAAAATCAATCATTGATACGCTATATTGAAGGATGGTCATGGTAGTGATACGATTAGGTTTACGATAGTCAATACTCCAAAGTTTCCTCTTTCTTCTTCACAAGTTAACAGGGTGTTCAAAATGAAACACTGAAGTGAACAAAATCATATTCCATCATCTTCTCCAATTTCTCAACTTCTATGGCGTCATGGTTCGTCAACTGAGATCGGCTCAAATTTCATTCTACTTCTCAAACAGGAGGGAAAACCCAAAGTTCCATCGGAGAACAACAGAAAAAATTTGTACAACAAAACTTCCAATGCCAAAGCTTCTAAGGATGGTTAATAGGTGTCAGGAGGCAACCAACAATCAGATGAGATCGAGGTAGATGTTTCCATAGCAGCGTTATCAGATTTGAGCGGTTACCGGTTATCATAACGAAAGTGGGATGAAACATATTACTAAAGGTCACAAATCAGATACAGTAGTCCCTGGCAGCGTATGAGGGCCAGCCAATCCATAACTTAAAGACCTCAAAATCGAATATGTCAAAAGTAAACGGATTCGTAGGATGAGTACGGTCGCCAAGCCAGACGGATAGTTCATATATCAAGGTCAAGTACATGGTTCATCAAAGTGTGGAGATAGATAAACGAACAATTCAAGGTGTTGGAGTCTTGTTTAGCTATTTAGCATAAGTGGCAGGTAGGTTGTGAGTCATCGGAAATACAAACATCGTATAACTGTCAAGAGTGAGGCATATCGAATATCAGTTATCAGTTTCATCATGCTCAGTTAACCATTTCTCATCGAGACAAAATTATCGTCATATCCAGCACGGGTAATTTAATTCACAGAATGGGTCAAACACATTAAGGTCAAATGACCTTCGGGATGGTCAGAGGAGTATTAAACTGCTTATCAAACAGGTCGGAAATGAAAATCAAAATCAGGTAGAGATAGCAAAAGTTTAACAATCGGAATCATGGTAGGGGATTTCAAAATGGTTTTCAAACACCGAAGGTGAAACATAGGAGGGTAGTCGTCAATGATCAATCAACCTATCCTTTATCAGAATAAAAATCAAAGTTAACTATTCAATGAAAACAGATCGACAACGCAAGTCTTATCGTTCAGAAGTGAGAGGAAAACATTCTTATACTCGTGGTTAAAACACCACCAGACTTCTCATGGCAACGGAGATGTTTAAGACGAACTCAGATAGGGTCAGAAGATTCATAGATTATCAAAAGCAAATAACAGAATGTATCAAGTAGGTTATCGTCATGGAGATTCTCAGAATACCGGAAGAGACATCAAAATGATTAACAAAAGAATCAGAGGTCGGAGTCGGGATCTTCGGGGATGCAATGCGTGAGCTTTCAATCTCCAAAAGTGATCTCAACAAACAGGGCATAAATGATACTTAAACAAAAGCCTTATAGTCTACCCATTCCTCACTGGTCAAACTTAAGCTCCTATAGGGAAATCCTAAAGCAAATCTTAAAGGTTGTCTTATGAGCGCCTACAGTGGAAACTTAATGGTCCAAACTTCACAGGTCAAGGGTAAATGTATTACGAGTCGCAGCCTGTCTCTCTGATACCATAAATTGTAACACCCCGACCCGACAAGGGTAGAGATGTCACAACAATGATGACATATCAGAATCATACACAAGCATACAGCTTCAATAATACAATGGAATACAAAGGTGACAAGAAATTACAAGGAAATACCAAATTTATAAAGGAATATATACTGAGTCTGAAAATATAAATTCTTCTAGTCATCTCTATAACAAAATAACTATCACAATGTAGTCTTCTAAGTCCAATGGTACTCTCCACTCATACCCAGCTTCCTACTAAAAAACCTGCCGCAGGAAAAGAAATGCGGCTGAGCTACGAGAGCTCAGTGAACAGATATAACGGTAACAAGCAGTAGAATAATGAATAATAATAACAGTATGAATAAATCAGAGTTAAGCATCAGTATGTAGTAGCAGTAATGAAAGATAAAGAGTAAAGGTGTAGGAAAACAGTAATCCTCTACGAGCCCAGTATCAGTAATCAGTAACAGTAATCAGTATAATCATGTAGAGGGGAGACCTCTCAGTAATCAGTAAATATGCAAGGATTCCTCAATAATGGGTGGAGTAGCTAGCTCCCAGAGTGTGAAAGATGTGTATCGCACACACCATCAGTCACCAGTAATACAGTAATCAGTAATCAGTAACAGTAACAGTTCTAGGATTGCAATCCATACGCCCCCCAAACAGAAATCATAATCACATAATCATAATAGCCGGCAGATAGCAGAACAGGGACAGTGTGAGAAATCACTCCCCCACACAGGAGTCATGCCAGTGGTGCATCACAGACACGGCCAGGTTACCTTCCTGGCTAGGTAACAGAAATGTGGCTCGGGTATCAAACTAAGAGTCAGGTCTCAATGTCATATCAAAGGTGCATCTCAAAGTCATATCAAAAGGTTCATACACAAGGGAAACATAGCAATGGCCTGAGAAATCTTAACTGAATCATAACTCATAATCATAATCAAGGTTCACCTTAAAAGTTCATTTTAACTTCCATCAAAAGTCCATTTTAAACAATCCTTTATTCGTGATTTTCATAAAACGATCCTTTAAAGTGGTTTTCATAAAAACAATCTTTCAAAACGGTTTTTCATAAAAATAGTCTTCCAAATATAGTATTCACAAAAGTTAGTAACATTTGATATAAAAGTGGTTTCGCCTCATTGATAAACATCTCTTTAAATGGTTTTTCTCAAAACATTTTTAAGGCATAATTATAAAAGGTCTTGATAACATAGCTTCATATCAGAGGTCATATCAAATGGGATCAACAAGAAGGTTCAAGCGAAAGGGAAATCATAGCAATCAACTCAGAAAATTAACAAATCAGAATACGAAAGAGATCATGAGAAACCTTAAAAGAAAAGGTCAGAATATCTGTACCTTATACCGCAAATGAAAACACAACAGAAAATATCAAGGTCGGAAGCAAACTCCATCTTCGGCGAATCTACACGAATTCATAACTAACTTATTAAAAGCTTATTCAATTCAGACTACTTATTTAGTCGGCTTTCCATTTTTAGTAACTTTCAATATTTAGTAACTTTCTATTTTTTAGTAGGTTTCCATAATTAGCAAGTTTTCCGAAATTGTAATTTAATACTTTAAGATTATAGCTGACAATTAATAATATTTAAGGGTTAAAATGACAACTATAATAGTTTAGGGTTACTTATGTCAATTTAGTAAAGTTTAGGGTCAGAATATAAATCATCAAGATTAAATATTAAAATGTCAAATAAAATTATTTTAAGGTTTATGTTATTATTTTATATTAAGATGATAATTTTAGATCCCGTCGTTTAAAATTTATTAACGTATGCTTGACATTAATCTTAGACCGCGACGACCACAATATGCTATTATCATATGCATGAACACACGACTCGCATTCTTCCTATTTTAACCCTAACCATATCGACCAACATATATTTTTATTGTCCATAAAACACGACACAACCAACACATAAAATCACACATTTTGAATTACCATATTACACCCATATTTCTTTGCGCATACGACCCGACCTTTAACCCATATTAGACCACATGAAAATCATAGTTATTCTACCCTAGTTTTACATATAAGACCTAATTTTACAGCCCAAAAACATAGTATATCGACCCATCTTAAAAGACACAAATATGCATGAATCTTTTTGTTTCTTGTACGTACATCATTTTAGATTTACATCACTATATATCGTATATAGGCCCCATTACATAACATCAACATATTAAGACTACTACTATTTTTAACCATTGTTTACACCAACGTTTTATACCCTCATGTGATTCACCAAAATTCACATGCATATACAGGCACACCTCTCTTTAACCCCATGCACCCTCACATGTGTTCCTCTTGTTAAATACTTCCCACGACATATACAGTTACACACGCCAACATATTTAACGAGCCAAAAACATATTACGTAGTATCACACATATTCAACATTTATTCACATCAATAACATGCAAGCCCCTTCTTATATTCTTATGTATATATCCAGATTTTCAGTGTCGAAACATGTATATCGAGTGCACGCTCTAACGACCAAATCAAATACGTATATCCTAAAGAATTCGAATAGACGCATCCCAACTGAATTCGACACATATCAGTTTCTATCTTCCTGATTGTATGTTGCGTTAAGGTGTCAATATTACTCGATCGTATCAAAAGGTCATCAACTGTGTTTTAATTCAGATTCTACAAGCCAAGTAAGCCATAGATTGACACACATATATATATCATCATTTCATGTGACTCAAAATCTATTATCTCATGCTACTGTATTCCATATTTCATGTTGCATATTTATATATACTTTGTACACTTATATATATTCATTTGTAAGCCTAAATGATTTCGCGAGGCCAAAACTCCATTCGTACTATTATATTTTAACACACATCGATTTGTTTACATGTTCTATAGTATATACGTTTCATATATCGAAAGTAAGAACACCCAGATGATAGTAGCGGAGTACCTCAAAGACGATCAAACGAGCAAAGCAGAGTACACAAGGACTCAAAACCAGAAATCCTATTCGGACCAGACCAAAGCCTTCGAATAAAAACCACACCAAACGAATAACCCCGCAATCACACCAAGCTACCACCCGACAAAATAAGTATATGACACCACGATCACTACCTATGAACACCACGAATCCGCTTTCACCGTGATCCCCACATGAGTCACACTAAAACTGATCACCACCTTACGATCACCTAGGCTCGTTTATTCACGAACCTGGTCACCCTTTAGCTATACCCCTCGTACCACTTGAATTCTTTTGATAGGAAAGAAAGCTGCTGATTCCCACCTTTCTTGCTAATCTTCGTACGTCTTGGATCACAAGGGGAAAATAAGAGCCGTCATTTGGCTTTAGGGTTTTTGGGTGTGAAGAGAAAAAGTCCACACGGTTTGAATAAGAGTGGGGAATAAAAGAAAAGATTTTGCCGAGTTTGGAGGAAACAGTGTTTGACTATTATAATACTTCAATTCTTATCTTCAAATATTTACTTCAATTCTTATCTTCAAATATTTTAAATCGTTTAGCTAATTTAAGTGGTCTAGAGTAGGTCCAGACAACTTGTATTCGTGTGATATATAGACTTAAGGTATTTAGTGTGCCAAATTTAGATTTACATAAGTTAGTAATTTCATATTTTGTAGTTTATTTGTAGCATATGTTTGTAATTTAACCAAATGTTTAAAAGCTTTAAAGTTATACTATGTTCGCATGTCGATTCGTATTTCAGGTTATTATATTATCTGTACACAGGCAGTTATTTATAACTGAATACACTGGTTCTCATACAACCAGTGGTTAATTTAAACAGAAATCATGATTAAGTGTCTGTTACTACACTTAATCCCTTCAAAATGGTTGTTAGCAGTACGGTTTTTCATTAAAAAATCAAGTTCATACTGCTAAGTAAAAAGTTTTTTAAAACCTTTTTTATTTAGGGTTGCTCAGAAAAACCATCTTATGATGGATTATGAGTCAATGCCCCATGATTCACCTCTCACAGGAGTTTACACACCTGGAAGAGTTAAGGGCAGCAGATTAACTCTTAAGGAATTGATGGCTATATGTACAACATTGTCTGAAAAGGTGTCCTAAATGGAAAATAAACTCAAGAAATTTAAAGGAGTCAAGTTCAGATGATGGAGAGAGATCTTCCAAACAGGGGAGGAAGATTAACCAAACAAGGGAGGATGAAAGATTGTGGATGTGTATGCTCAGAATCAGGGGAGGATGTTTTAAATTTAGCAAACAGGTGAAAAAGATTGGGGAGGAAGATTGCCCAAATTTATCAAATTCAAGAAGTGCGTGAGTCTATGTTGGTCCATGAAATTGAGTAAAACAAGAACAGTTCATTGATAGTGAAAAGAATTGTTACAAGATTACTCAAAACCTATTAGATTACATGATAACATCTTCAACTTCTTAAAGGGGATACTTTCGGTATGGTATCCCCTTAGGTGAGGGTTTATCCTCTTTTGGTGACAAATAAACTCTCACTGATCCAAGCTATGCTTGTGATTCAGTGAGAGTGATGATCCTATCAACTAATACACTATGTGTATTCTTTTTGTTTGTTTAGGAATCCATATTATCTCTATTACAATGCACACTATATATACAGGTAAATAAACAAAGTCAAATGTGGTAGGTATGAGTAGACATCCACTTGTTGTGAGTTGTCATCCACTTGGTGTGAGTTGTCACCCACCAAGTGGTCCCTCTTCATCTTCCTCTTTTGTACTTTGTCTGACTTCTATCTTTTCTTGTACGAGTTTGTGCCCATATATATCAGTCTGCTTGTAAAGATAGCATCTTCAGGGTCACTGAGACATTTGTCAATTCTCAGTGATACTGGTCTTGTTTGTAGCTCGTATACTTTACTCACTGACACCGTATCAATAAGTAAAGTGTTTCTTCAACAACGGGCTTCTTACAACACTCACTGATTTCTTTATCAGTGAGTAACCCACTATTTTATCAGTGAGTTAGGCTATTTTATGTTCAAATTTTGTCAGGGTACTTGGGTCAAATTCTTAGACCCAACAATCTCCCCCTATTTGAATATACAAATAGCCTGGGTTCAAACCTGCTTGTTCAGGGACTTGGGTTTAGTTCCTGATGGTTCAAGGGTTCAGGGACTTGGGTTTAGTCCCTGAGGTTCAGGTTCAAGGGTTCAAGGACTTGGGTTTAGTTCCTGAGGTTTAAGGGTTCAGGGTTCATGGGTCCTGAGGGTTCATTTTGACTGGTTCGTTCTTTATCTCACTGAGAGAGTCAGTCACCTGTTTTGATATGGTGTTCAGGTTTATTTTATGGTGTATGTGTGTTCACTGACCTGATGTGGGTTATGGGTCCACCATGCTTCTGCTGCTCCACTGATTCTTACAACCATTCTTGAATCATCTTGGAACTCATGACATACCCACTGATGACCACACTTCCTGAGAACTTTTCACCACTGATCTCTCTCTCCCCCTCAAAATTTGTGAGTCAACGAAATTTTTGATTAGTTTATCTCAACCTGATAAGCATCAACCTCATCACCCTACCCTGCGTAACCTGATTTTCTCAGGTTACTGATAAGTATTACAACTTATTTTCAACCACATCACTCCATTTTTGGAGACCGGTTTCAGGGACCTGGTTTGAGGTTTAGTGACTTGGGTTTTAGTCACTGATTCAGGTTATTGGGTTGAGGCTCAGTGACTTGTGTTTTAGTCACTGAGGGTTCAAGGTTTCAGTCACCTAAGGGGGTTTAGTCACCAAAAGGGCTACAGGTATTTAGTGACTGAGGGGTTTTGTTTTCAGTGACCTGGTTCAGTTCAGGGAATTGTTTTATCCACTGAAAAATAAGTGTCCACCCTCCTGAGTTAAACTCATCCCTGATCAACACAACTTTCTACCTGACTATTACAACTTCCTGATGTTCTCAGGAGTTACAACCCACTTTAGTCTTAACACCTCCCTGATTCTTATCAGGGACCCCATCAGTTTATTAGCATTCATGTTCTTTTTTGAACACTGGTATAACACCATCCTATCCTCACCATTAATACACCCTGATGCTATCACAATGATTCAGAGACCACATTCAGGCTAAGCCTGAAGCAACAACAAAACAGCCTCACCATGAGTCTTTGACTCAGTTTTCAGAACCCACTGATTCTACTTCCCTGAAGCTTATCAGTGAGACCATTCATTGCCATGAGTTTTACCAGAACCCTAAATAACACAACACTCCCTGCTACTTATCAGGGTCACCACTTTTCACTCCCTGAGTTGCAAGAGCTGTGACATCCTTTGATTGATATCACTTCCAGAGTCGCAAATCATCTTCTCCCAACATATTTGGTTATATTTGTGTGTATTTGTTGCTAAATGATGAAAAAGTGTGTATGCAAGTAAATATAGCCAAGTACAGGATAAGTTGAGGAAAAGACGAAGAAATGAAGAGATTATTCACATATGGAGAATTACGAGAAAGAAACCACACGATACTTCAAGGATTTGATTAGTTCAAGATTTCCATGCTTATATATCAAGAAAAGATCAAGTTCTATGATAGGAAGTAGTGGTACAGCGAAGGATCAAGCACGTAACGAGAAAAGAAAAAGAGAAATAAAAGTTGCATGGTAGAGTGGCCCATCCGATCGGATGGCGCCCGCATCCGAATCGGATGGGAGAATATTATCTTACCGAGAGCTCCAACCGATCGGTTGGAGCCAAATACCGATCGGTTGGCTGACGCTGGAGTTACAAAGTTGCATTTAATGAAGAAGTTAAGCCCCATAATCATTGAGGCTTATCATTTCTCGGCTATTTACTGATATTGGACATTTTTGCTTGAAGAATAAGGGTTTCCTCACTTATTTAAGAAACCCTTGGCTAATTTGCAAAGAGAGAAGTTTTTGGGAGGTGACAACCCAAAGGCAAACCTAGTTAAGGCTTACACCAAGTCTAACTAACTTATTATTATTGCCCGAAAGCTTGTAGTTGCTGTGAAAACATCTAGGAACCCTTGAGTTTGAGTCTCAAGAGTTGTGTCTGTGTGTGGAGTTGTTTACGTGTAATCATAGGCCATTGGAGGAGTGTGGATTGCTATAGTTCCACAATTCTAGTTCTTGTAATTCCTCGATTAGGTATTTCTTGTTGAGTTATTATGAACTACTTTTACTTTTACTATAAGATGAATGAAAGTTTGGTTAATTACTTGTGTTTGATTATGATTGTTATGGAGTGATTTTGGTTGTACTTGTGTGTGTATGATGTGACAATTGTTGGAGTAATCTTATCATAGTGATGCATGAAAACATATCTTGTTTTATGAGTTTGTTGAGATACAATCTAATCTTGCTTAATTGGTTGGTAAAAACAATTTTAAAGACTAACAAAGGCCGAAAGGAGTTTTCTTTATGTTTTTATTCCAAAAAGTTAGTGCACGAATTAGTATGGATTATGGTGTGTGAAGAACACCATCTTTACTCATTAAAATGGATTTGGAAATGATTTCATCACGAAAAAGGCCGAAAGGATTCGTAGGAATTCTTAAGATAAGAAATGCTTTCAAACAACAAAAAGCTTAAAAGAATTGTCGTAATAGTTAATCAAGGCCGAAAGGAATTAACTAGGAGATTGAATTCTTAGGTATGATTTCTCATGATAAAAACCATTGATTGCGAATCATTCATATTAAGTTGTGCATCACTACAAGTTACACCCAACTTGGTTGGTTACTCTAAACAATTGGTCATAGAATCACACACAAGTATATTTGTTTTTTGATTGATTGAACCTTGCTTGCTTTTGAGTTTATTTCAAATTGGATTGACACCCTTTTTGTTAAAACTTATTTTACTAAACCTAAACCCCAATTCCTTTGGGACGATCTCGACTTACCCACCTTTACTACCGCGGACGACTATACTTGCTCGTATGTGTGATTAGAGAATTGGATAAATCGTGTTTATAAATTTTAAAACTTGAACACAACGACACGCACATCATACATGTACGTATCATTTTCGTTGAATCCGATTCATTATGATCTACTCTGGATAGAGATCTGAGACTATGAATTATGAGGAACAAGATATGTCTGTTGTGAGAACCCTTTAGAAGTATTATGTTGAACACGAGGCTACTTGACAAACTGAAGAGTTATGCGTATTTATTATCAATGTGCTTTCTGCGATTCGATTCATTTCCATCTAATCTATCTACTCAAATTTCGAGGACGAAAATTTTCTTCTAGAGGGGAAGAGTTGTAAAACCCTCAATTTCCATTCATTTGAAATTCCCATTTTGCCCCTCAAAATTTTTGAAGTTATACGAGCATAATATTAATTATACTAGGACAAGTATATATATCTTGACCTAAGTTTAACCATTTTCGTTCACACATTTTAAATTACTATATGTTATATATTTACCTATGTCATACATAAAATAAATATTTGTTACAAATCAAAAAAAAAAAAAAAAAAAAAAAAAAACAGAAGAGAGAGAGAATAAGTGCCCCCCCCCCAAGCCCATTTAAACCATATTGGTACAATTAATTTAAAAAAAATCAATTAGCCCATAAAGATTTCCAGGAAGTTATCAAATCATATCAATCAAATTTATGTACCATTAATCCCTTCTAAATTTTTAGTCCGCTCCTCCTCCTATTTTGTCTCAAAATTTTTGGTTTTCTCTCCCTCTCCAAGTGTACGACCAAAAAAATACAAATAAAACATAAAGTTTCTTGCTTCAATCTTCTCTCAAGAACAAAGGAGTCAAGGATTTTGGTTGTTGCAAATTCGTGGGTAATCAATTCTAGGGTTCGTTCTTCTTCTTTTGTCTCGTTAAAAACCAAGGTATCATCATCATTACTCTTGTTTTCTTCTTGTTCTAGTCGACACCAAGATAATGCCATGAATTCGAATTAAATCTACAAGAAAACCTAATTAGTAATATGTTTTAATACTCATGTTAATTGGTTTATTAAGTAAATTGTTAATCCTAAAAATCGTCACATGAAATCATGGATGTCAACGTGTAAGAATTAGGGATTTTGTGATTTTTGGTGTTGTTATTTTTATTTTTTTTTGGGTAAAAGGGTTTAAACCCTGATAAATATATTACGCCAAAAACAATGAAGTACAAATGACATGGGTGAATCCCATGCCCTCAACTCGTTACATGGGTACTTACATGAAGAAACTCAATGTTCCGTAGGACACTAACAAATAACCACAATATAAGAGTGACACACCACTCTTATAACTAAACAAATGAACATAAAAATACAACGACTATAAAATAACAAATTAAATTCTCAAGTTAACCACTTGATTCTTCAAAAGTCGTCATAGATGTCCATTAACCTCCAACGATGCAGCTTTTCCATGATGATACCTGAACAGCACAAATCCACGGCAAATAACTACAACGTACTTCCATTGATCCAAAATGGACCAAACCAATACTACGACTTGATCCAACACTTCATTTGCTACAGCTTTAAAAGATTAAAACTCTAGCTAGGAATGTAATCCAATGTATCATGATCAATCATAGACGAAACATAGGGTTAAGCAACCCTAACTTACACACAACGGCACGAAACAGCGTACCATTGGACATTCCAATGGCACGTATGGCATACCACATCCAAGATCTATTGCAAATTGCTATTAAAACAATAGCCTATATAGGATTGTAATATGATGCAATACGACCACGCCATTGTGACATGTACTGATCAAGTTCAATGCATGCCACACTTACAGTTACACAACCACCACCATCACACAACGCAACAGTAGCAGCAATATATATAGGGTATCACATGACCCTAACTTCCAATCATATTGTATAGCAGCCTAGATATGTATGAACAAAATAGAAAATCCCCAGGTCTGTTATACAATGATACGTATAGAAATCCAGAATCCAATCACAAACCAGAAAATAAGGAGATGAATACCGGTATGTGATGGTTAGGGTTTTGAACAAGGCCCCTAAAAACTTGACGTACACCTCTCTCCAAAACCCACTTACAACGACAGCCCTCTTGATAGAACTTACAGTCTTCAGAAAGACCCAAACCAGGTTTACTTACAGTAGCATGTACCTTCGATAGAAACATAAAAAACCCTAAAAAAGGGTTTCGAGGTCAAGACCAGATCGAAGCACATCAGTAACCATAAACTTGCATGGGAAAATCATCCCCACGTGAATAATAAATAACAGAGAAACTGTTATATTAGAATAATAGCGCCCCACGTGAAGATAGAACATGCAAGAATAATAAACCCCACACAGCAAATCATGAATGATAATAGATATTAAAACCAACCGACCCACTAAGAAGGAATCGTAGGTAGCAATTAAGAATAAATAAAATCGCAAAGCAAAGAAAAACGAATAGAAGAATCAACCGACCCACTATCAAGAAACCAGTATTAATCAACCAAAGGAGATTAAATTATTAAGGATTTATGAATCGTTGGAACAGTTTATCGAAATAAAGGGATTCGTTTTTTTCTTTTCTTTTTCGCCATGGAGAGATCGCTTTTAGGGTTTTTCTTGGTGTTGTTATTTTATGTGCTTGTGTGGATGCTTTTGTTATTGGTCTTGGATGATTCATATGAGATGTTTATAAATATGTTTGTGATGAGAAATTTTTGGAAATAAAAGTTATATTGATCACGTGGTTGATTGGGTTAAAAAGAATTAGACGAATTAGGGCTTGTTTGTAAATAAATTAAAATGGTTCTTGAATATTTAGATTACATGAACTGAAATTGGTGTTTGATTCCTTGGATTTGATTGTATAAGTATGTTAATATGATGCCTAGATGAGTTGTGGTTGAAGGGTATAAGCTTATATGCAAGATTGGATAATTAAATGGTACTAAATATGGTTTAGAATGAATTTGTGTGATTGAATGTTCTGAATGTCAATTTTGTGGGCTTGATAACGTGAGATTCTAAAGGTTCTAATACTGAAATTTTGCATTTAAACCTAGTTTAGGGTCCTAGGAAAGTATTCCAATTGGTTTGAACGAATTTGAGTTTGATTTGGATGTTTTTCTGAATTTAATGTGATCATGTGTTAAAATGTGTTTGCTGAGTTGTTTTTCAGTCGAGGTCCACGATTTTTCATTTCCAAACCATATTAAATTAGAGTCCACAAATTTACAGAAATCATATTTCCTATGTAGACTACCTCTTGGAATTTTTGTAGAATTTTCTGAAGTATTTTGGTTAGGTTTTTAAGTGCATACTTTTGAAGTGTATCTGCAGATCCGAATCTGAACATGTTAACTTAGACGATTTTAAAAAGGGGTTTACATTTGATAATAAAATCTGTAAAAATTCCAGTAGACTCCTAAGACATATGGGCTTCTTTCATAATTTTTTGAATTTTTATTTGGTTATTCTAATATGTTTTTAAAATTCATTTATTGGGCTTAATTTTATGATAAAATTAGTTAATATGCATGCATGTTTTACCTAAGTGTTAAAGGTGTTCTTGTGATGTTTGGTGCCCCAATACTTGTTTCTATATCGGGTATGACTTGTTAATGACGTGTTGACTTGTTTGTGAATATGTTAAACCTATTTGATAATCCCAAACACAAAACGAAATTTGAACTAGATTGGGGAGTCGTGTTAAAGGTTACTATTTGTAGGAAGTTACTAAATATGGAAACCTGCTAAATATGGAAACTTACTAAATATGGAAAGTTCCTAAAATGGAAAGTTGCTAAAAATAAAAAGTTACTAATTATGAAAAGTTACTTAATCTGGAAGGTTACTAAAAATGAAAAGTTTCTAAAAATAGAAAGAAACCTAAAATCTGATTAAAACGAGCTTAAAAGTAACACGTGATCATTAAATTGTATAGGTTCGGTGAAGAAGGAGTGATTCCCTATTCGGTATCCTTTCTTATTTTGGTTGCTTGCATAAGGTACAGATATTCTGACCTTTCTTATAAGGTTTCTCATGATCCTTTCATACCTTCTGATTTACTTATCTTCTGATTTTGATATGAACCTTTGTTATGCACCCTTTGCCATGAACCTTTGCTATGTACCCTTTGATATGAACTTTTGCTATGCACCCTTGATGTGAACCTATGATTATGATATTTCTGATGACCTTAGATTCTGTGTCATTACTATGGCATTTTGTCTGACCTTACGTTTGATACCCGAGCTATCACTAGTTATGGGGGTTCCATGACCATGTCATTGATGCACCAATGGCATGACTCTAGGGTGGGGGAGTGATGACCCATCACGTCCCTTTTGTTATTTATTATGTTTGGCCACAATGATTATGATTTCTGTAGGGGCGTATGGATGCATCCTAGATCTGATCTGTTATGATATATGATATATTTCTGGTGACTGGTGCTGTGTACAATACACGCCTTTCACATTTCTGGGAGCTAGCTACTCCACTATGTTACTTATGTTATGTATGAAGACCATGATTATGATGTTTATGTTATGATATGTTTCTGGGCTCGTGGTAGATTTTTGACAACCCTTACACTTTTGATACATCTATATTACGCCTTCTGTTATCCCAATGCACTATATTTTGTGTTTCTCATTTCCAGTTTCAGTATTTGTTATGTATATATCTGTTCACTGGGCTTTTTAAGCTCAGCCGCATTTTTTTTCACCGCGGCAGGTTTTAGAGGGAAGCTGGGATATGAGTGAAGAGTGCATAAGAGTTCTTAGAGGACTTCACCTTTGATAGTGATGCGTGGTTTTGCAACCTTACAACAGGTTTTACCTCTCGAGGGATCTCAAGAGGCTTACAACCCCACCAGGCAGTGTACCTGACCGATGTAGTATAGTGTAGTGGTAAGTACGGGGGATTGATCGTTCTCCACAGGGAATAGTGTTCGTTAGGTATGAAAGACTACTCTAATAGGTCTAAGGGTTGAGGAAGATTCTTTTTTTATGTTTTTATATTTTTATGAAAGCAAGTAAAATCTCGGGTTTGAAAGAGTGGGCGGAATTAGTTGCTAGTCAACTAACCCAAATTACTACGAATGCAAATAAAATAAATAACTGAAAATAAAAAGTTTGGTCAAAACTTATGTGTAGAGAAATGTGTTTACTTACATTTCCTTACTCCCTAACTATCTTTTACTGGTTGATTAGTGTGTATTAGTTGCGTGGATGACGGGTGTATTCCTTAATACCAATCGTGGGGTGGCGTACGTACTTCCCCAACTCTACAAGCTCCTACTTCACTCCTATGTCGAGCCGGCTAGGAAGCTCCTAACATGGGATCACTAGAATTCGCTTGTGCATTAAATACAACCATAAAAACCTTTAGTACGCATTTGGTTCATGTTTCTTAAGACGTTCAAGCAAGTTACCGAATAGGAAGTTAGCCAGTTTTCTTAAGCCTAACATAGATAAACAATCATCCAATACAACTAATAACACACTAATAACCAATAATCAATAGCTAGGTTTCATTAGATCTAAGCAAACACAAGATAAATCTAGCCTAACATATTAAACCAAAGACAAGAACAAGATAGAATCAAACAACACATAGACATATTGAATGATTAATTGATAACTTATCTTCAATGTAACATGGAAGATCTCAAGGCAAAAAGCCTTGAGAAAGATGCTAAAATCGTCTTAGGGTTTTCTCCCAAAAATTCCACACTAAGTTCCACACTAATGACAAAAAATTAGAAAACTATATATAGACTTTTGGATCTGACGGCGTCACGTTATGGAGTGTGACGCCGTCACCTCGCCGCTTCTAGGGTTCCCGGATGACCTTCTTGACGCCGTCCCTCTTTAGCTCTCCAAAATCCGTTCTGGCTTATCAAGGCTTGACGCCGTCAGACCTTGAACGTGACGCCGTCCCTCTTTGAATTAAGCCGTGACGCCCTTGATCAGGTTAAAGCGTGACGCCGTCAGAATTCACATGCAATTTTCACTGGCTTATCATGAGTAAATTTCACATCCACCTTTTCTTGCCAAGCCATGACGCCGTCTGGAGTAAATCCTGACGCCGTCAAAGGTAACTTCCAGCACAATTTTGAGACTTTGTCGTTTTCTTCACTTTTATGCTCCAAAAACGTCCAAAATGCCTCCTTTTCCAGATTTCTCCTCAAAAGTACCTAAAATGACAAAAGGAACGATTTAGGGCAATATTTGATCAAATAAATACGATTTAGGGCTTAAATGACCCCTTAAAAGCGGTACACTTTTCGCTTCATCAAATACCCTTACACTTGAGATTTGCTTGTCCTCAAGCAAATGCGCTTTTATTCTAATCAAAATACAAGTTAGGGGTCATTTAACGCTAATATAAAAGTAATTGCAACAAATAATCGTTCCACTTTAATTATAATAAGCACGGAGATTACAAACTAGCACCTCACAAGTAGTGTTTAGATACTCACATCTCTCAAGTGTCATCAAAATAAATCTCATAAATGAAAACGGATAATATCTCTCACTACCTGTCATAGCAAATAGATTACCATAGGCTTGGGAAAGGATCGAAAACCTCCTCCACTAGGCGTAAGCACCTAAGATAAACTATCAAAGAGGGCTTTTAAATGGGTTATAACGTTAGGTGTAGGGAAAAGGAAAACACGGTTTTGTTGGATAAAGGATATTTTACTGGTGGCGAGTTAAAGATCTTGATCAATTACATGTACTATACAATGTTGCTAAGCCAAGACTCGACTCAATTTTAAGCTAATGAAAGAAAATAACAAAAACATCAAACAAACATAAAATGAAACGGGATGGTAGTCCGTATGTTTTTTCTACTTTTCTTTTTCTCATTTTTTTTGTATTTTTCTTGATTTTTTCGATTTTTTTTTTTTTTTTTTTTTTTTTTTTTTTTTTGCATACATTCTTACCCTACCATCCAAAATAATACATCATAGGGGCATTGCATTCCCCTTACACTTGAACTTTTACATAACTTTACAAATAACTATTCTAATGACTCGAATTAAGATAATTAAAACACTTGGAGTACTTTTAAAACATTTAGCACATATGGGGGTAAATGATGTTCTTCCCCATTACTCCATTACACTAGTACTTTACCCATGAGTCCCAATCATCCCAAAACAATATGTACAAGGATATGACTCGACTTAGCAACCATGTAATCAACTAGATAATTAACTTGGGTTTAAACAAATGTTGTCAATATAATGCACTAAAAATGAGTGCATACAAGGTAGGCTAAGGCGATTTGGGTGTACATTTTAGTGGGGTGTAAACAAATTCTTCCTTTAAGTAAAATGCTTAAAGGTCGAAACGAAAAGATAGGCTCTGAGGGGTGTACTAGGGGTATCGTGTACTAAAAATGAGTACAACGCAAAGGGTGTGGGAGAATTACTTGACCAATGTAGCCAATGTAATTATAACAAAAACACAGGTGTAAAACAATGGGTTAATCCTAATGCCTCTTATCACGTAGTAAATCTAACTACACGAATGTAGTCTCACTTGTGGCCTTGGAATGGTCCTAACGCAAGTTCTAGAATCTAAGTGCTACCGGTACACACATCATAGCAAAATGCTTTTCCTACCAATTCTAGGGGCGAACCTCACATATTTGGGGGTGGAAAATTTTTTAGTGGTACGGTTTTTGTGCTAGTGATATAACTCCTATCCGTGAGACGCTCATTAAGATCAAAGTTTCACTCCTATATGTTGTAAAAAAATTTAAATTTGGCACTAAAATTGCCCTAACAGGTATTCCTCTCAGTTTTATTACACATCTACTATCAAACAAACAAAAATCAAGCGTAATTGTATTCTCTAATCGTACTTTTACCCTCCCCTTACACTTAAGATGAACATTGTCCCCAATGTTCAAATAATAAGATGTAAAAGCATAAAGTAAAAGAATGAAATCAAATACTCCCCTGATTCGTTCGGTGGATAATGAAATAACACGGTTAAATCTTCTTCCAAGGTAATGTAGAAGCTCCGTGACTAATGCATCGCCATAAGCTTGATTCCATATACATCTCCTTGTCCAACATAACCTGTTAAACCTGAGAAAACAAACACGAAAACCTGCATAACATCGGCGGGATAAATCTATATATAAAAGGATATAATGCTTGTGGAATGATAATTTTGCAGATTCCTGGAGATTATAAGTTATAGATTTAATAAAAACTTTTTATGAAAACAAAACTTTCAAAAATTTCTGAAAATTAAATCTGACGCCGTCAGGTTATAAACCCTGACGCCGTCAGAAATGACCTGACAAAAATTCTCATGTTAAGTTTCCGGAAAATTTCTGGAAAAACCTTTACCTTACTTCCTGGAAATCCTGCAAAACGTCACTATGACTCGATACAAGCATTTGACTCAAACAAATACTAATATGTATGTTAATTTATTATTATTACGATTCATGTTAATTTGTGTTCTAATAAACCGATTTAGATTTCCCTTACACTTACCTTTTGCAAAATACCTTTATATGTAGTTAAGATGAAGTTAAAAACAAAATAAAGCATTTTCACAAATTAGTTTTGAACATGAATCAATAAGAATAAAAGTTAAACATACATACGGAAACAAATAAAATCAAACAAACAAATAAAAAAACACAAAAAGCAAATAAAGATTGGGTTGCCTCCCAAGAAGCGCTTTTCTTTATTAACGAGTCTTGTAGCTAGACTCAAAGTCACGTACATTACGTGACTCCATCATTCATAATTACGTATCCCTGATAGATATGATCCTTGTTATCAGGGTGGTGGTGTCTCAATCGCTCGACATTCGCGGTCACTTCACCTCCTCCCTTGCTGGTCAAGCTTACTATCCCATCTTGGTGTAAACTTTTAATTGTGAATGGTCCGTACCACCAGGGACTTGGTTCATTGGTAGGTGCTTCTGTTTCTGAATGCCTTAGGAGCACTGAGTCTCCTTTTGTAAATTCAACGGGGTTATTGGTTTGCTCATCAGCCTCAACATAATCGTTATTTCCACCCTTACATTCTCTAATCTCATTTTCCATATAATTCTTAATCCTTGCCTCCCATGCAAGAATTTTCTCTCGAACATTACCACGGATTATATTGGGGTTAGCCTCCATCTTCTTCTGCAGAGCAACATCTCGTATATGTCGTGGGATCGTTGGGAAGTTTATTGTTTTCTTCCCCTTCTTCATTTGGATGGTGTTATTTTCGTAATTGATTTGTGCTCTAGTGGTAGCGAGAAAGGGTGCCCCAAGGATTATTGGCATATTCATATCATTTCTCTCAATGATCATGAAGTCGACCGGATACAGGAATCCGGCAACGTTGACCAACACATCTTCTGCAATTCCTAACGGATACTCATAAGAATGTTTCACAAAGGAGAGTTTAGTATGGGTGATGGATGGCAACTCATCGGTTAACTGGACATAAACGGATAAAGGTATCAAATTTACGTCGGAACCTTGGTCAGCTATCGCATCCAGATACTTGTGTTCTCCAATGCTGCATGGTATTTTAAAGACCCCGTAGAATTCCTGCTTTTCCACTAACTTTGGTCCTATGAGGCATTCATACAATTGCCCACCGGGTAATGTGTCAGATTTATCATCCGGTTCCACTTTCTTGGACTCCTTGTTGGGTAGATGAGTACGTCGATAGTTTCTCACCCAATCGTTTATGGTCTCCTTGTTTATTTCGTGCTTCAAGTAATGCCTCACTTGTTGTGACACTGGCGGTTCAACTAATTGGCGCTCCTCAGAGGGCGCCTCCTCTCCCTTGTCGGAATCGCATTTGTAGGCATTGGTGTTTCCATTATTAAGTGGGATGAGGTCAATTTTGTTAACTTCCATAGTTATGGATTTCCCTCTTCCATCATTTCCGCCCTCTTGGACGACGGAGGTGGCCTTGACAAATTTAGTGTTAGGAACTTCAGCGTCATTCCTCACCAACACTTTTTCAGGGGCTTTTGTATTTGTGTATTCTTTCAAAAGATTCATCATTTCCACCATCTTCTCTTCCATTTCCTCCTTCTGTTTGTAGACGGCTTCCTCAAATTTTGCCAACCGTTCGGAGTTTTTTAACATGTACTCTCTCATTCGAGCTTCGAATGTTGGACTAAGTTCCTGAGGTGGTGAGTTGGGTTGAGCGTGCTTATGGAAGGGTTTAGCATTTTCCCTAAGGGGTGATTCAGACAATGGTGTTTGCTTAACGCTTGAGACTGAGTTAATTGTTGCTTTTTGTGGACTTAAGGGTCTCTTTTGCTTTTCCATAAGATATGCAACCCTTTTCTCAAGTTCACTAACGTTTTCCTCAGTGATTTGATTGGCTGTATCGGGCGATGAATATGTCTTGACTGCCGAGCGCACGTCGTGGGAGACTTGCCACAATTCATCATCGTCGGATGCAAGATCATCAATGATCTCCCATGATTCCTCGGCGCTTTTGTCGCGCAATCTGCCCCCGGCGGCTCGATCGATGGCACGCTTGGTGTGGTAATCAACATTGTCATAAAAGATTTGGATTTGAAGCCAAAGATTTATGCCATGATGAGGGACTTTTTGGAGTAAGTCCTTGAATCGAATCCATGCCCCGTAGAGGGTTTCGCCTCGACGCTGTTGGAACATCAAGATATCATTCCTTAGCTTGGTAGTTCTTCCCGGTGGGAAAAACTGAGCAAGGAAACGAGTGGTGAGATCATCCCAAGAGGTGATGGATCCTGCGGGTTGACGCTCTAGCCATTGACTAGCTTGGTCCCGCAGAGAGAATTGGAAGAGACGCAATCGGGTCGTCTCTCGAGTGGCAACATCAAGGTCTATCGAATCAACGATTTTAAGAAAGTCCTTGAGATGTTGATTAGGATCTTCAGAACGAAGTCCATGGAATGCGCATCCGCTTTGCACCAACCGGATGGTGTCGGATCGCAAGGGTGTGACATTGGCTCCTTGAGTGAGCTCAATGGTGTTTCGATAGCCATGGTGGCTAGGACGGGAGTACTCTCCTAAAGTACGGGCTCTAGGAGGTGGTGGTGGTGGGTTGTTGGGATCAAGGATATTACCATCTTCCATGATGTCGAATGGTAATGGTTACGAACAAAGAAACGAAGAAAATAGATAGACTAAAGAAAACCTAGAAAAAGAAAATAAAAATCTCACTAGAAAGGAATCTAGTGAGTAGACCTATAAAATAAAAATTCAACCTAAACAATAACTATTCCCCGGCAGCGGCGCCAAAAACTTGATGCGTGGTTTTGCAACCTTACAACAGGTTTTACCTCTCGAGGGATCTCAAGAGGCTTACAACCCCACCAGGCAGTGTACCTGACCGATGTAGTATAGTGTAGTGGTAAGTACGGGGGATTGATCGTTCTCCACAGGGAATAGTGTTCGTTAGGTATGAAAGACTACTCTAATAGGTCTAAGGGTTGAGGAAGATTCTTTTTTTATGTTTTTATATTTTTATGAAAGCAAGTAAAATCTCGGGTTTGAAAGAGTGGGCGGAATTAGTTGCTAGTCAACTAACCCAAATTACTACGAATGCAAATAAAATAAATAACTGAAAATAAAAAGTTTGGTGAAAACTTATGTGTAGAGAAATGTGTTTACTTAGATTTCCTTACTCCCTAACTATCTTTTACCGGTTGATTAGTGTGTATTAGTTGCGTGGATGGCGGGTGTATTCCTTAATACCAATCGTGGGGTGGCGTACGTACTTCCCCAACTCTACAAGCTCCTACTTTACTCCTATGTCGAGCCGGCTAGGAAGCTCCTAACATGGGATCACTAGAATTCGCTTGTGCATTAAATACAACCATAAAAACCTTTAGTACGCATTTGGTTCATGTTTCTTAAGACGTTCAAGCAAGTTACCGAATAGGAAGTTAGCCAGTTTTCTTAAGCCTAACATAGATAAACAATCATCCAATACAACTAATAACACACTAATAACCAATAATCAATAGCTAGGTTTCATTAGATCTAAGCAAACACAAAATAAATCTAGCCTAACATATTAAACCAAAGACAAGAACAAGATAGAATCAAACAACACATAGACATATTGAATGATTAATTGATAACTTATCTTCAATGTAACATGGAAGATCTCAAGGCAAAAAGCCTTGAGAAAGATGCTAAAATCGTCTTAGGGTTTTCTCCCAAAAATTCCACACTAAGTTCCACACTAATGACAAAAAATTAGAAAACTATATATAGACTTTTGGATCTGACGGCGTCACGTTATGGAGTGTGACGCCGTCACCTCGCCGCTTCTAGGGTTCTCAGATGACCTTCTTGATGACGTCCCTCTTTAGCTCTCCAAAATCCGTTCTGGCTTATCAAGGCTTGACGCCGTCAGACCTTGAACGTGACGCCGTCCCTCTTTGAATTAAGCCGTGACGCCCTTGATCAGGTTAAAGCGTGACGCCGTCAGAATTCACATGCAATTTTCACTGGCTTATCATGAGTAAATTTCACATCCACCTTTTCTTGCCAAGCCATGACGCCGTCTGGAGTAAATCCTGACGCCGTCAAAGGTAACTTCCAGCACAATTTTGAGACTTTGTCGTTTTCTTCACTTTTATGCTCCAAAAACGTCCAAAATGCCTCCTTTTCCAGATTTCTCCTCAAAAGTACCTAAAATGACAAAAGGAACGATTTAGGGCAATATTTGATCAAATAAATACGATTTAGGGCTTAAATGACCCCTTAAAAGCGGTACACTTTTCGCTTCATCAGATAGCTACCATGGATTAGAGTTGACTTGGAGATGCTTCATATTAGACTTATTGTATTTTAGTTGTAGTCATTGTACTTCATTTTCCTTAAGAATTCATTTGTAACCTTTATATTTATCTGTATTTTAAAGTCTTCTGCTTTCGTATGTTCTGTTTGACACCATGAATGTGATATCTTAACCCTTGTCGGGTTGGCGTGTTACACTAACCAATATCACACTTCCAATCCAGCCTTCCAATGTCTCAAATTAACCTCCATGAAGAACACCAAAAAGCTTACTAAAAATGAATTCAAGACAGTAGAAACCTAAACTATCAGTAGTAATAACGACTAGAAGTAGTAAAAACCTTCCCCTCAAATGGTGCACGTAAATGATTAAACACCCTATAATATAGTTCCCCTGAAATCCATGTTTTAACCATTTGAAGTAACCATAAGAACTTTTTGAATAACTAACCAGCATAGCAACGAACACCATGTTGTTAGGATCTAAGGAAATAAGATATTCTTGTTGATGCCGATAGTGTTAAGCTGGTTCCTGCCGATAGCTTTGGTTCCTACTCAAGCTCATTGCTGCCGACAGTGATATCTTGTTCCTGCCGTTAGTGTTATTACTGCGGGTATTAGTTATTGTTATCCCGTAAGTTTAGAGTGTTTGTTAGATTTATTTTTAGAAGAGATTGATGTTTATCTCTTTACATGTTTTATTAATAACAGGCTGTATTAGGTATTAATACAGCCATTCATATTCTAACACTTCAAGAAAAACAATTTCATTAGTGAAATAAAAGATCCATAGAGGATCAAGTGCTATTAGTTTTTCTTCTTTCAATTCTTGTGTTTAATTTCATAGTCATTATTTTCTTCATATACTTGTTTTTTAGTTTCCGCATAAACACTTGTATACCATACAGAGATTCTCAACGTAGTTGGTTTGTGTTTACATAAGCTAGCTACTCGTTTATCCAAGCTCAATCAACTCGATCCTACAAGTGGTATCAAAGCCTGGTGAGGATCTCTGTCGAAGAAGATCGGTTTTGAAGCAGTTCGAGGGTAGCAGATCTGGTAAATTATTGGTTTGGTGGTAATCGTATTTATTTTAAAAGGTCTGATTGGCTGCTGTATTAAAAAAACAGCTTCATATTATTCATTGTGGGGTGCAGTTAATTTAAATTGATCCTCGTACTTCATGATTTAATGGTCGGTCAGAGCAATAAAAGTGTTTGTCGACTTGTGATTATTAAGAATTGAATTGGTCGGTGGTATTTAATTATTTCGAGTGAATTACACGTGCCGAGTGGTTTTGTGCAAGTGGCCATCCAAATTTTCATATATTCGTTTCATCTTACGAATAAATTAAAGATTGGACGGAGACCATTAATTTGGTCAATACTCAATTTGTGTGGGGCTACTTGTTTCGTTTGTAGTGTGCTCACAAGTGGAATATTAAAATTACTGCCGCTATTGATTTAATTGTGGGCTTGCTGTTGTTACTGATCGATTGGAGATATTAATTTGTGGTTTTGCTGTGATTGTTTTGGGGTACTGTTCGAAGGTTATTGGTCATTTGGGTTTCATCAGTGAGTGGTGAATTATTGTTGGTCAGTGTGAAATTGATTCTGGTCTTTGAGCAGTTTTGCTGTTAGTATCAAACAATAAACCTTTTTCATACCATTCTCTTAAACCATCATAAAATGACTTCATTCGGATTTGGTGATTCTTTGGAGACATGTGCCATGAAGATTAGAAACCTCCTACCTATTCGTTCTAGGGTAGACTGGTCACAAGATGAAGGAAAAGATAAGGAAAGAAGTGCCACTCAAGTTAGAAAAATGGTTGCTTGACATGAGACAAAAGGTGAGGCTGACGTGGCTGGTGAATTCGCTATGCTGGGTGTCTTCCCATCTCAGGTACCAAAGTTTCGTTTTGGTTGTCATGATTTATATGCTTTTCTTAAGAAAGATTTTGATGAAATAAAACCTATATATAATGAATTTTTTATTGAAGTCAAAGCGTATAAAAATGCTGTTAATACATTAGAAAAACAAAAAGTTTGGTACCAAAATAATCAGTTAGCTTATGAGGAAAAGATAAGGGTTTTAGAGAGGGATTTGAAAAACACCACTAATGAGCTTAAATATTCTGAGTCTCAAAAAGCTAAGGTGGTGTTAGAGAAACAGGATTTGCAGACTAAACTAGACAATACCTTGGGTAGGTTTGATAAATGGAAAGAAACATCTAAAAACCTAAACAAGTTAATTGATAGTTCTATGTCTGTCAGAACAAAACGTGGTTTAGGATTTGGAGACTATATAGGGGCAGATCAAGTTTATGACCCTAATGAGTATAGTGTTTTTGACCCTGAACCTGTAGACTATCAAAATCCTGTTAAGTTTGTCAAGGAAGGAGAATTGCATGTTGTTCCTCCTCCCATAAGAGGAGTGTTTAAACCTGTCCCTATTCACTCAGACCTTGAAATTGACTTAGATGAGTCACACATGATATATGGCAAAAAGTCAAAAGACTTATCTGATTCTGAGTGTAAAACTGATGACTTTGTCTCTTGTTCTACAAGTGACAAGTCCTATGAATCTAAGTCCACAGACTATACCTCATGTGACTCAAGTGAAAAGTCTACAACACCCAAGTCCCATGACTCCTGCTCAAGAGTTGCTGCTGACCCTATTGCAAAGACTACCACTAAGGAAAACAACTCTTTGAATTCTGCCAAAAACAACTCTATTCCTAGTTTTGGTAGTAATCAGTGTGTGGGTAATAAAACGTGTCATGTTAAGAATAAAAAGATTAAAAAGAAATCATGTTTTGTTTGTGGTAGCTACTCTCATCTTATTAAGGATTGTAATTATTATGAGAGTAAAATGGGTGTGTGTGCTGAACAACAAAAACCTAGATCAGTATGGAGAAATGTTGAGAATATTCCCCCATTTGTCCCTAAGGCAAATGAATTTCCTAGTGGTAAGCCATTTAATGCAGGAAAACCAGTTCCAGCTGGTAAGTCTATTCCTGCTGTTTGGAAAAAGAATGCTACTGGACCTTACTACAGACCTACAATTACTTTCTTTCAAAATGATTATAGGTTTGGTTTTTATCACCCAATGTTTCTGGGGGGGCAAGGATGGGATCATGATGTTCAGTACACAGGCGGTTGGCCTTGGAGGCACAATGGTCACAATATGAGAATGAGGTCCAAGGAAAATGGTAGATCTCATCATTGCTGGTATTGAGGGGAGGCATAAGCCTAAGGGGAGTCTTAATGTTGTATATTTTGTGCTAACTAACCTTTTTGTTTAGTTTGTTTTGTGTTCACTAACTAAATTAATGCAGCTGTTGAATTTGTCGCTTCCTTTCCTTTTATTGAGTGAGTGGTTACTGCTGTTGCAAGATTGGTCTATTACTGATCTTTGTGGAAACTGATTGGACATTAATGCTAGTCATGTGACCTCATACTAATTGGCTTTTATTTTTGTGTGGTCAGACGTGAGTGATCAATGAAGTGAAGCAAATTGATTTTAGTCAACTGGAATTATTTGATTGTGGGGTCAAGATTATTCGGTGATCATAAGTAGCAACATTGATTTGAGTCGATGGCAATATAAGATTGTGGGGCTATGATTGGTCAGTAGCAACAATTGATGATGGGCAATTAAAGAATGGATCAGTGGAATTACATGTTTGTTTGTAGCTTATGATGCTCAAGTGGGTTTGTTATCAAGTGTGATCATTCATGTACTGTTAATATAATATTTGGTCAAAGCATAGGTTCAATGGAGTAGTTGATCTCGTCGCCTATTGGTGGATCTATGTTGCTGCTGTTATTGACTCTTTTGTGTAGGTGGTATATTAATTCAATATGTCATCAATAACATGGAGCTTTTGGATTATTTTAATCGAATATGGGGCAAAAAAGTGGGTCTATGAATGGGTGATGCGCTTTGATACATCAATACAACATATGGGACTGATTGGTAAAAGTGGGGAGTATGATGTGCGTTGTACTTCATACAGTATGGACAATTTATTTGTCGTTTACTGTTATAAATTGGTCGTGTGATATTATTTGGTTAAAATCATCACTTGGGGACTGATCTATGGAGCGAATGGTGTTTTTGTCACTTGTGGTGTTTGAGGCAAATTGGTCAATATTGTGGGGCTGCATCAGTCGTATAGTGACAAAGTATGGAGCAGAGCCATAGTCAATCAGTATAATGAATGGGTATTGATATTTACACATAGCAATTTACTTCATACACATAAAATATAGTGGGAGGAGTGTGGGACCATTAGGCTCATACATGCAAATTTTATGTGTATGAAGTAAATTGCAGTGTGTAAATATCAATACCCATAATGAATAAATTAATCTCGTACTACATCTGATCAGTTATATGAATTAGTTTTGTGATTATCTTATTGGATGAATTTATCATGGGTCAGTAATATCACATGGCAATATCGAATAGTTGGTGGTCAAAGGTGTCAGTTGTTGATTATTATTTTCGATATTCATAGCATGCGTGGGTTAGTAGCATTGGCTATCATGATTGGAGGTTTTAATTAATTTTGCTGCTGCACTTGGTTTCTGCTGCTAAGCTTGAACTGTTTCTGCTGATAGTGCAGTTATCATTTCTGCCGACAGTGTACCAGTTCCTGCTGAACACCATTTCTGCTGGTAATTTTGTTTCTGCTGCTCGGATTCTGCTATTATTATTAAAAAATAAATAAATAAAAAAAAAAAAATTACGTTTTTCATTTTCTTTCTTTGTTTTTCTTTTTGTTTATTTACTTTTCTTTCTTTCATTTGTCTTTTATTTTCATTCTATTTATTTTTTTTGTTTTCTTTCTTAAAAAAAAAAAAAAAAAAAAAAAGAAAAAAAAGAAATACTTGTTGTATATTTTGTGTGCTAATAAGTTGGTTTTGAGCAACATCTTGCAGGTACAGTGTTGGTGTTTACACCTTCACCATAAATGGTATTCAACTCACCATGTCTCATAGACAAGAAAGAGTTGGCTCACCATGAGGGTACGACTCTGGTGTGATTATCAAATCCGTTGATAGCTGTAATAGCTTGCTCAAAGCTATAGGGTACTTCAACTCACCCATGATTTAGTTCTGAGAGTTGAAAATGGTTCTCAATTCACCATGGATGTAACTCTTTATGGGATCCAAAGAATTGGCTAGTCCACAAAAGTATGGTTTGTGGTAAAGACACTTGGTATCCATATTTGGTATTCAATTCACCAAGGTTTGCTGTAACCTAAGAATTGGCTAGTCCTGAGCAAACGGCTACAGGTAAAGACAAGTCAAATCCGTTTATAGTTGCTGATTTGCTAATAAATCAGATGGTTATCAATGTACCATGGTCTAATACACCTAAACATTGGCTACTCCAGTAGTGATGGCTATTGGTAAAGAGACATCAAATCCATTAATTTTCAATGATTCACCTCTCACAGGAGTTAACACACCTGGATGTGATGAGAATAGTATGAAACTTAAGTGATTTGATGTACATATTGTCATAGTAGCAGCCAAGCTCAAGTAAATGTCATGGTGACCAGTTTACATGTTTTGAAGAAGATTTCCTATTGCTGCTAACTATTGTAGTTGCTGCTGGATGTTATAGATGTTGGAATCTTGCTGGTTCTAGATGTTGCTGCTGGTTACTACTTATTGCTGTTACTGATTCGCAATCCTCAAGCCTGAGAAGTTAAAGCTCTATCACGTTGGAATCTTGCAGGTTAACCTAGTCAACCTCAAGATTAGGGGAGGATTGTTAGGATCTAAGGAAATAAGATATTCTTGTTGATGTCGATAGTGTTAAGCTGGTTCCTGCCGATAACTTTGGTTCCTGCTCAAGCTCATTGCTGCCGACAGTGATATCTTGTTCCTGCCGTTAGTGTTATTACTGCGGGTATTAGTTATTGTTATCCCGTAAGTTTAGAGTGTTTGTTAGATTTATTTTTAGAAGAGATTGATGTTTATCTCTTTACATGTTTTATTAATAACAGGCTGTATTAGGTATTAGGGTTTCATATCTATATAAGAAACATACAGCCATTCATATTGTAACACTTCAAGAAAAACAATTTCATTAGTGAAATAAAAGATCCATAGAGGATCAAGTGCTATTAGTTTTTCTTCTTTCAATTCTTGTGTTTAATTTCATAGTCATTATCTTCTTCATATACTTGTTGTTTAGTTTCCGCATAAACACTTGTATACCATACAGAGATTCTCAACGTAGTTGGTTTGTGTTTACATAAGCTAGCTACTCGTTTATCCAAGCTCAATCAAACTCGAAGTACTCGATCCTACAAGTGGTATCAGAGCTAGCTACTCATTGCTGCCGACAGTGATATCTTGTTCCTGCCGTTAGTGTTATTACTACGGGTATTAGTTATTGTTATCCCGTAAGTTTAAAGTGTTTGTTAGATTTATTTTTAGAAGAGATTGATGTTTATCTCTTTACATGTTTTATTAATAACATGCTGTATTAGGTATTAGGGTTTCTTATCTATATAAGAAACATACAGCCATTCATATTGTCACACTTCAAGAAAAACAATTTCATTAGTGAAATAAAAGATCCATAGAGGATCAAGTGCTATTAGTTTTTCTTCTTTCAATTCTTGTGTTTAATTTCATAGTCATTATCTTCTTCATATACTTGTTGTTTAGTTTCCGCATAAACACTTGTATACCATACAGAGATTCTCAACGTAGTTGGTTTGTGTTTACATAAGCTAGCTACTCGTTTATCCAAGCTCAATCAAGCTCGAAGTACTCGATCCTACACATGTAGTACCATCCATGAACGAGCTCCAAAACGCTTACTAAAAATGACTACAATAGTATTTGAGACCAAGTAGTAGTAACAATGAAGAATAGTTCTAAGATTTTGCAGTAGAAACAATGTAACAGTAGTAATCTTCCCCTTAACATGATAACTACTTTACAAATCTTTCCAATCATCATCAAAGTCCAAACAATAAGTGTAACAATATCTGAGATCTTGAACTTTGAAATCAAAACAAACTTCTGTGTGTTTTTATCCAACATTTCTCAAACCATCCGAGAATCAAACTGATCATAGTAGTACTTTAAACGCAGCAGCATAAACCAATAACCATTAGCAGCGTTAAAAATCTTCTAGCAAACAGGCAACTTAAATCAACGAGCACCACTAATTCATCAAGTCGAGTAGCATTAAGCTTTAACCGGCAGTAATAACAAGTAGAACAATGAGATGTGTTAACTTGAAACAAGCAGTACTAAATTCAAGCTAGCATATTGAGGCTGTTTTGTTTGTTAATTTGTGTGTTTTACTGTTACATTATAAAGTTCTTCTTAATATTGAATACTAGATCCGCATAGTATTTGATAAACTCAAGATAGTTTCTACATAGTTATTTTAGATTTATCTAAGATAACTTAACTTTTACAAGCTAAAGGAATTCGATCAAGTACATAACTGGGATCAACAAGTGGTATCAAAGCTTGTGGTTTAGAAGCTGTGATATAAAATCTTAGAAGATAAGATAGATCACGAATCTGCACATATGGTTGCTGCATCAAAGGTACCAATGCTCAAACCTATAGAGTTTGAGATCTAGAGAATGCGAACTGAGCAGTATATCCAGATGATTACTATGCACTCTGGGAGATAATTGAACATGGAAACGATCCACCAAAAATAACAACATCTGCAGAAGGTGTTGTTACAGTGGTGCCTCTTACAACTGCTGAAGAAAAAGCTAAACGAAGACTTGAAGTTAAAGCAAGAAGTACTTTACTGATGGGCATTCCTAATGAACATCAGTTAAAGTTTCACACCATTAAAGATGCTAAGTCATTACTGGAAGCTGTTGAGAAAAGATTTGGAGGTAATAATGCTACTAGGAAGACAAAGAAGAATCTCTTGAAGCAACAGTATGAGAATTTTTCAGCTTCAAGCATTGAGATGCTTGATCAAACCTTTGACAGGCTTCAAAAGCTTGTGAGAAGATTTCGCAAAAAGATATTAATAAGAAGTTGCTAAGAAGATATTAATCATAAGTTGCTAAGAAGTCTGTCACCAGAGTGGAATACGCATGCTTTGGTATGGAGAAACAAGGATGATTTAGACACTATGAGCATGGATGATCTTTACAACAATCTTAAAGTTTATGAACCAGAAGTCAAAGGGACTAGATCAAGTACAAATACACAAAACATGGCTTTTGTTTCCTCCTCAAACAACTCTAGCAGTACCAATGAAGAAGTTACTACTGCTAGCACTCAAGTTACTGCTGCTAACTCAATAAATGTTAACAACTTGAGTGATGCTGTGATTTATCCTTTCAACTGGTACATGAGGACTTGGAACAAATTCATCTAGATGATGTGGAAGAGATGGACTTTGTTGGGAATTAAATGTTCTGAAGATTAGTATTGGAAAATAAATGTTCTAAAGGTTAGTACTGCTGAGAAGAATACACTAACAGTACTCACTGCTAGTGTATATTTGAAGTCTGTTCAAGTTATAACTAACAGTACTAACTGATAAGTTAGTATTGCTAGTACAAACAAAGGTACTTCTGGTTGAATACTGCTGTTGGAGTGACTCATACTACTGTTGAGTGGATAACTGTTGACGTATACTACTGCTGATTATATAAGTATGAAAAAGATATTTTGTGTATAAAAGTCAAGTATATACGGTAGATAATATCTTTGATAAGTGATGAGTCTACAAGTTGTATACATAGAACAAGTTGTATCTTTGCTACTGACACACTCAACAAGCAAGTAGTTGACAAGACTTAACAATATTGTAAAGATCTCCTTTGTTGTATAAAAGGGAGATCTTAGCCTAGATATTAAAAGTGTGTGTCTAGAGAAGTGAATGTGCTTAAAAAATATATACATCGAGTTGAACATAACAGAAATACTTTTTCTTTGTAATAGAGATTCAAGGTTTGTAACCCTAGTGATAGTGAAGATCATTCGTATTATTCTCAATAATATTGAATTGTTTGGTGTTATACTTTCGGTGTTCATTGTTCATCACAAAAGCATTACTGTTCCATTTCCATAACCAATATCCTTCTAAGTGTGATTAAGTAGATTCCGCATACTTAATCATATTCACTAAAAGTATCATATACACGTTAAAAGGACTAACATCCTAAGTGTATTATTAATCAATCCTCATAAGTGGTAAAGGGCTGATTGATCCTCTCAATTGGTATCAGAGCTCCCAGGTTGATTCTTTTGATTTAGAAGAAGAAATGGACATGGAGTCTATTCAAACGAATGTTGCTGCAAAGTTGCCAATGCTCAAGCAGAATGAGTTTGATATGTGGAGGCTAAGGATAGAGCAATATTTCCAAGTGCAAGAGTATACACTTTGGGAAATTATTGAAGAAGGAAACTCTTTCAAGCCTACAACCACTACATCAACAGTTGATGATAAGGTAGTGACAACTGTGGAGACCAACCCAACAACTGCAGAAGATAGAGTAAAGAAGAAGAATGACCTCAAGGCCAGAAGTATGCTGATGATGACCATTCCAAATGATCAACTTTTAAATTTTTGCAAGTTCAAAGATGCTAAGTCATTATTTGAGGCCATTGTTGCAAGGTATGGTGGGAATGAAGCCACCAAGAAGACCCAGAAGACTCTTCTCAAGCAGAACTTTGAAAACTTCTCTTCAACCAACAATGAATCACTGGACCACATGTTTAACAGGCTTTAGAGAATTGTGAGCCAACTTGCTATTCTTGGGGTGGATATACCTCAAGAAGATCTAAACTCCAAATTTTTGAGAAGCTTACCTGAAGAGTGGGCTGTGCATGTTATTGTCTGGAAGAACAAGCCAGACATTGACACCATGAACCTAATGGACTTGTATAACAACTTCAAAATTGTGAAACAAGATGTAAAGAAGACTGGAGGATCTATTTCAAACACTAGGAACATGGCATTTGTGTCATCTCCTAGTACCTCAAATTCAGTTGAAGATATGAAGGTTGATGTGGGAGCTGGTACTGCTAGTTCATCAAGCAGTGCTATTGGTATTATGGATGAGAAAATATGTTGTGCTTTTCTCACAAGCCAGAATGATGGGTCTATGCTTACTCATGAAGACCTCTAGAAAATCAATGATGATGATTTGGAGGAGATGGACCTAAAATGGCAAATTTCTCTTCTTAGCATGAGGGCTAAGAAATTCTATCAAAGAACAGGGAAGAAAATCACTATCAGCAGTAATGATACTGCTGGTTTTGACAAGTCAAAGATAGAATGCTACAACTGCCACATGATGGGGCACTTCTCAAGGGAATGTAGAAGACCTAGGCAGCAAGATAGCAAGAGCAAAGGTTTTGGAAGCAAGTCCAAAGCAGGGGAGGTTACTGAGCCAAATTCAAAAGCTATGGTAGCTATTGATGGATTAGGGTTTGATTAGAGTTTCATGGCAGATGAAGAAGAAGCTTCTACTCAGATGGCACTCATGGCCTTCTCTACTGAGGTACAATCTGATAAAGTTTGTTCTAATAATTGTACTGCTCTTAAAGAACTAGAAACTTTAAGAAAACATTATGATGATCAAAGGTTAGAACTAAACAAAACTCATCAAAACTTAACAGATTATAAGATAGGTTTAACTACCTTAGAGAAGCAGATCATACACTATAAAGACAATGAATTTGCTTTTTCTGATGACAAAGCTCTTCTTAAAAGGGAATTATTTTTTAAAGATGCTGAAATTAGCTTTTTAAGAACTGAGTATGATAGGCTTAAAAAGAAAAATGAAAACATTCAATTAAGGGTAGAAACATTAGACTATGGCTCTAAAGGTGTGAACAAAATAATCGAATGTCAAGTGATCAACAAAGACAAGTCTGGGTTAGGATATAAGAATGTTCCACCTCCTTACAGAGGAATCCTTGCACCTCCAAGGATAGACCTAGAACAAACAGGCTTGTCTGAATTTCAACAACCTATATTAGAATATGGTGTTCAGCCAAAAGCAAATGTAGTTGTTGATGAACCTATAAAATTTAGTGAGAGTGTAAGTAATACTTCACTTCCTGAGGACAAGGTGTCCTCCGGTAGAAAATCAGATGGTCCAATCATTGAGGACTGGACATCTGATGATGATAAGGAAAAACAGGTTATGTCTAAACCTGATGTTGTTAAGATAGTATGAACAAGTGTTCCTAAGTTGGTCAAAAATGATACTGTTGGGCCTAAAACAAATGTTAAACATATTAGGCAACCAGTAAGATATTGTGAGCAATATAGAACCACAAACAAGCCCAGAGGTAACCAAAGGAATTAGAATGACCTCAAGTCTCACCAACTAGGTGATGACTTTATCTTTTATAACAAAGCTTGTTTTACTTGTGGAAGTTTTGACCATCTTGCAGCCTTCGGCAACAAAAGGGTATCTGGGTATTCAAACCATAGGGTGAATTTAAAAAGGCATACAACTAAAAGTCACTCTAATTTTACTAGAACAACACCCAGAGCAAGTTTCTTAAAGTCTGGCCCAAAACAAGTTTCTACTGCTAGACAAGCAGTTAGTACTGCTAGACCATTTAAGACTGTTTACCCAAAACCATCAGTTAAAGGTGCACAAACAACTTACAAACATGCACCAATAACTGCTAAAATGCCTTTTCTAACAAAAGCAGTGGTTCTAAAACAAATTTGGAAACCAAAGGGTACAACTACAAAGCTAGCAGTTCATACTGCTAGGCAACCAGTTCATACTGCTGCTAGGGAAAAGTGGGCTAATGATGTTAAGGCCTCAGCATGTTGGATTTGGAGACCTCTTAAATCCAATGGTGCATCAACTGTTCTCAAAAGATTTAATTACATTGATGCACGAGGCAAACTCAAGTCAGTAATGGCTTTGGGTTCCCCAAGGAAACTAATTTCCTTATTTATGTGCAGGGACATTCACAAGCAGATGATGAAGATCAAGGATATTCAGATAGTGGGTGTTCAAGGCACATGACAGGCAATATGTCTTATCTTTCAGACTTTCAATCATTGGATGGAGGATATGTTACCTTTGGTGGACGAATAGGAGGAAGAATTACTGGTAAAGGTACTCTTAAAACCGGTAAATTAGATTTTGAAGATGTGTACTATGTGCAAGAGCTTAAGTATAACCTATTTAGTGTCTTACAAATGTGTGACAAAAAGAACAAAGTTCTTTTTACTGACACTGAATGTCTTGTGCTTTCTTCTAATTTTAAGATGCCTGATGAAAGTCAAGTACTTCTTAAAATTCCAAGAAAGGGCAACATGTACAGTGTTGATATGAAGAAGATTTTTCCTAAAGAGGCACTTACTTGTCTTGTTGCAAAGGCCACATTGGATGAATCTATGAAATGGCATAGGAGGCTTGGTCACATTAATTTCAAAACCATAAATAAAATTGTCAAAGATGGTTTGGTAAGAGGCTTGCCTCAGAAAAGATTTGAAAATGACCAAACATGCGTTGCTTATCTCAAAGGCAAACAACATAAAGCTACTTGTAAGCACAAGATTTTTAACTTTATTGATCAATCATTGTTTATGCTTCATATGGACTTATTTGGACCTACTTCTGTGAGTAGTATTAAGCATAAAAGATTTTGTCTAGTTATTACTGATGACTATAGCAGATTTACATGGGTTTTCTTTTTAAGTTCTAAGGATGAGACACCTAGCATTCTTAAGACATTCATTACAGAGATAGAAAACTTAGTAGACAAGAAAGTAAAAGTCATTAGATGTGATAATGGGACAGAGTTCAAGAATAGAGTTATGGATGAATTCTGCAAAGAAAAGGGTATTAGAAGAGAATTTAGTGTTGCTAGAACTCCTCAGTAGAATGGAGTTGCTGAGAGGAGAAATAGGACACTCATAGAAGCTGCTAGAACCATGTTAGCTGACTCTAAGTTGCCTATCACTTTTTGGGCTGAAGCAGTTAATACTGCTTGCTATGTCCAGAACAGGGTTTTGGTTGTTAAGTCTCACAATAAGACATCCTATGAGCTTTTTAGAGGTAGAACTCCTGCAATAGGATTTCTTAGACCTTTTGGATGTCATGTGACAATTCTGAATACCTTAGACCATCTAGGAAAATTTGATGGTAAAGCAGATGAAGGATTCTTGGTTGGATATTTTCTCAATAGCAAAGCATTTAGAGTATACAATTCAAGAACTAGGAGAGTTGAGGAAAACCTGCATGTGGAATTTTGATGCGCGTGATGTATCGTTGCGGTTTAGCAGTTTTAATGCCTACTCAAGTTTTAAATTTATATTTAGCCGACTTATCAATAACACACACACTTAACGAGCAGTGTACCCGGTCAGTATGAATATAATGGTAAGTAGAGTGTCGATCACTAAGAGTGGAACGTATTATCTCGTTATTCTAATCAGTATTTTAATATCCTAACGCAAGGGGGTTTCAGCCTGAGAGACTGGCATGATTTGTTTGCAATTAAATAATAAAATAAACCAATAGGCACGAATCAGCAAGTAGCACACACGTACACAGATAAATACTCGAGACAATAAGAGGGCTGTCCTTATGATTAAGTAGATTGTCACTTGTTTTATTGATAGCTTTATATGAAGTGTATGTAGTTAACCCTTTCTCGTTGGTCCTAATCTTATCGGCGAGTAAACCCTTAATGATTACTTATGTCTAAAAGTTATTCCTAAGTGATCAATTTAGTAATAACCGTGGGAGCCACATTATTTTCCGCAGTCAAATGCCCGCAAGCCACTAATAAACACAGAGGTTATCAATGCACTAATAAGTAGTAACCAAAGACATCAACATATAAACTTTAATTGATGGGAAAGCAAGTATTAAAGGGAGTGCAATTGATTTCGTGGTTTTGTAACCTTACAACAAGGTTACCTCTCGATGGGATCTCAAGAGGTTTTACAACCCAACAGGCAGTTGTACCTGACCGATGTAGTATAGTGTAGTGTAAGTACGGGGATTGATCGTTTCTCCACAGGATATGTTCGTTAGGTATGAAAGGCTACTCTAATTAGGTCTAAGGGTTGAGGAAGATTCTTTTTTATGTTTTTATAATTTTATGAAAGCAAGTAAAATCTCGGGTTTGAAAGAGTGGGCGGAATTAGTTGCTAGTCAACTAACCCAAATTACTACGAATGCAATAAAATTAAATAACTAAAAATAAAATGTGGTGAGAAACTTATGTGTAGAGAAATGTGTTTACTTAGATTTCCTTACTCCCTAACTATCTTTTACCGGTTAATTAGTGTGTATTAGTTGCGTGGATGACGGGTGTATTCCTTAATACCATTCGTGGGGTGGCGTACTTACTTCCCCAACTCTACAAGCTCCTACTTCACTCCTATGTCGAGCCGGCTAGGAAGCTCCTAACATGGGATCACTAGAATTCGCTTGTGCATTAAATACAACCATAAAAACCTTTAGTACGCATTTGGTTCATGTTTCTTAAGACGTTCAAGCAAGTTACCGAATAGGAAGTTAGCCAGTTTTCTTAAGCCTAACATAGATAAACAATCATCCAATACAACTAATAACACACTAACAACCAATAATCAATAGCTAGGTTTCATTAGATCTAAGCAAACACAAGATAAATTTAGCCTAACATGTTAAACAAAAGACAAGAATAAGATAGAATCAAACAACACATAGACATATTGAATGATTAATTGATAACTTATCTTTCAATGAAACATGGAAGATCTCAAGGCAAAAAGCCCTGAAAAGTAGCTAAAATCGTCTTAGGGTTTTCTCCCAAAATTCCACACACTAAGCTCTCTCTAATGACAAAAAATTAGAAAACTATATATAGATTTTTGGATCTGACGGCGTCACCTTATGGAGTGTGACGCCGTCACCTCGCCGGTTTTAGGGTTCCCGGATGACCTTCTTGACGCCGTCCCTCTTTAGCTCTTCAAAAATCCATTCTGGCTTATCAAGGCTTGACGCCGTCTAACCATGAACGTGACGCCGTCCCCTTATGATTTAAGCCGTGACGCCCTCGATCAAGTTAAAGCGTGACGCCGTCAGAATTCACATGCTATTTTCACTGGCCCGTCATGAGTAAATTTCACGTCCAACTTTTCTTGCCAAGGCATGACGCCGTCTAGAGTAAATCTTGACGCCATCAAGAGTAACTTTTAGCCGATTTTTGAGACTTTGCCGTTTTCTTCACTTTAATGCTCCAAAAACGTCCAAAATGCCTCCTTTTCCAGATTTCTCCTCAAAGTATCTAAAATGACAAAAGAAACGATTTAGGGCAATATTTGATCAAATAAATACGATTTAGGGCTTAAATGACCCCTTAAAAGCGGTACACTTTTCGCTTCATCAAATACCCTTACACTTGAGATTTGCTTGTCCTCAAGCAAATGCGCTTTTATTCTAATCAAAATACAAGTTAGGGGTCATTTAATGCTAACATAAAAGTAATTACAACAAATATTCGTTCCACTTCAATCATAATAAGCACGGAGATTATAAACTAGCATCTCACAAGTAGTGTTTAGATACTCACATCTCTCAAGTGTCATCAAAATAAATCTCATAAATGAAAACGGAAAATATCTCTCACTACCTGTCATAGCAAATAGATTACCATAGGCTTGGGAAAGGATCGAAAACCTCCTCCACTAGGCGTAAGCACCTAAGATAAACTATCAAAGAGGGCTTTTAAATGGGTTATAACGTTAGGTGTAGGGAAAAGGAAAACACGGATTTGTTGGATACGGGATATTTTACTGGTGGCGATTTAAAAATCTTGATCAATTACATGTACTATACAATGTTGCTAAGCCAAGACTAGACTCGATCTTAAGCTAGAAACGAAATAACAAAATAACAAAAACATAAAATAAACATAAAATAAAACGGGATGGTAGTCCGTATGTTTTTTTCTATTTTTCTTTTTCTCATTTTTTTGTATTTTTCTTGATTTTTTTTTTTTTTTTTTTTTTTTTTTTTTTTTTTTTTTTTTTTTGCATACACTTTTGCCCTACCATCCAAAATAATACATCATAGGGGCATTGCATCCCCTTACACTTGAATTTTTGCATAACTTTACAAATAACTATTCTAATGACTCGAATTAAGATAATTGAAAAACTTGGAGTACTTTTAAAACATTTAGCACATATGGGGGTAATAAATGGTGTTCTTCCCCATTACTCCATTACACTAGTACTTTACCCATGAGTCCCAATCGTCCCAAAACAATATGTACAAGGATATGACTCGACTTAGCAACCATGTAATCAACTAGATAATTAACTTGGGTTTAAACAAATGTTGTAACAATAATGCACTAAAAATGAGTGCATACAAGGTAGGCTAAGGCGATTTGGGTGTACATTTAAGTGGGGTGTAAACAAATTCTTCCTTTAAGTAAAATTCTTAAAGGTCGAAACGAAAAGATAGGCTCTGAGGGGTGTACTAGGGGTTACGTGTACTAAAAATGAGTACAACGCAAAGGGTGTGGGAGAATTACTTGACTAATGTAGCCAATGTAATTATAACAAAAACACAGGTGTAAAACAATGGGTTAATCCTAATGCCTCTTATCATGTAGTAAATCTAACTACACGAATGTAGTCTCACTTGTGGCCTCGGAATGGTCCTAACGCAAGTTCTAGAATCTAAGTGCTACCGGTACACACATCATAGCATAAATGCTTTTCCTACCAATTCTAGGGGCGAACCTCACATATTTGGGGTGGAAAATTTTTTTAGTGGTACGGTTTTTGTGCTAGTCATATAACTCCTATCCGTGAGACGCTCATTAAGATCAAAGTTTCACTCCTAAATGTTGTAAAAAAAATTTAAATTTGGCACTAAAATTACCTTAACAAGTATTTCTCTCAGTTTTATTACACATCTACTATTAAACAAACAAAAATCAAGCGCAATGACATTCTCTAAAATCGTAGTTTTACCCTCCCTTACACTTAAGATGAACATTGTCCCCAATGTTCAAATAACAAGATGTAAAAGAAAAAAGTAAAAGAATGAAATCAAATACTCCCCTGATTCGCTCGGTGGATAATGAAATTACACGGTTAAATCTTCCTCCAAAGAGAATGTTGAAGCTCCATGACTAATGCATCGCCATAAGCTTGATTCCAAAAACATCTCCTTGTCCAAAATAACCTGTTAAACCTGAGAAAACAAACACGAAAACCTGCATAACATCGGCGGGAAAAATCTATATATAAGGATATAATGCTTGTGGAATGATAACTTTGCAGATTTCTGGAGATTATAAGTTGGAGATTTTAATAAAAACTTTTTATGAAAACAAAACTTTCAAAAATTTCTGGAAATTAAATCTGACGCCGTCAGGTTATAACCCCTGACGCCGTCAGAAATGACCTGACAAAAATTTTCATTTTAAGTTTCCGGAAAATTTCTGGAAGAACCTTTACCTTACTTCCTGGAAATCCTGCAAAACATCATTATGACTCGATACAAGCATTTGACTCAAACACACACTAATATGTATGCTAATTTATTATTATTACGATTCATGTTAATTTGCGTTCTAATAAACCGATTTAGATTTCCCTTACACTTATCTTTTGCAAAATACCTTTATATGTAGTTAAGACGAAGTTAAAAACAACATAAAGCATTTTCACAAATTAGTTTTGAACATGAATCAATACTAATAAAAATTAAACACACATACGGAAACAAATAAAAACAAACAAACAAATAAATAAACACACAAAGCAAATAAAGCAAATAAAGCTTGGGTTGCCTCCCAAGAAGCGCTTTTCTTTATTAACGAGTCTTGTAGCTAGACTCAAAGTCACGCTACCCTATGTAAGTGAGCTCGTCATCAAGGACGTATTTAGGGTTAAGCTTGGATTGAAGTTTCCTATTGGTTCGCTTAGTACGATATATCTTTTCAAACTTCTCTCCATCCGGGTCATACAACGTCATCTTAATATGCCATGACCCATCTCCATCTTTGGGTGGTTTATCCCAATTCCACTTATGATCATCTTCCTCACAAATCCACTTATTCATTCCTAGGTTAATTGGCAAAACTCCTAGGAAATCAATCATCTTTCTAAAAACTAGAGGGTCTTCAAATGGATCCAATTCGGTGTCCCTAGCCAAGAGTTGCTCCACCGAATGCGTTCGGTTAACAAAGTCCTCTTCTAGGTAAAATGGGCGTTGGGGTCCTATGAAGCCTCTATCTATCCAAGGTCCATATCTAGATGGTCTCCTATTCAACTTTAACCAATGGGGTGTCGGTTCCTCACTAGTATCATAGGCGTGTTTCTTAACATCATAGACTGACCAAGTATCTCCTTCTCCTACCGCTATCTTGGATTCCTTACAATCAATCATAGCACTAGCGGTCGCCAAAAATCCTCTACCTATCAACAAGGGGCATGTAGGGTCGCCAACCATATCAAGGACGTGGAAATCGGCTAAAATGGTTAGTTTTCCAATGTGCACTAACACGTCCTTAACTACTCCAACCGGGTAAGCAACACTCCCATCCGCTAAACCTATTATTACCTCGGTTTCTTCAAGTTTTCCAAGTTTTAGAGAGGTGTAGAGAGGTAACAGAAGTAGGTTAAGGCTTGATCCAAGATCGGCTAATGTGTCATAAGCCTCCGAATTACCGATCTTGCAAGGTAGAACAAATAAGCCCGGATCATCTAACTTCTTAGGTAGCATGTTTTGAACAAAGGCGGTCCCTTTTTCGCCTAACTTGAGCTTCTTCTCATCCAACACATCAACAACCGGACTTTCAAGGTGGAGCTCCTTGAATTCTTCGTCAAGGTTTTGAGTGGGAGGTGTTTCAACTATGTTGTTGACCAATTTGGATGTCATAACTTCTTGGTCATTTGGAACGACTTGGGTTTGTTTGAAACACGTGCTCATGGAATTGACCGAATAATATTGTGGACAAGAACTAGGGGATGAAACCGATGAAATAGCGTTGACGTTTAGTTTCGGGTTCTTGACCGTGTTGCTAGGGAGTGCTCCCATTTCTCGGTCATTGAGGGCTTTCAACAAGGTGTCAATCTTATCGGTCATCTCGCTTTGTTTTTGTTTGAAATCGGCTTCAAACTTGGCTAAACGAGCTTCTTGAGATGCCATAAATTGAGACATCAATCCTTCAAAGTTATCGGTACTACCATTGCCGGAAGGATTGTTGTTGAAAGTACGGTTCGAGTTGGAACCGCTTGATTGGAAACGATTAGGTGGGTTGGAAGAATTGGTTTGTTGTGTGTTTTGGTTTTGTTTCCACCTAAGGTTCGGGTGATTTTTCCATGAGGGGTTGTATGTATCACCGTAATGGTTTGGCTCGGGTTTGAAAGTGTACCACTTGTCTCCCGCTCCGTCGGTACGCGAGGATGCGTAGTCAACAAAAGCTTGTTCGGGGAGTTCCATGCAATCACGAGTGTCGTGGGGACCACTACATAATTCACATGAAGAAGTGATTTTGTTCACTTGGCTTGAAGGTTTAGGAGCCTCGTAAGATTTCATGAGAAACTTGACTTGGTCTTCAAGTTCTATGATCCTATGGTCGGAAGTGCTTGAATTGTTCGAAGGCAAAGATATTGCCTTGACCGTTTTATTCAAATCACGGGGATCACTCCAACTTTCGTTGTCATAAAGAGCAAGATCCTCTAGGAGAGCCCATGATTGTTCCGCACTTAGATCACGTAGCTTGCCACCGGCCGATTGGTCAATGGTTTGCCTCGTGGAGAGATTGATATGGTCATAGAAGATTTGGACTTGGAGCCAAAGTTCTATGCCATGGTGAGGGACTTTTTGGAGTAAGTCCTTGAATCGAGTCCATGCCTCGTAGAGAGTTTCGCCTTGACGTTGTTGGAACATCAAGATATCATTCCTTAGCTTAGTAGTTCTTCCCGGTGGGAAAAACTGAGCAAGGAAACGAGTGGTGAGATCATCCCAAGAGGTGATGGATCCTGCGGGTTGACGTTCTAGCCACTGACTAGCTTGGTCCCGCAGAGAGAATTGGAAGAGACGCAATCGGGTCGTCTCTCGAGTGGCAACATCAAGGTCTATAGAATCAACGATTTTAAGAAAGTCCTTGAGATGTTGATTAGGATCTTCAGAACGAAGTCCATGGAATGCGCATCCGCTTTGCACCAACCGGATGGTGTCGGATCGCAAGGGTGTGATATTGGCTCCTTGAGTGAGCTCAATGGTGTTTCGATAGCCATGGTGGCTAGGACGGGAATACTCTCCTAAAGTACGGGCTCTAGGAGGTGGTGGTGGTTGTTGTGGTGGTGGGTTGTGGGGGTTAAGGATATTACCATCTTCCATGATGTCGGATGGTATGGTTACGAACAAAGACACGAAGAAAATAGATAGACTAAAGAAAATCTAGAAAAATAAAATAAAAATCTCACTAGAAAGGAATCTAGTGAGTAGACCTAATAGAAATAAAAATTCAACCTAAACAATAACTATTCCCCGGCAGCGGCGCCAAAAACTTGATTGCGTGGTTTTGTAACCTTACAACAGGTTTTACCTCTCGAGGGATCTCAAGAGGCTTACAACCCCACCAGGCAGTGTACCTGACCGATGTAGTATAGTGTAGTGGTAAGTACGGGGGATTGATCGTTCTCCACAGGGAATAGTGTTCGTTAGGTGTGAAAGGCTACTCTAATTAGGTCTAAGGGTTGAGGAAGATTCTTTTTTATGTTTTTATAATTTTATGAAAGCAAGTAAAATCTCGGGTTTGAAAGAGTGGGCGGAATTAGTTGCTAGTCAACTAACCCAAATTACTACGAATGCAATAAAATTAAATAACTAAAAATAAAATGTGGTGAGAAACTTATGTGTAGAGAAATGTGTTTACTTAGATTTCCTTACTCCCTAACTATCTTTTACCGGTTAATTAGTGTGTATTAGTTGCGTGGATGACGGGTGTATTCCTTAATACCATTCGTGGGGTGGCGTACTTACTTCCCCAACTCTACAAGCTCCTACTTCACTCCTATGTCGAGCCGGCTAGGAAGCTCCTAACATGGGATCACTAGAATTCGCTTGTGCATTAAATACAACCATAAAAACCTTTAGTACGCATTTGGTTCATGTTTCTTAAGACGTTCAAGCAAGTTACCGAATAGGAAGTTAGCCAGTTTTCTTAAGCCTAACATAGATAAACAATCATCCAATACAACTAATAACACACTAACAACCAATAATCAATAGCTAGGTTTCATTAGATCTAAGCAAACACAAGATAAATTTAGCCTAACATGTTAAACAAAAGACAAGAATAAGATAGAATCAAACAACACATAGACATATTGAATGATTAATTGATAACTTATCTTTCAATGAAACATGGAAGATCTCAAGGCAAAAAGCCCTGAAAAAGTAGCTAAAATCGTCTTAGGGTTTTCTCCCAAAATTCCACACACTAAGCTCTCTCTAATGACAAAAAATTAGAAAACTATATATAGATTTTTGGATCTGACGGCGTCACCTTATGGAGTGTGACGCCGTCACCTCGCCGGTTTTAGGGTTCCCGGATGACCTTCTTGACGCCGTCCCTCTTTAGCTCTTCAAAAATCCATTCTGGCTTATCAAGGCTTGACGCCGTCTAACCATGAACGTGACGCCGTCCCCTTATGATTTAAGCCGTGACGCCCTCGATCAAGTTAAAGCGTGACGCCGTCAGAATTCACATGCTATTTTCACTGGCCCGTCATGAGTAAATTTCATGTCCAACTTTTCTTGCCAAGGCATGACGCCGTCTAGAGTAAATCTTGACGCCGTCAAGAGTAACTTTTAGCCGATTTTTGAGACTTTGCCGTTTTCTTCACTTTAATGCTCCAAAAACGTCCAAAATGCCTCCTTTTCCAGATTTCTCCTCAAAAGTACCTAAAATGACAAAAGGAACGATTTAGGGCAATATTTGATCAAATAAATACGATTTCGGGCTTAAATGACCCCTTAAAAGCGGTACACTTTTCGCCTCATCAGCAATCTTTCGTTGTCACATTACACAAGCCACCAATCCTGATGAATTAAAGTTTGCTAACACAATAAAACAAAACTACTTAATGAATTAAACACATGCAGCACCTTCTTACAGCTCTTGTATCTTCGTTTGGTGTGTCTTGTGCTGCCTCCTTGACTGAATTCGTCCTAGGGTTCTCCTTGTCGGTTTTGATATATGTCTGACACCAAGCTTTGGAATTCGTCTGGTCTTGGGGTATTTATAGTTTCTGTCTGAGGGAAGATGCGGCGCATCTTGTAAGTAGATGCGGCGCATGTACTTAACTTCGCGTGGGGTCCAAGATTATAATATTCTGGAATATTCGTACACCGCCAGTAGATGCGGCGTAACTCCATGATTAGATGCGGCGCATGTCCTCTTGTATCTTGGATCGTATCTGGTGATATCTTGATAGAGATGCGGCGCATGTCATGAGTGAGATGCGGCGCATCTGGAGCAAATTAGTCTTGATCTTCTTCATTTCAGTAGACTCTTAACTTCTTGCATGTTTTGCTCCATAATCAGTCCAAAATCGCTAAGTTTCACCAAATGCTTGTTTTTACCTGAGAATTACAAAAGTAAACGATTAAGTATAAATCCTCATACATAATATAGTAAAACAAGTCAAATTAATAGGATAAATGATAGTAATAAAATGTACTTATTTGAGTTCATCAAATTTCTAGAAAACAAATCCAATGTAGCAGGTGATGGTCCCAAATGGCTATTTGATCTTGAGACACTAACCCAATCAATGAATTATATGCCTGTTGTTGCAGAAACTAATGATTATTCAGGTTCAGAAGCTGATAATGCAACAAATGAGGCAGGGTTAGGAAAAGAGAAAGATCAAGATTATGTGATAATGCCAAAATGGACAAGTGTGGATTCAACTTCCATAAATGATGAACCTTCTTCTGATGAAACTAAAGAAGGGTTTGAAGGTGAAAACAAGGAAGAGGGAACTAAGAAACAAGAGAATCAAGTTAACAGTACTAAAAATGATAGTACTGTTGAAGCCCAACTTGATACTGCTAGGCTAAATGTTTCTACTGCTAGGTCAAATGTTTCTACTGTTAGGCCACAAGTTTCTACTGCTGAGCCAATTGATCCTACTGTTGGCTCATCAATCTCAAATGAAACAGAATTCTCAGAAGATGAAGTGGATTTCAATAATCTTCCACCTCATTATCAAGTTCCTTCTACACCACACACAAGGATTCACAAAGTCCACTCCCTAGAGAATATAATTGGTGATGTGCAATCAGGAGTGAAGCCAAGGAAGCAGCTTATGTCTTTAGACGAAAAAGGGTTACTTGATGCCCTTTATGCATCAAAGCAGCATGAAGATGCACACTCTTGCATATTTATATGTTTCCTCTCACAAGCAGAACCCAAGAATGTTCTCAAAGCCTTAGATGATTCAAGCTGGGTAGAAGCTATGCAAGAGGAGCTTCTCCAATTCAATATTCAGAAGGTTTGGGTGCTAGTTGATTTACCCAAGGGTGTAAGGGTAATTGGAACTAAATGGGTTTTCTGGAAAAAAAAGGGATGAAAGGGGCATAGTGATAAGAAACAAGGCTAGACTTGTAGCCCAAGGGTACACACAAGAGGAAGGTATATACTATGAAGAAGTTTTTGCTCCAGTGGCAAGAATTGAAGCAATTAGACTATTCTTGGCCTATGCTTCATTTATGAGCTTCATAGTTTATCAAATGGATGTCAAGAGTGCTTTCTTATATGGTACTATTGAAGAGGAGGTTTATGTCTCACAACCTCCAGGTTTTATTGATCCAGAACATCTAGATAAGGTGTATAAGGTTGTCAAAGCTCTTTATGGCCTTCATCAGGCACCAAGAGCATGGTATGAAACACTGGCTTCCTACTTAATTGAAAATGGATTTCAAAGAGGCAAGATTGATCAGACATTATTCATCAAGAAGCACAGGAAGGATCTTTTGCTGGTTCAGGTGTATGTGGATGATATCATCTTTGGATCTACAAGGAAGGAGATGTGTTTAGAGTTTGAGAAACTTATGCATGATAAGTTTCAGATAAGTTCCATGGGGGAACTTACTTTCTTTTTGGGTCTGCAAGTTAAGCAATCAAGTGAAGGCCTATTTATCAGCCAGGATAAATGTGTAGCAGAGATTCTTAGGAAATTTCAATTTGTTGATGCAAAGGTAGAAAGCACACCAATGAACTCTGAGAAGCCTCTTCTTAAAGATGTAGATGGAGACAATGTGGATGTACACACATACAGATCTATGATAGGCTCTTTGATGTATCTCACATCATCAAGACCTGATATGATGTTCTCTGTTTGTGCTTGTGCAAGATTTCAAGTAACTCGTAAGGTTTCTCACTTAACAGAAGTCAAGAGAATCTTTAGATATCTCAAGGGTCATGATGAACTCAGTATAAGACATTTTATTACTATCTTTATCTATATTTGACTTGTTTTACATATTATATGAGGATTGATACTAATCATTTACTTTTGTAATTTCTCAGGTAAAAAAACAAGCATTTGGTGAACTTAGCGATTTTGGACTGTTATGGAGCAAAACATGCAAGAAGTTTAAGAGTCTACTGAAATGAAGAAGATCAAGACTAATCTGCTCCAGATGCGCCGCATCTCACTATGACATGCGCCGCAATCTTATTAAGATATCACCATGATACGATCCAAGATACAAGAGGACATGCGCCGGAAGTTCTAATCTGGAGTTACGCCGCATCTTCTGGCGGTGTAACGAATTATTCCTGAATATTTAATCTTGGGACCCCACGCGAAGTTAGTCAATGCGCCGCATCTATTATAGATGCGCCGCATCTTCCCTCAGACAGAAACTATAAATACCCCAAGGCCAGACGAATTTCGGGTGCAATATTTTAGTACCGAAGACCGAACAGGAGAAACCAAGGACGAATTCAGTCAAGGAGGCAGCACAAGACACACCCAAATCAAAGATACAAGAGCTGTAAGAAGGTGCTGCATGTGTTTAATTCATTAAGTAGTTTTGTTTTATTGTGTTAGCAAACTTTAATTCATCAGGATTGGTGGCTTGTGTAATGTGACAACGAAAGATTGCACTCCCTTTAATACTTGCTTTCCCATCAATTAAAGTTTATATGTTGATGTCTTTGGTTACTACTTATTAGTGCATTGATAACCTCTGTGTTTATTAGTGGCTTGCGGGCATTTGACTACGGAAAATAATGTGGCTCCCACGGTTATTACTAAATTGATCACTTAGGAATAACTTTTAGACATAAGTAATCATTAAGGGTTTACTCGCCGATAAGATTAGGACCAACGAGAAAGGGTTAACTACATACACTTCATATAAAGCTATCAATAAAACAAGTGACAATCTACTTAATTATAAGGACAGCCCTTTTATTGTCTCGAGTATTTATCTGTGTACGTGTGTGCTACTTGCTGATTCGTGCCTATTGGTTTATTTTATTATTTAATTGCAAACAAATCGTGCCAGTCTCTCAGGCTGAAACCCCCTTGCGTTAGGATATTAAAATACTGATTAGAATAACTAGATAATACGTTCCACTCTTAGTGATCGACACTCTACTTACCATTATATTCATACTGACCGGGTACACTGCTCGTTAAGTGTGTGTGTTATTGATAAGTCGGCTAAATATAAATTTAAAACTTGAGTAGGCATTAAAACTGCTAAAACTATACTACGACACCGCACGCATCAAATTTTTGGCGCCGCTGCCGGGGAGTGAATTGTTATTATCGGTTAATTTGATTAGTATTTTAATTAGGATTTTCTTTTATTAGATTAATTGCATCATTGTATTATTTTGCATATTTGTTGTACTGTGTGTTATTTGTTTTGTGTTATTTGTTTGCGTTTATTTTTGTTTTTGTTTATTTTTGTTTGTGTGTTTTTTTTTTTTTTTTTTTTTTTCGTATTTTTCTGTTCTGCTATCGTTGTACTGTACTAAATCAAACGATACGGCGCATCTGATCTCTCAGATATGGCGTATTACGTTTAATTTTTAAAAAATACAACGCGTTTAATTAATTCGATACGACGCATCTTTTCCCCAAGATACGGCGTATCTGTTTTTAATACGAAATTTTTTTTAAAAAGCGATAAAGTAATACGACGCATCTGCTTTTGCAGATACGGCGTATCTGTTTTTGATAAAAAAAATTTCTAAACGTTAACGCCATACGACGCATCTGCTTTCGTAGATACGGCGTATCTATTATTTTAATTAAAAACAGTTTGCGAATTATTAAACAGATACGACGTATCGATCTCTTTCGATATGGCGCATCTTACTGAATCAAAAATCGATATTTATTTTTAAACGTAACGAAAATACGGCGCATTAACTTTCGTTAATACGACGCATTTAATTTTAATTAGATAAGCTGATTTTTGATTATTTAATTCGATACGGCGCATTCTTAAATTCTAAAGCGGCGTATCTATTTTCTGAATAAAGTCTGATCAAATTTTAACGATTATAATATACGGCGTATCCAACTTTTTGGATACGGCGCATCGTCTGCAGATATCAGCAACTTTTATTCTTTTCTAATTTCCGAACGGAAAATATTCTGACTTACCCTTATACTAGGAAACTTTTACTTTGAAATCTTCTTGTTCTTAATTTTCAGGAACAATGTTCGATATTTTCCCAAACTGGTTCGGAACACCCCAAAGAAACCTTACTATGGAAGAGTTTGCACTACTAATCGCTCAAGCCAATGAACGAGGATAATGAGAACGAGGTGGTGGAGTTTGAACCTGAAGTATTGGAATAAGGAGCTGAACGTGAGTCTAACTTGAAGACTCTGGAATAAAGACAAGTGCTTACCGGGAGACAACCCGGAGAATTTATATTATTCTGTTTTCTGTGTCGAGTCAGTCAGGCCCGCATGAAGATACGGCGCATCTCTATCCTGAGATGCGACGCATCTCCTGCAATGGTCATATCTTATTTTAATTTTCTGCATTTTTTATTTTCGACTTTAAAACTTTTTATCAGTTTATTTTAATGCGGCGAATCCCTGGTTAAGGATGCGGCGCATCTTTATTCTGATCCGTATTAATTCCAGGCTCGATACGGCGTATCTTCTTCAATAAGATACGGCGCATCGACTGACCTGATGATTTTCAGTTTTAATTTTTAAGTTTTATTTTTATCTAACTACTAATGTATTATGCAAGCTTGAACCTTTCTTATCTTAGGTGTGTTTTAAAGTGTTGGTGGTATTATAGTTTCCTGGATTTCCTGTGGATACATCAAGTATGAAGCTTTAACGTTCTAATCCACAAGAAAGTTGATTTTTGCTCTTATACTAATGGAGGATCATACCGAGCAAATCTCAGGGGAGTTTTTCTGTTCTAATTCTTTTATTTTCCAGTTTTTAACCTTTTATACAAACAACGAGGACGTTGTTTAACTTAAGTGGGGGGATTGGAGAATTAGAACACTTAACAATTACTTGTCCTAAACTTTTTCAAAAATTATGCTTAAAATGTGCTTAATATATCAAACTTAAAAATTTTTTAGCATGTTTTTGTTTAAGATCTAAGATGCATAGCTGCACACATGACGTTATTTTCAAAAATTGTGATTTTCCAAAATTCACAAAACTATGAGTGTGCCGGTGACTTGTAAACTTTAGAACTTGGCTTGTATACTATTCGAGACCACCATAATGAGTATTATTTATATAATTGGAATGACTTGTCTAAATTGGTAAATTTCTAGGATTACACCCAAAAAGCCTATAATATGTTATGTGTTATTAACTAACTACACTGGTTAGTTAACCCCCGTATAAACCCTTTTGTTACTCTCATTTTTAGAGTAAGATACCCCTAGAAAAACACTCAGAGCCATTCCTTTCGTTTCTTACACCTATTTTTAAAATGTTTCGTTACACCCTTACACCTTAGCCTACCCTGTAGATTAAAATCCGTGGTTTGGTTAATTGCTATAGGCAAAGTGTGTTTCCTTACATTACCTGTGTTCGCGTGCGTAATTCATTATCTATGGTTAGGTCGGGAAATTGCACAATGCAATTGGAGTGAAAGTAAATATTGTATATCTTTGAGTTTATTTTTCGTGTGTTTACTACTTTCACTATTAGCGTTATTTCTGAAAGTATGAAAAGTATGGAAAAATTATTATCCGGAAAGAAAGTTATAGTGATGTGGTGAAATTTTACACATCTATGTTTATGATTAAAGTTTAAAAAAAAATTAAAAAAAAAAAATAATAATAATAAAATGAGAAAAGAAAAAGAAAAAGGGAGAGTTGGATGTTTGTTAAACCAACTTATGTAAAGTTATGTAAGTGGTCGATATCACCACTATTTGTTGTACTATATCTATGGATTGAATGGGAATTGGCCATTATGGGAACGCCAATTAAGGTTTATTCTTTGATTAAGATCTTGTTGAGTATAATTCGTGTCTACCTAAAGCGTGTGTTTCAAGTGTTAAAGCGTGAGTTATTCAATGATATGAGTCTTATTCATGGGATGGTTGGGATAGTGATTAACCACACTTAGGATTTTAATTTATTTGTTTTGTTTATTTTTTATTTTTACACCAATTTATATCCCAAATGTTATCCATTCCCTTTATTATTCTTTATCCAACCAAACCTTTGATTTATTGAGATTAGGGATTTGAGCAATCTTAAGTATCGTAGTCGTGGATTCGGCTATGTATTTACGATTTTGTCGCCCTTTTTGATATATTATTATTGGTGAAGTTTGGACCTATCTTTAGCCTATTCGAGTTAAGGATTTGAGCAATTGCAAGTATCGTGTTCGTGGATTCGATCATGTATTTGTGATTTTGTCACCTTTTCTGGAATTTGAAATCGATAGTGAAAGAGAATAATTAACCCTTAAGCCTAAAAACCCTTTTTACCGCTTTAGACTTGTTATTCCTTAGCTTTAGTGGGGGAGATGTGTATACTTGCCAAGCTTATGATAGAATATTTGTCACGACTGGACAGTTAAACGATTAGATTTGCTTTTATCGACTTATTTTATTTTACTTCTAATTCGTTAAAGTGTTTAGTTGTGTGATTATGAATTAAACGAATACATGCTTGATATAAAAATAAATCCTAACATCTTTTAGGATACATTTTCATAAAAGAAATTCTAAGGTTTACTTGGGGACAAGTAAAGTTCAAGTGGGGGGATATTTGATGAACTCAAATAAGTACATTTTATTACTATCATTTATCCTATTAATTTGACTTGTTTTACTATATTATGTATGAGGATTGATACTTAATCGTTTACTTTTGTAATTCTCAGGTAAAAACAAGCATTTGGTGAAACTTAGCGATTTTGGACTGATTATGGAGCAAAACATGCAAGAAGTTAAGAGTCTACTGAAATGAAGAAGATCAAGACTAATCTGCTCCAGATGCGCCGCATCTCACTCATGACATGCGCCGCATCTCTATTAAGATATCACCAGATACGATCCAAGATACAAGAGGACATGCGCCGCATCTAATCATGGAGTTACGCCGCATCTTCTGGCGGTGTATGAATATTCCTGAATATTATAATCTTGGACCCCACGCGAAGTTAAGTCAATGCGCCGCATCTACTTACTAGATGCGCCGCATCTTCCCTCAGACAGAAACTATAAATACCCCAAGGCCAGACGAATTTCGGGTGCAATATTTTAGTACCAAAGACCGAACAGGAGAAACCAAGGACGAATTCAGTCAAGGAGGCAGCACAAGACACACCCAAATCAAAGATACAAGAGCTGTAAGAAGGTGCTGCATGTGTTTAATTCATTAAGTAGTTTTGTTTTATTGTGTTAGCAAACTTTAATTCATCAGGATTGGTGGCTTGTGTAATGTGACAACGAAAGATTGCACTCCCTTTAATACTTGCTTTCCCATCAATTAAAGTTTATATGTTGATGTCTTTGGTTACTACTTATTAGTGCATTGATAACCTCTGTGTTTATTAGTGGCTTGCGGGCATTTGACTGCGGAAAATAATGTGGCTCCCACGGTTATTACTAAATTGATCACTTAGGAATAACTTTTAGACATAAGTAATCATTAAGGGTTTACTCGCCGATAAGATTAGGACCAACGAGAAAGGGTTAACTACATACACTTCATATAAAGCTATCAATAAAACAAGTGACAATCTACTTAATTATAAGGACAGCCCTCTTATTGTCTCGAGTATTTATCTGTGTACGTGTGTGCTACTTGCTGATTCGTGCCTATTGGTTTATTTTATTATTTAATTGCAAACAAATCGTGCCAGTCTCTCAGGCTGAAACCCCCTTGCGTTAGGATATTAAAATACTGATTAGAATAACTAGATAATACGTTCCACTCTTAGTGATCGACACTCTACTTACCATTATATTCATACTGACCGGGTACACTGCTCGTTAAGTGTGTGTGTTATTGATAAGTCGGCTAAATATAAATTTAAAACTTGAGTAGGCATTAAAACTGCTAAAACTATACTACGACACCGCACGCATCAGGTCAACCTATGTTGGTCTATGGTATTCTAGGGAATTACCTTTTGACCTGGTAGCATATTCAGACAGTGATTATGCTGGTGCAAGCTTGGACAGAAAGTCAACTACTGGAGGATGTCAATTCCTTGGATTTAGACTCATTTCATGGCAGTGTAAGAAGAAAACAATTGTGGCTACTTCAACAACTGAAGCTGAGTATGTAGCTGCTGCTAGTTGCTGTGGTCAAGTACTTTGGCTTCAAAATCAACTTCTTGACTATGGGTACAATTTCATGAACACTGTCATACATATTGATAATAGTAGTACAATTTGTATAATTAAAAATCCAGTGCAACACTCTAAAACAAAACACATAGAAATTAGACATCATTTTATTAGAGACTGTAGTGAGAAAAAGTTGATTCAAGTGGTTAAAATTGATTCTGATCACAACTTTGCAGATTTTCTCACAAAAGCTTTTGATGTTGGAAGGTTTCAATACTTGGTAGCAAGTATTGGGGTGCTTAATCCTTAATGTTTTTCAAAAATATGTGGTTTTGTATATTGGATTTGTACTGCTAGCATTGTCAAATTAGTACTGTTATTGAAAAGTTTGTACTGCTGGTACAAATTTGGATTGTTTTGTTCATACTGTTAGTCAAATGATTATACTGCTATAAGACAAATGCTTTGCATCTTGTTTTCTTGGTTTTAGCCTAACATTTTCAAGTATGAAAATTTGAGCAAAAAGGAAGTTACAAGTGCAATACATGAGCAAGCAGAATAGTGGCTCAAGTTGTGACATAATAGGTTAATGATGGACAGAGTTTGGGAATTCATTAACAAAGGCTTACACCTAAGTTAATAAATTATTTAAAACTTCTCTCGTGAAACTTATTGTGATATTTTGTATTGTCTTGATGGATCAATTGATCAGATAGTAACTGACTCAACTCACTTTCTATCATTTTATACTTTAATTAGTATAATGAGAAAGTCTAAGGACATCTGATAGAAAGAACAGCGAGAAAATGTCAATCTAACACTTGTGTTAGAGGCAACAACTGCCACAAGCTGGAAAACCTGTCAAGAAAGCCCTTTGAATGGGTTTATCTGTACACAGGCAGTTATTTATAACTGAATACACTGGTTCTCATACAACCAGTGGTTAATTTAAACAGAAATCATGATTAAGTGTCTGTTACTACACTTAATCCCTTCAAAATGGTTGTTAGCAGTACGGTTTTTCATTAAAAAATCAAGTTCATACTGCTAAGTAAAAAGTTTTTTAAAACCTTTTTTATTTAGGGTTGCTCAGAAAAACCATCTTATGATGGATTATGAGTCAATGCCCCATGATTCACCTCTCACAGGAGTTTACACACCTGGAAGAGTTAAGGGCAGCAGATTAACTCTTAAGGAATTGATGGCTATATGTACAACATTGTCTGAAAAGGTGTCCTAAATGGAAAATAAACTCAAGAAATTTAAAGGAGTCAAGTTCAGATGATGGAGAGAGATCTTCCAAACAGGGGAGGAAGATTAACCAAATAAGGGAGAATGAAAGATTGTGGATGTGTATGCTCAGAATCAGGGGAGGATGTTTTAAATTTAGCAAACAGGTGAAAAAGATTGGGGAGGAAGATTGCCCAAATTTATCAAATTCAAGAAGTGCGTGAGTCTATGTTGGTCCATGGAATTGAGTAAAACAAGAACAGTTCATTGATAGTGAAAAGAATTGTTACAAGATTACTCAAAACCTATTAGATTACATGATAACATCTTCAACTTCTTAAAGGGGATACTTTCGGTATGGTATCCCCTTAGGTGAGGGTTTATCCTCTTTTGGTGACAAATAAACTCTCACTGATCCAAGCTATGCTTGTGATTCAGTGAGAGTGATGATCCTATCAACTAATACACTATGTGTATTCTTTTTGTTTGTTTAGGAATCCATATTATCTCTATTACAAAGCACACTATATATACAGGTAAATAAAAAAAGTCAAATGTGGTAGGTATGAGTAGACATCCACTTGTTGTGAGTTGTCATCCACTTGGTGTGAGTTGTCACCCACCAAGTGGTCCCTCTTCATCTTCCTCTTTTGTACTTTGTCTGACTTCTATATTTTCTTGTACGAGTTCGTGCCCATATATATCAGTCTGCTTGTAGAGATAGCATCTTCAGGGTCACTGAGACATTTGTCAATTCTCAGTGATACTGGTGTTGTTTGTAGCTCGTATACTTTACTCACTGACACCGTATCAATAAGTAAAGTGTTTCTTCAACAACGGGCTTTTTACAACACTCACTGATTTCTTTATCAGTGAGTAACCCACTATTTTATCAGTGAGTTAGGCTATTTTATGTTCAAATCTTGTCAGGGTACTTGGGTCAAATTCTTAGACCCAAAAATCTCCCACTATTTGAATATACAAATAGCCTGAGTTCAAACCTGCTTGTTCAGGGACCTGGGTTTAGTTCCTGATGGTTCAAGGGTTCAGGGACTTGGGTTTAGTTCCTGAGGTTCAGGTTCAAGGGTTCAGGGACTTGGGTTTAGTTCCTGAGGTTTAAGGGTTCAGGGACTTGGGTTTAGTTCCTGATATTCAGTGAGTTGAATGACCGGTTCAGTTACTGGGTTCAGGGTTCATGGGTCTTGAGGGTTCATTTTAACTGGTTCGTTCTTTGTCTCACTGAGAGAGTCAGTCACCTGTTTTGATCTGGTGTTCAGGTTTATGTTATGGTGTATGTGTGTTCACTGACCTGATGTGGGTTATGGGTCCACCATGCTTCCGCTGCTCCACTGATTCTTACAACCATTCTTGAATCATCTTGGAACTCATGACATACCCACTGATGACTACACTTCCTGAGAACTTTTCACAACTGATCTCTCTCTCCCCCTCAAAATTTGTGACTCAATGCAATTTTTGATCAGTTTATCTCAGCCTGATAAGCATCAACCTCATCACCCCACCCTGCATAACCTGATTTTCTCAGGTTACTGATAAGTATTACAACTTATTTTCAACCACATCACTCCATTTTTGGAGACCGGTTTCAGGGACCTGGTTTTAGGTTTAGTGACTTGGGTTTTAGTTACTGATTCAGGGTCTTGGGTTGAGGCTCAGTGACTTGTGTTTTAGTCACTGAGGGTTCAAGGTTTCAGTCACCTAAGGGGGTTCAGTCACCAAAAGGGCTACAGGTATTTAGTGACTGAGAGGTTTTGTTTTCAGTGACCTGGTTTAGTTCAGGGAATGTTTTATCTACTGAAAAATCAGTGTCCACCCTCCTGAGTTAAACTCATCCCTGATCAACACAGCTTTCTACCTGACTATTACAACTTCCTGATGTTCTCAGGAGTTACAACCCACTTCAGTCTTAACACCTCCCTGATTCTTATCAGGGACCCCATCAGTTTATCAGCATTCATGTTGTTCTTTGAACACTGGTATAACACCATCCTATCCTCACCATTAATACACCCTGATGCTATCACACTGATTCAGAGACCACATTCAGGCTAAGCCTGAAGCAACAACAAAACAACCTCACCATGAGTCTTTGACTCAGTTTTCAGAACCCACTGATTCTACTTCCCTGAAGCTTATCAGTGAAACCATTCATTGGCATGAGTTTTACCAGAACCCTAAATAACACAACACTCCCTGATACTTATCAGGGTAACCACTTTTCACTCCCTGAGTTACAAGAGCTGTGACATCCTTTGATTGATATCACTTCTAGAGTCGCGAATCATGTTCCCCCAAAATGAGTCAATCTTAGTACTGATTCAATCTCCTTCTCACTACCACCATTAACTCGACCTGAAACCTATTAAATCCAATTCCACCATAAATCCAAATTCAAACCCATACTTCATCTTATCTGCTCTCCCTTAACAACAATAATCCCAAACAATTATAAACCTCAACTCCGGTTCACACCTATTAGCCATTCCCTTCAGGGTTATCCCAACTCTATCCCCTTTGGTTTGTTTACCGGTGCTATCGCCGGAGATACCAAAACTTCTGGGATTTGAAGGTTTTGAGGTTTGGTGTTCTCGGTGTGACGGTATTATCAAGATAATCAACTCATGTTGACTAATTTTTATGTAAAGGATTTTTTTTCAATGTCTTATCTTTTATGTTAGATCTGGGTTTTGGTGTTTGTGTTGGATTTTGTGGTGTCTTTGATTTTGATTGTGAAGGATTTCTGATGATTTTTTCAGGTCGAGAGTGGTATTTCCGGTGGAGGTTTTTTGAGTGAGATTGGTGATTTGGTAAGGATAGGATTTTATAGATCTGGTTTTTTTTTTGTGTAGTGGTTTGTTTTTTTTTTTTTTTTTTGTTATGAGAGAGGTTCTGTGATGGTATTTGTTGTTGTGTGTGATAATGGATCCGTTTTTTTGTTGGATCTGGGTTTTTTGTGTTTGGATGGGGTTAATCTTATTTTTGTTGGAATAATATTTTTTTTTTTTTTTTTTTTTTTTGTGGTGGGTGGGGTTTTGTGGGGTTGAGATTTGTGTGGTGGGTGTATGTTTTGTGGGGTTCAGGGAGGGGTTGGTATTTTTCAGTCACCAAAATCAATGTGTTTTCTCCCCCTCAAAAAATTGCTATACCAGTAGCAGTTTTTTTGAAGTTCACATTTATTAATTTTTTGAAGAATGTTATCAGCAGTTATACATGGATCTGGCTCATAAGAATGAACCTTAGGCTCTGGTACCACTTGTTGGTCCATGAAATTGAGTAAAACAAGAACAGTTCATTGATAGTGAAAAGAATTGTTACAAGATTACTCAAAACCTATTAGATTACATGATAACATCTTCAACTTCTTAAAGGGGATACTTTCGGTATGGTATCCCCTTAGGTGAGGGTTTATCCTCTTTTGGTGACAAATAAACTCTCACTGATCCAAGCTATGCTTGTGATTCAGTGAGAGTGATGATCCTATCAACTAATACACTATGTGTATTCTTTTTGTTTGTTTAGGAATCCATATTATCTCAATTACAAAGCACACTATATATACAGGTAAATAAACAAAGTCAAATGTGGTAGGTATGAGTAGACATCCACTTGTTGTGAGTTGTCATCCACTTGGTGTGAGTTGTCACCCACCAAGTGGTCCCTCTTCATCTTCCTCTTTTGTACTTTGTCTGACTTCTATATTTTCTTGTACGAGTTCGTGCCCATATATATCAGTCTGCTTGTAGAGATAGCATCTTCAGGGTCACTGAGACATTTGTCAATTCTCAGTGATACTGGTGTTGTTTGTAGCTCGTATACTTTACTCACTGACACCGTATCAGTAAGTAAAGTGTTTCTTCAACAACGGGCTTTTTACAACACTCACTGATTTCTTTATCAGTGAGTAACCCACTATTTTATTAGTGAGTTAGGCTATTTTATGTTCAAATATTGTCAGGGTACTTGGGTCAAATTCTTAGACCCAACAGTCTAGTAAAAGCATCATCATCTTGTATGCTCTTGTCTTTTCCCACACCTGGCTCAGCAGCAGTTGTTGTATCTCCTCCTATAATGGAAGCTTCGCCTTCAGAATCATCTCAAGAAAAAGAACAAGCTCCAGTTTTAGTTGATGGATGCTGGGAATAAGTTCTATCAGTTTCAATTTCAGTTCACTACGTTTGTTCATCACTTGCATGGCTTGCAGAGAGATGACTTGATTTCTTAGAGCAATTACAGGGAATATAGTGATCAAGCTTCAAGCATCCAAGATAAACAGTACCATTGCCTCTTATAATTCCCCCATCCAAGGAAATTGCACCATCTTTTAGGCAATGCTTGGAGCATGAGCAAGGTACTGCTAGTATTGAAGCCAAAGAAAATGGCTGAAAGTGATTCACAGTTAGCAGATGAGTTAGACAAAAAGATACTTAATCTTGCAGAAAAAATATAAGCTCAGATCAAAGAGTCTGACTATGTAGTGTTTGGAAGACTCTCACAATCCTCATTTAATTCAGAAGAAACTTTATGATTTGGGATAAATCACAAGTTTAGGAGAGGATTGTTGGGAATTAAATGTTCTGAAGATTAGTATTTGAAACTAAATGTTCTAAAGGTTAGTACTGCTGAGAAGAATACACTAACAGTACTAATTGCTAGTGTATATTTGAAGTCTGTTCAAGTTAAAACTAACAGTACTAACTGATAAGTTAGTACTGCTAGTACAAACAAATGTACTGCTGGTTGAATACTGTTGTTGGAGTGACTCATACTACTGCTGAGTGGATAACTGTTGACGTATACTACTGCTGATTAGATAAGTATGAAAAAGAAATTTTGTGTATAAAAGTCAAGTATATACGGTAGATAATATCTTTGATAAGTGATGAGTCTACAAGTTGTATACATGTATCTTTGCTACTGACACACTCAACAAGCAAGTAGTTGACAAGACTTAACAATATTGTAAAGATCTCCTTTGTTGTATAAAAGGGAGATCTTAGCCTAGATATTAAAAGTGTGTGTCTAGAGAAGTGCATGTGCTTAGAAAATATATACATCGAGTTGAACATAACAAAAATAGTTTTTCTTTGTAATAGAGATTCAAGGTTTGTAACCCTAGTGATAGTGAAGATCACTCGTATTATTCTCAATAATATTGAATGTTGGGAACACGTTTTGAAGTAATTCAAGTATTGATCATAATGTAATAGGTTGCTTAGGCCTTTAGGTTTGTTCTTAGGCCCAGCCCGTGTAGAAGGCCCATAGGCTGTGTCGTTTATTTATTTAAGTATGTTTATGTAAGATAATTAGGGCTACAAGCCCATGCTCATGTAAAACTATAAATACCCCCTCCCACCTTAGGGAGAGGGTTGGTTGATTAATGCACTAAACATTTCCATATTATTGTTAATCATCTTCCACACACTCTTTCTCTCTCTAACTTTCTCTCTCTAGATCTAGGGTTTATTAGTGGTTAATCTAGGTAGCTTAATTCATAATAGTGAGTAACAACAAGTGGTATCATTCGCCTAGGGGTAATTTAGGTTGTTAGAGATTAGATTTAATTGAAAAAATAACAAAAATCTAAAAATCACTGTTCATCCAATTTATCACTATTCATCAGACTTGTTACTATTCATTGATCGAGCATCTGGCCTAGTCGAGCTACTTTGATCGAGCAACTTAACTTGATCGAACATCTAGGTTAGTCAAGCAACATTGATCGAGTAACAACATTGATCGAGTAATTGGCTATTCATCGAGTTAAGTGATATAGTCGAGCAACATTGATCGAGTAACATTGATCAAGCAACATTGATCGAGCAACATTGATCGAGTAACTGGCTTCATCGAGCAGTTCATCGAGTAACTACTTCATCGAGTTAGATCAAGTAGTCGAACTTCTTATTTGATCGAGCAACATATTTGATCGGAGCAACTTATTTGATCGAGCAACATATTTGATCGAGCAACTTATTTGATCGAGAAACTTTCTGATCGAGCAACTTTCATCGAGTAACTTTAAGTTGATCGAGTAATTTTTAAGGTGATCGAGTTTCTGGATTTCTTAAAAGACTAATCGAGTTTCTAGTGTCAAATCCTCCGAGTTTCAACGATTGAAATCTCCGAGTTTCTAGAGTAAAATCCTCATAGTTTCTTTTCATTTTTCACCGTTAAACAATCTAATCTACAACAACAACCGTTATTATCCTTTAAAGATCCTTAAATCATCACAAGTTACTTCACAATGTCTCAACCACCATACAATCCTTATTTCTATTATCAACTACAACAATATCCAAAACAACAACATCATCAACAACAACAATATCATCAGCAACCACAACAATTTAATCCTCAATATCAACAGCAACATGTTTTTGTGCAACAACATCAGTTTTTCCCTCAACAAACAGCACCTCAGCAACAATTCATGCCACAACCTCAGATGCAAAACTACCAACCTTCATCAAGAGAACCTCACTGGTTTACAAAGATGTGTGAAGCTATCAGTAGTCAGCAATCTAGACATGAAGCAGGATCATTTGAAACTCCACCAATGCTGACACCGGGAAACTATGTGCAATGGTCTAGTCGGTTTATTAGATTTGTTGAACTAAGAAAACCTCATGGTCCATATCTTAAAAAGGTCATCATGGAAGGACCTTATCCAGTTCCTTCAACAGTGGTTCCGGGTGATCCAACTGTTGTACCTCCACGTGAAGCATCCACAACTCCCGTTCCAGTAGCTCAATATACCAATGAACAAACTTTACAGCAAGAAGCTAATGAGATGGCCATGGCTTACATACTCCAGGGAATTCCTAACCCAATCTTCAGGAGTATTGATGCTCAGAAAACAGCCAAGGACATGTGGGAGCATGTGCATCTTCTGATGGAAGGCACAAAATTGAACCAAGAGGATCTGGAATCCAAGCTCTACATGGAATACAATAACTTCATGATTGAACCAGGGGAATCCTTAGAATCATACTATCACCGCTTCACCAATGTTGTCAATGATCTGGAACGTCATAACATACCTCTACCAAAGATTGCTATCAACTCCAAATTTCTAGGATGTCTTGGACCAGACTGGCAGAAGTATGTGACATTCGTGAGGCAAGCCAAAAAGATTAATCAAGTTTCATATGGACTTTTGTATGATTATCTCAAGCAACATCAAACTGAGGTAGACAAGGACATTGCAGCAAGAGGAGGTTATTCACAGGCACCAAATTCAAACTCTCTTGCTTTGATAGCTCAATCATACCTTCCACCATTAAACTAAGAATTTGTTCCACAACCTTCTCAACCATGTTTCCAAGTACAACCAAACAATCAAATTGTTCCTTATGAAGCACCATCTCAAAATCCTGATAACCAACTGGTTCCATACAACAATACCGACTCCACGTTTTATTCCAATGCTGATTATGATGAAGAAGACGATGTGTTCAACTCTCTCAATGAAGGATTTGCATTAATTGCAAGAGCATTCAACAAATTCTCTAACAAGTCAAACAACCGTCTTCGTTCGTCATCAAACACCAGGAACCAAGTAGTCGTTAATGATGGACGAGTTGAGATTCAGAATCGGTCTTCTGGTAGATTTGGGTCAGGAAACATGGGAAATTCTAGTACAAGGTTTAACTCAGGGGGACAGAGGTTCAACACAGCTGGGGGCAGTAGAAACAATATGGGGAATGCACAGAGGGGAATTCAGAATGATGGCACTGGAAAAAGAGGCATTGCTAACACGTCAATCACTTGCTACAATTGTGGTGGAAATGATCACATGGCTAATGCATGCCCTAAGCCTCGAACAATGGGAAGCGCATTTCATAAAGAAGCTCTTCTGATGGCTCTCAAGGATGAAAAAGCTGAAGGAATGTTGACTCAGAACGAGCAAAGCTTTATGGCCAATGCTTATTTCGATGATGAGATGAAAGACTTGGAGGCCAATGCTGCAGTGATGCTAATGGCCAACATGCAGGAGATGAATGTGAATGAGACAGGCCCGGTATATGATACCGATGGCTTATCTCAGGTACTTGAATCAGAATGCCTTATTCATGAGATTGCTTCACCATTTGCATCTTCATCTTCACAAGAAAATCTTGTTCAAAATTATTCATCATTCTCGTCTCAAGGAGATGATCAAATAAACACTGTTGTTTCATTCGATGATGATAACACCAATGTTTCATTTGATGATCCTATTGATGATGAAAATCATGATCATCTAGAACAAGATGATCTTCTGCCTGATCAAGATCCAGAGCTTATGACCTTATTGCTGACCACCCAATCATAATTGAATGCACAAAAGTCACAGATTGACAAATGCAATGAGATTAACCAGAACTTAAAAGCTAAAATTGCAATGTTAACAAAGGACAATGAGTGCTATAAAATACAACTTTCAAGTTATGAAAAACAAGCACAACGTGAGAAAGGCTTTGAGGTTGCATTCCAAAAGACATATGTTCAGGTCAAGGATTTAGAGCATCAAGTTAGTGAGCTAACTCTTTCCAAGGCTGATTTGCTTTCTCAAAAAGAACAAGAGCAATTTGAATTCAAAAAACAAATTGACATCTTGAATTCTGAGCTGTTAAAAACTCAAACAGAGCTTTCAACATCTCAAAATGGTCTTCTTGAAGAAAAGCAAGCCACTAGGAGACGAGTTGACTCATATCTTGAGGAGATTGTGGACTTAGAATCCAAGCTCAAAGAATTTCAGAATGTTGTATATAAAATGGGTAATTCAGTAACACAAATTCAAAGACTAACTGTGAAACCGAGTCCTAAAGGTTTTGGATTTGCAATTGGCTGTGACCAACCACGTTTTTTACAAAAAGTACTCAAAGATAATCCAAAGTTATACAATGCAGAATTTCTGTTTGATGATACTTTTCAACATGCTGTTGTATTTAGTAATGATGAAGAAATTGAATATCTTGAACATAAGAATGAGAGTCGATCAAAGTCAGAAAAAGATTTTTCAAGAGTACCATATGATTATTCAGCAAGACCTCACATCTGTAAATCTTTTGTTCCTCCAAAGGACAAACCAGAACAAACACTGTCTAAAACTGAAACAAATCCCTCTTCTGAAGTTGCTCCTGTTACCACTCCTGTTACACAAATCAATGGTCCAAACGATACTGTAGATCCACAAATGCCTCAACAATGTTAGATTCTTTGATATTTTAAGACATTTATGGATGACATTAAACTTTTGGAACAAGTGATAGAATTTAATTCTAAAATCAAAATCTCTTCTTTATTTTCTCTTGCTGAGAAAGAAAAGAGAAATTTTTCAGAATCAATTCTTGCCACATGTTAAACACCTGAGACTTTGTGCAACAATGTGGGAACAGGAACTACAGATTGAAGTTGGATCAATGATGAGTATTTTTAAAGCTTAAGATGAAAAAATTGCAAAACAAAAGTGTCAAAAGAAAGCTTTAGAAAAAGAGGTTGATCGACTCTTGGAATGTGTTTTGTGTGATGATGTGATTTCTGTGATTATGAATTCTATTTTTGAATCTTGTCATGCAATGCTTGTTGATGATCATGCTGTGAATGTTGGAATGTTGCAAATTGAGATTGATAATTTGGTAAAAGAGAATGAGAGTCTTAGACAAATCAACTTTGATGTGGAAAATAAGTGTGAAAAAGAAATTTTCAAACTTAACAAAAGACTGGAATGGTGTCAAACTCAAAGTGCTGAATTTGAGTTAAAGTACAAAAATCTAAAAGAGTCTTTGTCATTCCAAAACAGTCATGCTTCAGAAAGTCAGAATAAAAATGAAATTGATGTTTTGTGAAATAAACTGTTTGAATATGAGAAAGACATAGATGAAGTTTCTCAAAACAAAAATGACACTGTCCGGTTAAACAGAATTTTGGATTCCAAAAATCAAGAACTTCAATACATCATTCTTGATTTGAAAAAGAAACTAAGAGTTTTAGTAAAAGGAAAAGCTGTGATTGACCCAGGAATGTACACAGTAGACAAGACAACTAAGCAAGCATCAAATCAAACCACTAATGTGAATAATTCGACTTCCACAGCAATAGGAAACAACTCTAAGGCTAGCAGATCAAGAAACACCAAGAGACCAAGGAAGTTTAGAATCTAGCGCCGTAAGAGTGGACTATCTAAGACTGAAGAAGTAGTATTTAATGTTAGGAGTTTGAATAAAAAGCATAATATGTCAAAAGTAGAATCAAACTTGTCTAAGTCTAGTTCTATAGCTGATGTAATGAATGCTAAATCGTTGAATGTGATGAATGATATTATGGTTGATGCATGTTGTATATTTTGTCATGCTAGTATTTTATCTGGAAATCATGAGAAATGTGTTGCTAAAACTCTGTTGAATCGCAAAAAGAAATGATCTAGTGGCATTTCCTCTAGGCCTACTACTGCTGCCAAGTCCATATTAGTAAAACCACCACTAGTAGTTTCTGAAAAATCTGTTCCCAAACCCATAGATACACCTAGGACAAACAAAACACCAAGTGCATTTATTAGGAGAAAGGCTGAGACTAGTTGGATGTGGCAGCGTTGGTTGCAAAATACATCTAGCTTTAAATGGATACCTAAAATGCTTAATACATGTGTTACTAACCAAACGGGATCCACCGTTACCAAACTTGCCTCTATGTCTACTTCTGGTGATGCAGGTGATCCAAATTGTTCTATGGATTATTGATAGCGGCTGTTCCTGACATATGACCGGCAATCTCAAGCTTCTCGTAAACTTTGTTGCAAATTTCATTGGAACGGTCAGATTTGGGAATGATCACTTCGCTGATATTATGGGTTATGGAGACTACGTAAATGGGAACATCGAAATTAGCAGGGTTTATTACGTTGAAGGCCTAAGTCACAATCTCTTCTCAGTAGGACAATTTTGTGATGGTGATTTGGAGGTAGCATTCAGAGAGAAAACTTGTTTTATGGGATCTTCAAGGAAATGATCTGATGAAAGGAAAACGTGGCACCAGTCTATATACCATTTCTTTTGAAGGCATGACAGCTTCCTCTCCCATATGCTTACTTTCAAAGGCACATCCCACAAAGGCCTGGCTATGGCACAAACGGATGTCTCATTTGAACTTCAAGACGATGACCGATCTTGCTAAGAAAAAGTTGGTCGACGGTCTTCCAAAATTCAGATATGCCAAAGATCACTTGTGTCCTGCTTGCGAACAAGGAAAGAGTCATCGTGCCCACTTTCCTCCAAAAGCATATCAAAACACAGATCATGTCCTACAACTGCTTCATATGGATTGGTGTGGTCCTATGCGTGTTCAAACCATCAATGGGAAATGGTACATCTTGGTAATAGTAGATGATTTCTCGAGGTGGACTTAGGTCTACTTTCTTTGTAGCAAAGACCAAGCCCCTTCGATGATCATTACTTTTCTCACGAAGATTCAAGTTCAGGTTCGTAACACCATCAGAATCATCAGAACAGACAATGGTACTGAATTCAAGAATCAAACTCTTCGGGAGTTCACTGAGAAAAATGGTATTGTTCATCAAACGTCAAATGCTCGTTGTCACACCCCCAAATTTCGTGACTTGCAGCGGAATGAAGCATTCAGGGGCGCGACTGGTCATAGCACCAAAGTTGCTGTTATATTGAACGACCTAAAGTGTCGTTTAGAAAATACATCATTTAATTATTTAAAAACATTCAGAGTTACAAAGCTAGGTCCCAAAAGGTGAAACAAGTTTTCATAAAACAAGTTCATACAATTCAAACGATAGATAAGTGCATAAAATATAAAGTGAGACGCGTCGACTCCGCGACTCCATGATGTGTCCATATGCAAGCCAACATGCGATACCTTAATTACCTGAAAATACATTGCTAAAAATGGTCAACAAAATGTTGGTGAGATCATTGGTTTATGTAAATGAAATGTTGTACGGATACCACAAATATAAAGTGTATGACAAAACCATGCCACATAAAAATGATACATTGGCTCTAAGCTCATGACCCCGAAGCTAGACTGAATGAAATGCCCCAACCAAGTGTTTGCCAATCACTCTAATATGACAGAAATGAAATGCGTTCGTTTGACCAGTTGGTGCTACCAACCCGAACGGAGGAGTCACCCTTAATAGATCTATTCACTCACTCTCGCTTGCTAACAATTAACGGTTCATGATAATAAAAGGGGACTTTAATCTGGGCAATGATGTAACTTAAGCAATGTAATGAGTTTGTATACTTTGGTCCGCATATGAAAATGGTGCAATGTATTCTCCCCCGAGAGTTTAGAAATCAAATAAACAATTGAAAACGGGGCTATGAAAACTCACCTGATATGGTATAGCAACAATGATCACAATGGATATGATGAAGCAAAGCTCGGTCTCTAACCACGACCTATTATGAATGATGTGATCCAATGTAAGCAATGATACAATGCAACACATGCAAATACGTATGTTAACGATACCACTTGTTAGTTTTGAAAATAGCTTTTATCGACGAAAAATACACCTTTGACGTCTCGCTAAGTTATAAACTACTTTTCGCGTAAACACGTTGAAACGGTACTCCACGATCCTTGTTTGGTGTTCTATTAGCAAATATAATATTTTCGTCGTAAAACAACACTTTTCATAACTTGTGAAAATATGTTCAAAACGGCTTCGTGAAACTAGTCATGAAATATTGCACGTTATGTGTTAGTTGATCAAACTCGACGTTTTTGAAAACCTTGTAACAATGTATATGATGCGTGCTTTTGCGACCTTACAACAGGTTTTACCTCTCAAGGGATCTTGAGAGGCTTACAACCCCACCAGGCAGTGTACCTGACCGATGTAGTATAGTGTAGTGGTAAGTACGGGGGATTGATCGTTCTCCACAGGGAATAGTGTTCGTTAGGTATGAAAAACTACTCTAATAGGTCTAAGGGTTGAGGAAGATTCTTTTTTTTTTTATGTTTTTATATTTTTATGAAAGCAAGTAAAATCTCGGGTTTGAAGGAGTGGGCGGAATTAGTTGCTAGTCAACTAACCCAAATAACTACAAATGCAAATAAAATAAAATAACTGAAAATAAAAATGTTGGAGAAGACTTAAGTGTAGAGAAATGTGTTTACTTAGATTTCCTTACTCCCTAACTATCTTTTACCGGTTGATTAGTGTGTATTAGTCGCGTGGATGACGGGTGTATTCCTTAATATCAATCGTGGGGTGGCGTACGTACTTCTCCAACTCTACAAGCTCCTACTTCACTCCTATGTCGAGCCGGCTAGGAAGCTCCTAACATGGGATCACTAGAATTCGCTTGTGCATTAAATACAACCATAAAAACCTTTAGTACGCATTTGGTTCATGTTTCTTAAGACGTTCAAGCAAGTTACCGAATAGGAAGTTAGCCAGTTTTCTTAAGCCTAACATAGATAAACAATCATCCAATACAACTAATAACACACTAATAACCAATAATCAATAGCTAGGTTTCATTAGATCTAAGCAAACACAAGATAAATCTAGCCTAACATGTTAAACAAAAGACAAGAACAAGATAAAATCAAACAACACATAGACATATTGAATGATTAATTGATAACTTATCTTTCAATGTAACATGGAAGATCTCAAGGCAAAAAGCCTTGAAAAAGATGCTAAAATCGTCTTAGGGTTTTCTCCCAAAAATTCCACACTAAGCTCTCTCTTTTGACAAAAAATTAGAAAACTATATATAGACTTTTGGATCTGACGGCGTCACGTTATGGAGTGTGACGCCGTCACCTCGCCGCTTTTAGGGTTCCCGGATGACCTTCTTGACGCCGTCCCTCTTTGGCTCTCCAAAATCCGTTCTGGCTTATCAAGGCTTGACGCCGTCAGACCTTGAACGTGACGCCCTCCCTCTTTGAATTAAGCCGTGACGCCCTTGATCAGGTTAAAGCGTGACGCCGTCAAAATTTACATGAAATTTTCACTGGCTTATCATGAGTAAATTTCACATCCACCTTTTCTTGCCAAGCCATGACGACGTCCAGAGTAGAATCTGACGCCGTCAAGGGTAACTTTTAGCCGATTTTTGAGACTTTGTCGTTTTCTTCACTTTTATGCTCCAAAAACGTCCAAAATGGCTCCTTTTCCAGATTTCTCCTCAAAAGTACCTAAAATGACAAAAGGAACGATTTAGGGCAATATTTGATCAAATAAATACGATTTAGGGCTTAAATGACCCCTTAAAAGTGGTACACTTTTCGCTTCATCAAAAACCCTTACACTTGAGATTTGCTTGTCCTCAAGCAAATGCGCTTTTATTCTAATTAAAATACAAGTTAGGGGTCATTTAACGCTAATATAAAAGTAATTACAACAAACAGTCATTCCACTTTAATCATAATAAGCACGGAGATTACATACTAGCACCTCACAAGTAGTGTTTAGATACTCACATCTCTCAGGTGTCATCAAAATAAATCTCATAAATGAAAACGGATAATATCTCTCACTACCTGTCATAGCAAATAGATTACCATAGGCTTGGGAAAGGATCGAAAACCTCCTCCACTAGGCGTAAGCACCTAAGATAAACTATCAAAGAGGGCTTTTACATGGGTTATAACGTTAGGTGTAGAGATATGATAAACACGGATTTGTTGGATAAGGGATATTTTACTGGTGGCGAGTTAAGGATCTTGATTAATTACATGTACTATACAATGTTGCTAAGCCAAGACTCGACTCGATCTTAAGCTAAAAACAAAATAACAAAAACATAAAATAAAATAAAATGAAACGGGATGGTAGTCCGTATGTTTTTTCTACTTTTTCTTTTTCTCATTTTTTTGTATTTTTCTTGATTTTTTCGATTTTTTTTTTTTTTTTTTTTTTTTTTTTTTTTTTTTTTGCATACACTCTTGCCCTACCATCCAAAATAATAAATCATAGGGGCATTGCATTCCCCTTACACTTGAACTTTTACATAACTTTACAATTAACTAATCTAATGACTCGAATTAAGATAATTGAAAAACTTGGAGTACTTTTTAAAATATTTAGCACATATGGGGGTAATGAATGATGTTCTTCCCCATTACTCCATTACACTAGTACTTTACCCATGAGTCCCAATCGTCCCAAAACAATATGTACAAGGATATGACTCGACTTAGCAACCATGTAATCAATTAGATAATTAACTTGGGGTTTAAACAAATGTTGTCACAATAATGCACTAAAGATGAGTGCATACAAGGTAGGCTAAGGCGATTTGGGTGTACATTTTAGTGGGGTGTAACAAATTCTTCCTTTAAGTAAAATGCTTAAAGGTCGAAACGAAAAGATAGGCTCTGAGGGGTGTACTAGGGGTATCGTGTACTAAAAATGAGTACAACGCAAAGGGTGTGGGGGAATTACTTGACCAATGTAGCCAATGTAATTATAACAAAAACACAGGTGTAAAACAATGGGTTAATCCTAATGCCTCTTATCATGTAGTAAATCTAACTACACGAATGTAGTCTCACTTGTGGCCTCGGAATGGTCCTAACGCAAGTTCTAGAATCTAAGTGCTACCGGTACACACATCATAGCAAAATGCTTTTCCTACCAATTCTAGGGGCGAACCTCACATATTTGGGGGTGGAAAATTTTTTAGTGGTACGGTTTTTGTGCTATTCATATAACTCCTATCCGTGAGACGCTCATTAAGATTAAAGTTTCACTCCTATATGTTATAAAAAAATTTAAATTTGGCACTAAAATTGCCCTAACAGGTATTTCTCTCAGTTTTATTACACATCTACTATTAAACAAACAAAGATCAAGCGTAATAGTATTCTCTAATCGTACTTTTACCCTCCCCTTACACTTAAGATGAACATTGTCCCCAATGTTCAAATAACAAGATGTAAAAGCATAAAGTAAAAGAATGAAATCAAATACTCCCCTGATTCGCTCGGTGGATAATGAAGTAACACGGTTAAATCTTCTTCCAAAGTAATGTTGAAGCTCCATGACTAATGCATCGCCATAAGCTTGATTCAAAACATTTCCTTGTCCAAAATAACCTGTTAAACCTGAGAAAACAAACACGAAAACCTGCATAACATCGGCGGGATAAAATCTATATATAAGGATATAATGCTTGTGGAATGATAACTTTGCAGATTCCTGGAGATTATAAGTTGGAGATTTTAATATAAACTTTTTAAAAACAAAACTTTCAAAAATTTCTGAAAATTAAATCTGACGCCGTCAGGTTATAAACCCTGACGCCGTCAGAAATGACCTGACAAAAATTTTCATTTTAAGTTTCCGGAAAATTTCTGGAAAAACCTTTACCTTACTTCCTGGAAATCCTGCAAAACATCATTATGACTCGATACAAGCATTTGACTCAAACACACACTAATATGTATGTTAATTTATTATTATTACGATTCATGTTAATTTGTGTTCTAATAAACCGATTTAGATTTCCCTTACACTTAACTTTTGCAAAATACCTTTATATGTAGTTAAGACGAAGTTAAAAACAAAATAAAGCATTTTCACAAATTAGTTTTGAACATGAATCAATACTAATAAAAATTAAACACACATACGGAAACAAATAAAAACAAACAAACAAACAAATAAGCACACAAAGCAAATAAATAAAATAAAGCTTGGGTTGCCTCCCAAGAAGCGCTTTTCTTTATTAACGAGTCTTGTAGCTAGACTCAAAGTCACGCTACCCTATATAAGTAAGCTCGTCATCGAGGACGTCTTTAGGGTTAAGCTTGGATTGAAGTTTCCTATTGGTCCGCTTAGTACGATATATCTTTTCAAACTTCTCTCCATCCAGGTCATACAATGTCATCTTAATATGCCATGACTCATCTCCATCTTTGGGTGGTTTATCCCAATTCCACTTATGATCATCTTCCTCACAAGTCCACTTATTCATTCCTAGGTTAATTGGCAAAACTCCTAGGAACTCAATCATCCTTCTAAAAACTAGAGGGTCTTCAAATGGATCCAATTCGGTGTCCCTAGCCAAGAGTTGTTCTACCGTATGTGTTCGGTTCACAAAGTCCTCTTCTAGGTAAAATGGGCGTTGGGGTCCTATGAAGCCTCTATCTATCCAAGGTCCATATCTAGATGGTCTCCTATTTAATTCTAACCAATGGGGTGTCGGTTCCTCACTAGTGTCATAGGCGTGTTTCTTAACATCATAGACTGACCAAGTATCTCCTTCTCCTACCGCTATCTTAGATTCCTTACAATCAATCATAGCACTAGCGGTCGCCAAAAATCCTCTACCTATCAACAAGGGGCATGTAGGGTCGCTAACCATATCAAGGACGTGGAAATCGGCTAAAATGGTTAGTTTTCCAATGTGCACTAACACGTCCTTAATTACTCCAACCGGGTAAGCAACACTCCCATCCGCTAAACCTATTATCACCTCGGTTTCTTCAAGTTTTCCTAGTTTTAGAGAGGTGTAGAGAGGTAACGGAAGTAGGTTAAGGCTTGATCCAAGATTGGCTAATGTGTCATAAGCCTCCGAATTACCGATCTTGCAAGGTAGAACGAATAAGCCCGGGTCATCTAACTTCTTAGGTAGTTTGTTTTGAACGAAGGCGGTCCCTTTTTCGCCTAACTTGAGCTTCTTTTCATCCAACTCATCAACAACCGGACTTTCAAGGTGGAGCTCCTTGAATTCTTCGTCAAGGTTTTGAGTGGGAGGTGTTTTAACTATGTTGTTGACCAATTTGGATGTCATAACTTCTTGGTCATTTGGAACGACTTGGGTTTGTTTGAAACACGTGCTCATGGAATTGACCGAATAATATTGTGGACAAGAACTAGGGGACGAAACCGATGAAATAGCGTTGACGTTTAGTTTCGGGTTCTTGACCGTGTTACTAGGGAGTGCTCCCATTTCTCGGTCATTGAGGGCTTTCAACAAGGTGTCAATCTTATTGGTCATCTCGCTTTGTTTTTGTTTGAAATCGGCTTCAAACTTGGCTAAACGAGCTTCTTGAGATGCCATAAATTGAGACATCAATCCTTCAAAGTTATTGGTATTACCATTGCCGGAAGGATTGTTGTTGAAAGTACGGTTCGAGTTGGAACCGCTTGATTGGAAACGATTAGGTGGGTTGGAAGAATTGGGTTGTTGTGCGTTTTAGTTTTGTTTCCACCTAAGGTTCGGGTGATTTTTCCATGAAGGGTTGTATGTATCACCATAAGGGTTTGGCTCGGGTTTGAAAGTGTACCACTTGTCTCCCGCTCCGTCGGTACGCGAGGATGCGTAGTCCACAAAAGCTTGTTCGGGTAGTTCCATGCAATCACGAGTGTCGTGGGGACCACTACATAATTCACATGAAGAAGTGATTTTGTTCACTTGGCTTGAAAGTTTAGGAACCTCATAGGATTTCATGAGAAACTTGACTTGGTCTTCAAGTTCTATGATCCTACGGTCGGAAGTGCTTGAATTGTTCGAAGGCAAAGATATTGCCTTGACCGTTTTATTCAAATCACGGGGATCACTCCAACTTTCGTTTTCATAAAGAGCAAGATCCTCTAGGAGAGCCCATGATTGTTCCGCACTTAGATCACGTAGCTTGCCACCGGCCGATTGGTCAATGGTTTGCCTCGTGGAGAAATTGATATGGTCATAGAAGATTTGGATTTGGAGCCAAAGTTCTATGCCATGGTGAGGGACTTTTTGGAGTAAGTCCTTGAAGCGAGTCCATGCCTCATAGAGAGTTTCGCCTTGAAGTTGTTGGAACGTCAAGATATCATTCCTTAGCTTGGTAGTTCTTCCCGGTGGGAAAAACTGAGCAAGGAAACGAGTAGTGAGATCATCCCAAGAGGTGATGGATCCTGCGGGTTGACGTTCTAGCCACTGACTAGCTTGATCCCGCAGAGAGAATTGAAAGAGACGCAATCGGGTCGTCTCTTGAGTGGCAACATCAAGGTCTATAGAATCAACGATTTTAAGAAAGTCCTTGAGGTGTTGATTAGGATCTTCAGATCGAAGTCCATGGAATGCGCATCCGCTTTGCACCAACCGGATGGTGTCGGATCGCAAGGGTGTGACATTGGCTCCTTGAGTGAGCTCAATGGTGTTTCGATAGCCATGGTGGCTAGGACGGGAATACTCTCCTAAAGTACGGGCTCTAGGAGGTGGTGGTTGTTGTGGTGGTGGGTTGTTGGGATTAAGGATATTACCATCTTCCATGATGTCGGATGGTATGGTTACGAACAAAGACACGAAGAAAATAGATAGACTAAAGAAAACCTAGAAAAATAAAATAAAAATCTCACTAGAAAGGAATCTAGTGAGTAGACCTATAAAATAAAAATTCAACCTAAACAATAACTATTCCCCGGCAGCGGCGCCAAAAACTTGATGCGTGGTTTTGCGACCTTACAACAGGTTTTACCTCTCAAGGGATCTTGAGAGGCTTACAACCCCACCAGGCAGTGTACCTGACCGATGTAGTATAGTGTAGTGGTAAGTACGGGGGATTGATCGTTCTCCACAGGGAATAGTGTTCGTTAGGTATGAAAAACTACTCTAATAGGTCTAAGGGTTGAGGAAGATTCTTTTTTTTTATGTTTTTATATTTTTATGAAAGCAAGTAAAATCTCGGGTTTGAAGGAGTGGGCGGAATTAGTTGCTAGTCAACTAACCCAAATAACTACAAATGCAAATAAAATAAAATAACTGAAAATAAAAATGTTGGAGAAGACTTAAGTGTAGAGAAATGTGTTTACTTAGATTTCCTTACTCCCTAACTACCTTTTACCGGTTGATTAGTGTGTATTAGTCGCGTGGATGACGGGTGTATTCCTTAATATCAATCGTGGGGTGGCGTACGTACTTCCCCAACTCTACAGGCTCCTACTTCACTCCTATGTCGAGCCGGCTAGGAAGCTCCTAACATGGGATCACTAGAATTCGCTTGTGCATTAAATACAACCATAAAAACCTTTAGTACGCATTTGGTTCATGTTTCTTAAGACGTTCAAGCAAGTTACCGAATAGGAAGTTAGCCAGTTTTCTTAAGCCTAACATAGATAAACAATCATCCAATACAACTAATAACACACTAATAACCAATAATCAATAGCTAGGTTTCATTAGATCTAAGCAAACACAAGATAAATCTAGCCTAACATGTTAAACAAAAGACAAGAACAAGATAAAATCAAACAACACATAGACATATTGAATGATTAATTGATAACTTATCTTTCAATGTAACATGGAAGATCTCAAGGCAAAAAGCCTTGAAAAAGATGCTAAAATCGTCTTAGGGTTTTCTCCCAAAAATTCCACACTAAGCTCTCTCTTTTGACAAAAAATTAGAAAACTATATATAGACTTTTGGATCTGACGGCGTCACGTTATAGAGTGTGACGCCGTCACCTCGCCGCTTTTAGGGTTCCCGGATGACCTTCTTGACGCCGTCCCTCTTTAGCTCTCCAAAATCCGTTCTGGCTTATCAAGGCTTGACGCCGTCAGACCTTGAACGTGACGCCGTCCCTCTTTGAATTAAGCCGTGACGCCCTTGATCAGGTTAAAGCGTGACGCCGTCAGAATTTACATGAAATTTTCACTGGCTTATCATGAGTAAATTTCACATCCACCTTTTCTTGCCAAGCCATGACGCCGTCCAGAGTAGAATCTGACGCCGTCAAGGGTAACTTTTAGCCGATTTTTGAGACTTTGTCGTTTTCTTCACTTTTATGCACCAAAAACGTCCAAAATGCCTCCTTTTCCAGATTTCTCCTCAAAAGTACCTAAAATGACAAAAGGAACGATTTAGGGCAATATTTGATCAAATAAATACGATTTAGGGCTTAAATGACCCCTTAAAAGCGGTACACTTTTCGCTTCATCAGTATAAATGTCGTTTCATTTAACTTTTGATTGTACACGCCTCGATTAATTAGAAAATCGGCTAACAATGTTATGTCTCGCAAAAACACTAGTTTTTATACTTAAAACACTTTCTATTAGTGGGCTGTCAAAATAAACATGGTACATCGGGCTTCAAACGTGAATAACTCGGCCGTTATAAGCTCGTTTTCTACGTTCTTTACATCCACGGCTTCGTATAAACATGAACTAACATAATCTCAGTAGTTCAGGTTGCCTAGATCACGTCTAACGCCTCATTTTGTCCTTTGAATCTCGGCGATCAGCAACTAAATTTTTAGAAAATTAGTTTTCGTCGTCTAACTTTGAAAAATCATGTCTCCTTCGTTATTAGTCGGATTTTAGTGATTCTTGCTGCCACGGTTTCGTTTTTGAAAGAACTTTCTGAACATGAAGGCCAAAATAGTTCAAAAGTTACTGAAATTTCCAGACTTGGCGTTTAAGGACAGTAGCTATTTTAGATTGTTAAAAACACATTTCCATGGTTCTAAACTTGATCATACCACCTCAAATCAACTCCACAAGTTCGCAAATCCTACCATACACCTTCTTAGGGTGTCATGGGGTCCTAAACATCACCAACCTTGGTGGATTTCATGAGATCATTAATGAAACTTATAGATCTAGTGTTTAAGATAGTTTATGTGCAAAAGTGGTATCTAAAACATAAGTAACTTGCATGAATAACTAATATAACTTGAAAATACATAAACATATGAATCAAATGAAAGTATAAGATGATCAAAATGTGTTCTTGAAATTTACTTGATGATTTGATGAGTTTTGACAAGAAATGAGTAAGATACTTGAGATTTAATCACAAAACCATAACTAGGAAGGTAAATGGAGCTTGATTATGACTTGAACTTCAAAAATTTATGGATGATCTTGGGTGTTCTTGGTTTGGCCGAACCTAGGGGATGAAGTGGGAGGGTTTTGATCTTTTTTTAGCTAATGGGTTTATTAGTGTATGTGTTGATGTAGTGGAGATGGAAATTAAATCAAGATAAATGCATTAATGAGTTTTGGAGTGTTTAGCCTAAATGGGGGGTTAGGAGGCGGCACATGTGGCTAAAATGGGATGGATTTGATGTTAATGCAAGACTTTTTCCCCCATTTAAATGAGTATTGGTTGTTTAGTGTATACATTGAGTGTTATCGGGTACCGAGTTAACTAGAAATGAATCATGACGAGGTGAAATGAAATACGACGAAGTTGTAAAAATTGTAAAATCATGTTCCTTGCAAGAATCGGGTGTTAGACTGATTGTCGGATTGAAATTTCGTAAACCGATGGAGTTATAAGCGTCAAACGAAAAATATAGCGATTGGTTTAAAAATACTGGGTAAAGTAATAATATAATCTCTATATCATTATAATTAGCTTGAAAATGTGTTAGGATTATTTTCGGGAGTATTGGGTATAATGTTAGTAGAAATGACTGAGTGGTAACGTTAATTAAACAATTAAGCATACGTTAATGAAAATCACACAAACCCATGCATGAACTGATATGGTAATGATGTTACTGATGATATGCAGACTACTCTAGTCTGTATGATTTGTCTTTACTGATAATGCATGAATACGCAGCTAAACCTAACTGGTTACGCGCATTTGAATACCCGTAAACCAAGTTTACGACATGATGAATGATGCTCATGAATGGTGATTTTCCTCCGGGAATGAATAGTATCATGTGAATAGTAAAATTTTTGACGACTTCTCAAAGTCTCAAACTGACTTTAAAAATGATGAATAGTGAAATGATGAATAGTAACTCATGAATAGTAAATTATTGGGGTTTGGAAAATGACCTGAAATTACGAGTTGTGACAGTCGACCACCCTAAAAGGAATTCAATCCGTGAATTCAGCTGATGTTGGTCTCTGGAGTGGTCTCGGTGAAAAGATGTGGGTATTTGAGTCGCATCTGGTCTTCCCGTTCCCAAGTAAACTCAGGACCTCTGCGAGAATTCCAGCGAACTTTGACGATCGGAATTCGACTTTGTTTCAACTGTTTGACCTCTCGGTCCATGATTTCTGCTGGTTCTTCCACAAAGTTAAGCTTATCATCGATCTGAATTTCTTCCAATGGGATTACGAGCGTTTCGTCTGAAAGACATTTCTTGAGGTTTGAGACATGAAACGTGTTATGTACATTGCTGAGCTCTGACGGAAGCTCCAGTCTGTACGCTACCGGACCGATCCTTTCCAGAATCTTGAATGGCCCAATGTATCTCGGGTTCAACTTCCCGCGTTTCCCGAATCGTATCACGCCCTTCCAAGGCGAGACCTTCAACATGACTTTGTTTCCAACCTGAAATTCTAATGGTTTACGTCTTTCTCGAATATGAATTATCTTTTCTGTTGTTTCTCTGACCAACTCTGGACCTGTTAGTTGTACATCACCAACTTCGGCCCAACAAACTGGGGACCTGCACTTACGACCGTAGAGTGCCTCGAATGGTGCGGCTTTTATGCTCGAATGATAACTGTTATTGTAAGAGAACTCGATCAATGGCAAATAGTTTGCCCAACCATTTACAAAGTCAATGACACATGCCCTGAGCATGTCTTCCAATATCTGAATCGTTCTCTCGCTCTGACCATCGGTCTAAGGATGATAGGCGGTGCTCATGTCTAACTTAGACCCAAATGAATCTTGCAATGATTCCCAAAAATTTGAAGTAAAGCGACTATCTCTGTCGGAAATGATGGAAATTGGTGCACCGTGCTTTGAGACTATTTCCTTGACGTAAAGTCTGGTGAGCTGATCCATAGTATAAGTCTTTTTGATTGGAATGAAATGGGCTGACTTGGTGAGACGATCAACTATTACCCAAATAGCATCGTAACCTCCTGATGTTTTGGGAAGTTTAGTGACGAAGTCCATTGTAATGCGTTCCCATTTCCACTGTGGAATTTATGGTTGCTACAGTAATCCTGATGGCTTTTGGTACTCGGCTTTCACTTTAGCACAAGTAAGGCATTTACTGACATACGTAGCTATCTCTGCTTTCATATTTGGCCACCAATAAAGCGTCTTGAGATCTTGATACATCTTATCAGAACCTGAATGAATGGAGTACTTCGACTTGTACGATTCGTGCATGATCAACTCTCGTATTCCACCATAGAGAGGTATCCAGCTTCTATCCTTGAAGCATAATGTTCCATCTGATCTCCTTACTAAACCGTTTGCATTATCTTGCATTCCTTTAAGGGTTTCACTTGGTAGGTTTTCTTCCTTGAGTGCCTCGACTTGGGCCTCGAGGATCTTTGATGGTAGTGGTGAAATGATAGTCATTCCCAATGATCTGACTCTCAAAGGCTTAAGTCTCTCTTTCCGACTGAGTGCATCTGCCAAAACATTGGCTTTTCTTGGGTGATATCTGATTTCACAGTCGTAATCACTAAGTAGTTCCAACCAACGATATTGCCTCATGTTAAGTTCCTTCTGATCAAGAATGTACTGTAAGCTTTTGTAGTCTGTAAATACTACACACTTTGTTCCGTAAAGATAATGCCTCCAAATATTGAGTGCAAAAACCACGGCACCCAACTCTAAGTCGTGAGTAGTGTAGTTCTTCTCATGCTTCTTAAGCTAACGAAATGCATAAGCTATCACTTTCTCGTTTTGCATTAGCACTGCTAAAAAGTCCTTTGTGTGAAGCATCGCAATATACCATGAAGTTTTCAATCCCTTCTGGCAGTGACAAAATTGGCGTGCTACAAAGTTTCTGTTTCAATAACTGAAAAGCAGTCTCTTGCTTTTCTCCCCAATCGTACTTCTGGTTCTTTTGTGTCAACTTGGTCAGTGGCTTAGCTATCTTGGAAAACCCTTCAATGAACCTTCTGTAATATCCGCCAAGTCCTAAGAATTGACGAATTTCTGTGAGAGTTTTTTGTGTTGCCCAATCTTTAACTGCCTCAATCTTTGCTGGATCAACCTGTAGTCCTTGACTATCAATGACGTGACCAAGAAATTGTACTCTTCTGATCCAAAAATCACACTTCGAAAATTTGGCGTGCAGTTTCTCTTTCTTGAGCAGTTCTAAGATTATTCTAAGGTGTTCTCGGTGCTCTTCTTCACTCCTTGAGTAAATCAAGATATCGTCAATGAATACGATCACAAACTTGTCTAGATATGGCTTGCACACCCTGTTCATGAGATCCATGAACACAGCTGGTGCGTTGGTTAGTCCAAACGGCATTACCTGAAATTCATAATGGCCATAGCGTGTTCTGAATGCTGTCTTGGGATATCTCCCTCCCGAACCCTAAGCTGATGGTAACCCGATCTCAAGTCGATCTTGGAGTAATAACTGGAACCTTGCAATTGATCAAACAAATCGTCAATCCTGGGAAGTGGATAACGATTTTTGACCGTTAACTTGTTTAGCTCTTGATAATCAATGCACATTCTGAAAGATCCATCTTTCAACTTTACAAACAAAACTGATGCTCCCCAAGGCGAGGAACTCGGCCTAATGAATCCTTTATCCAAGAGCTCTTGCAATTGGTTCGACAACTCTTGCATTTATGAAGGTGCAAGTCGATAAGGTGCTCGCGCAACTGGTGTGGCTCCCGGTACTAATTTAATCTGAAATTCGACTTAGCGAGTAGGTGGCAGTCCTGGTAAGTCTTCTGGAAAATCTTTAACTGTTGGTACATCCTCAAGTCGCTTCTCCTCCGACTTCTTTTCTGTAATATGAGCCAAGAATGCATAACAACCCTTCTTTATGTATTTCTCTGTCTTAATGCACGAGAAGATGCTGAGTCTAGTCCCACTGCGTTCCCCGCGAATGACCAATGTTTCGCCATCATAAGGAAGATGAACAACCTTTTCATCATAGATGATTCTGGCATGATGTTGAGATAACCAATCCATTCCGATAACAATTTCGAAACCTCCAAGTTCTACTGGCATGAGGTCTATATTGAATAGGTGATTGAGAAAACTAAGAGTGCAACCACGAATGATCGTGTCGGTGCCAACTAAACTACCGTTAGCTAGTTCAATGTGATATGGAGTGTCTAATGTGGTTGGTTCAATGTTGAGTAATGGTGCAATTGCAGTGGAAACAAAACTTCTATCGGCTCCTAAATCAAATAGTATGGATGCATAACAATTATTAATGAGGAACGTACCCGTAACGACATTCGGGTCTCCCTGACATCTTCTCCTCTAAGGACATAAGCTCTTCCGGTAGTTGTTCCACCTTGGTTATTGTTTCCCTGATTCTTTCCTTTTGGACATTCTTTCTTGACGTGTCCAACTTCTCCACAACCAAAGCATGTTACTAGGGGCTTCTGATTATCAACCACAATCGGAGCTTTGCAATCCCTGGTTGAATGTCCAACTTTCTCACAGTTTCCACACGGATTCGGACAATTTCCAGGATTATGATGGGTTTGACATTTGTTGCACTTGGGTAAAGTACCATTGTAACCTCTTTTCTCAGCTTGGCCTGCAACATAAGCCTTTGCAGTTTCCTGTCTCTTGGGTGGCGGTTGAGCAACATTGTTACTCTGGTTGTTATCCCTATTTCTTTTGTTGTTGTTGTTATTGAAATTGTTTCGGTTGCTGTTATAGTTGTTGTTGTTTTGGTAGTTGTTGGAATTGTTGTTGTAGTTACGGTTACTGTTGGTGTTGTTGTTGTTCGAGGTAGTTCCTTTCTTCACTATCTGAGCCATGAGTTTCTGAGACATTCTGATTGCCTCATCCAATGCTTGCGGGTCAAAAGAAATCACATCACCACGGATGTTGTGAGGTAATCCTCCAATGAAATTCTCTAATAGCTTCTCAGTGTCCGGAACCATTGTCGGACATAATGCTGCCAATTCCTGAAACCTCCTGATATATGTCTCAATATCATTACCTGCTGTCACTAGCTCATAAAACTCTGTTTCCATCTTTTTCACTTCTGTTCGTGGGCAAAACTTCTTTGTCAGCAACTTCTTGAATTCGTCCCATGTAAGCTTGTGAGCATTCTCCATTCCCATGGGCTTTGCATACGAATTCCACCATGACATAGCTTCCCCAACGAGTGTACTAGTAGCAAACTTAACTTTGCTGTCCTCCGGACAGTTGCATAGAAGGAATACTGATTCTGTCTTTTCAAACCATCGGATCATGGCAGTGGCTCCTTCAGTGCCTTTGAATTTTTTCGGATCACCACTCTTGAAATCTTTGTACGTACATTTACGACCATTTGTACCATTGGTATTTGTTCCTGCGGCCTCCGCGGTTTCTGCCCGCGAAGCGGCTTCAGCAGCAGCTGCAACTACGGTAGCTCTTTCTGTAACCAATGCTGCCTCTATACTGTCGGCAACAAGCTTTCTGACTTCAGCTGGTGTCATAGCAGTAGTGGCTCTTTTGGGTGGCATAATTCTTCACAATCACAAAAGATAACAACAATGAGAATCCACAATAGAAAACGATCATCATACACAATATATACAACCACAACATGTATATACATCCACAACACGTATAAATACAACCACAGCATGTATAAATACAATGAAATCACAACGAAACATCATAAATATAATCACATCGCACATGAATATAATACATGAAAATTTTGGTTACGCAGACCGATATCATAAAATAGCACAACGAAAATCCTGCATAGTAGAGTCACACTTGATATATTTGTTTGTACCACAAGCAAAAGACAACAAGTCCTAACTATGTCCCACACCCCGGGACTAGGATAATAATGTACAAGCTACATGATAAAGGTCTAACAATAGGCACCTCCTCCGGGTGCTCCATCTAGCCTGCGGAAAATCCTTTGAAGATCCCTAGACATAGCAACAGCGATCTCCTCTAGGTGTTGAACTTGATGCTGAAGATCAGTCTCCCTTGTCTCTGATGCAGACATCCTCGCCTGAACTGAAGATAACTCACCGGCCTGGCGATGATGCTCATCCTGGGACATCTGTGCCTTATCGAACAACTCAGGCGTCTCCTGCCTCAGCTGGGTGATATGCTCTGAACTCTCTAACTGACGAGCCTCTAAACCCTGGTGTGACACATCAATGGCAACCCTGCCCTGGATCAATCCCTCGACCTCCTCCTCTATAGCCTCAATACGGCTCACTGGGGTCTCATCTAAATAAGCTAATGCCCTGTAAATCTCTCCCTAAAGCTGATCTAGTCTCGAGTCAAATGTAGCAGCAGTCAGCAGTCTGTTAGCAGCAGCCCTCGAGCTCTCACCAACCTCGAATCTGCTGGGTGGTGCTGTCTCTGCGGCATCTGAAGTATCTGGTGATGGAATATCAAGACGTGCCCGCTTCTTGAGCTGTAGGTCTGACATAGGAGTAGGATCTCTGGTGTGAACTGGTACTGATAGGGATGGCAATGGTGGAGACAATGAGGATAAGGATAGTAAGGGTGATAATGGTGATGGGGTACTGAATGCCACACTCCTCCTCGCTGTCAAGCGGGGACGGAGTGGATGAGATGAAGTAAGTGATGATGGTGGTGGTAGGGATACAAATGCAGTTGGTGACCTGACAGTGAGACAATGAACCCGCTTAGCAGCAGTGTGCTTCATGCGCGGCCCACCTGGATATGTACGGTAAACTCGACCATAGGGTACAAACTCTCCTGGCTGGATAACTGGAACAACTCTGGGACCATGACGGATCACAGGTGACAGTGGTTGGGTAGGCACGACTTCCCCCTCCTCAAAGGGTTCTGTCTCGGCCTCTGACATCACAGGTGAAGACTGTGGAGTAGGCTCCACTGATGACAAATTGATAGTGGGTAGTGAGGGTGATGTAACCGACTCTAGTATGATGGAGGGTAGTAAGGAAGTATTGTCTGACTCAGAGTCCGATGAGATAACAATAGGGTGTGAATTCGAAGACATCACTGTGACAATAGATGTGAAATAAAAGTAAATAAACATTTACACAATGTGAGTTATGATGAAATGATATATGTATGAAATCGCAATCACTACATGTGATATAATGAATATGCACTTATGCTACAATGATGAGATGCTATGATGGTACAGTTATAGTCTAGGATATAATGGACAACCTAGTTCGCTATAACCTTTGCTCTGGTACCAATCTGTCACACCCCCAAATTTCGTGACTTGCAGCGGAATGAAGCATTCAGGGGCGCGACTGGTCATAGCACTAAAGTTGCAGTTATATTGAACGACCTAAAGTGTCGTTTAGAAAATACACTGTTTGATTATTTAAAAACATTCAAAGTTACAAATCTAGGTCCCAAAAGGTGAAACAAGTTTTCATAAAACAAGTTCATACAATTCAAATGATGGATAAGTGCATAAAATATAAAGTGAGACGCGTCGACTCCGCGACTCCATGATGTGTCCATATGCAAGCCAACATGCGATACCTTAATTACCTAAAAATACATTTCTAAAAATGGTCAACAAAATGTTGGTGAGATCATAGGTTTATGTAAATGAAATGTTGTACGGATACCACAAGTATAAATTGTATGACAAAACCATGCCACATAAAAATGATACATTAGCTCTAAGCTCATGACCCCGAAGCTAGACTGAATGAAATGCCCCAACCGAGTGTTTGCCAATCACTCTAATATGACAGAAATGAAATGCGTTCGTTTGACCAATTGGTGCTACCAACCCGAACGGAGGAGTCACCCTCAATAGATCTATTCACTCACTCTCGCTTGCTAACAATTAACGGTTCATGATAATAAAAGGGGACTTTAATCTGGGAAATGATGTAACTTAAGCAATGTAATGAGTTTGTATACTTTGGTCCGCATATGAAAATGGTGCAATATATTCTCCCCCGAGAGTTTAGAAATCAAATAAACAATTGAAAACGGGGCTATGAAAACTCACCTGATATGATATAGCAACAATGATCACAATGGATATGATGAAGCAAAGCTCGGTCTCTAACCACGACCTATTATGAATGTTTTGATCCAATGTAAGCAATGATACAATGCAACACATGCAAATACGTATGTTAACGATACCACTTGTTAGTTTTGAAAATAGCTTTTATCGACGAAAAATACACATTTGACGTCTCGCTAAGTTATAAACTACTTTTCGCGTAAACACGTTGAAACGGTACTCCACGATCCTTGTTTGGTGTTCTATTAGCAAATATAATGTTTTCGTCGTAAAACAACACTTTTCATAACTTGTGAAAATATGTCCAAAACGGCTTCGTGATACTAGTCGTGAAATATTGCACGTTATGTGTTAGTTGATCAAACTCGACGTTTCTGAAAACCTTGTAACAATGTATAAATGTCGTTTCATTTAACTTTTGATTGTACATGCCTTGATTAATTAGAAAATCGGCTAACAATGTTATGTCTCGCAAAGACACTAGTTTTTATACTTGCAACACTTTCTATTAGTGGGCTGTCAAAATAAACATGGTACGTCGGGCATCAAACGTGAATAACTCGGCCGTTACAAGCTCGTTTTCTACGTTCTTTACATCCACGGCTTCGTATAAACATGAACTAACATAATCTCAGCAGTTCGGGTAGTCTAGATCACATCTAATGCCTCGTTTTGTCCTTTGAATCTCGGCAATCAGCAGCTAAATTTTTAGAAAATTAGTTTTCGTCGTCTAACTTTGAAAAATCATATCTCCTTCGTTATAAGTCGGTTTTTAGTGATTCTTACGGCCAGGGTTTCGTTTTTGAAAGAACTTTCTGAATATGAAGGCCAAAATAGTTCAAAAGTTACTCAAATCTCCAGACTTGGCGTTTAAGGACAGTAGCTATTTTAGATTGTTAAAAACTCATTTCCTTGGTTCTAAACTTGATCATACCACCTCAAATCAACTCCACAAGTTCGCAAATCCTACCATACACCTTCTTAGGGTATCATGGGGTCCTAAACATCACCAACCTTGGTGGATTTCATGAGATCATTAATGAAACTTATAGATCTAGTGTTTAAGATAGTTTATGTGCAAAAGTGGTATCTAAAACATAAGTAACTTGCATGAATAACTAATATAACTTGAAAATACATAAACATATGAATCAAATGAAAGTATAAGATGATCAAAATGTGTTCTTGAAACTTACTTGATGATTTGATGAGTTTTGATAAGAAATGAGTAAGAAACTTGAGATTTAATCACAAAACCATAACTAGGAAGGTAAATGGAGTTTGATTATGACTTGAACTTCAAAATTTTATGGATGATCTTGGGTGTTCTTGGTTTGGCCGAACCTAGGGGATGAAGTTGGAGGGTTTTGATCTTTTTTTTAGCTAATGGGTTTATTAGTATATGTGTTGATGTAGTGGAGATGGAAATTAAATCAAGATAAATGCATTAATGAGTTTTGGAGTGTTTAGCCTAAATGGGGGGTTAGGGGGCGGCACATGTGGATAAAATGGGATGGATTTGATGTTAATGCAAGACTTTGTTCCCCATTTAAATGAATATTGGTTGTTTAGTGTATACATTGAGTGTTATCGGGTACCGAGTTAACTAGAAATGAATCATGACGAGGTGAAATGAAATACGACGAAGTTGTTAAAATTGTAAAATCATGTTCCTTGCCAGAATCGGGTGTTAGAATGATTATCGGATTGAAATTTCGTAAACTAATGGAGTTATAAGCGTCAAACGAAAAATATAGCGATTGGTTTAAAAATACCGGGTAAAGTAATGGTAAAGTAATAATATAATCTCTATATCATTACAATTAGCTTGAAAATGTGTTAGGATCATTGTCGGGAGTATTGGGTATAATGTTAGTAGAAATGACTGAGTGGTAACGTTAACTAAACAATTAAGCATACGTTAATGAAAATCACACAAACCCATGCATGAACTGATATGGTAATGATGTTACTGAAAATATGCAGACTACTCTAGTCTGTATGATGTGTCTTTACTGATGACGCATGAACACGCAGCTAAACCTAACTGGTTACGCGCATTCGAATACCCGTAAACCAAATTTACGACATGATGAATGATGCCCATTGTAACACCCCAACCTGATAAGGGTAAAGATGTCACACTAATGGCTTCATATTAGATCAAAACAAAGCATACATTTCAAGTAATACAAGAATAATCAAAGGTTACAAATGCGAATACAACTCCTAAAATATATTAACTTCTAATCGACTCTAATCCAGAATAACTATCAAGTCTTCTAAGTCCAAGGTACTCTCCTCCCATTCCCAGCTTCCTACTAAAAACCAGCCGCAGGAAAAGAAATGTGGCTGAGCTTAAAAAGCCCAGTGAACAGATATATATAAACGAAAAAAAAAGCAAAAGAAAACGAACATATATAGTTTGGTGCATTGGGTTTACAAAAGTATAGTCAATAAGGTACAAAGTAAGAAAGGGAAAAGGGTCAGTAATCCACCACGAGCCCACACAAATCACATCACATATCACAATCATGTAGCAATCTAGAGGGGATACCTCTCAAGTAACCAGATAATATGAGGGGTGTCCTCATGTATCAAATTGGAGTGATCAGCTCTCACATTTTGTGAAAGACGTGGATTGCTCCCATGCATCAGTCACCGAATAATATCACATATCACATCTCAAATACGTACCTAGGATGCATCCATACGCCCCCCACACAAATCACATTGGCCATAATAATATAAAGCGCGCATATCACAATCACAATAGTAACGGAGTGGAAAATCACTCGACCACACGGGAGTCGTGCCATTGGTGCATCAATGACATGGCCATGTTACCTTCATGGCTAGGAAACACATTTGGCTCGAGTATCAACTGAAGGGTCAAAGATCAAAGGTCTAAATCAAAGCAAAGGTTCAAATAGTTTAAGTCGTCGAATCATAGTCAAAGTTCAAATATCAAAGGTTCATAGCAAAGTGTTCATATCAAAGGTTCAAATGCCAAAGGTTCATATCGAACATCAAGGTCAAATCGAATCAAATAATCAAACCAAAGTGTAGGAAACATAGCAATGGCTTAGGAAATCCTAATATGAATCAAGATCAATGAGTCCAAAAGAGAGAAAAGCACCCTTACTGAAAAAGGGTAGAATATCTGTACCTTAACCGCCAACGAAACATAACATAAGGATAAGAAATCACTCCTCCTTCAGCGAATCTACATGAATTAATGATCGGCTTATTATTAATAACTTATTCAAATCAAAATTCTTATTTTAGTCGGATTTCCAATTTCTAGTAACTTTCCATTTATGACAGGTTTCCAAAATTAGTAAGTTTCCATTTTTAGAAAGTTTCCTTATTTAGTAAGTTTCCAAAAATAGCCATTTCCATAATTAGACAGATTCCACAAAATAATCAGGTTAAGTCATTAAATTAGGATTATTATGGTCATAATGTATATTTTAGCAAGTTACCAAAGTTTAAGGTTATATATAACAAGTTTCCATATTTTAGGGTTTTATTTGTAAATATTCCAAAGTCAAAGGTCTAACAGGAAAATATCTCAATTTACTCATTTAATACTGAAGTTATTCAGAATGACACTTTTAATCCCTTGAGTTTAGCAATTTACAATTTATACCCCTTTAGTTATTTAATTTACAAAATAAACCTTATAATTACATAAATCACAATTTAACCCTTACTATATTTATATTTACACACCAAGCACTATATTTTACCAATTTACAGAATATACCTCATATTTTAATATATGGTACGAATGATCCTTATGTTTCAAAAATTTACAAAACAAGTCCCTTTAATTTCCAAAAATACAATTCGAATAATAATTTATCCATAATTACATATTAAGCCCTTAAATATTCAAAATTACACATTACACCCTTTATATCATTATTTACACGAGACACCTTCAAGTTTCCAGAATTTACACTTTTAGTCCCTCCTTTTTAATTATTTTTCAATACGACACTAAATTACCCATTTAATCCTTTTCTCGCAATATTTACACATAGGACCCTCATGTTATAATTTTTATACATTATCCCAGATATATATAACATTACAAAAATATCCCACAAGTTTCAAAATTGGCGAAACACACCCTTCTTATTTCTTTTTCCAATACCCTAACCCTAAATCGTTACTAGGGTTTTTATAATTTTTCTTGATTTTTCTTTAATATCCGATTACAAAATAATTCAGGATCAATTAATCTAAGCTTCAAAAAATCACATGGCTATTTTTCCAGACCTTTATAGTCATCATAGAACACGTAAAAATTATGAACACACTCCAGAAAATTCGTATAATCATATTTGGGAATTAAGTGTGTTTTAGCTATTTAAATTTCGTACGATTGATTTAGCTTGCATGATTTGTGTTTATAAATTTTTATGAACTATATACGACCTAAAGAACATCAGAAAAATACCAAATCAGATTTAGAACTTACGAATTTGTTGTAAGAAATTGTTACCTCTCGGACATATAAAATCGAACAAGAAAATAATCCCACGTTCGAGTCAAGCCTTCAACAACCCAACTCCTATTTTTCCTAGTTCGATCTCACCTTGAAGAACTCTAGAAAATTACTAGCTCGTGCCCTGAAAATCGTATGAAGGAATGGGGAATTTTTGTTTGTGTCGGCAATTAGGGTTTCGGTATAAAAGGGTTTTAAAAAATAAAATGATTTGTTAATTAATTATATAACCGGCTAGGAGGGGGGAATAACTCAGGAAAATTCGGCCCACATTAGGAATAAATCAAGGAATTTGATTTGGTCTCATTTCCTAATTTAATTTGCATTTATCTCTTTTATAATGATTTTATAAACATAAAATAAATACTAAAATTAATATTTTCAGTTTTATAATAATTTTGGGACATGAAAAATGTTAAAATGTTGCCTCAAAATTATTTCACTTCATATGTAGCTCATTACCAAAGGTTTGGAATTAATTTGGTGCTTTTTGTGTGTTTTAATTAACTTTTAAAATTTCAGGGGCAGTTTGGTCATTTTGCACATTATGAAATTTTGGGTATTACAACTTCTTCCCCTCTAAAAAAAATTTTTCTTCCTCTAAAATTGAAGTCGCAAAGCTAAACGAAGTCGTAGCAAGTCGCAAAAGATCGTCACAAATATTCTCACGTCCGGGGCGGTCCTTCCAAAAAGGTCTTCAGACCAAATAGTTTCTCATGACTCAAATCAAAACGAGGTGGGTTCAAATTTCTCAAAAGGAGACAAAATCAGGTTGATTCAGAACAAAAGGTCCATGCAACATCAAATGGACGATAGGTGAATCTTCAGATAGCTCATATGGAATACGAACAAGATTTCAAATTGAATTAATTGCATCAATAGTAGGAAGTTCTAAAAGGAGTTCAAGATTTATGACTGAGGTCAAAGGAATGCAAATCGAGAGTTCAAACTCAATCAGATATCTAATGAATGAAAGCAGAGTATACGCATAGATAGGATGAACCTAAAGTCTCACTATTCGCGGATAATCCAACGGAGTTCAAATTCTAAACTTCTTAGGTACTCCCCAAGGTATCCTATGGCCACAATGAGTGCACGTTATATGGTGTAAGTATTATCACGTTGATCAGGTGTCAAAATACTAACACCACATAAGTATGCCTTCATGATGATCATACTTTATCTCGATTCGTAATCAAAATCACCTATCTTAATCCACCTAGTACTTCTACCGTCTCAGAGGTCAACAAAATCAAATATCATAGTCATAAGGGAAAACAAAACTATTCGCAAGAGTATCAAAATCCCAGATTGTCTAGCAGAAGTAAGGTATGCCGTCACAAGTATCATATCTTCCACAACTTGTCAAAATCTCTCAAAACAAGACCATCACCGAACATACGAAAAATGAACACGAACTGAAATGCTTCTAGGGAACTTAAATCATAAGAGGATCTTATTACTATATAACGAAACTTAAGAGGGTCAACGGAAATGAAATTTAGTCGTCAAGAACTTCGGCCTTTGTGAAGGATTATACAAACACTTGGGATGTTAATCTTAATAATGTGTTTGGGATATTTATGAATGAATGTGCTTTAGTACGCGGAATTTACTATAACACACTTAAAAGAAACAATGGTGGTGAATATGTAAACGTGAGTTATAATGAACAATGAACACAACTTGAATAACACAAAACGATTCAATATTATTGATGAAATAATACGGATGATCTAACTATCACCAGGATTACAAAAGTAACCTTGAATCTTTGATTTGTTAAGGTTTTGTGAATAAGTAACTAAGTTACTAGAGAGGTTGTTCTGTTTTTGGATATTGCTAAGGTTATTAGGTGGAAAATCAGATGATTAAGGTGGTGACTAAGGGATCCTTTTATAGGATAAGGACCCCTTATTACAAGTTGTCAAGTTGCACAATATAAAAAGATACTTGGACTTTCTAACCTACTAATTACAACTTTCAATGTAAACTACTCTGTATATTCTTCTGCACAACATAGAAGACTGAACTACTTCTACTAAACGTGTTACATTGTACAAAGACTAATAATACAACTAAATATCTACAAATAAATATCTATCAACTTGATCATCAACTTGGCAGGACCTTCTTCAACTAGCAGTACCTTCTCACCCAGAAGGTACTGTTAGTACATCTTCAACTTCTTCAAAATCAACTAGCAGGCTTAATACTTCAACTGGCAGGCTCTTTGACTTGAACATTTTATTCCCAACAATCCTCCCCTAAACTTGTTATTTCCTTTAAAATACACAAGTTTCTTATGAATAAAATACATACCTTGAGGATCTGAGGGAACTCTTCCAAAACATTTACTCTCTATTCTTCCTTTTTCTTTCACATTGCTCAAAAATGCTCATCAGCAAACTTTGAACAACTTCTGACTTTTCTTCATCTTTATCACATCTTAACCTCTTTGAAATCATGGTTGTAAGAACTTCATAGCTCAGAGGATACTCTTTTTCAGCCAACATAAAGAGCTCAATCCCACTTTGTGTATAAAGATGATGAATACTGCTAAGACTTAGAAATTCCCATGTGGTTGTAGAATCATGATATGGAAACTTCCAATGAACATCTTTTGGATTAGGATCATACATCCTATTGAACTCTACCCAAAGTTCTTTTTCCTTAACATCAGTGCTAGAATTTGTGTCTAGCCTAATTTGAACCAGATTTCACAATTCTTCTAAGTCAGCTCTGTCACATGCTCTTATTAGATTTTCAAAATTTTTGAAGATAGCAGTTTGACCCCCAACCCTGGTTATTTTCCATGACTTTCCTAATCTATCATGGTGAATCTCCCAATCAATAATAGGGTGTCTAGACCTAATTGGATCAGCATGTATAATTGTTGGTAAATCAATTAACATTTTACTTACTTGCTTTGGATCCAATTCTGCTTCTTGTTTGTTTTGAGCATCTTTCTTTTTCATTGAACGCTTTGCATCAGATGGGATCTTGTAGTAATAAGTCTTGTAGGCATTCAGATAAAGGAAATGAATTTCTTTAGGAGTTTTCTTCTTTAGTTGAGATTCAGTCCAATTGGCTTGATTCCTTAGAAACTTCTTCATGAAATTCACTTGATCTTTTGGAGTTGAGCCCACCTTAAAACCTCTTTTCTGAATTTCTTGAATCTTTTGAAAAATATCATCCAGAGCTGCTTCTCTATACTTTTTGTTGATAAAAGTTTCAAGCTCTGCTGTTTTCTCTTCAGTAGTAAGATTCTTGTCATCCATGATTATGGAAGCTTGACCTCTCACAATTGGATCATTAGCAATAATCCATTGCATCTGTGCATCAAATGTTTCCTGAGCAGCTTGAGTGTCAAGAAGAGTTTGAGCAGCATCTTTTTGCTCTTGCATTTCTGCAAGCAGTCTTGAAGCTTCAAATTCTTTTTGCATTTCTTCTTCATGAAGCCTTTTGGAGACTTCCTCATCTAAAGCCATCTGCACTTGCTCTGTTTTCTTCAACCTTTTGGGCTTAGGTTCATCTTCAACCATAATTTTCTTGCCCTTATCTTTTGGTGTAGGTTCTTGAGATGGAGCAGCAGATTGTTCATCATCAACATATACCTTTCCATGAACAAATAACCTCCCCTGAGGCTCTGAGTCCCTCTTTCTTTTGTACACATGATCAGCAGTACCTTTATAGTCCATAGCCAATAGCCTCTCAATCCTAGCAGGCTCTTTTGAACTAGCAGGCTCTTACTCTGCACCAGCAGGCTCTGCATCAGATACTTGGGTTCCTTCATGAAAATGAAATTGAGCCTCCTCTTCAGCTTCAGAACTACCCATCCTCCCCTTTTTGGAAGAGAGACCCAAACTTTCAGCATCTGATCTTGAAGAACTAGATAATACCAACTTTGAAGATCTTTTACCCTTGAGCATCTTCACTTCATTCTCCAATTTCTTAACCCTCTTAACTAACTTGATGTTGATCTCAGAAAATTTTGTGTTCTGGCTTTTAAGAGCATTTTCTAAGAGCTACACCTTCTCTTTTAGTTCTTTCACTGTCTGAGAATCCAGACTTTGATGTGGAGGAGATTAGGATGGTGATGCATGAGATGATGGTGTTGGTGGTGTTGCAGATGGTACTGGTGTTAGGATTGGTGATGTAAGATGAGTTGGTGATATGTAACCAGGTGAAGAACTTGATGATGGCGATTCAGATGATGGTGTTGGTTCTTCAGCATGTTGTGGTAACATTTCATCAAAAAGTGGTATTTCTTCCCCATTGAAACCAATTTTCATGTTTGAAAACACCTTGTGTGAAAGTTTTGGTGTTTCATAAAGAGAGTGTGGGGGAAGTAACAAATGTTTTGATTTTGTGATGATGCATTGAATAAATCTTGGATACATCAAAAACTGTGTTAGGCTATCCACATTTTTAACCAATCCTTCAAAAATATGTTTGGAAAAATTGAATTTTCTGTTTGTTGCCAAGCAAATGAGAGCTGTAGCCATGTTACCACTGAATTGCTCCCAAGAGGTTTTCTTTTGGCTTAAACAATGAAGGATTGTATGGATAAAAAATCTCCATTGTGGAGTAAAATGCTTTTTAAGAAAGGTGAGTTTAGTAGAATCAGCATTATACCCCATTCTTTCCAAATTTTCAAAAATTTCAGTATCAGGCAATTGACTAATACCATCTGAATCATCCAAATGAAGATGTCTTAGAATGGATGACTCAGTAAGAGTCAAGGTTTTGCCATCCACTTTGGCTTTTATCCCTTGGTCCCCATTTTCTAAAGTTTTAACTTTAGCTGTTTTCCAAAATTGTAAAATTTGAGATTCATAAATAGTAGGATTTACAAGTAAAGCAAACCTGATGTAAGAATCATTTAAAAAGTCCACTATTTGATGAAAAGAGGCATTATCCTCAAACTTTTCCAAAAATGCTAACTGGTTGTGACGTTTAACAAAAGTTAGAATAGCCATGGTGAAAATTAATGAAAAACTTGATTAGGATGGTGGGATTTGATGGTGGGAATTGATGGTGGTACTGGTAGAAGATGAAAGGTGAGTGTTAATTGTGATAAGGACTGATGAAAGATATTATGAGAGTTCTACTTTTAACCGAAAATAAGAAAATTTATAATAAGTAAATGAAAAGGCGGTTAAAAAGATCTTTTATATGAGAAATATAATATAATATAACATCAGTAATTTACAGAAATACCCCAACGGTTATGTTTAACTACCAGGCCCAACGGCTATAATTTTTATCTGACAGGCTCAACGGTTATCTAGCAGTACCATTTTACTCTACCAGTACCAAAATTTGAACTACCAGTACCTTTGAAAGAAAATTTTACTTGGCAGTCTCTTGGAAATTTTAGCAAAAATCCCTTATAGTTTTTAGCAAACTATCAGCTATCAACGGATTTGATTTGTCTTTACCAAAAGCCGTTTGCTTATGGACTAGCTAACTATTTACTGTTAAGTATGGTTAGTTAAATACCATATAGTTTTTCGTAAACTATCAACCATCAACGGATTTGATGTGTCTTTACCAAAATCCGTTTGCTTATGGACTAGCCAGCTCTTAAGTTTGTAAAACTTGGTGAACTGAATACCAATTCCATATTGACCTGAAAGATGGTGCAATTTCCTTGGATGGAGGAATTGTAAGAGGCAATGATGCTGTGTATCTTGGATGCTTGGTTCAACAAGTGAAATCATCTATCAGCATGCCTTTGCATTGAAATTTTCCTGAGATTGATCTAGATAGAACTTTCTCCTTTAGGAATGCTTCATCCCTTCTGAATATATGATCTATACTTATCATTTTTCAACCTCTACATCATCTTGTATGCTCTTGTCTTCTTCTTCCATATATTGGTTTTTCTTCCATTCTGGGCTATTATTTCCTCCCCTGAGAGTGTTACCTCCCCTGAGATATAAATAACTTATATTTCCTTCTTTTTGTTTGGAAGATCTCTTGTTTTGTTATTAACCTGAAATTTGTTAGTTGCAGACCAAAAGAACAAAGTGCAAAGCACTTGTTTTATAGCATTGTAAACATTTAAGCATCAAGATGATCAAAACAGATCAAACTTTAAACTAGCAGGACCAATTATGAACTGACAGTACCTTTTGACTAACTAGCAGTACCATGTTTAAAAGCCAATACCTTATATTTTATTTACAAAAACACATGTTTTTCAAAGATTAATCATTCCAATACCTCCTACTAGGTATTTGAATCTACCTAAATCAAAAGCTTTGTGAGAAGGTCTGCAAAATTCTTTTCAGAATCAATTTTGACAACTTGTATTAACCTTTTCTCATTGCAATCTCTTATGAAATGGTGTCTTATTTCAATGTGTTTTGTTTTTGAATGTTGAACTGGATTTTTAATGATACAAATAGTACTGTTATTGTCAATGTAAATAATGGTGTTAAGAAAATTGTACCCATAGTCAAGCATTTGATTTTGGATCCAAAGAACTTGCCCACAACAACTTGCACCAGCAACATATTCTGCTTCAGTTGTAGAGTTGGCCACCATTGTTTGCTTCTTGCATTGCCAAGATATGAGTCTGCAACCAAGAAATTGACATCCACCAGTTGTGGATTTTCTGTCTAGGGTTGCACCAGCATAGTCACTATCAGAATAAGCCACCAAGTCAAAAGATGATTCCCTTGGATACCATAAACCCAACCTAGGTTGACCCTTGAGATATCTAAAGATCCTTTTGACTGCTGTGAGATGAGAAACTTTGGGATGTACTTGAAACCTTGCACATACACATACTGAGAACATGATATCTGGTCTTGATGATGTAAGGTACATCAAGGACCCAATCATTGATCTATAATTATGCAAATCCACATCTTCACCCTCAGCATCTTTTAGTAACCCCTTTTCTGAATCCATTGGTGTACTTGCAACCTTAGAATCAGCAAACTGAAATTTCCTCAGGATCTCTGCTACATACTTATCTTGGCTGATAAATATGCCTTCAATTGATTGTTTCACTTGGAGACCCAGAAAGAAAGTAAGTTCCCCCATGGAACACATTTCAAACTTACTATGCATAAGTTTTTCAAACTCTACACACAACTCTTGGTTTGTGGATCCAAAGATAATGTCATCAACATAAATTTGCACCAGCAAGATGTCTTTCTTGGTTCTTTTGATGAACAAAGTTGGATCAATCTTGCCTCTTTGGAATCCATTTTCTAATAAATAGAAAGCCAATGTTTCATACCATGCCCTAGGAGCTTGGTGTAGACCATAAAGAGCCTTGGTAACCCTATACACCTTGTCTGGATACTCTGCATCAATGAAGCCTGGAGGTTGAGAAACATACACTTCTTCTCCAATAGTACCATATAAGAAGGCACTCTTGACATCCATTTGGTAAACAGTGAAGCCTATGAAAGAAGCATAGGCCAAAAAAAGCCTGATTGCTTCAAGTCTTGCAACTGGAGCAAAAACCTCTTCATAATCCACCCCTTCCTCCTGAGTATACCCTTGGGCCACCAATCTATCTTTGTTTCTGATCACAATCCCCCTTTCATCTTTCTTGTTTCTGAACACCCATTTGGTTCCAATTGCCCAATGACCTTTGGGTAAATCAACCAGTTTCCAAACCTTCTGAAGCTTGAATTGAAGAAGCTCTTCTTGCATTGCTTCAACCCAACTTGGATCATCTAAGGCTTTGTTAATGTTTTTGGGTTCAGCCTGTGAGAGAAAACACGAAAACAGGCATATGTTGGCAACTTCATGATTCTTTTCTTCATAGATAGATGAGATAAACCCTTCTTGGTCTGAAGTTAAGACTTGAGTTCTTGTTCTAACACCAGAATCAATGCTACCAATCACATTATCAATGGAGTGATCTTTGAGAATTCTTGTGTTGTGTGTTGTAGGAACTTCATAGGTAAGTGGAAGATTGCCAATCCCCACTTCTTCTGGTAAAGAATCATCTGATTGAACATTTAATGGTTCAGCAGTACCAATTAGTGAACTGACAGTACCATCTGGTGAACTAGCAGTACCATTTTCATTTGCACTACTATCTTGATTCTCTTGACCCTGAGTTCCATGATCATCTTCAACACCTTTATTTGTTGTATTTGAAGGTTCATCATGACTTGAAGATAAATCCAACCCTTTCCAAATTGGCATCCAGATGTAATCTTGATCTTTAGGTGTTTCAACATTGTCTTCAAAACCTGCATTATCATTAGTATTTGTACCTGCAATAGGCACATAATTCATAGATTCTGAAAGCCTATCAATGTCAAACATCCAATCTGGCCCAATGCCTTTAACATTTGCTAGTTTCTCTTGAAACTCTATGTGCAAATTTTCTTCCACTAGCCTAGTGCAACTATTATACACTCTATAGGCCTTACTTTGCAAAGAATACCCTATCATGTAGCCTTCATCAGCTTTTCCTTCAAACTTTCCTAAATGATCTTTGGTATTGAGAATAGTGACATGACATCCAAAAGGTCTCATAAAACTTAAAGATGGTGTTCTACCAAAGAAAAGTTCATAAGGAGTCTTTTTATGTGGTTTAATCACAAGAACCCTGTTCTGCATATAACAAGCAGTACCTACTGCTTCAACCCAAAATGAAATAGGTAACTTAGAGTCTACTAACATTGTTCTAGCAGCCTCTATTAGTGTTCTATTTTTCCTTTCTGCTACTCCATTTTGCTGTGGGGTTCTAGCTACACTAAATTCTCTTTTTATTCCTTTTTCTTTGCAAAATTCATCCATAACCCTATTCTTAAATTATGTCCCATTGTCACATCTGATTACTTTCACTTTCTTATCAACTTGGTTTTCTACCTCAGTTATATAAGATTTAAGAATCTCACTAGTTTCATGCTTAGATCTTAAAAAGAAAACCCAAGAAAATCTGCTGTAATCATCAGTAACTACAAGACAATATTTTTTACCATTCAAGCTACTCACATTAGTAGGACCAAAAAGATCCATATGAAGCATGTATAAAGCTTGAGAAATTGAGTTATGGGTCTTGGGCTTACAAGAGGCTCTATGTTGTTTGCCCTTTTGACAATCAACACAAGATTGGTCATTTTGAAAAATCTTTTTGGGTAAACCTCTAACCAAATCATATTTTGCAATTGTATTGATTGTTTTAAAGTTTACATGACCAAGCCTTCTATGCCATAGCATAGATTCATCCAATGAGGCTTTTGCTACTAAACAAGTTAAACTCTCCTTAGGATCAAATTTCTTTAAATCAACACTGTACATATTGTTCCTTTTTGGGATTTTAAGAAGGATCTGACTTTCATCAGGAATTTTAAAATCAGAAGAAAGAACCATACATTCATTGTCAGTAAAGAGAACATTGTTCTTTTTGTCACACATTTGTGAGACACTAACGAGATTAAACTGAAGCTCTTTCACAAAGTACACATTTTCAAAATCTAATTTACTGGTTTTGATTGTACCTTTACCAGTAATCTTTCCTTTGATTCCTCCCCCAAAGGTAACATATCCTCCATCAAATGTTTTGAAGTCTATGAGAAAAGACATGTTGCCTGTCATGTGCCTTGAACATCCACTATCTACATATCCTTGATCAGCAATATCAGTTGAATGTTCCTGCACATATATAAACATATTAGTTTCCTTGGGGTACCCAAGCCATAACTGACTTGGGTTTGCCTCTTGCATCAATGAAATCAAACCTCTTTAGGATTGTTGATGCACCTTTTGATTGGAGTGGTCTCCATATCCAACATGATGAGGACTTAACAGCATTTTCCCTTTTAATCCATTTTGTGGTCTTTGGTCTATCAGTACCAATTTTGGCAGTACCATTTGGTTAGCAGGACTTTTGTCTAGCAGGACCTTTTGGTTTTGGTCTCCAATCTTGTGTTTTGACCACAGATTTCTTTTCAATGGGACTTTTCACAACTCTTGGTGCTTGTTTGAAAGTGTTTCTTGCACCCTTAGTAGTTGGTTTTGATTTAACAGGCCTATTTGGTCTAACAGTATGATTAACTTTTGATGTGTTAGACTTCACAAAACTTTTTCTGGGGTTTGTTCCATTTGTTTTAGACCTTGATGTACTCCCAGAAACCCAATTGTTACAATAAGCATGAGTATGATTAAAACTACCACAGTAATAGCAGGCCTTATTGTACATAACAAAATCATCACCAAGTTGGTGTGACTTAAGATTGTTCCAATTTCTCTGGCTACCTCTAGGTTTGCTATTACACTTAGCACAACATTCAACTGTTTTCAGAATAGCTTTAGCCTTAGTCTTAATCTCTACACTTTTAGGACTGGTTGGTCCTACTTTGTTTCCTTTGTTTGAAACAGTCTCTTCTTCATCATCATCAGATGTCCAATCTTCAATAATTGGAGCATCTGAGCTCTTATCAGTGAGCACCTTTTTGTTAGAGAGTGAAGCAACACTAGCATTCTCAAAAGGTTCACTTTTCTCTACAGGTTTCTCTAGTGGTTTATTGGTGAATTCATGTAAACCTGATTCTGCAAGATCTAATCCTGGGGGACAAGGGATTCCTCTGTAAGGAGGTGGACAAGTATTGTATCCAATCCCAGATTTGATTCTCTTGTTCATTTGATTTTCAACTATGCTTCTAGTATAATCAGAAGCAGTTTCCAAAGTGGTAACAGTTAGTTGAATATTATCTTTTGCCAATGTCACTTTAGCACACTCAGTTCTTAACATATTTATTTCAGCATCTTTCAAAAATATTTCCCTATTAAGAATGGCTTTAGTGTCAGAAAAAGTGAGTTCATTTTCCCTAAAATGGATTATCTGCTTCTCAAGTTTGGCCATACCACACTTATGATTAACTAGGTCTTGATGAGTGTTTCTTTGTTCTACTTTCAGTTCATCATAAAGTTTTATTAAAGTCTGTAATTCTTCAAAAACTTTACAAGTATTAGAACATTTAGTAATTTGTACCTCAGGATTGGAGAAAGCCATTAAAGCCATTTCATCTGAAGTTGACTCCTCTTCACCCATAAAGCTGCAATCAAAACCCATCTCATCAATAGCTACCATATCTTTAGGCTCAGCGATTTCCACAGCCTTGCTCTTATTTTCAAAACCTCCCTTGTTCTCAAAGCTTCCTTTCTTCTCAAAGCTTCCCTTATTCTTGTTCTCAAAACCTCTTCCCTTATCATCCTGCTTCTTTGGTCTTCTACACTCTCTTGAGTAGTGACCCTTCATGTGGCAGTTGTAGCACTCCACTTTAGACTTGTCATACCCAGCAGGCTCATTACCATTTATGATAATCTTCTTTCCAGTCCTCATCAGCAATTTCTTAGCTCTTATGCTCAGAAGTGAAAGTTGCCACTTTATGTCCATCTCCTCAAGATCATCATCATTGATCTCTTGAATATCTTCAAAAGTCAATATGGAACCATTGTGTTGTGATATCAGGAAAGCACAACCAATTGTTTCATCTAGAATTGTTTTGGTACTGTTAGAAGTACTGGCAGTACCAAAATTTGTGTTGGCAGTACCTTCTTCTCTATCATCTTTTTCTTCATCTACTACCCTTGAGGTGCTTGGAGATGATACAAAGGCCATATTTCCTGAGCTTGAACCAGTAGTCTTCTTCACTTCATGCTCTACTATTTTGAAGTTGTTGTAGAGATCATTAAGACTCATCTGATCAATATCTGGTTTGTTTTTCTAGACAATGACATGCATGGACCATTTAGAGGGTAAACTCCTAAGAAATTTGGAGTTTAAGTCTTCTTGAGATATCATCACTTCATGAATGGCTAACTGACTTGAAAGCTTTTGTAGTCTATTGAACATACTGTCCAAAGACTCATTTGTTGTGGTCGTAAAGTTTTCAAACTGATGTTTGAGAAGAGTTTTCTGAGTTTTCTTGGTGGCATCATTTCCACCAAATCTAGCCACAATAGCTTGAAAAAGAGTTTTAGCACATTTGTACTTGTTGAAGATCAAAAGCTGGTCATTTGGAATAGTCATGAGAAGCATACTCCTGGCCTTGAGATCATTTCTCTTTTGGATTCTTTCTTCTGTGGTTGCAGGGTTTACTTGCAAATTTGTTACAATTGCATCGTTCACTGTGGAGGTGGTGATTGTAGGTTTGAATGAGTTTCCTTGTTCAATGATCTCCCAAAGTGCATAGTCTTGCACTTGAAAGTATTGCTCTACCCTCAGTCTCCACATATCAAACTCATTTTGTTTGAGTAATGGAAGTTTTGCAGCCACATTGGTTTGAATGTGTTCAACGTCCATTGTTCTTTTAAATCGTAAATATCAACCTAGCTCTGATACCACTTGTGAAGGATTATACAAACACTTGGGATGTTAATCTTAATAATGTGTTTGGGATATTTAGGAATGAATGTGCTTTAGTACGCGGAATTTACTATAACACACTTAAAAGAAATAAAGGTGGTGAATATGTAAACGTGAGTTATAATGAACAATGAACACAACTTGAATAACACAAAACGATTCAATATTATTGATGAAATAATACGGATGATCTAACTATCACCAGGATTACAAAAGTAACCTTGAATCTTTGATTTGTTAAGGTTTTGTGAATAAGTAACTAAGTTACTAGAGAGGTTGTTCTGTTTTTGGATATTGCTAAGGTTATTAGTTGGAAAATCAGATGATTAAGGTGGTGACTAAGGGATCCTTTTATAGGATAAGGACCCCTTATTACAAGTTGTCAAGTTGCACAATATAAAAAGATACTTGGACTTTCTAACCTACTAATTACAACTTTCAATGTAAACTACTCTGTATATTCATCTGCACAACATAGAAGACTGAACTACTTCTACTAAACGTGTTACATTGTACAAAGACTAATAATACAACTAAATATCTACAAATAAATATCTATCAACTTGATCATCAACTTAGCAGGACCTTCTTCAACTAGCAGTACCTTCTCACCCAGAAGGTACTGTTAGTACATCTTCAACTTCTTCAAAATCAACTAGCAGGCTTAATACTTCAACTGGCAGGCTCTTTGACTTGAACATTTTATTCCCAACAGCCTTCATAGAATCAATTCTTCCAAGCATAAAGGGTCTGTTACAAAAATCCGTTCATTCAACACATCCAAACTCCTCAAGTCCTGTTAATATGTCTTCGTCTGTCCATCAATCGGAAAGTGAAACCAAAATCGAGAACTTGTGTCTGGTTCGTCGAGCCTCCTGCAGCTCTTCTTGGAATGTGATGGAGTATTGTGGATTTCTGGCACGATCTTTAAATCTCTTCATCATCCAGTCTGCTTCCGCTCTCAATTCATCTTAGTACAACCAAGATGAATAGGAAAGTGAGACTGCATGTCTTCATCAGCTCCAGGTTCGCCATCTTGACTAGAATTTCTTCTTCTGCATCGCAAACACTCCTGCCTTGTAAGGAATGTCTTCACTCTTCAGGGTAGCCTCTGTTGTTGCTAACTCCAGGTCAGGCAAAGAACACCGTTATCTCAACAAATATCCATTTCCCAGAATGCACAAATGATCGTCAAATTTCTAACAAGGTGCAAAAATGGTTTTCATGCTCTTCCTCGTCTCCGAATGTACTATTAAGTCATACAATGACCATTTGTCCAAGTACTCACGAGAAAGTATCATTTATCAGATTCACCAAACAGTCAGAGCTTTAGCTAATACTATTAGCGTCACTAACCGTCATAGCAGTCGTTACGAATACGGAAGGCGATTCCAAGAATAAAATTTATTTATCGGAAGGAACTTTGCGCTCTGAAATTAAACAAACACATAGTCGTTCAGGGAAAACAATGGCTCTTAACGATATTATGGTTCAGCTTCCTGTAATCGATACATATCTCCAGTCATCATCCTTCTTCATCACGAACGAAACTAAAACACGCCCAGAAATACACTTAAGTAAACTCACTTCCTGGTCTTCGGTTGCTGCTCTTCCCGGTTGCTCAATCCAACAGGTATGATTCCGGACACATCTGAAAGATACCTTCGCTTGGTGTCTAGACAATCTCTCGGTATCATGTCAAATCTTACTTCACACTCCGGTGGAAAACTTGGTGGTTCAACCAGGAATCATATTCAAGAAATTCAGGGTGCCAAATAACGTTCAATACAAGGTTCATGCTTAGAAAACTCAAGGTGCCAAATAGCTTCCAAGATAAGGTTCATTCATTGGTGTACGGAATGGTTTCTAGGAAAACTTCATAACCGCGAAAGTAATATAGGAGTCTCCAGAGTAATAGTGATAGCAAAGGGTTTAACAATCGGTAATCATAGTAGGGAGTTCAAAAATTGTTGCAAACGTCAAAGGTGAGATATAGGAGGATAGTTGTCAATATTTGAGTGATCAATCAACAATTTCCTTGTCAGAATAAAATCGAAGTTAACTATCCAAAGAAAGACAGATCAACCTAGCAAATCTTATAGAAACATTCTTATACTCGTGGTTAAGCACCACAAGACTTCTCGTAGGGGCAGAGATGGGTGAAATGAAATTAAATAGTGTCGGAAGATTCATAGACATTTATCAAAGCAAAAGACAAATAACAAAATGTATCAAGTACGTCATCGCCATCGAGGTTCTCAGAATGCCCGAAAAGGTGTCAAAATGATTAATGAAAGGATCAGAGATCAGAGTCAAAATCTGAAGATAAGGATCAAATAGTGTCAGGCAATTCTTATGAAACTCTCAATGCCTTCAAGATTTAATCAGGTTCAAATCTTAAGTGGTGCAAAGTATAAGCTTTCACTTTCCAAAAGTGGTATCAACAGACTCTAACCAAAAGCAAGGCACGAATCAGAGCGATGCAGAAGTAAATATATTTAAGCAAAGGCCTTATAGTTTACCCATTCCTCACCGGTCAAAACTTAGGTTCCTATGGGGAGATCCTAATGCAAACTTTCAAAGGTTGTCTTACGAGCGCCTACAGGGAAAGCTTAGTGGTCCTAACTTACACAGGTCAAGGGTAAAAGTATTACGAATCGCAGCCTGTCTCTCTAATACCATAATTGTAACACCCCAACCCGATAAGGGTAAAGATGTCACACTAATGGCTTCATATCAGATCAAAACAAAGCATACATTTCAAGTAATACAATAATTCTCAAAGGTTACAAATGAAATACTGAATTTACAAGGTTACAAATGCGAATGCAACTCCTAAAATATATTAACTTCTAATCGACTCTAATCCAGAATAACTATCAAGTCTTCTAAGTCCAAGGTACTCTCCTCCCATTCCCAGCTTCCTACTAAAAACCTGCCGCAGGAAAAGAAATGCGGCTGAGCTTAAAAAGCCCAGTGAACAGATATATATAAACGAAAACAAAAGCAAAAGAAAACGAACATATATAGTTTGGTGCATTGGGTTTACAAAAGTATAGTCAATAAGGTACAAAGTAAGAAAGGGAAAAGGGTCAGTAATCCACCACGAGCCCACACAAATCACATCACATATCACAATCCTGTAGCAATCTAGAGGGGATACCTCTCAAGTAACCAGATAATATGAGGGGTGTCCTCATGTATCAAATTGGAGTGATCAGCTCCCACATTTTGTGAAAGACGTAGATTGCACCCATGCATCAGTCACCGAATAATATCACATATCACATCACAAATACGTACCTAATAATATAAAGCGCGCATATCACAATCACAATGGGGACGGTGTGGAAAATCACTCGACCACACGGGAGTCATGCCATTGGTGCATCAATGACATGGCCATGTTACCTTCATGGCTAGGAAACACATTTGGCTCGGGTATCAACTGAAGGGTCAAAGATCAAAGGTCCAAATCAAAGCAAAGGTTCAAATAGTCTAAGTCATCGAATCATAGTCGAAGTTCAAATATCAAAGGTTCATAGCAAAGGGTTCATATCAAAGGTTCAAATGCCAAAGGTTCATATCGAACATCAAGGTCAAATCGAATCAAATAATTGAACCAAAGTGTAGGGAACATAGCAATGGCTTAGGAAATCCTAATATGAATCAAGATCAATGAGTCCAAAGGAGAGAAAAGCACCCTTACTGAAAAAGGGTAGAATATCTGTACCTTAACCGCCAACGAAACATAACATAAGGATAAGAAATCACTCCTCCTTCAGCGAATCTACATGAATTAATGATCGGCTTATTATTAATAACTTATTCAAATCAAAATTCTTATTTTAGTTGGCTTTCCAATTTTTAGCAACTTTCCATTTATGGCAGGTTTCCAAAATTAGTAAGTTTCCATTTTTAGAAAGTTTCCTTATTTAGTAAGTTTCCAAAAATAGCCATTTCCATAATTAGACAAATTCCACAAAGTAATCAGGTTAAGTCATTAAATTAGGATTATTATGGTCATAATGTATATTTTAGCAAGTTACCAAAGTTTAAGGTTATATATAACAAGTTTCCATATTTTAGGGTTTTAATTGTAAATATTCCAAAGTCAAAGGTCTAACATGAAAATATCTCAATTTACTCATTTAATACTGAAGTTATTTAGAATGACACTTTTAATCCCTTGAGTTTAGCAATTTACAATTTATACCCCTTTAGTTATTTAATTTACAAAATAAACCTTATAATTACATAAATCACAGTTTAACCCTTACTATATTTATATTTACACACCAAGCACTATATTTTACCAATTTACAGAATATACCTCATATTTTAATATATGGTACGAATGATCCTTAAGTTTTAAAAATTTACAAAACAAGTCCCTTTAATTTCCAAAAATACAATTCGAATAATAATTTATCCATAATTACATATTAAGCCCTTAAATATTCAAAATTACACATTACACCCTTTATATCATTATTTACATGAGACACCTTAAAGTTTCCAAAATTTACACTTTTACTCCCTTCTTTTTAATTATTTTTCAATACGACACTAAATTACTCATTTAAGCCTTTTCTCGCAATATTTACACATAGGACCCTCATGTTATAATTTTTATTAATTATCCCAGATCTTTATAACATTACAAAAATATCCTACAAGTTTCAAAATTGCCGAAACACACCCTTCTTATTTCTTTTTCCAATCGGTAAGCTATTTTTAATTAACAAAACTTAACCCTAATCCTTCCAATCATTTAACAATCATTACAACATCATTAAAATGCATTAATAAGTTAGATTCAATCATATGAACCCTAACCCTAAATCGTTACTGGGTTTTTATAATTTTTCTTGATTTTTCTTTAATATCCGATTACAAAATAATTCAAGATCAATTAATCTAAGCTTCAAAAAATCACATGTCTATTTTTCCAGACCTTTATAGTCATCATAGAACACGTAAAAATTATGAACACACTCCAGAAAATTCGTATAATCATATTTGGGAATTAAGTGTGTTTTAGCTATTTAAATTTCGTACGATTGATTTAGCTTGCATGATTTGTGTTTATAAATTTTTATGAACTATATACGACCTAAAGAACATCAAAAAAATACCATATCAGATTTAGAACGTACGAATTTGTTGTAAGAAATTGTTACCTCTCGGACGTATAAAACCGAACAAGAAAATAATCCCACTTTCGAGTCAAGCCTTCAACAACCCAACTCCTATTTTTCCTAGTTCGATCTCACTTTGAAGAACTCCAGAAAATTACTAGCTCATGCCCAGAAAATCGTATGAAGGAATGGGGAATTTTTGTTTGTGTCGGCAATTAGGGTTTTGGTATAAAAGGGTTTTAAAAAATAAAATGATTTGTTAATTAATTATAGAACCGACTAGGAGGGGGAATAACTCAGGAAAATTTGGCCCACATTAGTAATAAATCAAGGAATTTGATTTGGTCTCATTTCCTAATTTAATTTGCATTTATCTCTTTTATAATGATTTTATAAACATAAAATAAATACTAAAATTAATATTTTCAGTTTTATAATAATTTTGGGACATGCAAAATGTTAAAATGTTGCCTCAAAATTATTTCACTTCATATGTAGCTCATTACCAAAGGTTTGGAATTAATTTGGTGCTTTTTGTGTGTTTTAATTAACTTTTAAAGTTTCAGGGGCAGTTTGGTCATTTTGCACATTATGAAATTTTGGGTATTACACCCATGAATAGTGATTTCCCTCTGGGAATGAATAGTATCATGTGAATAGTAAAAATTTTGACGACTTCTCAAAGTCTCAAACTGACTTCAAAAACGATGAATAATGAAATGTTGAATAGTGATCGGTGAATAGTGATTGATGAATAGTAACTCATGTATAGTAAATTATTGGGGTTTGGAAAATGACCTGAAATTACGAGTTGTGACACTCGCACCCCTGAACAAAATGGAGTAGTCGAAAGACGCAACCATATGTTAGTGGAGGCAGCAAGAACTATGTTGATTAATGCCCAATTACCAGACTACTTATGGGCTGAAGCTGTCTCAACTGCTTGTTATACCCAGAACCGATGCATGATCACCAAATGTCATGACAAAACACCATATGAGCTTATTCATGATCGAAAACCAAATATCAATTACTTTCATGTCTTTGGAGCTCTCTGTTATCCAAAGAATGATCGTGATGATCTTGGTAAACTGAAAGCCAAAGCAGACATAGGAGTATTTGTTAGCTATTGTGAGAATTCGAAAGGATTCAGAATTTGGAATCTTCGTACTCGGGAAATTCAAGAGACAATCCATGCTAATTTTGATGAGCTCACTGATATGGCTTCTAAGCAAAACAGCTTAGAACCCGCACACAACCGTCTCAACTTTCCTGAATCTTCAGCTGAACCATTACCATTCAACAGAAAGAATATAGAAGACTTGTTTGCTCCTCTGTTCGATGACTCTCTAGTTAATCGTGCCTCTGCTGTATCCACCAATTCCGCTGCTCAAACCGTAAACAATCAAACACCTGATACACCAGCATCTACTTCCACAGTAGTTGCTGACGACGCACCTCAACCAGAACCATCATCGTCAGTAGATCAAACACCTTCCACTTCTACACCCACAGCTGAAGATTCCCCCCACAATTCTGCTGAAGTACCCACACCATCAGGCTATGACGGAGATGCATTCTTTAATCCATTTGCACCTGCACCAGCCATTCCTGATATTGCAGAATCTTCTACACGCAATTTGGAACCGTCAAACCTGCACCATAATTATCAACACTATCCATCCACTCATAAATGGACAAATGACCATCCCTTAGTAAACATCATTGGTAATCCAGAAAACCCAGTCATGACAAGACAAAGACTCCATACAGACGATGAAACCTGCATTTATGCAATCACCGTTTGTCAAGCCGAACCCAAAACCATTAAGGAAGCCCTTACCTATTACAACTGGATTGAATCCATGCAAGTGGAATTGGAACAATTCAAGCGGTTAGAAGTTTGGGAACTGGTAGAGAGACCATATGGGGTTTATGTCGTTGGATTGAAGTGGATCTGGAAAAACAAGTTAGATGCAGATGGTACTGTGATTCGTAACAAGTCCCGCCTGGTCGCAAAAGGGTTCAGTCAAGAAGAGGGAATCGACTTCGAAGAATCGTTTGCTCCAGTCGCAAGGCTTGAGGCTGTTCGCATGTTCCTGGCTTACGCGGCTCACAAGAACATTACTGTCTACCAAATGGACGTGAAGACTGCATTTCTCAACGGCCAACTCCGGGAAGAGGTGTATGTTTCTCAACCAGAAGGCTTCGTGGACCAAGAACATCCGAATCACGTATATCGGCTAAAGAAAGCCCTTTACGACCTTAAACAAGCCCCAAGGGCCTGGTACGACAAGTTATCTGCGTTTTTACTTGCCAATCACTTTACTAAAGGAACTATGGACCCGACTTTGTTTATACAAAAACACGGGGAGGACATTCTCATCGTACAGATTTATGTCGATGATATCATTTTTGGATCAACACATAAAAAATATTCAAATGCTTTCGCAAAACTAATGAAAAATAACTTTGAGATGTCCATGATGGGTGAACTGAAGTTCTTTTTAGGACTGCAAGTTCATCAATCACCCCGTGGTATATTCCTTAGTCAGTCCAAGTATGCTCAGGAAATCCTGAAAAAGCATGGTATGACCAGCTGTGAAACCTATAAAACCCCTTATGTCTTCCTCATCCCCGAAGCTAAATGCTGACATACATGGGACACCCATTGATCCTACAAAATATCGTAGTATGATTGGGTCGGTCATGTATCTCACAGCTAGCAGACCGGATGTTGTATTTGCCACGTACCTTTGCTCCCGATATCAGTCAAGACCAACTGAGCGGCATTTGTCAGCCGTTAAAAGAATCCTTAGATACATAAAGGGAACCATTAACTTGGGGATCTGGTATCCAAAGGATTCTGGATTTGAACTTGTTTCATTTTCAGACGCTGACCATGCAGGGTGCTTAGACACACGCAAAAGTACATCAGGGGGAGTACAGTTTTTGGGTGGCAAGCTCGTCTATTGGCAATCAAAGAAGCAAGACTGCACATCACTGTCATCTACAGAATCGGAATACGTCGCCATGTCAGCATGCTGCGCTCAAGTCATTTGGATGCGATCTCAGCTGATGGACTATGGATACGTCTTCAACAAGATTCATATGTACTGTGATTCCAAGAGTGCCATTGCTATTTCCTGCAACACGGTCCAACATTCCAAGTCCAAGCATATTGCTCTACGCTATCATTTCATCAAGGAGCATGTAAAAATGGATACTGTTGAACTATACTTTGTGGGTACTGAACACCAATTGGCGAACTTGTTCACCAAAGCCTTGCCCCATGCAAGATTTGTGGAAGTGGTTCACCAAATTGGCAAGAGGTGTTTGACTCCGGATGACTTAAATACTTTTCTTCTTCAAAATTAAAAAGAGTCAAACATCAAACTATCTTTGTAAATACTTATTGAAAAACACAAAAAGATTTTTCTTCATTTGTTTAAAAAAAAAAAAAAAAAAAAAAAATCTCTATAAGTGTGCAAAAGTGAAACCGAATCAAAATATGTTCTCGTCCTTTCAAATTTTTTATTAATTTCAAATCACAAACATATTTTGAGGGGGAGAAATTTTTGCACATTTATCCTTCTCTAATCTTCATCAATATCTTGCTTAAAGATGTATCAATAAGGACCATGTGAAAACAAGTTTCTAGTCAAAGGACTGAAAACAAATGTAGTCTAAGGTGATTGTGGCATAAAGGACCTAAATGACAATGTCAAAGTTAAACCCTAAAAACAAAGTAAAGTTACCTGTCAAACTTAGTCAAACACACACAAACACACAGACACAATTCCCTCTCACTCTAAAATCCTCCCAGCCCGCCAAAAACGCATAAGTCTCAAGAATTAAAGTTTTTTTTTTCGTTTATGATAATTTGTAAGTGTTTTAATTTAATCCGTTAGGCACTATGATCATTCTATGGTTGCTTTTGTGATTGAATTTTAAGATTTGCGAATTAGGGTTTATAGAACCGATTTGGGCGTTTCTTGTTGGAAGTTATTTGATCTAATTGTGTATGTGTAAAAGATTTACTATATGTTTATGTAGATATTGCACATGTTTAATTAGTTTCATAACCCCAGTAGGATTGATTGAGTGTTTTAGGGTTTAAGGCAGTCGTATATGTGAGACTGTGAAGTACAGTGATGTGTTGTGTTTGTTAGATTATTGTTGGATGCTTGTTTTTTCAATGCTAGATCATGAGATAAATGATTAGATACGCAGATATGCATAAAATTTGTTGAATATCATGTATCTGTGTGTGTAATCGTGCAACATATCAAGTTTCTTGCTGAATGTGTTTGTTCAAAGTTTGTTATGATAGTCAAGTATCTTACCCAAGTATGTTAAGGTGATCAAGTTTGTGCAAGATGATCGACTTTGTCTCCGAGTTAGGAGACAACAGTCAACCTAGTCGAGGGACTCCTCTAGTCGAGGAACTCAACTAGTCGAGAAACTCAACTAGTCGAGGAACTCAACTAGTCGAGCAACTCAACTAGTCGAGGAACTCAACTAGTCGAGCAACTCAACTAGTCGAGGAACTCAACTAGTCAAGGATCTCAACTAGTCGAGCAACTCTCCTAGTCGAGCAACTCAACTAGTCGAGCAACTCTACTAGTCGAGCTTCTACACTAGTCGAACTTCTCCTAGTCTAGTTTCTCTTGTTAGACTTAAGCTGATCGAGTAACTGTGATAGTCGAGTAACTATTCTAGTCAAGTAATTTCTCTAATCGAGTAAGCTGATCTAGTTTCTAAAAGAATAAGATGATCGAGTAACTATGATAGTCGTGGTTCTATGCTAATCGAGTAACTATGTTAATTAAGGTTCTATGTTGATCTAGTTTCTGATCTAATCATTTTTTCTTAAACTTATCTAGTTTTTATAAAGATGATCTCATGATATCAAGTTTCTAAAACTTCTAAGTTTGTTTCAATGTTTTTCAAGTTTAACAAACTTATAAAACTTGTATCAAACTTAAAATCTTTACAAACTTGAACATGAAATAACATTATTTATAAAAACTGATTTGTTTTGAAAATGATTTGATTGAATGATATGTGTATGCCCCTCATGAGATTACTGTTCAATGTGATGCATCATATTATGAAGGATAATTTTATGAAACCACTGTCATTCACTAACATATATATACGGTGTCCATTGTGTATTGTTGTTGGTGTTTACAATGATCAGGTGAACCATGTCTCAAGCATCTGTTACCCGAAAACAAATCATTCCAGAAGGGGATGAACGAAAGATTGGCCACTCCAACTCAAGAGTAGACTTCAAGAAGTTACGATGTCATGAAACTTGTCAGATCATTATGGAGATCCTTGACAGACATTTCATCAGACCCACTTTGACAAACACAGCAAGTGTGCCTGAAATATATCTCAACCAGTTCTAGCCTTCTCTGATTATTAGTGAAGACGAAGAGAGCATGACCATCACTTTGGATAATACAGAGATCGCATTCAAGGTTGAAACACTAAGGAATGTATTGCAGCTTCCAAAAGAAGTAACGGGAAAACTAACGAAGTTTCAAGATGATCCAACTTTTGAAGATATGGCCAAAACACTTCAGCTTCTTGGATATGATGAAACAGAACCACTCACATCACTCTACAAAGTCGAAAGAAAGTACTTTCCACAACCATGGCAAACCATGTACTCAATCATCATTCATTGTATAACTGGAAAAACCACTGGACTGGAACACCCTCGACAAGAGCACCTTCAATTCTTCTGTGGTGTTATCAACCTAAAACATCTAGACTTCGCCAAATACATCTGGAAAGACATGATCTTTCTATGTACCAAATTTCATCAAAATAAAGATTACAAAATACCTTTTCCCCGATTCACCAAACTCCTGATCTCACATTTCATGCAAATACATTATGAACACAATCGACCCGTAAATGAGAAGATGCACACTGATGACAAAGACTACATTCTTACCAGAATCAGAACACAGCAGTCTCACACAGAAAAGCAAGGTGCCAGAATTCCACAAAACTTGTTATCTAAAGAACTGATGGATACTGAGACATATCAGAAGTATGACGAAGCTGTGAAAGCCAAAAAAGTGGGAATTGTACCCAAAGGGGCAAAATCATCAAAAGGAAAGACTAAATCAATCCCAGCTCGAGCCACTGTTTCTCGTTCAAAGAAAGCCACTATAGTTGAGAAAAGAAAAGTGGTTCCCAAAGCCTCATCAGCAATGCAACTTCATGATGAATCAAGTGAGGAGGAGGAAGGTGAAAATGTAGACCTCAGGAAAGGCAAGAATAAGAAAGATATTGAAAAGTTCAAATCTACATTGTCAGAATCAGACAAGGGACTGAAACCAGGCAAAGGAAAGCAGATCAAGTTTTCAGATACTCAATTTTCACCAATTGAACCACCATTGACTGACAAAGAAGAAAGAGAACAGATGAAGCAAGCCTCAAAAGAATGCTTATTGAAACATAAAGAAGATGGTAAAAGACATGAGAAAATAAGAAGAGGTGAAGGAACAACATCAATTCCTGAGGAAGAACAGGAGGAGTCTGAACCTGCAAAGTCTGAAACACTTGGTGAATCAGAGAGTGAATCAGGAAAGTCTGATAATGAATCTGGATCTGGGTCTGAGGAATCTGAAAGTAATGAAGATGAAGATGACAATGAAGAAGGAGAAGGAGAAAGTGAAAGTGATGAAGATGAAAGTAAAAATGATGAAGATGAAAGTAATAATGAGGATGATGAAGAAAAAGATAAGTCATATGACAAACAGGATGACAATTCACCATCACCACAACCGTCATCTGTTGGTCAATCCACAAATGAATATAGTGAACTCAAGGAGAAGGTTACCACACTTCAAGAGCATGTGTCAGAGAAATTCAAAGCAGAAGAACAAGAGCACACAGAGATAAAACAACAGATCAAAAATGTAGAAATGAAGGTGGATAACCAAATTTCCCAGTTTAATAACTTCGACTTGGAAAAGACAGCTGAAGAATATTTGAAAACTCATGTCCCGCAGACAGTCAGTTCTCAAGTTACTCAAGAGGTCACTCAATATCTTCATGAAAATCTTCAAGGAATTCTCAACACATTTGTCCAAAGAAATATGGAAAAAACGGTGGCCAAAATAATGCAGACAACACCAATCACTATTCGAACCATGCCACCTAAACCATCCAGATCTGACCTCAAAGGGTTATTACTAGAAGAAATCATGGATGATCCAAAAGAACAAGAACTTCAAGAAGTACTACTCAAATCCATGAAAGAGGATGACAAGGAAGACAGTCTTCCAAAAGAAGGGTGCAAGTCCGACAACCCAGTCAAGCGTCATCGGGAAGACCCAAAGGATCAAGGGAAGAAAAGGAGGAGACATTCTTCTTCAACTGGTTGTGCTTCCACAGCACATTCTTCTGGCACAACTAAACAATCAAGTCAACCGGTATTCGTCCCTCATGAAGACGGCGCATTCGAGGAACCTGAATCTTATGATGATGTAAGTTCTGATCATGAAGTTCCAATTGCTCCAACAAAAGTTCAAAAAGTCTGTGCTCCATCTGCTACTGAAAAAGTCGTACCACTACCTGAATGGGTCAATCCAACAGCTCCAAAGTTCGATTGGTTTGAGAAGATGGTTGATGTATATCCTGAAGATGACAATGATGAACCTGTTGAAGGATCGATTGTAGACTTTACAAAACGGTTGAAGAAGGCAATTAAAGTCCAAAATTTGGGGTTACCTGACATCATCCGAGTTCGCAAAAGTGGATTCACAGAGTTCAAGACAGTGACAACTACAGAGCTGGAGTTTGAATACAACATTGAACAAGTTGCAAGAGCTCTGGGAGAAAACATCAGCTGGGAAGATGCACAAGCCTCCAATCCAAAAGAACAATTACATCTTCATGATTACACCCATCCCTTACCACTCATTGGTCATCCAAACAATCCCAAGTTACCCGAAGCATACTTCTTCAACAACGATTTAGCCTATCTCATCTATGGAAACACGAATCCTGAGAGACGATATGCAACGTCAATTACCAAATATCCAGCAGCCTCATATGCCATAGAAGGCTTAGAACAAAAAGTTGGCAGTCTATGGATCGACAAAGTTCAAGAATACAATGAAGATGCTGCTCTCGGGGTCTACCATTGGCCAAATCTGCGAAGGTTGTTCTACAAGTTTATGATCACCAAAAGAACAACCAATACTGATGTTTGGAGCAAGTATAGGATTCTGTAAATCACTAGTGTAGAAACCGAATCAATGTTTGGGTACAACTTTCTGAAGAAGATTACTGTGAGAAGATCGGATGATCAAGAGTACACCTTCAGTAAAGCTGACTATCCCTCCCTGAACCTCAATGATATCGAAGATATGTATCTACTGAAAGTTCAAGGGAAACTTGAACATCTCCCTGGACGCCTTCAGTACGATATCATCAACTCGATCCTCATCTACATCCGCAGCATAGTAATCAGAACGCGAGTTGAGGATGTCCATCTTGGGGTAGAAAGCTATCAAACACAGTTGAATCTCGTCAAGCCAGATTTCAAACCTCCAGGATATGCTGACAAGCAGCCGTACACGTTTGGGGATAGACCGTTTGGGGTGTATTATACAAGGGACAGATCGACACCAAGATTTATAGGTTTTAAAGAACTCCGCAAGTTCAGTGATGAAACTCTTCTAATGGACAAAACTGAACTTGAGGATATTTTGGAAAAACGGAGCAAGGGATTGTTCACAGGATGGTCACGAGTCATAAAATGGAGCAAGAATGATGCTAAGCAAGCGGTGAAGTTCGTGAAAAGGATTGACAATAAGATCAAGTTCCGGATGCAGATGCAGTGACTGGAAAGTTACGTTGGAGGACGTGCACGAATCCCTAACATCCTCATGTTTCGTCGTCTTGAGTAATAACCATTGGTACCATTTCATTGTTCCATCATTTCCATAATTTCATCATTTTTCATCACCGACTATGGTTTGTGTACACATAACAGTGCACAACCCGTACCAGTAAAGAAAGGACCCTGAGGTACGCATCAGTGCCTCAATCCTGATCAAAGGAGCGAAAGCTTCTTTCTTATCAGTAGAATGAAACCTGAATGTTTTCTAAGTTTTTCAAAACATTCTGCTCATAAGGACAAGTATTCCCTCGTCAAGGGGGAGTATTTGAAAATTAATCTTTGTTCTGAAAAATAAAAGTTCTTGAAATTCTTCCCTAAAACTCAAAAACAGCATATTTTAATCATAACATTTTTCAAAAACATCATGAGTATGCTATTTTCAAGGGGGAGAATAACTGATGATTAAAATATTGTAAAGGAAAGATGGAATCTCATAAGTGCTCGACTCAGAATTGACCCTCGAATTGACGATAGGAAAAATCAGTAGTCGAAAGGACATGTCCTGGACGTGTAATAATTTCAAGCCAGTTTATCTGGTGATGTAAACGTGTCTCGCAACGGACGTGTCTAAGTAGAATGTACCGATTTCGAGCGATTTTCCTTGAATGTGATCTAGACGGGTAATAATTTCAAGCTAGTTTACTAGTGATGTAAGCGTGTCTAGCGACGATCATGTTCATTAAAAATCAATCAATTCAAAAGTGCCAACTCTTCCCGGCATGTGCAAATTTCAATTAATTATCTATGAGCACATGTTAAGGGGGAGTCTTTTTGAAAAACACAAAACTCTCAAAGTGTTAATAAAATATGTTTTCATAATCATAAAAACTTTGAGAGATTTTCAAATGGTTTTGTTTATGGCATCATTAGGATAGTCATGGAGTTATAAGGTGACTAAGGTTTAGGAAAAATTGTCCTATGATCCGCCAGAGCCGGAGGGATCTACCCAAGGACAATTCCCATAGTTTAGAACTAGAAAGTCCTAGGTATGATACAAAAAAGGAGAAATGAAATGAAAGGAGAAAGAAGGGGTTGAAGAATTAAAAAGAAAAGCAAAGAAAAGGGTGAAAAGAAATAGCCCTCCATTTGTTCAACCTTAGGGCAGACACCGGGTTCAATTCATAATCTACTGGTTGACTGAGCATCACCGGTATTGAAGACAAAAGACGTCATGGACCCAGTGACGCACTGCGCTAAACCTTCTAAGCCACTCAGGTGTCTCTCAAAAGACACTTGTTTCATTCTCACGGAGAACCCTTCATCATCTATCGACCTCTCACTACGAGATGTGTTGATATTGAAAAGGAGGCACTCTGCTCCACGCCTCCGACGACCAAATGTGCACTTGAATTGAGTCTAGAGCCTTGAGATACATCAAAGATCTCTTAGGAACACTTAGTATTACACTGTTGTTCTACATCATGGGCAGCAGTTGTAAAATTAAGAAGAGTCCTTCGCAGATCTTAGCAATCTGCCGAGAACATTCTTGAGAGAATTCACAATTGTGATTCTCAGTGATAGAATGGAAATCCTGCCAGGGTAACATCAAACAACCCTGACAGCAGGTCACTTCGGTAACTCCTTGTGTGTTACGCTTAGTGTTTGCTCCAAAAATGGTCTACAGTCGTGGGGTGATCTCCAGCGGCTCACTGAATCGTGGGTGCACTTTGGTGTGTCCATGTTAGCCCTTTTGGGGGTATCTGGTTCAGAACGGCCTGGGCAAGGATTAGAGAAAGTCTTCACACTATGCTGTTGACAATCTCAAAGTCTGAGCCTGTAAGTGCCGGTTGGTTCGTGTTGCTGCTGCTGCTGCGAAGGAGCTTGAAGATCTGGAGTTCAACCACCATCATGCTCATATCCTGAAGTTTAGTTCTCATAAAGACTCAGAAATATCAAAAGTTCAGAATATATTAAAGAAAAGTCAAAGTTCAAGCACTACAACATTTCACAAGTTAAAGATTGAAGAAGTAAGAACAAGTTGAAGAACCAAAGTCAAAAGACATATGAGCATGGTGGAGAAGGCGTGAAGACACAAGAAATAGAGACCATTGGAGATCGGCATATCAGTACTATATCATATCACATCACTATCAAGAACAAAGAACAAAGATTCAGAAGACGTCAAAGCCACAAGAAGCAAAGACGACATCAAGCAACCTTGATGACCAATACTTAGGGGGAGATTGTTGGGAACACGTTTTGTAGTAATTCAAGTATTGATCATATTGTAATAGGTTGCTTAGGGCTTTAGGTTTGTTATTAGGCCCAGCCCGTGTAGAAGGCCCGTGGGCTGTGTCGTTTATTTACTTAAGTATGTTTATGTAAGATAATTAGGGCTACAACCCATGCTCATGTAAAACTATAAATACCCCCTCCCACCTTAGGGAGAGGGTTGGTTTAAGAATGCACTAAACATTTCCATATTATTGTTAATCATCTTCCACACACTCTTTCTCTCTCTAACTTTCTCTCTCTAGATCTAGGGTTTATTAGTTAATCTAGGTAGCTTAATTCATAATAGTGAGTAACAACATTGAATCATTTGGTGTTATACTTTATATGTTCATTGTTCATCACAAAAGCATTACTGTTCCATTTCCATAACCAATATACTTCTAAGTGTGATTAAGTAGATTCCGCATACTTAATCATATTCACTCAAAGTATCATATACATGTTAAAAGGACTAACATCCTAAGTGTATTATTAATCAATCCTCACAAGTGGTAAAGGGCTGATTGATCCTCTTAGACTTGAAATGGCAGATGGCTATGTTGACAATGAGAGCTAGGAGATTCTTGAAGAAAACTGGAAGGAAGCTGACAATCAATGGGAATGATAACATTGGCTTTGACAAGACTAAGGTGGAATGCTATAACTGCCATAGAAGGGGACACTTTGCTAGAGAATGCAGGGCACCAAGGAGCCAAGACTACAAGAATGGAGAAAGCTCAAGGAGAACTGTGCCTGTGGAAATAACTAATTCCACAGCTTTGGTGTCTATGGTTTGGGTGGCTATGATTGGAGTGATCAAGCAGAAGAAGGGCCAAACTTTGCACTCATGGCTTATTCATCTTCAAGCTCAAGTTCTGACTCTAAGGTATACCAGGATCCTTGTTGTTCAAAATCTAGTCTAGATACCGTTAAAACACTTAAATCTCATAATTATAAATTATTAGAAGATTTAAGGAAGTTTGAATTGATGGTTTTAGGTTATAAGAAAGGTTTAGAGTCTGTGGAGGAAAGACTTGAATTTTGTAAGCAGAATGAGTCTGAGTATGTAGACAAGATTAATGTATTAAAAAGTGAACTTTATGTAAGGGATGAACTTATTAAAGAGCTTAGGAAGAGGATTGATATAGCTAAAAGAGAAAAAGATGAAGTTCAAAAAGAAAAAGAAAGCATTCAATTTAATGTTAATAAACTTGAACATGCATCTGAAAGTGTGAATAAGCTCATAGAAAGTCAGATAGTTAACAACTGTAAGAAAGGTGGTTTAGGCTATAATGAGGTTCCACCTCCTATTACTGGGAAGTTTATGCCTCCAACACCTGAGTTGTCTTTTACTGATGTGGTTGTAAATAAGTCTGTTGTTGAGTCTAGTGCAGAAGAATCAAAGATTGTTAGAAAGTATGATGATGCCCCAATCATTGAGGAATGGGTGTCAGAAGATGATGAAGAGGAGTTGACTCAACCTAAAGTGGATAGGAAAACAGTTAAGACTAGTTTTGAAAAGATAAAGTTTGTCAAACCTAAATGTCAAAGTCCTAGGAAAGCTGTTACACCTGTTGAGCAACCTAAGAAAACCACACATAGTCCTAGAGGTAATCAGAGGAATTGGAATGACATGATGTCTCACAGATTAGGGAATAATTTTGAGATGTTCAATAAAGCTTGTTATGTGTGTGGTAGTTTTGAACATTTACAGTATGAGTGTGATAACCGTCAAAACAAATTTCAAAATCAAAAGATGGTAAAAGCAATTTGGAACTATGCTCAGAGGGTGAATCACAAAAACTTTACAAGAAATACTCACCCAGTGCTAAATAAAACATGGTTCCAAGGGCAATGTTAATGAAGTCTGGCATGTTATCTCTTAATACTGCTAAACAAAGCTTTTCAAAAACAGCAGTATCAGTTAAAACTGCTAGACCAGTTAATACTGTTCAACCAAAACAAACAGTGAATGATGCTAAGTCAATGACACATCTTTCAAAAACAGCACATTCATCTGTTCAAAGCCCCTTCAAAAGAAAACAGAAATTAATAATGCTAAGCCAAAAGCAGTAGTTAATACATCTTGGCCAAAAGCAGTAATTAATACTGTTAAAGGATATCATTTTTATGTTGTTAAGGCCTCAGCTTGTTGGGTTTGGAAACCAAAGATTAAAGTTTTAGACCATGTTTCCAAACACGACAGTGCATCAATAGTTTTAAACAAATTTGATTATGTTGATACACAAGGAAGATCCAAGTCAGTAATGGCTTGGGTCCCCCAAAGAAACTGATTTTCTTACTTTATGTGCAGGGCAATCCACAGGTAGAATTACAAGATCAAGGAGTCATTGATAGTGGATGCTCAAGGCACATGACAGGAAACATGTCCTATCTTACTGATTATGAAAAAATTGATGGAGGATATGTTGCTTTTGGGAGCAATCCCAAAGGAGGGAAAATCACAGGCAGAGGTACAATCAAAACTGGTAAACCAGATATTGAGAATGTGTATTTTGTAAAAGAGTTTAAGTTTAATCTCTTTAGTGTCTCACAAATGTGTGACAAAAAGAATAGTGTTCTTTTTAATGAAACTTATGGTATTGTTTTATCTCCAGACTTTAACTTAACTAATGAAAGTCATGTTTTGCTTAAAGTTCCTAGAAAGAACAATATGTACAGTGTCGATTTAAAGAACATTGTTCCCAAAGGAGGTTTAACTTGTCTCTTTGCAAAAGCCACATCTGATGAATCTAATCTTTGACATAGAAGGCTAGGTCACTTGAATTTAAAAAAAAATGAACAAATTGGTTAAAGGAAATCTTGTAAGAGGTTTACCTTCAAAACTTTTTGAAAATGATCAAAACTGTGTTGCTTGTCAGAAGGGAAAGCAACACAGAGTCTCTTGTAAGTCCAAAACAGTGAACTCTATTAGCTTACCTTTACATATGTTGCATATGGATTTGTTTGGACCAACATTTGTAAAAATCTTAATGAAAAAGATGTATTGCCTAGTTGTCACATATGAATTTTAGTAGGTTTACTTGGGTTTTTTTTTAGCAACTAAGGATGAAACCAGTGGAATCCTTAAGTCTTTCATAACAAGGGTAGAAAATCTAGTAAATCACGAGGTTAAGGTGATAAGATGTGACAATGGGACTGTGATGCGCGCGTGTGTCGTTGCGGTTTAGCAGTATTAATGCCTACTCAAGTTTTAAATTTATATTTAGCCTACTAATCAATAACATACACACTTAACGAGCAGTGTACCCGGTCAGTATGAATATAATGGTAAGTAGAGTGTCGATCACTAAGAGTGGAACGTATTATCTAGTTATTCTAATCAGTATTTTAATATCTTAAGTTAGCTGTACAACCTAATCTAATGAAAGGGGGTTCAGCCTGAGAGACTGGCACGGTTTGGTTATGATTAAATAGTAAATTAAACTAATGAGCACGAATCAGCGATTAGCACACATGTACACAGATAGATACTTAAGACAATAAGAAGACCTGTCCTGATAATTAAGTAGCTTGTCACTTGTTTTATTGCTAGTTTTATATGAAGTGTATATAATTAACCCTTTCTCGTTGGCTCTAATCTTATCGGCGAGTAAACCCTTAATGATTACTTATGTCTATCCTATTTATTAAAGAGACGCTGAAACAAATAGGCGAGGAAGGCGCATGGCGACCCAAGCAATGCTCAGCTAGACACAGAGGTTATCAATGCACTAATAAAAGTCACCAAAGACATCAACATATAAACTTTAATTAATGGGAAAGCAATTTTAAGGGGTGGACATGATATTCCGTAGTCACATGACATCAGCCCATCAATCCTGATGAATTAAAGTGTACTAATACAATAAAACAAAACTACTTAATGAATTGAATACATGCAGGACCTTCTTACAGCTCTTGTATCTTCGTTCAGGGTGTGTCTTGTGCTGCTAATACGTCTGAATTCGTCTGGTATCTTGCACTGTCCAACCTCTTTTAATTCGTCTGACTTTGGGGTATTTATAGTTTCTGTCTGAGGGTTAGATGTGGCGCATAGGATAAGTAGATGCGGCGCATTGACTTAACTTCGCGTGGGGTCCAAGATTAATATATTCAGGAATATTCGTACACCGCCTTAAGATGCGGCGTAACTCCATTTCTCTATGCGGCGCATGTCCTTTGCTGTCTTGGATTGTAACTTGTGAAATCTTGATAGTGATACGCCGTATGTAAGAAGTATGTTGCGGCGTATCTGGAGCAGAATGATCTTGATCTTGTACATTTCAGTAGACTCTTAACATCTTGCTTGTTTTGCTCCATAATTAGTCCAAAATCGCCAAGTTTCACATAATACTTGTTTTTACTTGAGAATTACAAAAGTAAACATTAACGTATCAATTCTCATATATAATATAATAAAACAAGTCAAATAAATAGGATAAATGATGATAATAAAATGTACTTATTTGAGTTCATCAAATATCCCCCCACTTGAACTTTACTTGTCCCCAAGTAAACCTTAGAATAAATCTTATGAAAATGTATCCTAAAAGATATTAGGATTTATTTTTATATTTAAGCATGTATTCGTTTTGTCATAATTGCACAACCAAACACTTAACGAATTAGAAATAAAATAAAATATTTCGATAAAAGCAAATCTAATCGTTTAACTGTCCAGTCGTGATGAATATTCTATCATAAGCCTGGCAAGTATACGCATCTGCCCCACTAAAGCCAAGGAATGACAAGTCTAAAGCGGTAAAAAGGGTTTGTTGGTTAAGGGTTAATCATTCTTCTTAATCTCTATCGATCTCAAATTCCAGAAAAGGCGACAAAATCACAAATACATGATCGAATCCACGACCACGATACTTGCAATTGCTCAAATCCTTTACTCGAATGGGCTAAAGATAGGACCAAGTAATCTTTACCAATAATATTATATCAAAAAGGGCGACAAAATCATAAATACATAGCCGAATCCACGACTACGATACTTAAGATTGCTCAAATCCCTAATCTCAATAAATCAAAGGTTTAGATAAAGAATGATGTAGGGTATGGATAATATTTGGGATACAAATTGGTGTAAAATGAAAAATAAATAAAACAGATAAATTAAAATCCTAATTGTGGTAAATTACTTTCCCAACCATCCCATGAATAAGACTCATATCATTGAACAACTCACGCTTTAACACTTGAAACACACGCTTTAGGTAGACACGAATTATACTCAACAAGATCTCAATCAAAGAATAACCTTAGTTGGCGTTCCCATAACGGCCAACTCCCATTCAATCCATAAATATAATATACAACAAATATTGGTGATATCTCCCACTTAATACAAAACTTTACATAAGTTGGTTAAAACAAACTTCCAACTTTTCCTTTTTTCTTTTTCTTTTCTATTTTTTCGATTTTTTTTTTTTTTTTTTTTTTTATCATCAACATATATGTGTAAAATTTCACAACTTTTCTTTCACTATCTTTCCGGATAATTTTTCCATACTCTTCATACTTTCAGAAATAACTGTAATAGCGAAAGTAGTAAACACACGAAAAATAAACTCAAAGTTATACAATATTTACTTTCATACCAATTGCATTGTGCAATTTCCCGACCCAACCAAAGATAATGAATTACACACGCGAACACAGGTAATGTAAGGAAACACACTTTGCCTAAAGCAATTAACCACGGATTTTAATCTACAGGGTAGGCTAAGGTGTAAGGGTGTAACGAAACATTATAACAAAGGTGTAAGAAACGAAAGGAATGGCTCTGAGTGTTTTTCTAGGGGTATCTTACTCTAAAAGTGAGAGTAACAAAGGGTTTATACGGGGGTTAACTAACCAGTGTAGTTAGTTAATATCACATAACATATAAAGGCTATTTGGGTGTAATCCTAGAAATTTACCAATTTAGACAAGTCACTCCAATTATATTAATAATACTCATTATGGTGGTCTCGAATAGTATACAAGCCAAGTTCTAAAGTTTACAAGTCACCGGCACACTCATAGATTTGTGAATTTTTATAAGTTCACAATTTTTGAAAATAAGGTTATGTGTGCAGCTATGTAATTTAGACTTTAAACAAAAACATGCTAAAAGAATTTTAAATTTTGATATATTAAGCGCATATTAAGCATATTTTTGAAAAATAAGGACAAGTAAGTGTTCTAATTCTCCAATCCCCCCACTTAAGTTAAACAACGTCCTCGTTGTTTGTATCAAAGATTAAAAACTGGAAAATAAAAGAATTAGAACAGAAAAACTCCCCTGAGATTTGCTCGGTATGATCCTCCATTATTCGTGTAAGAGCAAAAATCAACTTTCTTGTGGATTAGAACGTTTAAGCTTCATAGATGATGTATCCACAAGAATGCAGGAATCTATAATACCATTCAGACTTTAACACACCTGAATTAAGAAGGTTCAAACTTGCATAATACATTAGTAGTTAGTAAAAATAAAACTAAAAAAATAAATGAAAATCATCAGGTCAGTCGATACGTCGTATCTTATGGAAGAAGATACGCCATATCGAGCCTGGAATTAGTACGAAATAAAATAAAGTAAAATAAAATATTAGAAAAATAAAAGATAGGATGCGTCGCATCTGTGTTACTGGATGCGGCGCATACGGTTAATAACCAGAATGGTACAGTCTGGTATAAAATACATGTTCTCCTCGGTATATCTCTCGGGTTCTGTCGGTTACTCATGCTGAACTGAATGCCAGTCTTAATAAAGCATCAATGGAAACATAAACTGAAACATTAAATATAAACATGGTAGTAATAATTAGTACAGTCCTAAAAGAATATAAGTAATGTACGAGGAAACATGTCCGTAATCAAAAGATGAAAATGCAAAGAGTGGTCAAGCTGTAGGTTGGTCGGGAGTCACGTCGTCTGTATGGGCTCCTGAGGTACTAGCTTCGTCAGTCCTGCGGCGAACCCTGCGCTCGTATGTGGCCATCCCTCTGACATAAGCACCATCTGGGAGGTGGTGGCTGATCCCATGAAGAGCCATCACCCTACTGACACCGTCAACTAACCAGCTCGCATCTCTCCTCACTCCAGCAAGCTCAACTCTCAGAGCCTCGAGAGCCTCTCTCAATGAGAGGTTTCGTAGAGAACTCTCTATAAGGCTAGGTAAATTATTGTAGAGGATACCTGGAATTCTAATTCAAGAATTTTAAGATACTCAATGTTACCAGTACTGAATTCTCCTCCACTCTTGTCGTCTTATTACAGCCTTTCAATCATCTAAGGTTTGATTACTCCAGCTAGCGTCTCTTGGTTAGGTTCAGAATGTAATCTTCCATAGTGATGCTTAAGCCATTATTTATCCTGAAAGTAAACCAACTTGTGCACGAGAGTAGTGGAACGATCAAAGTGAATATCAAAAATCAACTATATTTATCAAATTAAATTCGTCGTATTAAAAAAAAGCTAATGCGCCGTATTTTTGTTACGTTTCAAAATACAAGATTTTTTATTTAGAAGATGCGCCGTATCGATTGAAATCGATGCGTCGTATCTGTTTAATAATTTGAAAACTGTTTTTAATTTAAATAGACAATACGCCGTATCTGTTAAAACAGATGCGTCGTATGGCGTTAGGGTTTAGAAAAATTTCTTATTAAAAACAGAATACGCCGTATCTTGGGGAAAGATGCGTCGTACTCGAATTTATTAAACGCGTTGTATTTTATAAAAATTAAACGCAATACGCCGTATCTATGAAAATAGATGCGCCGTATCGTTTGTATCAGCTCAGTACAACGATAGCAGAATGCAGAAAAATAAAATCAAAACTAAAAAGAAACAAAAAGAAACAAAAATTAAAGAAAATAAAAATCAAACAAAAACAGAAAATATGCAAATAATACAATGAATGCAATTTATCTAATATACAACGGGGTTAGGATCGAAAAATTAAAAAGAAAAACCTAATTAAAATACTAATAAAATTAACATATAATAACAATTCACTCCCCGGCAACGGCGCCAAAAACTTGATGCGCGCGTGTGTCGTTGCGGTTTAGCAGTATTAATGCCTACTCAAGTTTTAAATTTATATTTAGCCGACTTATCAATAACACACACACTTAACGAGCAGTGTACCCGGTCAGTATGAATATAATGGTAAGTAGAGTGTCGATCACTAAGAGTGGAACGTATTATCTAGTTATTCTAATCAGTATTTTAATATCTTAAGTTAGCTGTACAACCTAATCTAACGCAAGGGGGTTCAGCCTGAGAGACTGGCACGGTTTGGTTATGATTAAATAGTAAATTAAACTAATGAGCACGAATCAGCGATTAGCACACACGTACACAGATAGATACTTGAGACAATAAGAAGACCTGTCCTAATAATTAAGTAGCTTGTCACTTGTTTTATTGCTAGTTTTATATGAAGTGTATATAATTAACCCTTTCTCGTTGGCTCTAATCTTATCGGCGAGTAAACCCTTAATGATTACTTATATCTATCCTATTTATTAAAAAGACGCTGAAACAAATAGGCGAGGAAGGGGCATGGCGACCCAAGCAATGCTCAGCTAGACACAGAGGTTATCAATGCACTAATAAAAGTCACCAAAGACATCAACATATAAACTTTAATTAATGGGAAAGCAATTTTAAGGGGTAGACATGATATTCCGTAGTCACATGACATCAGCCCGTCAATCCTGATGAATTAAAGTGTACTAATACAATAAAACAAAACTACTTAATGAATTGAATACATGCAGGACCTTCTTACAGCTCTTGTATCTTCGTTCAGGGTGTGTCTTGTGCTGCTAATACGTCTGAATTCGTCTGGTATCTTGCACTGTCCAACCTCTTTTAATTCGTCTGACTTTGGGGTATTTATAGTTTCTGTCTGAGGGTTAGATGCGGCGCATAGGATAAGTAGATGCGGCGCATTGACTTAACCTTAAGTCTCATAACAAGACCCCTTATGAACTTTTTCATGATAGAACACCAACCTTTAGCTTTATGAGACCATTTGGGTGACTTGTTACAATTCTCAATACCATAGATCACCTAGGTAAGTTTTATGGTAAGGCTGATGAGGGATTCTTTGTTAGATACTCCATGAATAGTAAGGCTTTTAGGGTATTCAATAGTAGAACAAGAATAGTGGAAGAGAACCTACATGTTAAGTTTAGGGAGAGTATACCTAATGTTGCAGGTAGTGGACTAGATTGGCTGGTTGATATAGATGCACTAATAAAGACAATGAATTATGAGCCAGTTGTTGCAGGTACACAGTCTAATGGTTTTGCAGGTACAAAAGCTAATACTGATGCAGGTCAAGCTAGTAAGGAGACACAACCTGCGAAGGATTACATTCTGCTACCATTGTGGACTACTGATCCACCACTCTCAACCCAAGATCCAAAGAGTTCTCAAGAAGAAGAAGTCAAACCTTCAAGTGATAATGAAGATTCAAGTGATGATGAAAGGAAGGTTGTTGATGAACCAAGGAAAGAAACTGAATTTGATGATCAAGAGAAGGATGATAAGGTTGACAGCATTAATGATGTTCATACTGTTAGTAAAGAAAATAGTACTAATAAGGTTAAAACTGCTAGTTCATCTGTTAATGCTACTAGCACAAAAGATAATGTTGTTGATGGAAATAAAAGCAATGAATTTCCATGGGATCCAGAAATGCCTGAGTTGGAAGACATTGGCATAGGTGATTATTCTAGTGTTGAAGAAGATGTTGATCAAGAGGCTGACATAAACAATTTAGATCCAACAATTCCAGTCAGTCCAATTACAACTACATGTATTCACAAAACACATCCTCTTACTCAAGTGATTGGAGATGTGCATTCAACTATACAAACAAGGAAGATGTCAAAGGATTTGCAAGAACAAGGACTGTTTCTCAGAACTCTTAAACAATGAAACAGTCATAAAGATCTTCAAAGTTATTTGTTTGCTTGTTTCTTATTACAAGTAGAACCTAAAAATGTGATTCAAGCATTGAATGATCCAAGCTGGATAGAGGCTATGCAAAAAGAGCTTCCACAGTTCAAGTTACAAGAAGTTTGGACTTTGGTGGAATTACCTAATGGAAAGAGGGCTATTGGTACAAAATGTGTTTTCAGGAACAAGAAAGATGAATCAGGAATTGTGGTAAGGAATAAAGCAATATTGGTAGCTCAAGGGTACACACAAGAAAAAGGGATTGACTATGATGAAGTCTTTGCCCCTGTTGCAAGAATTGAAGCAATTAGATTGTTCTTAACTTATGCTTCATATAAGGACTTTGTGGTGTATCAGATGGATGTGAAGAGTGCTTTTCTTTATGGGAAGATTGAAGAAGAAGTCTATGTTTGTCAACCACCAGGGTTTGAAGATCCTGACTTCCCTAATAAAGTTTACAAGGTTGAAAAGGCACTCTATGGGCTACATCAATCACCTACAGCATGGTATGAAACCTTGTCAACATATCTGTTGGACAATGGGTTTCATAGAGGAAAGATTGACAAGACTTTGTTCATTAGAAGACACAAAGGTGATATTTTGCTGGTCCAGGTGTATTTAGATGATATCATTTTTGGTTCTACAAGGAAGGAGTTATGTGTTGAATTTGAAAAGCTAATACATGAGAGATTTCAAATGAATTCTATGGGAGAACTTACATTCTTCTTAGGTCTGCAAGTGAAGCAGAAGAGTGATGGTATATTTATCAGTCAAGATAAATATGTTGTAGAGATTTTGAAGAAATTTAGGTATACAGATGTCAAGTCTGCAAGTACACCAATGGAAACACACAAGCCTTTGCTCAAAGATGTAGATGGTGAAGAGGTGGATGTTCACATGTATAGATCAATGATTGGTTCATTGATGTACCTTACTTCTTCAAGACCAGACATTATGTTTGTAGTATGTGCATGTGCAAGATACCAAGTCAATCCTAAGATGTCACACCTTCATGCTGTAAAAAGGATTTTTAGGTACTTAAAATGTCAACCAAAATTGGGCCTTTTGGTATCCAAAAGATTCTCCTTTTGATTTGGAAGCATACACTGATAGTGATTATGCTGGAGCAAGCTTGGATAGAAAGTCTACAACAGGAGGTATTCAATTTCTTGGATGTAGATTGATCTCATGGCAGTGCAAGAAACAGACTGTGGTTGCAAATTCCACAACTGAAGCTGAATATGTGGCTGCTTCAAGTTTCTTTGGACAAGTGCTTTGGATTCAGAATCAATTGCTTGATTATTGGTAGAATTTTATGCATACCAAAATCTTTATTGACAATAACAGTATGTGCATAATTAAAAATCCTATTTTTCATTCAAAAACAAAACATATTGAGATCATGCATCATTTTATTAGAGATTGCAATGAAAAGAAATTAATTCAAATGGTTAAAATCCATACTAACAAAAATGTTGCAGATTTGCTTACAAAAGCCTTTGATGTAAGTAGATTTCAATATTTGATTGCCAGTATTGGAATGCTAAATCTTTAAAGTTTTTTTATCTCTTTATGTTTTTGTAGAGGTTTATATGGATTAGTACTGTTATTCAAGTCATAAATTGTTTATGCTGTTAAGTGTAATTAGTACTGCTAGTTATACTTAATGCTGCTAGTTTCTGCTGTTGGTTTTACTTAAAACTGTTAAGTCTAATCATGTTGTGATCATTATGAATATTGTTCTGGTTTGTTTTTTTGTGGTTTATGGACTAACTTTTTGCAGGTAAAGTAAAATAAAAGTGCTAGATTGGTGTGGAATTGGAGTTAGTACTGGTGCCTCAAAGATACTACTGCTAGGCATACTTAGTGCTGCTGAGGTTACTACTGCTGCTTTGTTCGAGGGACTGTTTTGTAACTTATTCGATTAAGGGTTTAAATCCCCAATTCATTCACTTAATTGATTTCACGCGCACATAATTCTCTCAAAAACAAACCCTAACTCTCTTTTAATCATCAATTTGCAAAAACCCACCATCAATTACAACAATGTCGACCCTCTTATTTGCCGATACCCACAACATGGTTGCCTTCTTGTCAGAACCAAAAGAGTCTAAAGGATTTGCAGAAATCATTGATTTCTTGAATGCACACCCCATTAGGTATGCATTAACTATGAATCCTACTATATATATTTCACACATTAAACAGTTTTGGTCTACTGCTAAGGTCATAAAACTCAATGGTGAAGTACAAATTAAGGCTGTTGTAGATGGCCAAGATATACTCATTACTGAAATGTCTGTTAGAAGATCTCTTCGACTAGCAGATGATAAAAACAGTATTGAGTGTCTCTCAAATTCTGCAATTTTTGAAAACCTTGAACTGATGGGGTATGAGAAGAAAAATGATTCATTAAAAAATTTCAAATCAAACTTCTCCCCATAGTGGAAATTCTTAATTCATACTATGTTAGAATGCTTAAGTCCTAAAACAACTTCATGGAATGAGTTTAGCAGTAATATGGCTTCTGCTATAATCTGCTTGGCTACAAACCAGAAGTTCAATTTTTCAAAACTGATTTTGATAGTATGGTTAAGAACTTGGATAATCAGCAAGCAAATTTTATATGTATCCAATATTTTTACAAGTTTTCATGAACAAACAGTTTACTGAGTCGAAACCTCATAAAAGAGTTTATACTGCACCCTCTCATTCTAAAAAGATTTCTGCAAACATGAAGAGGGTGGGAAAAGACTTTTCTGGTACAGTGACACATTTGTTTCCAACAATGGTGGCACTAGGCCAACAAAACTAGGGTGAAGGTTCAGTAATCCCAACTGATACCCATCACACATCCACCATTTTGGCAACATCATCTTCACAACCACAAAAGACCTATACCCGTAGGATCACAAAGAAAAAGGGCACTGAGATACCTCAGTCTAGTGTTGGTATAGTTGCAGATGAGGCTATCATTGAGGAGGCGGATGATAGTTTGGTAAGGGCTGCCACTACTGCTGCTAGCTTAGATGCAGAGCAGGCCAGTGGTAACATCTCTAAGACCCAAACCAAGGTAACATCTAATGAATCAAGTTCCCAAGGAACTGGTTTAGGTGACGAAATCCCAGGTACCAAGAAACCAAGGGGACTCAGATGCTCAAACTAGGTTTGAGACTGAGTCAAACATACCCAATGATTCACCTCTCGGGATAGGTAACACAATCCGAAGTGATGGGGTAGCATTGAACTACAGGAATTGATGGTTTTATGTACCAAACTTCAACAGGAAGTTCTTAATCTAAAGTTTGTCACCTCTTCACAACAGAAAGAAATTACTCATTTGAAAAAGAGGGTGAAGGTGCTGGAAGCTGGTAAAAGGTTAAGAATTCACAGACTTAAGAGGCTATACAAAGTAGGTACAACTGCTAGGGTGGAATCATCTGAGGAAGTACAAAGTTTGGGGGAGGATGCTCCCAAACAAGGGAGGAATGATGTGGAGAAAGATGTGAAGGATGAGCAGATGGTGATGGATGAAGGTATTCAGTTTGTTGTTGAATATACAGAGGTTAATACTGCTGAAGTTGTTGTGTAAGAGCAAGTTGAGTTGGTTAAAACTGCTAAGGTAATTGATGATGCTGCTCAAGTTAATGCTGCTAGTATTGATGTTAGTACTGCTGGGATTAATGTTGATAAAGTGGTTGAAGTTGCTAAGCTGATAATTGAAACTGCTGAAGTTAATGCTGCTGGTACTAAGGTTTCTACTGCTAGTGTACCAGTTAGTGTTGTTGCTAAAGAAACAATTGTTAGTGCTGCTGAAGCAACTGTTGAAGATGATCTCACTACTTTTTCTCAAGCCCTTACTACTTTGAAGAGCACAAAACCACCAGTTAAAGGGGTTGTTGTAACACCCCCAACTCGGATTATGGCAGCGGGACTGAGTTTGGGGTATTACTCGAGGGGTAGTGAGTCAAAATCATAGATAAACGATCTCATAACGAGACATTTTCAAATAAACACCTCATTCAAATACAAGGTTCAAATTTAGAGTTCAAAAGACTCATAATACATTTAGCAGCGGAAAATGAAATAGATTTGCAACGGAAAAATAAAGTAGTTTGCAGCGGAAATAAAGATAGAAATATCATAATATAACCCACAGATAGCCATCCGGAACCTCCAGCCCTTCCTCGTGCACGCTTCAGAAATCAATTACCTGAGATTAAACATGCTAAAAAGTCAACACAAAGGTTGAGTGTAATTCATAGGTTTAGTAAAATAATAGTTTGAGCACAAGAATTTTAGTTTCGGGCGCCACATAATCAATCAGGATAACCTTCGTATATATTTTCGTTTAGATTTGCTAAGCTCATGACACACAATGCGTTAACCGGCACCAGCATTCCTGGCGTAAACCAATAACAACCGCGGAATTTCATAATCACAATATTTGCCCTCCAGTAGGTATCTTGCCAAATACCTAGGTACTCGAAATACAGTACACCCGTGTTGCCTAACTGGTCAACAGGAGTGGGATGGTCAATCCTATAGGCCTATAAACTATAATCGCGCTCACCCGCAGGTGATTAATGGTTCATGATCGAGGGACTTGCTTTTGGCAAGGAAGGTACTTAGCATTCATAGCGACAGTCAGGATATAGCATACAAATAAACAATTGTGCTCAGAAAATAGTAAGTTGCATGTAATCTCCCCCACGGGATTTATAAACAGTTAAAAGTATTAAAAGTGGGGCTATGAATCACACCTTAGTCACAGAGAGAATACGAGATACACAATCAGATGGGATGGCACAGCAAATAAACCTCAGCACAACCTAACCAATTAAATGACATAACTCAGATATAATACTCGAAATCATTTAATAAATAATACTCGTATAAGAGGTTTTTGTTTCAATGGCGTTTGAAGGAAAATACGTTTTAGTCTCGTGTGGAAGACGAGAAAGGTTAAAAGATAATAGTCGGAGAATACGAATGAACACTCGATAAAAACGAGAGGAGAAGAACAAAAGGATATAAAGAAAGAATTAAATCAGAAGAGAATAAATAAACAAATAAACAAACAAACAATAACGACCTCAATAAATAGTTTCGGCTTTTCCCCGTTTTCCCAAAATAGATATTATAATCGTTAATACATAAGAGTTTTGAAAAGGTTTTGGAATATTTAATAAACCATAAATAGTTTAAGTTTATAAAACATTTTACGAAATTTCGGCATGAATTGCCCGTTTACAAAACGTTTCCAAGTCATACGACTTATTTGAATATTTCGATTATTAACAATTTTTACAAGTTTTACTATATAATTGGACATATCATTCGCGTGAATATTAGTTGTTTAGTTTTATTGACCTTTTTGTATAGTTCGGGTCCAGGTAGGTTAAGCTCTTATGAGTCTAACGTACCCTTCCGTCTCGCGTACCAAAAGGTCCATAATATCCAAATAACTAACACCGTAAATCCAATACGTCCAATCCTTTGTCCAACATATATCGTCACAAATAATAATCCGAATCCAAATCCATGTGTTGCAATAACCTCTTAACTATAATTAAACCTTTATTCTTTTTATCATTTCATAATTATTAATCCGGTTTCATCAAAACTTAGCCGAAACCGTTACCAAACACATTTAAATAAACAAACACAACACATAGTTAAATAAATTTCGCCGTGACTCGAGACGAGTCACGGCTCGGTATCAACCAAGCCCAAGGACTTCTCGGCTCAAACCCGAGACCAGCACAATATACAACAACAATAATAACAACTCAATCAAGACCAAAACCAAATCCGAAACCCAAATCCGAGCTCTATACCCTTCGGCTCAATCCAAAACTAATCCAAATCCAAACCAATCTACCAAAACAACAATAACAACATCAATAATATCATCCCCACCACCACCCTAAGCCTCGGTGGTGGTGGTGGTCGGCTGTCGAGCACCCAACAAACCAAAACGGACCCTCAAACAACTATATACTCCAAAAACATACTCCCCTCGTTACTAACATCAACAACAACAAGAAAATATCAAAACCCTCACCGAGTCAAGCGAGTTGACTCGGTGAGTCACTGAGTCGCGGCCCAAACAAGAACAATAATAACATCAAAACATCAAACCCTCACCGAGTTGACTCGGTGAGTACACGAGTTGACTGAGTCAACGAAAAGAGGGGAGGGGAGGGTTTTCCACACGAGAGGGTTTTACATCTTTATTTAAAGGTTTTTATTAAAAGAAAATTATTAAAATCGGATTTAAATAAAAATATAAATTAGGGTTTGTAAAATATTAAATAAAAATAAGAAATAGTGGCGTGTGAAGGAGTTTTTACCGAAAAGAAGATGGAGAGGATGGTGGTGGTGGCTTGCGGTGGTGATGGCAGGAGGTGGTGGTGCGTGGGTGGTGTTGTGGTGGGAGCCAAAGGCTCAAAAACTCCAGAAGTATTATAAACTAGCCGATCTAATGATTCGGCAAAGAAGTAGTTTCGCCGGAAAATTTTCCGGCACGGTGGTCGCCGGAATTTGGCCGAAGAAGAAGGTGATGGCCGGAGTTGGGAGGACGCCGGCGAGGGAAGGGAGAGAGGAGAGAGAGAAGTGTGTGTGTATTTTAGTTGAGAGTGAAATAAATAAATATATAAAAGGTTTTTATATTCAAAAGGAAGGGTGTGAAATGAAAATGTGAAAGTGAGGGTATAAAATGAAAAGTAGGGGCGGAGGGGCTATAACTGCCAACTTGGTTAAACTTTTGCAATAAACACTGCGGGACCCATTTGACGTACTAAACGGACTCGAAAATTAACGAAACTTGCGCCATTGTTCACGAAATAATTTTTCCAATAAAAACGAGTATAAATTTGCAATACTTTCAAAAATCAATATTTTTGACAAATACGATACGTTTCGTGCTTTCTAGGTTGTGCTGGTTCACTAATAGGGACAATATTCTCGTTTCTCGCAATAATTCTCGTTTCTCATAATATTTCTCGTTTCTCAAGCCCAATCAAGTGTAACGAAAAGTTTAAGTTCTCAGGTAATGCAAAGTTTATAAAATAATTGGCTAGAAAAAGATTTTGAAAATTACCGGGTGTTACAGCACATACATCATATTGGGAAATCCGTCCCGGATTTCAGTTCAGCTTATCAGTTCCGGTTTCGAAGAGGTGAGGATATTTGCGTTTGAATCGGTCCTCGCGTTCCCAGGTGAATTCGGGTCCTCTCTTGGAATTCCAACGAACTTTCACAAGAGCGATTTGGTTCCTCTTCAGTCGTTTGATCTCACGCTCCATGATTTCTACAGGCTCTTCAATAAAGTTCAGTTGCTCATCAACTTGAATCTCATCGAGTGGAATCACGGCTGTCTCATCGGACAAGCATTTCTTCAAATTAGACACGTGGAATACAGGATGTACCCTACTGAGCTCTGGAGGCAATTCCAGTCGATAGGCTACAGGACCAACCTTGTTCAGAATCATGAACGGTCCAATGTACCTTGGGTTTAGCTTTTCGCGTTTACCAAATCGTATCACACCTTTCCACGGTGAGACCTTTAGCATCACTCTGTCTCCAACCTGGAACTCTAATGGTTTGCGTCTTACGTCCGCGTAACTTTTCTGACGGTCTCGCACGATCTTCAATCGGTCTTTAATCTGCACAATCTTTTCTGTGGTCTCACGAACAAGATCCGGCCCAATGAGCTGAGCTTCTCCTACCTCAGCCCAATAAATGGGTGATCGACACTTTCGACCATACAATGCCTCGAACGGTGCAGCCTTGATACTTGCATGATAACTGTTGTTGTATGAAAATTCAACCAAAGGTAAATGCGTATCCCACCCATTTCCAAAATGAATCACGCAGGCTCGGAGCATATCCTCCAATGTCTGAATCGTTCTTTCACTCTGGCCATCTGTCTGCGGATGGTATGCAGTGCTCATGTCGAGTTTTGTACCAAAGGAATCTTGAAGCGACCACCAAAAGTTTGAAGTAAACCTGCCGTCTCTGTCGGAGATGATAGATATGGGAGCTCCATGTCTCGATACTATCTCCTTCACATAGAGCCTTGTTAACTTATCCATGCCGTATTTTTCCTTGATCGGTATAAAATGTGCTGATTTCGTCAATCGATCGACTATGACCCATATAGCATCAAAACTAGTTGCAGTCCTTGGGAGTTTAGTGATGAAATCCATTGTGATCCGTTCCCACTTCCATTCGGGAATCTCGGGCTGTTGTAGAAGACCAGACGGTTTCTGATGTTCGGCCTTAACTTTTGCGCACGTCAAACACCTTCGAACATAGTCAGCAACTTCAGCTTTCATATTCGGCCACCAGTACAGTTCCTTGAGGTCATGATACATTTTGTCGGATCCTGGGTGAATAGAGTATTTTGACTTATGAGACTCGTGCATAATCAAGTCTCGCAGTCCTCCATGACGTGGCACCCAACTTCTTCCTTTGTAACACAAAGTTCCATCCGAACGTCTCTCAAACTTCTTTTGTATCATTCCTTGAAGGCTCTTATCCTGGAGACCTTCTTGTTCTACTGCTTCTTCTTGAGCACGGAGAATTTGAGCGGGAAGGTTCGAATTGATGGTCATAACTAAAGCTCGAACCCGTAGAGGTTTCAGTCGTTCCTTACGGCTCAAGGCATCAGCAACAACGTTTGCCTTTCCTGGGTGATATCTGATTTCACAGTCGTAATCACTTAGGGTTTCTAACCATCTCCGTTGTCTCATATTCAGCTCCTTCTGATCTAGGATATGCTGAAGACTCTTGTGATCGGTGTATACGACACATTTTGTTCCATATAAATAATGCCTCCATATCTTGAGTGCAAAAACTACTGCACCCAACTCCAAATCATGTGTAGTATACTTCTCCTCGTGGGTCTTAAGTTGTCGGGAAGCATATGCCATGACTTTCCCTCTCTGCATCAAAACTGCTCCTAACCCATGATATGACGCATCACAGTATACCACAAAATCTTCTACTCCATCTGGCAATGCCAAAATCGGCGCACTACACAGCTTTTGCTTCAGAATTTGGAATGCTTCTTCTTCATCGTCTCCCCATTCATACTTCTTATTCTTCTGAGTCAATGCAGTTAATGGTTTAGCAATCTTGGAGAATCCCTCAATGAATCTCCGGTAATACCCGGCCAATCCCAAAAATTGTCGGATCTCTGTTGCATTAGAAGGCGTTGGCCAATTCTCGATAGCTTCAATTTTCGCGGGATCCACATGCAACCCTTTGTTGTCAATCACATGGCCAAGAAATTGTACTCTACGAATCCAAAAGTCACACTTAGAGAATTTGGCGTACAATTGTTCTTCCTTGAGTAATTTGAGAATTGTCGTCAGATGTTGCTTGTGCTCTTCTTCAGTCTTGGAGTAGATCAAGATATCGTCGATAAAGACTATGACAAACTTGTCCAAGTATGGTTTACACACTCGGTTCATGAGGTCCATGAATACAGCCGGTGCGTTTGTCAAACCAAATGGCATTACCTTGAATTCATAGTGACCATAGCGAGTCCTGAACGCCGTCTTGGGAATGTCCTCTTCCCGGACTCTAAGTTGGTGGTAACCTGACCTCAAATCTATCTTTGAGTAGTAATCTGACCCTTGCAGCTGGTCAAACAGATCATCAATTCTTGGTAACGGGTAGCGATTCTTCACCGTCAGCTTGTTCAATTCGCGATAGTCAATACACATTCTAAATGACCCATCTTTCTTCTTTACGAACAACACCGGTGCTCCCCACGGTGATGAACTAGGTCGAATGAAACCTTTATCTAACAACTCTTGCAATTGCTTAGACAGTTCTTGCATTTCGGTAGGAGCGAGTCGATATGGTGCACGAGCCACGGGTGCAGCTCCTGGAACTAAGTCGATTAGAAATTCTACTTGGCGAGTTGGTGGAAGTCCAGGTAAATCTTCAGGGAATACCTCAGGGAAATCACGCATAATCGGGACGTCCTCGAGTCGCTTCTCCCCAGACTCTTTCTTGGACACTTGTGCTAAAAACGCATGACAACCTTTCTCGATATACTTCAGTGTCTTAATACAGGAAATGATGTTCAAACGGGTTCCACTACGGTCTCCGCGGACAACCAAAGTCTCGTTAGCAAGAGGGATATGAATAACTCGTTCACCACAAATAATGCTGGCTTGATGCTTGGATAACCAATCCATTCCCACAACTACGTCAAAACTTCCGAGTTCTATGGGCATAAGATCGATGCTAAACGGATGATCTAGGAGGATTAAGGTACAGTCTCGGATTACGGTGCAAGTATTAACTAGGTTTCCATTAGCTAGTTCAATACTATAGTTGGTGTCTAGAGTGGTAGGGGTGAGGTTCAGTAATGGTGAAATCTTAGAGGATATAAAGCTCATATCGGCACCAGAATCAAATAATACTTTAACATAAAGGTTGTTGAGTAGAAACGTACCGGTGACTACGTTCGGGTCGTTCTGCTATTCTCCAGTACCCATCACATATGCTCTGCCACGAGCACCTTCAGTTCTTCATCCATTACTCTTTGGGCACTCGTTCTTGTAATGTCCACGTTCTCCACACCCAAAGCAAGTTACAACCGGCTGTGCATTACTCCCTGTAGCCACAGCCTTTCCCTTACAGTTCTTAGCAGCATGACCAACCTTGTAGCATTTCTGACACCTCTCAGTGCAGGGTCCAGAATGATGTTTGTTGCACTTGGCACAGTATGGTTGATTCCCAGCATATCCTCCCACTTGGGCTGGTGCAGCTACATATGCTCTGACAGCCTCTTGGCGTCGGTTCTGCTGGTTGTGGTGATTGTTGTTACGGTACTGGTTATTGTTGTTATTTGGGTGATGGTTATGGTGAGAGTGATTGTGGTTGTTGTTCTTCCTGAAATCATCCCATTTCCTCATATGATCAAAGTTGTTACCTTTCTGAGCAGTCCCATTCTTGATTGCTTGATCCATCAGTCGTTCAGCGATACGGATTGCATCGTCCAAAGTTTGAGCATTGTATGACGTCACGTTTCCTTCAATACATGTTGGTAAACCTCCAATAAACTTCTCAAGCAGCTTCTCATTATCCGGCACCATATGGGCACAAAAGACTTTCAACTCTTGGAATCGGCGAATATAGGTAGCAAGATCAACACCTTTCACAGCCAAGTAGTAGAACTCCGTATCCAATTTCCTCATATCACTGCGGGAACAGTACTTTTTCACCATCTCCTTCTTGAAATCTTCCCAAGACATACTGTACGCTCTCTCCAACCCAATATCACTGCGATATGCATTCCACCAGGACAAAGCATGCTCCACTAAGCTTCCTGCAGCATACTTTACCTTACAGTCTTCCGGGCAATTACTCAACAGAAACACGGATTCCATCTTTTCAAACCATTGTGTTAAGCCGACTGCTCCTTCTGCTCCCCTGAAAGTAGTGGGCTTGCAGCTCATGAATTCTTTGTAGGTACAGGAACGTTTCTCTGGGACAGGCTGTACTCCTGTTTGCTCAACGTTCACTTGCTCCACATTCGCTTGTCCAGTATTCTGATTTCCAGCTCCTACTAAACCTGCAACAGCTGCAGCTATGCCATCTTCGATTAACTTTCTGATTGCAGCCGCGGACATTCCCTTAGGTGGCATAATTCTATCAATCATTACAAATGTACAACACTGTAAGTATTTTGATTGTCGTAACAGAATCATAACACAAAGGTAAATAATACAATGATAGTTCATAGTATAGCATCGATTCAACATCATAATAGTACATCACCAAAATACATCGTAGATTTGATACTCGTCATTAGTCTTGCAAGATATGCAAAACGACTACAAGTTTCTTATCAAATCTACTAACCGGAACTAGTCAGTTCAGTACGTACAAGGTAAACTGCTACTACAATACTAATATACCATAATAAAATGATCAATAATCTCGACTGACGGTCTACTATCTCCTTATCATCATCTATCCGTCTCCTCATCATCCGGGTGAGGTACATAACTAGGGTGTGGGTCCATCTCTGGACTCGTTGGTGCAAAGGGGTGATCAAAAGGTGTAACTGGTAACTGACCGGGGGAACTGACAAAGCCATAACACTTTACATAGAGTATCGGGACAAGTATAAAAATTTCTAGCCAACATGATTTCATATAAAAATGAAGTAGTAATGAAAATCCAAACATATAGTAATAAAGAACTTACGAGTGAAGCGGCACGGAAGGCTGATGGCTATCGATTTCGGAAAACGTTTTGACTCACACGAAAAATGTTTATAGTCGAGTATGACCTCGTTCTCTATAAACCTTGGCTCTTGATACCATTCTGTAACACCCCCAACTCGGATTATGGCAGCGGGACTGAGTTTGGGGTATTACTCGAGGGGTAGTGAGTCAAAATCATAGATAAACGATCTCATAACGAGACATTTTCAAATAAACACCTCATTCAAATACAAGGTTCAAATTTAGAGTTCAAAAGACTCATAATACATTTAGCAGCGGAAAATGAAATAGATTTGCAACGGAAAAATAAAGTAGTTTGCAGCGGAAATAAAGATAGAAATATCATAATATAACCCACAGATAGCCATCCGGAACCTCCAGCCCTTCCTCGTGCACGCTTCAGAAATCAATTACCTGAGATTAAACATGCTAAAAAGTCAACACAAAGGTTGAGTGTAATTCATAGGTTTAGTAAAATAATAGTTTGAGCACAAGAATTTTAGTTTCGGGCGCCACATAATCAATCAGGATAACCTTCGTATATATTTTCGTTTAGATTTGCTAAGCTCATGACACACAATGCGTTAACCGGCACCAGCATTCCTGGCGTAAACCAATAACAACCGCGGAATTTCATAATCACAATATTTTCCCTCCGGTAGGTATCTTGCCAAATACCTAGGTACTCGAAATACAGTACACCCGTGTTGCCTAACTGGTCAACAGGAGTGGGATGGTCAATCCTATAGGCCTATAAACTATAATCGCGCTCACCCGCAGGTGATTAATGGTTCATGATCGAGGGACTTGCTTTTGGCAAGGAAGGTACTTAGCATTCATAGCGACAGTCAGGATATAGCATACAAATAAACAATTGTGCTCAGAAAATAGTAAGTTGCATGTAATCTCCCCCACGGGATTTATAAACAGTTAAAAGTATTAAAAGTGGGGCTATGAATCACACCTTAGTCACAGAGAGAATACGAGATACACAATCAGATGGGATGGCACAGCAAATAAACCTCAGCACAACCTAACCAATTAAATGACATAACTCAGATATAATACTCGAAATCATTTAATAAATAATACTCGTATAAGAGGTTTTTGTTTCAATGGCGTTTGAAAGAAAATACGTTTTAGTCTCGTGTGGAAGACGAGAAAGGTTAAAAGATAATAGTCAGAGAATACGAATGAACACTCGATAAAGACGAGAGGAGAAGAAGAAAAGGATATAAAGAAAGAATTAAATCAGAAGAGAATAAATAAACAAATAAACAAACAAACAATAACGACCTCAATAAATAGTTTCGGCTTTTCCCCGTTTTCCCAAAATAGATATTATAATCGTTAATACATAAGAGTTTTGAAAAGGTTTTGGAATATTTAATAAACCATAAATAGTTTAAGTTTATAAAACATTTTACGAAATTTCGGCATGAATTGCCCGTTTACAAAACGTTTCCAAGTCATACGACTTATTTGAATATTCCGATTATTAACAATTTTTACAAGTTTTACTATATAATTGGACATATCATTCGCGTGAATATTAGTTGTTTAGTTTTATTGACCTTTTTGTATAGTTCGGGTCCAGGTAGGTTAAGCTCTTATGAGTCTAACGTACCCTTCCGTCTCGCGTACCAAAAGGTCCATAATATCCAAATAACTAACACCGTAAATCCAATACGTCCAATCCTTTGTCCAACATATATCGTCACAAATAATAATCCGAATCCAAATCCATGTGTTGCAATAACCTCTTAACTATAATTAAACCTTTATTCTTTTTATCATTTCATAATTATTAATCCGGTTTCATCAAAACTTAGCCGAAACCGTTACCAAACACATTTAAATAAACAAACACAACACATAGTTAAATAAATTTCGTCGAGACGAGTCACGGCTCGGTATCAACCAAGCCCAAGGACTTCTCGGCTCAAACCCGAGACCAGCACAATATACAACAACAATAATAACAACTCAATCAAGACCAAAACCAAATCCGAAACCCAAATCCGAGCTCTATACCCTTCGGCTCAATCCAAAACTAATCCAAATCCAAACCAATCTACCAAAACAACAATAACAACATCAATAATATCATCCCCACCACCACCCTAAGCCTCGGTGGTGGTGGTGGTCGGCTGTCGAGCACCCAACAAACCAAAACGGACCCTCAAACAACTATATACTCCAAAAACATACTCCCCTCGTTACTAACATCAACAACAACAAGAAAATATCAAAACCCTCACCGAGTCAAGCGAGTTGACTCGGTGAGTCACTGAGTCGCGGCCCAAACAAGAACAATAATAACATCAAAACATCAAACCCTCACCGAGTTGACTCGGTGAGTACACGAGTTGACTGAGTCAACGAAAAGAGGGGAGGGGAGGGTTTTCCACACGAGAGGGTTTTACATCTTTATTTAAAGGTTTTTATTAAAAGAAAATTATTAAAATCGGATTTAAATAAAAATATAAATTAGGGTTTGTAAAATATTAAATAAAAATAAGAAATAGTGGCGCGTGAAGGAGTTTTTACCGAAAAGAAGATGGAGAGGATGGTGGTGGTGGCTTGCGGTGGTGATGGCAGGAGGTGGTGGCGCGTGGGTGGTGTTGTGGTGGGAGCCGAAGGCTCAAAAACTCCAGAAATATTATAAACTAGCCGATCTAATGATTCGGCAAAGAAGTAGTTTCGCCGGAAAATTTTCCGGCACGGTGGTCGCCGGAATTTGGCCGGAGAAGAAGGTGATGGCCGGAGTTGGGAGGACGCCGGCGAGGGAAGGGAGAGAGGAGAGAGAGAAGTGTGTGTGTATTTTAGTTGAGAGTGAAATAAATAAATATATAAAAGGTTTTTATATTCAAAAGGAAGGGTGTGAAATGAAAATGTGAAAGTGAGGGTATAAAATGAAAAGTAGGGGCGGAGGGGCTATAACTGCCAACTTGGTTAAACTTTTGCAATAAACACTGCGGGACCCATTTGACGTACTAAACGGACTCGAAAATTAACGAAACTTGCGCCATTGTTCACGAAATAATTTTTCCAATAAAAACGAGTATAAATTTGCAATACTTTCAAAAATCAATATTTTTGACAAATACGATACGTTTCGTGCTTTCTAGGTTGTGCTGGTTCACTAATAGGGACAATATTCTCGTTTTCTCGCAATAATTCTCGTTTCTCATAATATTTCTCGTTTCTCAAGCCCAATCAAGTCTAACGAAAAGTTTAAGTTCTCAGGTAATGCAAAGTTTATAAAATAATTGGCTAGAAAAAGATTTTGAAAATTACCGGGTGTTACAGGGGTTGTCATCAAGGAGCCATCTACTACAACAACAACAACAACAAACACTATTCAACAACAACTACAGGGTAAAGGAAAAGCAAGTTTAATTGAAGAACCTGTGGTAAAACTCTTATCCAAGAAAGCTCAAATTCAACAAGATGAGGAAGTTGCAAAAGCTTTGCAAGCAGAGTATAAAGAAGAGAATATGATAGTAGCAAAGAAGGCAAGAGTTGCAGCTGAGAAAAAAGCCAAGAACATTGCACTTATAAACAACTGGGTAGACTTACAAGCTAAGTGTGATACAGACTGGGAATTGGCTCAAAGATTGCAACAGGAAGAAAGAGAATGATTGTCTGAGACTGAGAAGGCAAAATTACTTGTAGAATTCTTTGAGAAGAAAAGGAAGTTCTTTGCAGCCAAGAGGGCAGAAGAAAAGAGGAACAAAACACCAAACAAAGCTCGAAAAAAGAAGTTAATGTGTACTTATCTTAGGAATATGGATAATTGGAAGCGAATTCAGTTCAAGAACATGAGTTTTGAGAAGATTCAGGAAGTATTTGATAAGGTTTCCAATAGAGTAAACACATTTGTACCTATGGAAACAGAAGAGGTGGTGGGGAGTTCAAAGAGAGCAGGAGAAGAGTTAGAACAAGAGAGCACTAAAAAGCAAAAGATTGATGAGCAGAAGGAGCAAGAGCAGAAGTGTAAAACCCTAAATTTCCATTCATTTGAAATTCCCATTTTGCCCCTCAAAATTTTTTATATTTTATTTTTAGGGCATACAAATAATTATACAGGAACGTTATACATTGCAACCTAAGTATGAGAATGTGATTATATGTCATTTAAAAACATTACCTTATAATCAAATTTCGCATTTAAACACCTAAAACTTATGTTATTAATGTAAACCTTCCTAAGTCATAAAATATGTCACGCCCCATATAGCCCATTTTATATACATGATTTATACAAAGAAATAGAGAATTGAATCCAAATTTTTGGCCCATGATTTATACAATCATTATCTCAAATTGATTTGTATTATCTCCTTTCCATAAATTAATACACGCTCCTTCCCAATTTTTTTCTCCTAATTTCGGTTCATCCCTTCCCCCCTCTTCACTTGTACGACAAAAAAAATAAGAACATAAGTTGTTGCTTGATTTTTTTCCCTCAAAAGCAAAAGTGGTTAGATGGTCTTGCTGCTGAAAATCGTGAGTTAGATCATTGGAATTCTAGGGTTCTTGTTTCCTTTCTTTTGTCTTGTTAAACACAAGGTATCATCAAATCTTTCTCTTGTTTTCTTTTGTTTTCAAGTCGACACAAGATAATACACATGAATCTGAATGTAACCACCATGAAAACCTAATTTGTAACATGTTTTTAATACACATATTAATTGGTTTATCATGATTCTAGTTAACCCTAAAAATCATCACATGATATCATAGAATCTAGCATGATAAAACTTGTGTAATCGACCTATTATGTTTATATATAAATCGACCCATATTAATGTGAATCGACCCGTCAATATTTTGAACCCTAGATGTAAGTATTAACTCTTATTAGACCTATTGATTTCATATTTAATAAGCTTGAAAACCTAGAAAACCCTAGCACAATTAAAATGTAAGAATTAGGGCTTTTGTGATTTTTTATGTTGTTATTTTATGTGTTTCGTGTGTAGGTTATTGTTGTTGATCTTGAATGATTCGTATGAAGTATTTATCTATATCTTTGTGATGAGTAAATTCTAGAAATAAAAGGTATATTGATCACGTGGTTGATTGGGCTAAAATGGAATAGACGAATTAGGGCTTGTTTGTGAATTAATTAAAACGATTCTTGAATATTTAGGTTTCATAAACTGAATTTGGTGGTTGATTTCTTGGATTTGATTTCATAAGTATGATAATATGATTTCTAAATGAGTTGTTAGTGAATGGTGTAAGCTTGTATGCATAATTGATAATTAAAATGGTGCTAAATATGGCCTAAAATGGATTTGTGAGATTGATAGATTTGATAGCTGATTGTGTGTGCTTAATAACATGAGTTTCTTAAGTTTTATTACTAAAATTTTTGCATGTAAACCTAGTTTAGAGTCTTGGTATAGTGTTCCAATTGGTTTGAACGAATTTGAGTTTGATTTGGTTATTTTTCTGAATTTAATGTGATGATATGTCAAACTGTGTTAGCAAAATTGTATTTCGGTCAGGTTCTATGATTTTTATTTTCCAAACCATATCAAATTCTAGGCCACAAATTTACTGGAATCATATTTCATATGTGTACTCCCCCCTGGAATTTTTGTAGAATTTTATGAAGTCATATGAATAGGTTTTTAAGTGCATACTTTTGAAGTGTATCTGCAGATGCCAATCTGAACATGTTAGATTAGACGATTTTAAAAAGGGGTGTACACCTAATAATAAAATCTGTAAAAATTCCAGTAGATACCTAGGACATATGGGCTTCTGTGAGAATTTCTTTGAATTTTAGTTTAGGATTCTGATACATTTTTAAAATTCATTTAGTGGGCTTAATTCTGTGATAAAATCAGTTAAATGGTATGCATGTATTTCATATGTGTAAATGTGTTCTTTTGGTGTTTGGTGCCCTAATGTATGTTCTATTATATTGGGTGTGTCTTGTTGATGTCGTATTGACTTGTGTATGAGGACGTTTAACCTACTTGATAATCCCGAACCCTAAACCAAATTTTACTAAATTGGGAAGTCATATTAAAAATTACTTAATCCGGAAAGTTACTAAATATGGAAACTTACTAAATATGGAATGTTACTAAATATAGGAAGTTACTAAATATGGAAAGTTACTTAATCTGGAAGGTTACTAAACATGTAAAGTTACTTAATATGAAAAGTTACTAAATAAGGAAAGTTACTAAATACAGAAAGTTTCTAAAAATAGAAAGAAACCTAAATTATGAAATCTGATTAAAATGAGCTTATAAGTAATATGTGATTATTAATTGTACAGGTTCGGTGAAGAAGGAGTGACTTTCCATTTCTGTGTGATCCATCTTTTATCTATTTGTCTTTTGGCATAAGGTACAGATATTCTGACCTTTCTTATAAGGTTTCCTTTGATCCTTTCACCCCTTCTGATTTATTAACCATTGATTATGAAACTTTGCTATTTACCCTTTGATATGAACCTATGATTATGATATTTCTGATGACCTTAGATTTTGTGTCATTACTATGATATTCTGTTTGACCCTTCAGTTTGATACCCGAGCTATCACTAGTCATGGGGGTTTCATGACCATGTCATTGATGCACCAATGACATGACTCTAGGGTGGTCGAGTGATGTTCCACCCCGTCCCTTTTGTTATGTAATATGTATGGCCACGATGATTATGATTTCTGCAGGGGCGTATGGATGCATCCTAGTTCTGATCTGATATGTTATATGATATATTTCTGGTGACTGGTGCAGTGTGCAATACACGCCTTTCACAATTCTGGGAGCTGATCACTCCATTATGTTACTTATGGTTACTTATGAAGATTATGATTATGATGTTATGATATGATATATTTCTGGGCTCGTGGTAGATCTCTGACAACCTTTACACCTTTGATACATTTTGATATACCTTCTGTTATTCCCCAATGCACCATATTCTGTTTTCTCCATTTCAGTTGACTTATGATATTTGTTCAGATGATCTTGACCTCTCAGATTTTTTTTTTTTTGACAGATGATATTAGTTGCAGCAGGAGTTTGTGTTTCCTTTTTCTTTACACATATATGTTTGATTATTCGTTGTTATATATATTTGTTCACTGGGCTTTTTTAAGCTCAGCCGCATTTCTTTTCCTGCGACAGGTTTTAGGTTGGAAGCTGGATTTGAGTGAAGAGTGCGTAGGAGCTCTTAGTGGACTACCCCGATGACAGATTCCCTTTGCATTTGGATTAGACCTTGGAGTTATTTTCCATCTAGATTTGATTCAGACTTGTATTCTAATTTGATAGATATTATTGTTTAGGTTTATTATGTCCTTAGTTTCATTGTGAACCTTTGTAACTTTTATGTTTATAAGAAGCTTGCGTTGTACGTTCTGATTTGTCACCATAATGTAGCATTCTAGCCCTTGTCAGGTTGGGGTGTTACAAGAAGTAATTGATGACAAAGGTAAAGCTGAGCTACAACTAAATATGGTAATCAAATCAGATTACGATGAGATATCTGTAGATGTTGAACCTTTGGCTACAAAGTACAGCATTATTGATTGGAAAGTTGGCTATCAGGGAAAGAAAGCTTAGTGGGAGATAGTGAGAGCTGGCGGAAAGTCTAAGAAGCTTATCACTTTTGGCCAGATGCTCAAAAGCTTTGATAGGGAGGATCTAGAAACTCTGTGGAAGTTGGTTAAGGCTAAATATGGATCTACAAGGCCAGCAGACATTATGGATAGAGTGTTATGGGGAGATCTGAAAGTTATGTTTGAACCACATCCAGAAGACATAGTATGGCATGACCAGTTTGGGAATGAAGTCTTATTTTGGAAGTTGTATGATACATGTGGAGTTCATTGTGTGGCAATGAAAGGACTTCAGATTTGGGTGTTTCTTGAAAAAAAGTACCCTCTATCAAAAGCTACACTGAAAATGATGTTGAATGAAAAGGTTACAGTTGAATATGATACACAGATGTGTTTGGATTTTATTTGGTTTATCATACAACTGAAGAATCAAAAATGAATAGTTTGGAAGCATCTTCCTGGTGATGGTTAAAACTTTGAATGAAACTTGATGATTTTAGGAGAAAATATCAAGTTTAAGGGAGGATTGATGAGATTCAAAGACTTCTAGATGTTGTTGATTGTTACTGCTGCTCTAAAGAATTAAGACTGCTCTTGGATTTCAAGGAAAATGCTCTAAGTATTTACTGTTGCAGGTAAGAAAGTTAAGACTGCTTGTGGAAGTTAAAACTGCTAGTGTACATTATAACTGCTGAGAACTTCAATGGAAAAACACTAAATAGTTAGTGTTGCTAGAACAAAGTCAGTACTGCGAGTACAAACTTACTACTGCTGAAGAGTTAATGTTGTTGGAGCAAGAGTTAAGACTGTTAGGCTATATTATGTTTATAGTTAATGCTATTCATGAGATATACATTGTATAGTCGGTTAGATAAATTTAGAAAAGATTTATCTTGTATAGAAAGTTATTGTAAGCCGACTAGGACTCCTTAGTCTATATAAGGAGGTCCTAGGGCATTGAGATAGATACGTGATTCTTTTATAGTCGATTAGCTTCAAGGTTGTATAACCCTAATACTAGGAGAGTATTCTTATTATTCATCAATAATATTGAGGATGTTTTGTTTGTTAATTAGTGTGTTTTACTATTACATTATAAAGTTCTTCTTAATATTGAATACTAGATTCCGCATAGTATTTGATAAACTCAAGACAGTTTCTACATAGTTGTTTTAGATTTATCTAAGATAACTTAACATTTACAAGCTAAGGGAATTCGATCAAGTACATAACTGGGATCAACACCCTAGAGAACGATTAATCCCCCGGATTTACCTATACTACACCACAGCGATCAGGCACACTGCCTGGAGGATTGTAAAACTTCTTTGAGAGGTTCGCATCCCTCGCATCAAGTTTTTGGCGTCACTACCGGGGAATAGTTAATAGTTCAGGTTCGATTTCTATCTTGTTTAGGTCTACTCGCTAGATTCCTATCAAGTGAGATTTTTATTTTCTTGTTATTAGATTTCTCGTAGTCTATCTTTTTCTTTGTGTCCTTTGTTCGTAAAACTTTTTCATTGATTATTTCGTTAGCCATTATGGAGAACGTGAATCCACCATACTACCCACCACGAAATCCACGCATTCAATCCAAAATAATATCTCGATGTTCCAACAACATCATAATGAATCTCTTTACGATGCGTGGACTCTTTTCAAATACTTACTCCAAAAATTCCCTCATCATGGCCTCAATTTATGGTCCCTTACCATCGTATCTACAGTTATACCCAAATGGACATTGACCATGCAGCATATGGGAAATTTAGGGAATTAAGTGCTGAAGAAGCATGGGAAACCATAGAGAATTGTGCCCAACTCGATAAAAAGTTGGATAACCCAACAAACGTTATTTCGAATGAATTGTTAACAAGTTTGAATGAGGAAGCAAAAAGTTTGTTTGGGGATTAAAAGGTTAGAGTTGAGATACCTAGGTTCATGTCATGGTCAGGTGCTACCATAATACAAGATGAGTACATATGTGATTTTCATAAGATGGAGGATAGAGTAGAAAATCCAAGCCCACCAAGTTCCCCACAAGTCCTACCATCATTTGAGGAATACATACCGCCCGTGACTTACCCGGAAAAAGTAGAAGAGACCATAGGAACCCCGGTGGAAGTAGAACCTTTGGACCAAACACAACTAGAGGATGTAGGTTTGAATACTTGTAGTCATGCCCTTTCTCTTAGTTCTATCGAAGTTCCTAGTTTTGATGAACCGGAGCCTCAACCAAAGCTGTTACCCAATTTTCCATCCTTAGATGTGAATTTAGGAATTGAAAAAGGCTCCAATCCACCCATCAAACCATATAGTCTGGGTAGTTTTGGGATAAATGTAGTAGACTCTAAACCATGTGGAGTGGAAGCTAATATAGGATTAAACCATGACCTTACATACTTACATCACCCATTTATGAATGATCACAAGAAACATTATGGGTTTAAACTGAGTTTATTAGATCAAGATAGATTTCTAACTAGGAGTCTCTCAAAGTTGATAGAAGATGATCCCTTTCTAGGGGAACACTTTGATTTACCCATTGGCCCAAATGAATTAGGTAAGGTTAAGATGAAAGAAGCACACCCCTTTGAGCATATAAATCATCCGTCACTCTTCCCTCATGTAGCATATTTCCATCCTAATGGTGCGTATCGCTACTATCGCCCGGACTTAAACTTAAGTGTAGGGAAGACCTCCCCTTTATCCGTTAAATAAGGGTAGAGTCAGGCTCGTGACTCAAACAAAAACAAGCGCTTCTTCGGAGGCAACCCAAGCTTTATTGTTTGTTTGTTTTTATTTTTGTTTGTGTCATACATATGTTTCATCTTTATTGTTTATCTTTCATGTTTCGAATAAAATTGTGAAAATGCTTTATTTTCTTTTTAACCTCGTCTTAATTGCATATAAAGGTATTTTACGAAAAGATAAGTGTAGGGAAGATCATATTTGTTTTCAAGAACGAATCCGAACATGAAAGTTAACAATTATTGATTAGCATATTTATTTGTGGGTTTGTTAGAGTCAAATGCTTGTATCGAGTCACAATGAGTGTTCTGCAGTTTTCCAGGTTTTATTTAATCAGATTTTTCTAGAAATTTTCTTGAAACAAAATGCAAAAATACTGGCAGGTCATACCTGACGGCGTCAGGGTCTATAACCTGACGACGTCAGGCACTATAGCAACACAGTTTTCCAGGATTTTGTTTTTCTATGAAACTTAATTTTTGCAAATTTTCAGAATTTTAAAATTTCAAGGAATCTGTAGACATTTATTTTGCAAGCATTATATCTTAATTGATTTCTAGGAATTAGTTTTTACATATATAGTGTTTATCGCCGATTTTATGTGAGGTTTTGTGTTTGTTTTCTTATTGAATTACAGGTTATATTTGACAAGAAGATAAAGATGAAGTATGATTAGCGTTGTTTGAAGTTTATTTTCTTGTAGGAGGATTTAACCATGTTTTCACATCGTCCATGCCAAGCAAATCAGGGGAGTATTAGTTTCTTTCTCTATTTTATTTTTCCCGTAATCATAACTTTGATACTTTTCAGAACATTGGGGACAATGTTCAATTTAAGTGTAGGGAGGGTAAAATGGGATCCCTTAGAAACTATAATTTCGCTTGATGTTTGTTTTGGCTTAGAGTAAATGTGTAATAAAACTAAAAGAAATACTTGTTAGGACAATTTTGGCACCAAATTTAAATTTTTTTACAACATATATGAGTGAAACTTTAGTCTTAATAAGCGTCTCATGGATAGGAATTATATAGCTAGCACAAAAACCCTTCCACTCAAAAATTTCCACCCCAAAAATGTGAGGTTCGCCTTTAGATCTTTAGGAAAAAGCATTTACCATTAATGCTTATGAGTGTACCGGTAGTATATAGATTCTAGAACTTGCGTTTGTGATGCATCCCGAGATCGCTAGTGAGACTACATTCGTGTAGTTAGGATTTACTAAATGATAAGAGGCATTAGGATAACCCTTGTTTTAAACCTGTTTTATAATTACTTGACCGATGCGCCAAGTCGCTTGACCAATAAAATCAAATAATTTTGCCACACCTTTGTGATTTATTCACTTTTAGTACACGATACCCCTAGTACACCCCTCAAATCCTATCTTTTCGCAGTTCTCATGATATTTTGGTGGATTCTGAAATATTAATGAAGAACATTGTTTACAATCCACCCCCAAATGTACAATCAAAACGCCTTAGCCTTCCTTGTATGCACTCATATTTAGTGCATTATTTTTACAACTTATGTGTTAAACCCTTTGTTAATTATGTAATTGGTTACATTGTTGCTAAGTCGAGTCATATCTTGTAAATATAGTTTTGGGATGATTGGGACTCATGGGTAAAAGTACTAGATTATTATGGAGTAATGGGGAATCTTACCCCCCGTATATGCGTTAATGTTTAAGGTACTCCATGAGTTTTCATTTTCTTGATTCGGGTCGTTAGTTAGTTTTTATTCATGTAAAAGTTCAAGTGTAGGGAGGTTGCAAGATCCTTTTGATGTATTATTTTTTATGGTAGGGCAAGAGTGTATGGAAAAAATATATATATAAAAAGAAAAAAGAAAATATCGAACGAAAAGAAAATGATAAGAAAATGATAAAAAGAAAAAAATTGAAAAAGACATGAGAAAAAAACATACGAACTACCATCCTGTCTTTCATTTTTGTTTAAGTCGAAATAGTGTCTTGAAAAAAAATACAAAAAGAGTTAGTAGTTAGCAAGTCGATTCGAGTCTTGGCTTAGCAACGCCTCTTTGTACATGTAATTAACTAAGATGATTGACTTGCCACCAGTAAATTTCCCTTTATCCAACAAAACCGTGTTTTTCCATACTCTTACACCTAATGTTACAACCCTTAAAAAGCCCTCTTTAATAGTTTATCCTAGGTGCTTTCGCCAAAGTGGTGGAGGTTTGATCCGTTCTCAAGCTATGGTAATCAATGTGCTATGACAGGTAGAGAGTGTTATATTTTCCCGTTTCCATATGTTATATAACTTTATACACCCGAGAGATGCAAGAATCCAAACACTTTAAGAGAGGTACTAGTATGTAACTTTCGTGCTTGTTTTGACTAACGTGGAACGATCATGTGTTGTAATTACTTTTATATTAATGTTAAATGACCCCTAACTTGTAAATTGATTAGGATAAAAGCATATTTGCTTGAGGACAAGCAAATCCCAAGTGTAGAGATATTTGATAAGGATTTATTTGGTACCTTTTTAAGAGGTCATTTAAGCCCAAAATCGTATTTATATGATCAAATATTGCCTCAAATTGTTTCTTTTTGCATTTTAGGTACTTGGGACGAGAAATATGGAAATCGACGCTTTTTGGACGTATTTGGACACAAAAGTGAAGAAAACAACGAAGTCGCGAAAAACCTGTCAGACCTGGAGATCTGACGGTGTCACAAGCTACAACGTGACGCCGTCACTTGTTGATTATGCTGGAATTTTGGCTCATGTTTAACAAGAGACGCCTGAGTTAAATTTTGGAGATGCATAACCTGACGGCGTCAGGTGTTAACTGAAGAAGACAGTCACGTATAAATTTCACAAGAGACGTCTCAGACACTTTTACAAAGTGACGGCGTCAAGAACTACAATGTGACACCGTCAGAACGGAGACTTGCACAAGACGAAACCCTAATTACGGCTTGCTGATGGCGTCAGGATCCATAAGCTGATGCTATCAGAGTTGATTTCCTATATATATATTTTCCTTTTTTTTTTCATTGTAAAGTGTGACATCTTTGGGTAACATCTTAGCTAGGATTTTGGACGAATTTTAGCAGCTTTGTAAGAGTTTTTCAACGCTTGAACTTCATGTTTCTATAAAGATAAGTTATCCCTTTAATAATTCGTTATGTTTATGTATCGTTTGATTATGTGTTTATCTTTTCTTTACTCTATCATGCTAGCTTAAAGTTCTTTGTGTTTGTAGAGATCTAGTGAAACCTAGTTGTTGAAAATTGATTTGTCGTCTATTGTTTAGTTGATTGCTTCGTGTTAGACTAAGAAAACTGGCCGATTTGTTATATGTAACTGGCTTGAACGTGCAACCATAGAGTACACTATTGGTTTTTCTCGTTGTATTTATTGCATGAATTGCGGCTTGTAGATCCTGGAAAACTTAATATACTTTAAGATTTTTAGGGGAGACTAAGATTCATAGAGTTGGGGACTTCGGCACCTCCCCACGACCAATATTTAGGAATACAGTGCTTCAACTAAAACAAGGGTGTGACAATTCGACAGATCAATAGGAGATAACTAAGGAGTAATAAAATTTAAGTAAACACGCTTTTCCCTATCATTAAAAGTCACCAATTGTATTTTCTCTCTATTTAATTAATTTAATTCAGTTATAATTAGTTTTTGGGCAATTTGACTAGGAACTAATTCCACCCACTCTTCTAAATCCTGAGATCTTTACTACTTTTATAAAATAATAAAAAGACAAAAAGAATCATCCCTTACCTCTATACCTATCTCGTCATACATTTTGACCTAACAACACTATTCCCCTAGAGAATGATCAATCCCCCGGATTTACTTATACTACACTACAGCGATCAGGAACACTGCCTGGAGGATTGTAAAACTTCTTTGAGTGGTTCGCATCCCTCGCATCAGGTGGGTGTTTGGTTATGGAGTTTGGTGTATGGAATTTCGTTGTTAATGGCGGTAGAAGGCAAAATATTCATAAGGTGAGCAACCATACTCAGAGCTTCCACCCAATATGAGGGAGGTATCTTTGCTTGAAAAAGCAATGTGCACATAAGGTTATTAATGGTATGGAGCATACGTACGGATTTGCCATTTTGTTGAGAAGTGCGAGGGCAAGAAAAGCGAAATTCTATGCCATTTTGGTGAAAAAGGTCATGGGAATGGGTGTTGTCCTATTCACCCCCTTGGTCACACTGCAAAGCCTTGATGTCTATATTAAATTTTTTTATTGACATATGTACGAAAAGAAACAAAAGTATCAAACAAATAAGCTTTTTTCTGCAAAAGGTAGAACCAAACAAAGTGCGAAAAGTGATCTAAGAAAATAAGTTAATATTTAATTCCACTTTCACTCGGAATTGGTGATGTCCATAAATCCAAGTGATTAATTTCAAACGCAGGCTCAACAAAAGACTCAAAACTATAAAACGGAAGCTTAACATGTTTACCTAATTGACATGCATGACACAAAGTGGACAACTGTGATTTATTACACGAAATTAAATTACATGACTCTAAACAACGATGCACATTTTTCCCAAGATGACCAAGGCGTCTGTGCCATGTAGTGGAACTAAATGAAAGCAAAACAACTTGAGTTTGAAATGGAGGTTGATGAGTAACCGGGTAAAGGTCGCCCGTACTATCACAACAGAGAAGAAGACTTTGGGTCTTTCACAGAAAAACCATAAGCATTAAATTCAACAGAAACATCATTATCACGAGTAAATTTACGAACATAAATTAAATTCTTACTTATGTAAGGCATGACAAGAATATGATTTAAATGAAGAGGCTTATGAAATGTATGCAAGAAGCTATGTCCGCTATGAATGACAGGAATAGAGTGACCATTGCCAACAAATACAGATGGATAAATGCTCGAATTACTAAAGGAAGTGAGTATACATGTATTGTCCGCCAAGTGAGATGATGCTCCAGTGTCCATGTTCCAAGGGGATCTGAGAGTCATAGTCTGAAATATTGTGGAGCATGTTGCTTGAGATGAGAGCATTCGGCATAAACATAATTCCTAGTACTAAAGAACCATGGACTTGCGAATTAGGATGTGATACAGTATAACATGGGCTGTATGCTCGATGGCCTATGTGGAATATGGCATTGTATTTGAGGAGCAGGAGTCATGTTGACTTGTTGCGTGGTACAATGAGACCAAGACCAGTTTGACAAAACATATATCCTATATTGGGTTGAATGGGACCTACTGGGTTAACAATATGAGGCAAACCAAAAATAGGAGTGCTATTCACCTAGTTTGTCGTGAATGGCACATGGGACTTTGATGTCGGATTTTTGTTGTTTTGACATGTTTACCCCGTGATGAACTCAAATAAGTACATTTTATTATCATCATTTATCCTATTTATTTGACTTGTTTTATTATATTATCTATGAGAATCGATACATTAATGTTTACTTTAGTAATTCTCAGGTAAAAACAAGCATTATGTGAAACTTGGCGATTTTGGACTAATTATGGAGCAAAACAAGCGAGATATCAAAAGTCTACTGAAATCCAGAAGATGCGCCGTATCTCACTCAACAGATACGACGCAATATCATACTTAGACGAATTCGAAGACCATTGCCTGACTTTGAAGAATGCGCCGCATACATTCTGTCATGCGCCGCATATGAAACTTTGGTCAAAGAAGAAGATCAAGCTCGTTCTACTCCAGATACGCCGCAATATACTTCTAACATATGGCGTATCACTATCAAGATTTCACCAGTTACAATCCAAGACAACTTAAGTACATGCGCCGCATACAAAGATCAAGATACGCCGCATCTAAAGACGGTGTACGAATATTCCAGAATATATTAATCTTGGACCCCACGCGAAGTTAAGTCAATGCGCCGCATCTATCAACTCTATGCGCCGCATCGACCCCTCAGACAGAAACTATAAATACCCCAAGGCCAGACGAAATTTAAAAGACTCTAAGCTCTCTCAGACCGAAGACCTAGACATAACACTAGAGCCGAATTCAGACGACCAAGCAGCACAAGACACACCTCAAACAAAGATACAAGAGCTGTAAGAAGGTCCTACATGTATTCAATTCATTAAGTAGTTTTGTTTTATTGTATTAGTACGCTTTAATTCATCAGGATTGATGGGCTTGTGTCATGTGACTACGGAAGATCATGCACTCCCCTTAATATTGCTTTCCCATTAATTAAAGTTTATATGCTGATGTCTTTGGTGACTTTTATTAGTGCATTGATAACCTCTGTGTCTAGCTGAGTCTTGCTTGGGTCGCCATGCCCCTTCCTCGCCTATTTATTTTAGCGTCTCTTGAATAAATAGGATAGACATAAGTAATCATTAAGTGTTTACTCGCCGATAAGATTAGAGCCAACGAGGAAGGTTTAATTATATACACTTCATATAAAACTAGCAATAAAACAAGTGACAAGCTACTTAATTATCAGGACAGGTCTTCTTATTGTCTCGAGTATCTATCTGTGTACGTGTGTGCTAATCGCTGATTCGTGCTCATTAGTTTAGTTTTCAATTTAATTATAACCAAACCGTGCCAGTCTCTCAGGCTGAACCCCCCTTGCGTTAGATTAGGTTGTATAGCTAACTTAGGATATTAAAATACTGATTAGAATAACTAGATAATACGTTCAACTCTTAGTGATCGACACTCTACTTACCATTATATTCATACTGACCGGGTACACTGCTCGTTAAGTGTGTGTGTTATTGATAAGTCGGCTAAATATAAATTTAAAACTTGAGTAGGCATTAATACTGCTAAACCGCAACGACACGCACGCGCATCAAGTTTTTTGCGCCGTTGCCGGGGAGTGAATTGTTATTATCTGTTAATTTGATTAGTATTTTAATTAGGTTTTTCTTTTTAGTTTTCTTTTTAGTTTTTTTTTTTTTTTTTTTTTTTTTTTTTTAGATTCTAACCACTAACCCTGTTGTGTATTAGATAGATTGCATTCATTGTATAATTTGCATATTTTCTGTTTTTGTTTGTTTTCTGTAATTTTTGTTTCTTTTTGTTTGTTTTTATTTTTGTTTTTCTTTTTCTGTATTTTTCTGCATTCTGCTATCGTTGTATTGTGCTAATACAAACGATACGGCGCATCTGTTTTCACAGATACGGCGTATTACATTTAATTTTTATAAAATACAACGCGTTTAATAAATTCGAGTACGACGCATCTTTCCCCAAGATACGGCGTATTCTGTTTTTAATAAGAAATTTTTCTAAACCCTAACGCCATACGATGCATCTGTTTTAACAGATACGGCGTATTTTCTATTTAAATTAAAAATAGTTTTTCGAATTATTAAAAAGAAGCGACTCATCGATCTTTATCGATACAGCGCATTTGCTAAATCAAAAATCTTGTATCTCGAAACGTAACGAAAATACGGCGCATTAGCTTTTGTTAATACAACGCATTTAATTTAATTTAATAAATATATGTTGATCCCAATTGAGCTTCACGATCTTATTAATTACTTTAGATAAATCTAAAGTAATCGGTATAGAAACTGATCTTGAGTTGTATATCAAATATTATGCGGAAACTAATACTTGATCTTAAGAAGAATAAACACAAACGAATTATCAAACAACACTTCAATATATTAATACAATTGCTCTGAATAGCAATGGGGTTACAAGAAACCTTGAAGTGTAAACAATAATACGTATGCTAAGATGATCGATATCAAACTCTAACCCTAGAACCTCCTTTTATAGCGTAAGGAGTCCTAGTCGGTTTACAAGACTTCCTACACAAGAAAAATATTCATACGTATCTTTTCTATACTTATCCTTAACATACTATACATATCTAATAAGCAGCAGAGTAAATCTTCTAGCAGCAAAGTCTTCGTGAGCTAGCAGCAGAGTTACACTATGCCTATTATCCCAAACAGCAGAGTTATCAAAATAGCAGAGTTAATGTACTAATCAGTAGAGTCACATAACTATCCAGCAGAGTTATGTTTCTCGAATCAGTAGCATTTTAGACCCAACAATCCTCCCCTAAACTTGATATTTTTCTTCAAAAATCATCAAGTTTCCTTAAATCCAGCTAATCACCAGGAGAATGCTTCCAAACACTTTACTGTTTTGAAACCTTTGATTCCAGCAACTTTTTATATTTCTCAATTAGTTCAAATGCTTGATTATCTACATCAAATGGTCTTTGTAATGTCAACTTACCAGGCTGCAACATTTGATACAGAATAGATGTACTGTTGTTGATGACATAATCCTTCTCCACAAGCATATACACAGTCACACCTATACATGATAAGAGATGAACCCCACAAGATTGATATAAATACCATTTCTGAACTGTGGAGCTTAATAACTTCTTCCATTCAATACTCCTCTCATCTGGTTCAAACATATTCTTCAAATAGTAATAATTTAGTCTTTCATACACCACCTCTGGTCTAGTATCACCATAATTCATTTTGTAAAGATTCCAGAGTTGAGTAATATCATCCCTATCCATGTAGTGCAACATCTGAGAAAAACTAATATATCCCACACTTGAACCATTTGATCTCTTAATCACCCAGCATACTTGACTATCATTTAGAACATCATGTGAATATGAAATGATTAGATATTTGATTGATAAAGGAACTTCATTAAGTAACTCAGGCTCTTCTTGAGGTTCATGAACTGTGAGATCCATAATCCCTTTCATATCATCTGCAGTCACTTTTTCTTTCTCTGAATCACTATCCTCTTTCTCTGAATCACTTATCACTACTGACTGAGTTCTTCTCTTCTTCCTACCCACCTGCTTTACTTTCCTCCTATATCTCTTTGTACCAGCAGAGGATTCAGTCATTACTTCAGCTTCAACAATAATTTCTTTCTCCTTTTCAACATCAGATACTATGGGCTTTGAAACACTTCCACTCCCAGATGCTTTCATATTGTCAGATCCCATAACTTCTGGATTTCTCTTCTTTTCAGAAACTTTTCTTGGATTAAGCTTAGCATAAGTTTCATAAAATTCCTTTTCAATTAAGGCATCTGACTTTCCTTTGAAATCCTTCATCTGATAATTTCTAGCATTCTTCAAATAATACTTCATGTCATTAACCAATGCTTTCCTTGAAGATGACTTTTGTTTGTAACCATGCTTTTGTGCTTCTTTAATCCTCATAATCAGCTCTTCCCACTTAGCTAATCCATTCTTTCTGAGAATAAACTCAACAAGCTCTTTTGTCTTTTCACTTCCATCCAACTGCTCATCATTTGTTATCAAGAAAGCTTCACCTCTTACAATCATATCAGAATCAATGAAATACTGCAATTGTTCATTAAATTCTTCTTGATTAACTTCTTTAAATGTAGAGCTTTCCATAAGTTCAAACTGATTTCTTTCTTCATCAGCTGCAACACTTCTTGCATATTCTTCATCCTGAGCAATCTGAGCTTGTTCATCAGCCAACTTTTGCATTCTTTCAAGCTCTTCAGCAGATTCAGCAGCAGGTTGTTGTTGTGATGGTGTGGGTGTATTAGTTCCTTTGTTCATATTCAGCAGTACTTGAGCTAAGGTTAACTTTTCATCATCTGATTCAGCAGAGTCCTGTACTGCTGCACTCTTCTCAGTATCATCAGCAGAAACCTTTAACCCATCAGCAGAGTGTTCTGCACCAGCAGAGTCAACCTTTCCACTCTTATCACCAACATATTCAGCAGAGTGTTCTGCACCAGCAGAGTCAACCTTTCCACTCTTATCACCAACATATTCAGCAGAGTCCTTTTCAACCTCCCCTGAACCCATTACAACTTCCTGATCCTGAGCATTCACTACAGCCTCTTGATCATTCCTCCCCTGTTTGGAAGCATCCTCTTCCAAACATGGTTTGGAACCTTTCTTCAACCTCCCCTCAAGATGAGTAACTCTTAGCTTAAGCCTTCTTATTTCTGCACCTTGAGAAGCTTTGACTGTAGACAATTCCTTTCTTAGTCCAAGAACCTCCTGTGACAATTTTGTACATTTATCCGTCAATTCCTTAAATTGTTTCATGATATCCTCACAACTTCGGTCTGTGTTACCTGACCCGAGAGGTTGATCATTGGAATTGGCATTTTGTACAGGAGTTTTAGCCGTCAAATTCTCTGTTTCAAGTTCAATACTAGCCTCAACACTTCGACCTGTGTGACCTGGTCCGAGAGGTGTATCATTGGCAATGTCAATATGTACATCAGTGTCCATCAATTCAATAGTTTCATCTCTGTCCTCATCACTTCGAGATGTGTGACCTTCTCTGAGAGGTGAATCTTGGGACACAAACTCAGTCTCAACCCTAGGTTGAACATCTGAGCCCCCCATAGAAGCCATTTGGCTGGGGTTACCATCAGTTGTATTAGGTTCTTGAGAACCTTCTACAAAAGATGTTGCCATGGTTGAGGTCTTAATTATGTTAGCACTGTCCTGCTCAACTACTAAGTTGGAAACAGTAGTGCCAGCCTCTTCCATCATGATACCTCCAACACCTGTATCAGCCTCATCTGCATCCATACCAACATTGGCCTGAGGTAGCACAATGTCCTCTTGTTGTGAAATCCTAGGTGAGGGTGTATTTTGTGGTTCATGGGATACTGATATATTCAAACTTGTAGAAGAGGATGTGTGATGGGAAGCTGTGGGTGTGCCAGCCTCTTCATCCTCATTCACTGCAGCCACTATATTCAAGATGTGCTCAGTTAGGGGAGTTATTACACCAGAAAAACCTTTCCCATTCTTTTTTAGAAATGCAAACATCTTGATGGCCATTCTACTACAGGGCTCAACATTTGTATGCCTCAAGGGTTCTCTTAGCTGAGAGTTGATAACAAGTTGTAGAAACCTTGGATACAAATAGAATTTCTTCTTAATAAACTTCTTCATACCCTCAAATATCATAGAAGAAAAATCAAAGGGTTGCCCTGTTGCCAAACACACTAAAGCCATAGCTTGAGAAGCACTAAACTCACTCCATCCACCTACTTTGGGAAACAAGCAGTGTTGAAGAGTATGTAGCAAAAACTTCCAATGGGGACAAAGAAGACCTTTCAAAAATGTGCCACCAGCCTCAGGTCTCTCATATCCAATGTTCTCAAGCTCAGTCATAACAATTTCTGGGGTAAGGGTAGGGGGTGTAGATATGCCTGATAAGTGAAGACTTCTTTTAATGGCTGTTTCACTAACTACAATATTCTCCCCATCCACACTACCTATCAATCTTTCCTGACCATCTAGTACATCCAACTTACAGTTGACCAAAATTGTTTCATATGAGATATATAAATGGTAGGATCAGCTGTTAACGCATACCTTAATCTAGACGAACTCAGAAAATCCATAACCTCATGAAATCCATTAGCTGCAGTAACCTTACTAAGAAAAGCTATCTGATTATGTTCATCCGGAAACGTTCTTCGAGCGATTTGATTTGGGGGTTTTGGGTGTAATGAAATAAATTAGTGTTCTTGGGTGAGAATCAAAGGTAGTTTTGAGCAATTAAAAGGTAATGAGATCAAATTGGTGTATAAGACCGTTTTGATCTAATTAGGTTTAAGAACGCGCCAAAAGTTTCAATTTGACCCTTCTACTTTCAAACTCATCAGCAGAGTTAAGAAAGTGTTGACCAAAAGTCAACTTTCCCAATATCTTCAAAATCACTCCCTTAAATACCATACCAACCCCTCATTGAAGTCCAAAAATCCCTTAATCTCTTTAGCAAATCCCAATTCACAAACCCTAACTCAAAATCAACAAATCATGAGTTCATCAAAAGCTCCAATCATCAACATTTCCTCAGATTCATCATCAGACGATTCAGATGGATGGGCAAGTTACTTTCCTCTAGGTTATCTTCCAAGTTCATCTTCAGCACAACCAAAAGGCAAATCGGTTGTCGAAGAGGAATATTCCGACCCACTTCCATCAACACCATCCTCCTTTGAAGATTCTGATGATGATGAAAAAACAAAAATCGATCCTCCACAGCATCCTTTGACCGCTGAGCTTCAAAAACAAATGGAGAATGCCGCTGCCGCTTTTGCAAAGAGTGTCCACCTGCCTCATCCAAAGCCAAGTACGGTTGAGCAGAAACCCCCTGTTCCAAAGAAGAAGAAGCAGCAGAAGAAATCAGCTCCCTCGACAAGCCAACAGCAGAGTCCACAACCACGACCAGTAGTACTTGCACTTCCCTGTCCAAGGGTGTCAGAGGCCATGGGCACTAGGGGACCTCGTAGCAAGGTCATGCCTGACTTTGCTAGAATTTAGGTTGTGAATCTTTGAATCTTGATGTCTTTTGGAACTTGTTTTGAATAGCATGAATGTATGGAAATTGTATGTTGTACTTTCGCCTTTATTATCAATGAATTTCCTCTTTCCATGCTTTACTTGATTGTGTATGTATGTATATCTGCAAAAGGTTAGTAGCAAACCACAAACACAAGCAAGAATATTCCATAATAACAGCAGAGTAGCATAGCAACAAAAAACTAATCCAGCAAACAAGTTAAGAAACAGCAAATAATGACTAAACACCAGACATTGACGAAACAGCAGCACAAATCCTTTACAAAATTTTACAAAAACATACAGAGATAAGATGGTTAAAAAGATTAAAGATTGATCATACCAATACTAGCAACTAAAAATTGAAATCTACTTATATCAAAACATTTGGTAAGTAAATCAGCAACATTGTTGTCAGTATGTATTTTAACCACTTGAATTAACTTTTTCTCATAACAATCTCTAATAAAATGATGTCTTATCTCTATGTGTTTTGTTTTAGAATGAAAAACAGGATTTTTGATAATACACATTGTGTTGTTGTTGTCAATGAAAATTTTTGTGTTCATGAAATTGTACCCATAATCCAGCAATTGGTTCTGAATCCAGAGCACTTGTCCACAGCAGCTAGAAGCAGCAACATATTCTGCTTCAGTTGTTGAATTAGCCACCACTGTTTGTTTCTTACATTGCCAAGAGATCAGCCTATGTCCAAGGTACTGACAGCCTCTAGTGGTTGACTTTCTATCCATAGTAGCTCCAGCATAGTCACTATCTGAGTATGCTATCAAGTCAAATGGTGAATTATTAGGATACCAAACACCCAATTTTGGTTGACCCTTTAGGTACCTAAAAATTCTTTTGACTACTTCCAAGTGTGAAACTTTAGGTGACACTTGAAATCTAGCACAAGCACACACAGAAAACATGATATCTGGCCTTGAAGCAGTCAGATACATCAATGAACCAATCATTGACCTATACAGATGTACATCAACCTCTACCCCATCTTCATCCTTGAGCAAAGGTTTGTTTTTATCCATTGGTGTCTTAGCTGCCTTCACATCCTTGAAACCAAATTTCTTTAACATATCAGCCACATACTTGTCTTGGCTAATAAAAATCCCATCTGACATCTGCTTGACTTGTAGTCCTAAAAAGAAAGTCAGTTCTCCCATAGAACTCATCTCAAACCTGCTGTGCATGAGCTTCTCAAATCCTTCACATAACACCTTATTTGTAGACCCAAAAATGATATCATCTACATAAACCTGTACAAGTAGAATATCCTTTTTGTCTTTCTTAATGAACAATGTTTTATCAATGGTTCCTCTGCTAAAACCATTATTCAATAAATATTTGGATAAGGTGTCATACCAAGCTCTAGGAGCTTGATGTAGTCCATACAGTGCTTTCTTCACCTTGTAAACCCTATCAGGATACTTAGGATCTTCAAACCCAGGTGATTGCATCACATAAACTGGTTCAGGAATCTTTCCATACAAGAAAGCACTTTTCACATCCATTTGATACACAGGAAAATTCTTGTATGAGGCATATGCCAAGAAAAGTCTGATAGCCTCCAGTCTTGCAACTGGGGCAAATACCTCATCATAGTCTATTCCTTCTTCCTGAGTGTATCCCTGAGCCACCAATCTAGCCTTGTTTCTGATAACAATTCCTCTCTCATCTCTTTTGCATCTGAACACCCATTTAGTACCAATTGCTCTTTGTCCATTAGGCAAATCCACCAATGTCCAGACTTCTTGAAGCTTGAACTGCAGTAACTCCTCTTGCATAGCTTTAACCCAACTTTCATCTTTCATAGCCTTGTGAATGGTCTTGGGCTCCTCTTGAGATAAGAAACAGGCAAACATGCAATTTTGTAGATCCTTGTGGCAATTTCTCTTCTTAAGTGTTTGAGCAAACAATCCCTGATCAAGCAAATCACTCAAACCTTTAGATTTACTTCTAGTCTGTACAGCAGAGTGAACATCACCAATAATCTGCTCCTTTGGGTGAAATTTGTGGATTCTTGTTGTTGGCGTGGGACTAACAGGTATATCAGTCTCCAAGTTTGATAAATCAGCTTCAGCACTAAAAACATCAACAACTTCATCATCAGTATCCACATACACTTCTTCTAATTCAGGCATCTCATCAGCAGAATCATCATCAAAATCACCATCTTTATTAGCAGTAGAGTCCTTGGGCAGAGCAGCAGAGTTACCAAGCTTAACAGCAGAGTGTTTTACTCTAACACAGAGTGTTTTGGCTTAACAGCAGAGTGTTTTGGCCTGGCAGCAGAGTTGAGAGAACTGCTGCTATGTTTAGTCCCTTGTTGCCCATCAACTTCTGACTCTTTATTCCTTTCCTTATCATCATTCTTGTCATCATGAGAAGGTTCATCAACACCTTCTACATTAACCTTTGGAATTTCCTTATGAACAGCATCACTATCTGAACTCTTTCTCTCTTTCTCTGTTGGAGAGAAGTACTGATCAAACTTCCAATTTTCAATCAACACAAACTCCTCTGCAGATTCATCCTTCTTAGCTTGAGTACCTGCATTAGGGTTAGTTTGTGTACCTGCAGACATGTTAGTAGTACCTGCAATGACTGGTTGATAATTCATACTTTTGGTTAAAGAATCAATATCAAACATCCACTCAGGACCTTTTCCATCAACATTAGGTGTGGTCTCTCTAATTGTAACATGTAAATTTTCCACTACATGTCCAGTCCTTTGATTAAAGACTCTAAAAGCCTTACTTTCAGTGGAGTATCCAACAAAGAAACCTATGTCTGCTTTCTCACTAAACTTTCCTAAGTGGTCAATGGTGTTCAAAATAGTAACAGGACACCCAAATGGTCTTAAGAAATCTATCAGAGGTTTCCTACCATGCAATAACTCATAGGGGGTCTTGTTATGAGGCTTAACTATCTTAGTCCTATTTTGTACATAGCAAGCAGTGTTGACTGCTTCAGCCCAAAAGATAGTGGGTAACTTAGACTCTGACAACATGGTTCTAGCAGCTTCAATTAATGTTCTATTCCTTCTCTCAGCAACACCATTTTGCTGAGGAGTTCTAGCTACACTAAATTGTCTAGTTATACCCTTTTCCTCACAGAACTGATTCATCACCTGATTCTTAAATTCAGTTCCATTATCACATCTGATGACCTTAACCTTATGATTAAATAGATTTTCTATCCTTGTAATAAAAGCCTTAAGAATGCCAGGTGTCTCATCCTTAGAAGCTAAAAAGAATACCCAAGTAAATCTACTAAAGTCATCAGTGACCACTAATCCATACATCTTTTTATTTAAACTTTTCACATAAGTAGGTCCAAATAAGTCCATGTGTAACATAAACAAAGGTTCAGTTATAGAATTCACCAATTTGGACTTACAAGATGCTCTATGTTGCTTTCCCATTTGACAAGCAACACAAACTTCAGGATTCTCAAAGACCTTTGAAGGCAATCCCCTGACCAAGTTCCCTTTCACCAACTTGTTGATAGCCTTGTAGTTCAAATGTCCAAGCCTTCTGTGCCATAATTTGGATTTATCAACAAGTGGTATCAGAGCTTGTGATCTAGAAACTGGTACCAAGAAGAATTACTGAATACAAGATTTGTTAATCTTCTAAGTAAGCAATGGATTCCGATTCAACACACATGGTTACTGCATCAAGAGTTCCCATGCTCAAGACTGGCGAGTATGAGATCTGGAAGATGAGAATGCAACAATACATGAGAATGGTTGATTACTCACTCTGGGAAGTTGTTCAGAATGGCGACGTTGTGCAAACCAAGACTGCTACTGGATCAGTCTTAACTCTCAAGACAAGTGAGGAGAAAGCACAGAGAAGATTGGAGGTTAAGGCTCACAGTATTCTCATGATGGGAATACCTAATGATTATCAATTGAGTTTTAATCATATTGAGTCTGCTAAGGAGTTGTGGGAAGCAATTGAACTTCGATTTGGTGGGAATGAGGCTACCAAGAAATCAAGAAAGAATCTACTGAAGCACCAGTTTGAGACCTTTTCTGCTTTGGGTTCTGAGAACATTGAGGGAACTTATGATCGACTTCATAAGTTAACCAGTCAGATGGCTCTTTTGAAGATTGAGCCATCTCAAGAAGATGTCAATCTAAAGTTCCTGAGAAGTCTATCTTCTGAATGGAACACTCATACAGTGGTTTGGAGGCACAAGGAAGATTTTGATACTATGACATTGGATGATCTGTATAACAACCTGAAGGTATATGAATCTGAAGTCAAGGGATTGTCAAGTTCATCTTCTACCTCAAACAATCTTGCTTTTGTGTCATCAAGTAACAAGAATTCTGGTAGTCATCAAGAACAGCACTCTGTTGCTGGTCCTTTCATTTCTACTGGTGGTTTACATGTCTCTGCTGCTGACTCTACCAATCCCAACACCATCAGTGATGCTGCTATTTGTGCTTATTTGGCTGAACTTACTACTAGTACTTCAGTCATGCCTCAGGATCTGGATGAACTTGATCCTGATGATATTGAAGAGATTGATATGCAATGGCAGTTTGCAATGCTAACAATGAGGGCAAGAAGATTTCTTAAAAGAACTGGTAAAGAGATGAAGTTTAGAAGAAACAAGAATGTAGGATTTGACAAGTCAAAGGCTGAATGTTTCAACTGTCGTAAGAAGGGACACTTTGCAAGAGAATGCAAAGCACCCAAAAGAAACATTGAGGATACCAAGAAGGTTGCTGTTGAAGAGTCAAGTCCTAATGCTGCTATTGCTGCTATGGTGTCATGTGATGGGTTTGGTGAGTTTGATTGGAGTGAGCATGCTGAAGATGGTCCTAACTATGCATTGGTAGCTGAAGAAGAACCTCAAGTACAACACTTTGCTCTTATGGCCTACTCTTCTTCTGGATCAGACTCTGAGGTATCCAATGAATCATCCTGTTCTTTTAAATCATGTTCTGATAAAATTGATGAACTTAAGTCTAGCAATGGAAATCTTAAAAAGGAAAATGAAATACTTAAGTTAGACAATCTTAGTTATGAATATGGTTTAAGGAATTTAGAAGAGAAGCTAGAATTTTATAAAAAGACTGAAATTGAATATCTTGATCAGATCACTATTCTTAAAAATGAGCTTATTAAGAAAGATGATGAGATTAAGATTCTTGTGGGAAAAGTAGAGGAGGCTGAACAGGCTAGAGATTCAGCTAAGAATGATAGTAGAGGAGGCTGAACTTGGCTTTGATACCACTTGTTGATCCCAGTTGAGCTTCACGATCTTATTAATTACTTTAGATAAATCTAAAGTAATTGGTATAGAAACTGATCTTGAGTTGTATATCAAATATTATGCGGAAACTAATACTTGATCTTAAGAAGAATAAACACAAACAAATTATCAAACAACACTTAAATATATTAATACGATTGCTCTGAATAGCAATGGGGTTACAAGAAACCTTGAAGTGTAAACAATAATACGTATGCTAAGATGATCGATATCAAACTCTAACCCTAGAACCTCCTTTTATAGCGTAAGGAGTCCTAGTCGGTTTACAAGACTTCTTATACAAGAAAAATATTCATACGTATCTTTTCTATACTTATCCTTAACATACTATACATATCTAATAAGCAGCAGAGTAAATCTTCTAGCAGCAGAGTCTTCGTGAGCTAGCAGCAGAGTTACACTATGCCTATTATCCCAAACAGCAGAGTTATCAAAACAGCAGAGTTAATGTACTAATCAGCAGAGTCACATAACTATCCAGCAGAGTTATGTTTCTCGAATCAGCAGCATTTTAGACCCAACAATATAGTTGATTTTTGATATTCACTTTGATCGTTTCACTACTCTCGTGCACAAGTTGGTTTACTTTCAGAATAAATGATGGCTTAAGCATCACTATGGAAGATTACATTCTGAACCTAACTAAGAGATGCTAGCTGGAGAGATCAACCTTCGATGACTGGAAGGCTATAATAAGACGACAAGAGTGGAGGAGAACTCAGTACTGGTAACATTGAGCATCTTAAATTCTTGAAATAGAATTCCAGGTACCCTCTACAATTATTCACCTAGCCTTAAGGAGAGTTCTCTACGAAACCTCTCCCGAATATAATCTCAATTTTGTAAGCTTAAAACGATATTTGCTCCTAACCTTGGAGTAAATCATTATCCACTAAACAATAAGATTATAATCATTAATAAAACGGATATGCTTATTGTTCTTATCTTGAATTTATTTATATCATATGGTATACCGTTTTACCCCAAATTTAATGTATATGGAAACGCGTTGCGGAGGCCAAGGTACGTTCCTCATTTAAATTTTGTTCACTGGCACAACAATACGGTGGATCTTAGTATTCTAAGCGCCGTATCTCTGACTAATTAAAACTTATTGACCAGTCAATGAATTTAGATAAATACGGCGCATGACAATTATGCGATACGGCGCATCGTATTTGCCCTATAAATATGAAAGAGATGCGCCGGATTTCCACATTTTACCCAATTTACACACAGTTAAAATGCACACCACTTGACCAAATTAAACCCTTCAATCTAAGTTCTTTTCTCAAATCAAACCTTCTAATCCGAATTCTCGACCGAATCGTAATCGCGACATAAGGTAATAATCTTATTTAATTTTGTTTAAATTTAAAAATTAGGGTTTATGCTATATATCGAATATGATGGAAAATTTAGGAGATTTGATTAGAACTTGGACTAGCTGATTTCCCCTATATTAATTTTGGATAGATCATTGAATTTCAAACCGATTTGATTTGAATAAAAATTAGGGTTCGGGGAGATTATTTTTGAACTTTGGAGGGAAAATGAAATGTTGTGGTAATTGGAACTTTTAGATGTTGATATATGGGTAAATGGAACCGTGATGTTAAGTGGGAGTTTACGTCACGGGGCCGGATTCTTGGAAAACGTGCCTGACCCCCTTTCTTTTATACTAATACATTGCTAAATGCGGCGCATCTAAGTTACTTGATACGGCGTAACAACCTATTTTTAATTTAAATATTTCCACCATTGTTGTGACGTATTACTTAATTTAGATACGACGCATCCTCCATACGTCGTATTATATTGCATACTCCGCATCTCTTTTATGCAACTTAGATACGCCGCATTGATTCCTCAAGGATGCGCCGTATCGACCATATTTCAGAACTGTTCTCTAACCTTAAAATTTATTTCAGATGGCATTACCAGACGTTGAACACAGGCATATGTGGCTCCGTTTTGAGACCATGGGACTTACACCTGATACTGAGGCTGATTATGTACGGAGACTTAGGGTGATTTTCTTTAGGAAAATCTTTAGGGTTTCGGTTTTGGACTTTGAGGGTGTTGGTTTGATTGACGGAGGGAATGCAGCTGGTGGTCTTCATGATAGGTTGGAGATGGTAGTGGGGGATGATGATGATGATGTTGTGTTTAGGTCATATGCATGGGAGAGGTTGTTCGGTATTGATGAGCCTCTGATTAGGGAGCTCATGCTAGAGTTCTTTAGTACAGTTCATTACAGGGAGACCGATATGGAGATTGATACGGCTGACACTCTGGTATTCAGGTTAGGTGGGGTGCACAGGCAGATGTCGATGCGGCATTTCATTTTGGCCATGGGATTACACACTGAGGCGAAGATTGGATCCGCTGGGTTTGCCAGATACTGGGCTGAGAGCTTACGGGCAGTTCCAGATAGGATGTTGCTCGGTGATTACTGGGAGAGGATATCCTCTGGGGGTGATTCCACCACTGCCACCCCATCCTACACACTCATCAGGGAGCCTATGAGGAGATTGTGCCACCGGATGATTGCATTGACTATTGCTGGGAGAGGTCAGTCACCTGAAAAGGTGACCACTCTTGATCTCTTCCTTCTCAGGAGCATGGATGAGGGATTGGTGGTAAACATCCCTCACTTTTTGGCACATTTCCTTCATAGAGGAGCCTTAGGGAGAGACAGGAGGAGCCAGATAACCGGGGGGCATTTTGTGTCTAGATTGGCCTGACATTTTGGTGTGATTGGTGATGAGATCCCTGCTGGTTTAGAGATTGAGGTGACCAGTTTGCCGGTTATTGGGCAGGATTATTTGGTCAGGTTGGGGATTTGCGAGATGATCATGGGGGGATGCTATTGGGTGGCATTGGGCCCCGTGAGGCCAGCAGAGGATGAGCCGGAGCAGGGAGATCCCCAGGGAGCTCCAGCTGCTGCTCCAGCTCAAGAGGAGCCACAGGTACCCCCACCACCAGTTGCACGTTCTGTGGGTCAGAGAGTAGAGAGAGTTGAGGGGGAGGTGAGAGCTTTGAGGGGCGTAGTTGACGGTATGAGGGCTGACCTCACTGTAGTCAGGAGGGATTTAGGTTGGCTAGTTGGGAGTGTGAGTCAGATTTTGGAGCATCAGGGTACGAGCCATACTCGCCCCGATGGCACTTACGTTAGAGGCATGATCACATACTCCCGGCTCCCCTCACGCAGAGTCCGAACTAGGACCGATGATGCTAGCACCTCAGGGACTCACTCGGCTGCAGGGGACGACTCCCCACATCCTTGATCTCATATGTTTGAGTTTATTGACATTGTTCCTCATACATTTTTATTCTTCTTGGGATTGTACTGAATTCTATTATCGTGTATTTATTTAATGTTTCAGTTTATGCTTCTTATTATGTTTGATGAAGACTGGCATTAAGTTCAGCATGAGTGAAAGAGAGAACCCGAGAGGTGTGTTAAAGTCTAAATGGTATTATAGATTCCTGCATTTTTTTGTGGATACATCATCTATGAAGCTTAAACGTTCTCATCCACAAGAAAGTTGATTTTTGCTCTTATACGAATAATGGAGGATCATACCGAGCAAATCTCAGGGGAGTTTTTCTGTTCTAATTCTTTTATTTTCCAGTTTTTTTTTTAATCTTTGACACAAACAACGAGGACGTTGTTTAACTTAAGTGGGGGGATGGAGAATTAGAACACTTACTTGTCCTAAACTTTTTCAAAATATGCTTAAAATGCGCTTAATATATCAAAATTTAAAATTTTTTAGCATGTTTTTGTTTAAAGTCTAAATTACATAACCGCACACATAACTCTATTCTTTCAAAAATATTAAAACTTTAGTGTGCCGGTGACTTGTAAACTTTAGAACTTGGCTTGTATACTATTCGAGACCACCATAATGAGTATTATCTATATAATTGGAGTGACTTGTCTAAATTGGTAAATTTCTAGGATTACACCCAAATAGCCTTTATATGTTATGTGATATTAACTAACTACACTGGTTAGTTAACCCCCGTATAAACCCTTTGTTACTCTCACTTTTAGAGTAAGATACCCCTAGAAAAACCCTCAGAGCCATTCCTTTCGTTTCTTACACCTTTGTTATAATGTTTCGATACACCCTTACACCTTAGCCTACCCTGTAGATTAAAATCCGTGGTTAATTGCTTTAGGCAAAGTGTGTTTCCTTACATTACCTGTGTTCGCGTGCGTAATTCATTATCTTTGGTTAGGTCGGGAAATTGCACAATGCAATTGGTATGAAAGTAAATATTGTATAACTTTTAGTTTATTTTTCGTGTGTTTGCTACTTTCACTATTACAGTTATTTCTGAAAGTATGAAGAGTATGGAAAAATTATCCGGAAAAATAGTGATAGAAAAGTTGTGAAATTTTACACATATATGTTGATGTCAAAAAAAAAAAAAAAAAAAAAAAAAAAAAAAAAAAAAAAAAAAAAAAAATCGAAAAAATAGAAAAGAAAAAGGAAAAGTTGGAAGTTTGTTTTAACCAACTTATGTAAAGTTTTGTATTAAGTGGGAGATATCACCACTATTTGTTGTTTTATATTATATTTATGGATTGAATGGGAGTTGGCCATTATGGAAACGCCAACTAAGGTTATTCTTTGATTGAGATTTTGTTGAGTATAATTCGTGTCTACCTAAAGCGTGTGTTTCAAGTGTTAAAGCGTGAGTTATTCAATGATATGAGTCTTATTCATGGGATGGATTTTTTTTTATAAATTTTGTTTACGTTTTGTGGTATGATTGTGTTTATAAATTGCTTATGTTTTGTGGTATAATTGTGTTTATCAATTGTTTAGGTTTTGTGGTGACGGTTACATTATAATTAATTCATTTATTTTCAGATTTTTTTTATATTATAGTTAATTTACTTATTTTCTTTATACAGTGGCCGATCAATCGACAAAGACATCAGCGGCTGGCGGCTGCCCAACAAGGTGAGTCTTACGCTTATGAGCTCAATAAGCTCTTCTAGCTAAATTAACATATTTTGGTCCGTTCCGAAAAAAATTGGATATACTATGCATATGTATCTGGAATTGACGAGATACATGTAGCCATATTTAAACTTGATAACGTACAGTCTACCAAGTCTACCAACTCCTTATTTGTTACCATTAAGCGTGCATTTCTTACGGTATACATATCATCTTCGATGATTTGCATCCTTCGGATAATTTCCAATTCCAATGTGCAACCTACAAGAAAGCTACTTACGATGGTATAAATGGAACGTACTACACAGCAACAACAACTAGGAAGTCGGGCAAGGCCGGAGTAAGTACTAAGCATATAGTACTGTACCCACTTGAATCGTGTTTTCTGTTTTTTTAACATATTTTGATTCTTGATCAGGTTATGCCCAAAGACAGCACAGCGACAACAACCAGGATATTGGCTATTTTCTACGATTTTTGTGCACCAGCTGTGTCAAGACATGTTGAATGCAACTCTTGGATTGAAACCACTGCCCAGCATGCATACGCTCCTCGCAAGGCAGCTTTTCCATACATGTGTTCATACTTACTATATTGGGGTTGTTTCAGTAATCACTCATATATCTGCTGAAACTTTAACATCTGCTGGAACATTCAACTCTAATTTATTTTGATAACAAGAATTCATACGTTTTTAATTGCTAAAACATTCAGTCCTACTTTATTTTCATAAACACGCCATTTTTTTAAACAAGAAGAGCCATAATGTTAATAACTATTCTCCTAAAGCAAACTGGCATAGGCATACTACACAAGGTACACTGATTAATACCTATATACATACAACTATTTACCATCCGTTGTTATCTTGCGACTGGAATTGTGCCTTTTCTAATAGTTATACCTGTATGGAATGGTCGCTTTTCTAATAGTTATACTTGGAATGGTCGCTTTTCTAATAGTTGCCGAACATAATGCTTTTCTAATAGTTGCCAAACATTATGTTAGATCACAAATTAGGAGAACCAAATTCAATAAGAATAGCCAAAAGTATGAAAAGCCATATACAACAATCATTATCGATAAAAAGCAACACGAAGCCGAAGAGAAATGTATGTGATACTGATGCAGAAATTATTGATTCTTGCCAGGTGAATGCAAAGTTCCAAAACATAAATTTTGGAATCATGATAATCTTCCATCAAAAGACCGTGCCTTCTTGCACGCGTTTCATTCGTTGTACCTTGCAAAAGCAGTAAGTTTCCTGTTTGATATTTGATTACGAATCGCCTCCACGTGTACCATGAATTTCACCATCAGTTGGTCCATAAAAATATATTTTTTAAAATTTCATATTTGAAGATCAATTTTGATCTACTCCTTTTAGCTTTTTTAAATATTTCAAGTCTGAACCATGAGCATTTTGTTAACGGGATTGCGTTTGAACAAATTAAATATTGTGGCAGGATCTTAAGCTCTTGGATGAGTCGATATTCTCTGGGATTGTGAATATTCATGATAGGCATGGACTGTTTGTTATTTCGAGCCAGTTACATGATTTTCCTCACTTCAGTAACTCATGGAATGTATGTTTCAGGTCTGTAATCATGATTTGATATTGTGTAGATGAATTCTGCCTGTGGTACCTACACTTCGTTACATATAGACTGGTAAAGAAATTTGAATCAAAGCTAATTGTTTCCTTTAATTTTGTGCCCAATTTCACGAGGCACATTTCATCAGACATCCTATTAATTGATATTTGAATAGAAAAAAGTGCACGGTAACCAATCTGAGGATTTGGCAGGGCAGACGATCAGATGCTTTTTGTTTGCTTATGTTTGGTTGCAGCAAACAGTTATATTTGTAGTCATATGCTGCAATGTACGTTGTTGCTTTGTTGGCAGGGCAGCCTATTCCGGTTGCAGCCATGGCGGTTGTATCCGCTTTTTCCTGGCTGATACCATATCTGAGCCTAACTTTTTGGGTGCAACTGCTGTGGCAGCAGCTTTTGATACCCAGTAACTCTTTTATGTTAAATTTGAAAAGTGCTGAACGGGCTCGAATTCCAGGTATAGACATATTTACATATATTCTTCAAGTCATTGCTCACATTATCCATATTAGGAGTATGGTATTCCTTGGATTAATAACTTATTGAATTACAGCCATCCTTGATAATCAAATATGGAATACAAATGCTTTGAAACAAGAGAAAAACAAGTTGTTTCTTTATGATGGGTGAGTTTTTATGTTTTTTATATTTTTTTTTATAAGAAATCATGTTAATATTTCTGTTTTATTTCCCTCATATATTTACCCCGTGTTACTTTTCTGTTCGCTATGAAACATAATCCTTAGGCACGGTTGCTGGTGGTTTTAGAGGAATATAAACTAAGGAGACTACAACAAGAAGAGGAAAAGAACCGTTTCAAGGTAATCTTTTTATGTCATGTTGCTATACGAGTAGAAGGAGTAGGATGGGTGATTCAAGCATCTTGGTTAATGGGTTACATTGAATTCGGGTTGAACTGGGTCATTTTAATACGGTTAAAAATGGTCCAAGTCGGGTTGGGTTCTATCAATAAGTAAACTTTTGATTATTGTCAACAACATTGCGTTAATGATGCTTTAGTCATGTTCGATTCTTACACTGACCACGCTGCCAAAATATGAATTGTTCATATTGGTTATGTTAATTCAGATTCCGTTTCGAAGCATCAAACTGAATTTGATTCATTTTTATAGTTTGACTTATATTATATATTTGTCAAATTCAGCAAGCAAGTGAGTTGGCGGACGAGAGTGTTAGTTGTATCCGATTGGACGAGAAGATTCATTTTCGGTAGAGACTCGAGCTGAGTTTGAATTATCTGATATTTCATGTCGTTGCCTATGCTGGCTAGAGTTTAGTCGTCATTAATTCAAAATGGAAGAGAAATGTCAAGGCAGATTAGGGTGGTTAAAAATATTGTTGCGGAGTAGTGTATTCGTGTTTCTGATGTAAATATCTAACCAGGATTCATTCCAAATACGATATAACTGTATCGTTTGGTAATGTTTATGATTGCATTTTCTTTTTTTCACTCATTGATTGTGAGCTTGGTTTTGTTTTTATTCATGATTTACATATAAAACATATGTTCAACAACTGAATTCACAAAGGCTCGTTATATAACAACATGGTGTATTAGAGGTTACTTCGATCTGTATTATGGTGGTTCGTTGTGGTTAAGTTGTTAAGGAAGTGTTTAGCATCGATTGCTTATAGTTTCTTATTAATTTTTTTCAGCGATCTGTAACCAGCAAAAACATTGAAAAAAATAAATAGGCACGCCCGCAACGCGACGACCGTCGCCATTCTCGTAAAATATTAATACACGAATATGAGTCAGGTGCCAAACTAGGCTACAAGCCCATACATAGAATATAATAAAGTGGCCATGGGCCTAATACGCTACGCTATTAAACCCCAACCCCCCACCCCCTTGACTCGTTTGGACCTTACTTCCCTCAAGGCCTCGGTTTTCAATTGGGCATGGAGGAGACTTGTGAGGTCACTAGTAAAAATACAAGAGATGACTGAATTATCTAATTTGACTTGTCATCTTCAACTCTCAAACACTCAAAATCGATGGGAATGCCATACAAGAGACACTAGAATATTCTCTGTAAAATCAATGAGATAATTAATCACCAATTTATCTCCTCTACCTGGTTCGCTAACCGCTAGATGGAAGAACATAGTCCTGATCAAGGTGAATATATTGTCTTGGAGAATTGCAAAGAACAGGCTCCCGACAAGAATTAACTTAGCTCAAAGGGTGTTGATCTCCACACAGTCCGTTGCCCGCTATGTGACGATCGAAAATTTAGAGACTGAATCTCACATTTTAAGAACTTGAAAAGGACACTTGGTCTGATGTGTTTAATCGGTGGAATCTACAAAACACACACTTCTCTACCCTTGAAGATTTGGTCACATATGCAGACCGAGCACATCTAGGCCTCTACCATTACACAATAAACATATCTTTCATGCAACCTTACAATCTACGATGTGGATTCTTTGGCGCATAGGAATGAAGCCTTGTTCTCTTTGAAACGACAAAATAAATAAATAAATAAATAATAAATAATAAAATTAAAATAAATTAAAAAAAAAAAAAAAAAAAAAAAAAAAAAAAAAAAAAGCAGCAGCAATTTTCATAGAATTGGATTTCTACTCAGATATTGAAAAAAGATTGTAATTGCATTGAGTGGTTCCGCGACCCTAGATCCGCTCTCTCCATCTCTTTGTAACATTTTATCTAGCAGGTACCCGCGCAATGCGGCGGCGGGTACCCTGTGACTAAATTTTGTGGCGAGCAAATGTTTTTCATTTATATGTTTTTTCTAACAATAAATTTAAGTATTTTAATTTTCGGTGAACTACGTATATTAATTTTTATATTTTTTTTTACGATAAATGTATGGATGTCAATAATTTAATGTCGCATATTTCAACTCTTTAACTATTGACAATGTTTTTTAATATATAATTGTAATAATAAATATTTTAGTAAGCAAAGTTTTTTCGTCAAATATTATATAATATAAATAAAAATGTTTATTATTACAATATTTGTATAATTTTCATCAAGTATTATATAACACAAATAGAAATATTTAAGATTAAAGTTGAATAAGAAAAACTTCAAAAGGTCAAAATGAACATTTATTTTGAGACGAATAGAGTAATTAATAAACCTACCAAACTTATAGTTTTTAAGATTCATACACCCTTACCGAAACCCGAGCCTAAATCAACAACCACGAACCTAAGAGATACAAAGAGTTAAGAAAAGTTTGTAATCGTAGTCACTTATTGTGATGCTGCTTATTGTAATCTTTTATTAAATAACTTAAGATATAGAAACAATTAACATTAATTCATTGACGTTTTTCTTCTACACTTTTAAAGAAATTGGTACAATTTTAGTAATTACTATGAAAAATAGTATATTTTCATTTTATCTTTTACCTTTATTTACGTATAGAGTATTAGAGTGTACTTAAGGTGTATTACCATTTATTTAAAAGTAATACTACAAACTCTTTCAAGAAGTAAAATTTATAGTCACAACTTTTATTTAGAAAATGTTACAATTTTTTCTTCTGTGGCAATAAAAATTAATCAAACAATCATTTGTGAAGAAAAAAGTATTAGATTAAGGACAAGACGTCTACATCAATTCCTATGGAACTGAAGTAATGTTTCCCTATACAATTGAATCATTTTAGTCTATCATGTTTCACTTTTGAATAGGCAACAATAGGGGTGGAAACGAGCCGGGCCGAGCCCGAGCCTGCTAGAGCTCGAGCTCGGTTTGTTTAAGTTTTAAAAAACTCGAGCTCGAGCTCGGCTAGTTTCGAGCTTTAAATTTTAAGCTCGAGCTCGGCTCGTGGTATGTTATATAGGCTCGGGCTCGGCTCGTATATAAGATTTGAAAATGAAAAGTTAAAGCTTGGCTCGAGCTCGAGCTCGGCTCGTAATATATCTTTTTTGAGCTCGTTAATAAGCTCGAGCTCGGCTCGTATAAAAATTTTTAATACTTAAAATATCATAATATAGTTTAGCCTCGTTTAGGCTCGCGAGCCCAAACGAGTTTTGTATGTAAAGCTCGGGCTCGAGCTCGATTAATAAATGAGCCGCAACTTAGGCTCGAGTTCGTTTAGGCTCGGCTCGTTCGAGCTTTTTACCGATCCGATCCCGAGCTTTTCACGAGCGGCTCGACTCGTTTCCACACCTAGGCAACAACACTCTACTTTTAGTCATCATACCACCCCAATAGATATAATTCCACCAGCCATACCACCCTTATTTACTTTTCTTAAAAATGTTGTCTGGCAACATAATTCATGTTTATATTATATTTAGAAATTATATTTTTGAAATGATTTTTTTGTCACAAAATTGATCAAACCACGACCTAACACATGCCTTTTCTACGCAATCTCAATCTTCATGACTTTCTAAGCTATAGTACTCAAACAACTACTTCAACTCCAAACATTATAAATCATGTCACGCTACATTATTTCCCTTGTCCTTCATGGCTTTATCCATAACTTTTGTGTCCACACTCTAGTCCATAAGGGTATTTAATTTTTTCTACGTTCAATTTCATAAATTTTTAAGCAGTATAATTTTTATTATTTAACTTCATATTAGATTTATGGAGATGTAAAATATATATAACACATGAAAAAAAAATGTAACTGACAAGACAACATAATCACATTCACACCCTTACCATTTCGAACCATCTAGTTACAAAAACATCCCATCTATACTCAAAAGTCCTGATTATTACTCCATACCTGTTACATTTTTTGTACTCTCTTACATAAAAACTCCATACATCTTGCAATTTATACATACCAAATACCAATGTTTGGTGTTGTGGACAAGCAACAAATAACCTTTTCATGATTGTACTAATTTGTTCTTCAATGAACTTTATGACTTTTATGAAGTTGATTGTCACCACTTACACAATATAAGTATCTATCGCTTTAATACATATTTTATCAGTTGCAAAGCAATACCATTGCATATTCCAAGTATATGGTTATATTTATATATCTAGTATTTCAATAACAACAAATATAGTATTTTATTGGCAGATTAATTACATTGTATACAAGTACCATAAACGATTAACCAAACTTCATGCATGAGATAAACTACAATCGATGAAGACTTTATATTGTAGGCTTTTTGTACTATTGATCATACCACTCCATCTTCCAGTTTTTTATTTATTTTATTTAGCAGCATCTTCCAGCACTCTTTGTTCCATCACACGATCGGTCATGGTCTGAGAAAACGAGCTTCAAGCCAAAGAAAAAAGAAAAAGAAAAACATGGTGTAACTTTAAATGATAGTCGCATTTAAAGCTTTCACAGATGATGAGAGTGGAGGAGAGAATTGTAAAAGATACAATAACTTACAAATGTAGGCTAAGATCCATTGTATGATGGACCATATTCTAAAATAGTGGAGATACTGAGATAAATATGACCAGCCGAAACATGGAGTTGAATCCACTTCTGAGCACGATAACCAGTTTACGTTTTCATAGGTCTACCCACTTGAACTGTGAACGCACAACATCATAAGATATATATTTAAAAGTTTAGACCACTATATATATATAGACTAACTGGTACATACTCGTTCGCGCCTCAACCATCTTTCTCCATGTCTCAGTCTCCATAGCGTCACAACTATATTGTCCAACCCACACACCAAAAGAAAAAATAACGAAAGAAAAAAATAACGTAAAAGAATGATGAGAGCTAAAACATACTTACAACTTGTAGGTTTAAAGGCATGCACATGGATGATTCAACTATAGATAACCTGCAAGTTAGAGAAAGAAAACAAATTAGAGAGAGAATGTAAGAAAAAAAAGTAGAGATATAAACGGTGGAGTAAAAGAAAGATGGTGCAATAGTAAAATGAGGGGTTTGGTTTATATCATATACGGAGTAGTAAGATAACGTATGCATTAAAAAGGTAGTTAAGGTCTATACGTTTTTTTTATTTTAAAAATCACAGTGATGATGATAGATTAAATGGGTAATTACAAGCCTTAATGGGCTGAGTAAATATTTGAGGTTGTTATAGGAATATATAATTGAAATAGTCAAAAGACAATATTTCTATAATAAGCAATTTAAGAAATCTGAATTTTAAGCCTTGCCATTTAGAGAAATGTCCTAAATACATAAGAAGCTCAAAACAGGAGATGTAAAACGTGGATTTTAAGCCTTGCCATTTGATGTATAACGTGGATAACAGTTTGAATGCTTCATGCAGGAAATTTTATGCATCCTCTCCATTGTTGTCGTGTCCGAAACATGTAACCCGTTTATTGCCAAAGATTGAAACGGGATTTGTTCTTCTGCGTTTCGCACTCGAAGCCTCGGGCTGGATTTCTTCGTCATCATCAAGGGTGATGACTTCGTCCCATTTCCAGTTCATCAAGTTAATGAACCTTTTACGCTTCTTCTGAATCTGAAATATAAAACAAATAAGCATTAGTAATTAGTTATGTTGTGATATTGAACAGGTATGTTCATTGTTCATTAAAGAAATACAAAGGTTGGAAAAAGTATGTTACGTCGACATCTCGGTTTCTTTGATACTGAACTGGAAGAGGGACTGCGAGAGGTGCATGGGCTGGAAGAGGGACTGCGAGAGGTGCATGGGCTGGAAGAGGTGCAAGGGCTGCTGGAATTGGATTAAAACAATTATCAGTGGGTGGAGAAAGCGTTAAAGAGGACAAAGATGACAGGACCATTGTTATTTCAGTTTGGCTATCCATGATATGGCAGAAGTTTTGAGTTTTTGATATGTGTTATTGTGCCTAAACCATGATATTGTGCCTTCTTTATATAGTGGCACTTTGTTAAGGATATGGTAGGATTTTGCATTATGTAAGGCATGACTTTAGAAGAGATTCCTGATTTGCAGCCCTTTTAATTGTGTAAGGCATGGTTGGAATTGTGTGGGGAGTGTTTATTACATGGCTTTTAAAGTCATAAAGTCTGATATGTAACATAGAAAACGTATTGACCATAGGCTTTTAAAGTCATTAAGTTAGTGTCATAAAGTCTTTTATTAGTCATTTGTAGTAGTCAAACGTATTGACCAATAATGGTTAGCTGGAAAACGTATTTACCTGCACATTAAGATTTCTTATTTGGGAAATGTTTTTGGTCTTATAATTTTTAAGACTTCCTCTTTTAGAAGTCCTAAATGCATTAGTATGTAGTAAAGATTTTATCTACCTATTTTATTACTTCCTCCGTCTCAATTTAATTGTCCATATTTCCTTTTATGGATGTCTCAAATTAATTGTCCATTTTCCTTATTTAGTAAAAACTAGAGAATCTAGTGGAGGAATATTCCATTTTAGTGGTTGAAAATTAAAGTGGCCCCACTTTTATTAAACTTTGTGTTTTATCTCTCCTAACAAATAAATTAAGACGGAGGGAGTATATAATTCTTCTAGCCATTCAAAAAAAAAAAAAAGAAAAAAAGAAAAGAAAAAATCTTAACCTTTATCTAGTGCTTTACCCTTAGCACTACCTCATTATCAAATAAATTGTTTGTTCGAGATAACATGATTATCACATCTCGTTTGCTTGTTGGCATGCCAAGATGCATATACCTTCCTTTGACCTCTTTACGTTCACTACTAAAAAACAAAGCTAGTTAGATCAGTTAGAAAGCCTCATATATATCAGTAACCAACCACTTTATCTAAGGGTGATCTTTATGAGTAGTTACATATGTAGATCGGTTCAGAACCGATCTTTTTAAGATTTCATAAAGATCGGTTAATAACGAATAACTGATTTATTTAATGTTGGTTTTTGTGTTTGGCTCAGGTGTACAGTTAGATCGGTTTTAAACCAATCTAGTTAATAGCTACGATTTTAAATAAATAATACATAAAAATTGATTTTCCCAGAATTTAATCATATACAAAAGTGCAGGTTTTTTTCAGAATTTCAATTCATTACCATACACAATAATATTCTAGTACCAATAACTTAGATAAAGATCAACATTTAAGTTACAAAACAACTAATTCACTGAAAAACGACAATTGCAACATAATACAACACCCTCAACTCATATGAGGGAGTCTTGATTCATTTACACCTGCAGGAAACCCAAGTTTGACATAAAATATTGCAGTAGCCCCCTTTCCAACACTTTCACTTTCAATTCATATATTACCTTCCATTAGATTCACGAATCTGCATCAAAACAAGATAGAGGGTTAATTAGAACTACCATAGGTGACAATTTCAATCTATGAATCTATCTACTTATAAATGTTTCGATTTGAGTTATGTTTTATCTCAAACAGATCAAAAACAAAAAAGGGGACTAAGGAAGGGGTTGAAGGACAAAAAATTTTTACTAGGTTTAACTTAGTACATCAACGCGCTTTGAATCATTTATTCAAATCTTTTAATTTTTATTGAAAAAATACCATTTTCGTGATCGATAGTTGACAGAAGGTGGTATTGGTCAACCCAACTCATTTTGGAGCCGCACCAAATATTACCCAATTTGGTCCAAAACTATTTTAACATGTTAACCAACCCCCGCCCGTTCTGCCACCTCTAAATTATCACTTCAAGTTCATGATGGACAGGAAATGATAATCTAGAAGATACAAAGGCAGATTACCTTTTACAAATGGCAAGGCCGAGTCTACTGCCACCTGAATTCCTACTTGCTGATGATTGGCTTTCTGCAAACTTCGTGAACAGCTTAGGAAGGTCTTGTTGGCTGATTCTGATTCCTGTGTCTTTCACCTGCACCAGAGTAGTGTATTTAAGAAGTGAACTTAGAACATTAAATTTTTTAGCTGAATGTGGCAATTTTGACCCATTTACGTATAAATGGGTCTATCAGGGTTATGTTACAAAATAAATAGACCATTATTTTAATAAAATGTTTTCGTGACTACCAAACATAATATTTATATAAAAAGGTCAAGTTGGACAAATAGTCCTCCAGATCAATAAAACATGACCTGTTTTGATTCTATAAAAAGTATACATTTTGACCTGCCACCCAACCCGCCTAATACTACTTAGCCACCTCTACAACTAGCAGATAGAGCTGACTTTGCAAAAGAAATAAAGGCAAACAAACCTGGACACGCATATAAAAACTATTGTCGCCGGGGATTGGAAAAAAGTCGGGAGATCGAGCCTCGAAAGGTCTAATACAACATTTATTAGTGTGGCAAGCAAATTACTGCTCTTGAGAATGGTCTCAACCATGAGCCGTTGCTCGGGTGTTAAATCAGTTTCTTGTAGTAATGATGAAAGTGCAATAATTGCATGCATAGGAGTTCTCATTTCATGGTTCATAACTACAAGGAAATCATTGCGTGCACGGACAACAGTTTTGGCTTCTCTTCTAGCAAGATCGAGTGCCACATTCTGCTTCATCAGCAAATCGCGAGCTCTCATAGACTCTTCTAGAATCGCGGCATGAGAAAGATCAACTGCAACCTACCACAAGAAGATAGAGCAAAAGATCAACTTATCAGTGTATCCACATAGGGTTTCTAGATACACTTGAAAAAAATATACCATAAAAAAACTAGAGGTGGCAAATTAGGTGTGCAAGTGATGTGCTGCGTGTGTCGTTGCGGTTTAGCAGTTTTAATGCCTAATCAAGTTTTAAATTTATATTTAGCTGACTTATCAATAACACACACACCTAACGAGCAGTGTACCCGGTCAGTATGAATATAATGGTAAGTAGAGTGTCGATCACTAAGAGTGGAACGTATTATCTAGTTATTCTAATCAGTATTTTAATATATTAAGTTAGCTATACAACCTATTCTAACGCAAGGGGGTTCAGCCTGAGAGACTGGCACGATTTGGTTGCAATTAAATAATAAACTAAACCAATAGGCACGAATCAGCAAGTAGCACACACGTACACAGATAAATACTTGAGACAATAAGAGGGTTGTCCTTATGATAAGTAGTTTGTCACTTGTTTTATTGCTAGTGTTATACGAAGTGTATAGTTCGATGCAACGCACCGAGATTAAGTCCTTTCTCGTTGGTTCTAATCTTATCGGCGAGTAAACCCTTAATGATTAACTTATGACTATCCCGTTTATCTTTCTCCTACTTTTCTACAGACCATAGAATACATAGGCATCTAATAAACAGGCGAGGGCAGAGGCATGGCGACCCGATCAACGCTCAGCTAGCCACAGAGGTTATCAATGCACTAATAAAAGTCACCAAAGACACTAACATATAAACTTTAATTGATGAGAAAGCATTTTTAAGGGAGTGCAACCTTTTCGTTGTCACATTACACAAGCCACCAATCTTGATGAATTAAAGTTTACTAACACAATAAAACAAAACTACTTAATGAATTAAACACATGCAGCACCTTCTTACAGCTCTCGTATCTTTGATTTGGGTATGTCTTGTGCTGCTGCCTTGACTGAATTCGTCCTAGGTTTCTGGTCTTCGGTCACGTATATAATATATGTCGTATGAAATTCATCTGGTCTTGGGGTATTTATAGTTTCTGTCTGAGGGTGAGAAGCGGCGCATCTTGTAAGTAGATGCGGCGCATGTACTTAACTTCGCGTGGGGTCCAAGATTATAATATTCAGGAATATTCGTACACCGCCAGAAGATGCGGCGTATCTTCATCTTTGGATGCGGCGCATGTCCTCTTGTATCTTGGATCGTATCTGGTGAGATCTTGATAGTGATGCGGCGCATGTAATGAGTGAGATGCGGCGCATCTGGAGCAGATTTGACTTGATCTTGTCCATTTCAGTAGACTCTTCACTTTATGCATGTTTTGCTCCATAATTAGTCCAAAATCGCCAAGTTTCACCAAATGCTTGTTTTCAACTGAGAATTACAAAAGTAAACGATTAAGTATCAATCCTCATACATAATATAGTAAAACAAGTCAAATTAATAGGATAAATGATAGTAATAAAATGTACTTATTTGAGTTCATCAAATATCCCCCCACTTGAACTTTACTTGTCCCCAAGTAAACCTTAGATTAAAACTTATGAAAATGTATCCTAAAAGACATTAGGATGTATTTTTATATTTAAGCATATATTCGTTTTATCATAATCACACAACTAAACACTTAACGAATTAGAAGTAAAATAAAATAATCTGATAAAAGCAAATCTAATCGTTTAACTGTCCAGTCGCGACGAATATTCTATCATAAGCTTGGCAAGTATACACATCTCCACCACTAAAGCTAAGGAATAACAAGTCTAAAGCGGTAAAAAAGGTTTTTAGGCTTAAGGGTTAATTATTCTTAATCTCCATCGATCTCAAATTCCAGAAAAGGCGACAAAATCACAAATACATGATCGAATCCACGAACACGATACTTGCAATTGCTCAAATCCTTAACTCGAATAGGCTAAAGATGGGTCCAAACTTCACCAATAATAATATATCAAAAAGGGCGACAAAATCATAAATACATAGCCGAATCCACGACTACGATACTTAAGATTGCTCAAATCCCTAATCTCAATAAATCAAAGGTTTGGTTGGATAAAGAATAATACAGGGCATGGATAAATTTTGGGATATAAATTGGTGTAAAATGAAAAAATAAACAAAACAAATAGATTAAAATCCTAAGTGTGGTTAATCACTATCCCAACCATCCCATGAATAAGACTCATATCATTGAATAACTCACGCTTTAACACTTGAAACACACGCTTTAGGTAGACACGAATTATACTCAACAAGATCTTAATCAAAGAATAAACCTTAGTTGGCGTTCCCATAACTGCCAACTCCCATTTCAATCCATAAATATAATATATAATAACTAGTGGTGATATCGACCACTTACATAACTTTACATCGTTGGTTTAAAAACAAACATCCAACTCTTCTTTTTTCTTTTTCTTTTCTCATTTTTTCGATTTTTTTTTTTTTTTTTTTTTTTTTTTTAAACAAAGATGTGTAAAATTTCACCACATCACTATAATGATAATTCTGGATAATTTTTCCATACTTTTCATACTTCAGAAATAACGGTAATAGTGAAAGTAGTAAACACACGAAAAATAAACTCATAGATATACAATATTTACTTTCACTCCAATTGCATTGTGCAATTTCCCGACCTAACCATAGATAATGAATTACGCACGCGAACACAGGTAATGTAAGGAAACACACTTTGCCTATAGCAATTAACCAACCACGGATTCTAATCTACAGGGTAGGCTAAGGTGTAAGGGTGTAACGAAACATTTTAAACATAGGTGTAAGAAACGAAAGGAATGGCTCTGAGTGTTTTTCTAGGGGTATCTTACTCTAAAAATGAGAGTAACAAAAGGGTTTATACGGGGGTTAACTAACCAGTGTAGTTAGCTAATAACACATAACATATAAGGCTATTTGGGTGTAATCCTAGAAATTTACCAATTTAGACAAGTCATTCCAATTATATAAATAATACTTATTATGGTGGTCTCGAATAGTATACAAGCCAAGTTCTAAAGTTTACAAGTCACCGGCACACTCATAGATTTGTGAATTTTGAAAAATCACAATTTTTGAAAATAACGTCATGTGTGCAGCTATGCAACTTAGATCTTAAACAAAAACATGCTAAAAATTTTAAATTTTATATATTAAGCACATTTTAAGCATATTTTGAAAAGTTTAGGACAAGTAAGTGTTAAGTGTTCTAATTCTCCAATCCCCCCACTTAAGTTAAACAACGTCCTCGTTGTTTGTATAAAAGGTTAAAAACTGGAAAATAAAAGAATTAGAACAGAAAAACTCCCCTGAGATTTGCTCGGTATGATCCTCCATTAGTATAAGAGCAAAAATCATCTTTCTTGTGGATTGGAACGTTTAAGCTTCATAATCGATGTATCCACAGGAAATGCAGGAATCTATAATACCACCAACACTTTAAAACACACCTATTATTAAGAGAGGTTCAAACTTGCATAACACATTAGTAGTTAGGAAAAAATAAAACATAAAAATTAAAAATGAAAATCATCAGGTCAGTCGATGCGCCGTATCTTATGGAAGAAGATACGCCGTATTGAGCCTGGAATAAATACGGATCAGAATAAAAGATGCGCCGCATCCTTAACCAGGGATGCGCCGCATTGAAAATAAACTGATAAAAAGTTTCAAATTCGAAAAGTAAAAAATAAATGCAGAAAAATAAAGATATGACCATTGCAGGAGATGCGTCGCATCTTAGGATGGAGATGCGCCGTATCCTCGGCGGCCTGACTGACTCGACACATAAACAGAATAATAAAAAGATAAATCCGGGTTGTCTCCCGGTCAGCACTTGTCTTTATTCCAGAGTCTTCAAGTTAGACTCACGTTCAGCTCTTCATTCCAATACGTCAGGTTCAAACTCCACCACCTCGTTCTCATTATCCTCAATTTTATTATCAAAGTATTTCTTCACACGTTGCCCGTTTACTTTGAATATATAACCATTTTTGTCGCATATTTCAATAGTTCCATATGGATACACTTTCTTGACAACGAACGGACCCGTCCATCTCGATTTAAGTTTACCAGGATACATCTTTAATCTAGAATTAAATAGTAGCACTTTTTCTCCAATAGTAAACGTTTTATCTCCACGTAACCTCGAGTCATGCCATCTTTTAGTTCTTTCTTTGTAGATCTTAGTATTTTTGTAGGCCTCATCTCTTAGTTCATAGAGTTCATTAAGTTCCATGAAACGGTTCTTCGTTGCAGCTTCCATATCCATATTACAATTAGTTAAAGCCCAATATGCACTTTGTTCAATTTCGACCGGTAGGTGGCATGCTTTTCCGTATACAAGACGAAATGGAGTGCATCCCGTTGGTGTCTTATAGGCTGTACGGAATGCCCATAAAGCATCATTTAACTTGTCAGACCACCCTTTTGGATTATATCCAGTCGTTTTTTCAAGAATTCGCTTAATAGCCCTATTGGTTACTTCAGTTTGCCCATTGGATTGAGGATGGTATGCGGTGGAAACCCTATGATATACTCCATATTTTTGCAAGGCTCTTCCCAGATGATGATTACAAAAGTGTGTCCCCCTTTAGATTCAGGAAACGGTCCCATGAAGTCCAATCCCCATATGTCGAAAACTTCACACACATGGATATAATTTTGTGGCATTTCGTTTCTTGATGTTATATTCCCGGATCGTTGACACGCATCACATCCTTTTATATAATCTTTTGCATCATCCAACATAGTGGGCCAATAAAATCCCGCATCAAGGATCTTTCTTCTTGTGACGACTGCACCGTGATGTCCCCCCGTTGGCCCTGAATGGCAATGTGCCAATATTGCTGGGATGTCATCACCATCTACGCATCTTCGTAAAATATTGTCAGGACATAATTTAAAGGCATAAGGTTCATCCCAAATATACTCGCTAGCGCGAGTTAGAAACCTTCTTTTCTCATCGGATGTTAGCCCTTTTGGAATTTCATTTGCAACAATAAAGTTTATATAGTCGGCATACCATGGTCCAATATTATTGCTCTTAATTCCTACCATCATGAGGTGTTCATCAGGAAAGTCATCGGCTATTTCTCGTTCGTCAAGCACCTCCATATTAGGGTTTTCAAGTCTAGATAATGGTCAGCAGCTAGATTCTCGGCACCCTTTTTATCTTTAATTTCAATATCGAATCCTTGGAGCAATAAAACCCACCTAATAAGCCTCGGCTTGGCATCCTGTTTATTGAACAAATACTTCAAAGCAGAATGGTCAGTGTAAACCATAGTTTTTGACAATATAAGATATGATCTAAATTTATCGAATGCAAAAACTACTGCTAAAAGTTCTTTTTCCGTGGTGGTGTAGTGTTCTTGGGCATTATTCAATGTTTTGCTAGCATAATAAATTGGCTTAAATTTCTTATCTATCTTTTGACCAAGTACAGCTCCAACAGCATAATCACTAGCATCACACATTAGTTCAAAAGGCAAATTCCAATCCGGCGAAATTATAATAGGTGCGGAAGTTAGTTTTTCTTTAAGTATATTAAATGCCTTTTTGCAATCTTCAGAAAAATTAAACTTCGCATCTTTTAGCAATAATTGGGTCATAGGCCTAGATATCATTGAAAAATCCTTTATGAACCTACGATAAAATCCCGCATGCCCTAAAAAACTTCTAACACCTTTTACATTAGTGGGGTAAGGTAGTTTAGCAATTACATCAATTTTAGCTTTATCAACTTCTATACCTTTCCCAGAAATCTTATGTCCTAACACAATTCCCTCTCTAACCATAAAGTGACATTTTTCCCAATTAAGAACAAGGTTAGTTTCTTCACACCTAGCAAGCATTTTATCAAGTTTAAAGAGACAATCACTAAATGAGTTACCGAACACCGAGAAGTCGTCCATGAAGACTTCCATAAAGTCTTCTACCATATCATGGAAGATAGCCGTCATACAACGTTGGAAAGTAGCAGGGGCGTTGCATAGTCCGAACGGCATTCTCCTATAGGCGAAGGTTCCATAAGGGCAGGTGAAAGTCATCTTCTCTTGATCCTCAGGGTCAATTCGTATTTGGAAGAAACCTGAAAAACCATCTAAAAAGCAATAATAATCATGACCAGATAGTCTTTCTAACATTTGATCAATAAATGGAAGAGGGAAGTGATCTTTTCGCGTAGCATCATTGAGTTTGCGGTAGTCGATGCAAACTCTCCATCCGGTAACAGTTCTTGAGGGAATTAGTTCATTATCGTCATTGAGTACTACCGTCATTCCTCCTTTTTTTTGGTACGACGTGGATAGGACTAACCCACGAGCTGTCAGAAATTGGGTAGATAAGTCCGGAGTCAAGTAATTTCACAATTTCATTTTTCACCACATCTTGGACTTTTGGATTCAAGCGCCTTTGAGGTTGGATAGTTGGCTTGAATTCATCTTCCATAAGGATTTTATGCGTACAAAATGACGGGCTAATTCCCTTAATATCAGACATACTCCATGCTAATGCTCCTCTTCGTTTATAAAGCACCTGCAAAAGTGATTCCTTTTCCTTTGGCGTTAAATCAGATGCAATAATAACGGGCGAATTAGTGTTTCCATTTAAATAGACATACTCCAAAGTAGAAGGGAGATCCTTAAGCACAGGTTTAACAATATCAATTTCAGTAGCACTAGCAGAATAAACTTGTTCTTTAACTATGTCGCTGCTGTCATCAGATAGATGCGCCGCATCGATATTTTCGATGCGCCGCATGGCGTTAAATGCAGCAGAGTCAGCAGCTAAATCATTATCAATAGTGTTTTCATCAACTTGATCTTCTATAGCAATTGTGTTTTCTAGATTTTTAAGCAGAAAAGAATCAAGCAAATTACTTTTTAACAATTTCTGAGTAAATCGATTAATCGTGTCATCAGAAACATCGATATTATAGCATTCATCGTCATCGGATTTATCTTTACTCATAGATTGTTCCATGTTAAACTCAACCTCATCTTTTCCTATGGTAAGAGTTATCTTTTTATTAAAAACATCAATTATGGCCCTAGCAGTGGCTAAAAACGGTCGTCCTAATATTATAGGAGTCCTAGAATTTTCAGGCATATCGAGGATAACGAAGTCGATAGGTAATTCAAATTTATCAACTTTTATTAATATATTTTCAGCTATTCCTAATGGGTATTGTATGGACCTATCAGCTAGTTCTAAGCACATCCTAGTAGGTTTTGGTTCACCAAGACCTAATTTATCATACATAGAAGAGGGCATAAGACTTATACTAGCTCCTAGGTCGGCTAAAGCATTTTCAATATGCAAATTTTTAATTTGACAAGGAATAGTGAAACTCCCTGGATCTTTTTCTTTAGACGGAAGTTTGTTGAGCAATGCAGCTGAGCTTCTTTTCCCCATTGTTATTGTGCAAGCCTCTTCAAGTTTAGACTTGTTTGTAAGCAAGCTCTTCAGATATTTAGCATATTTTGGCATTTGCACCAGGGCTTCCATAAATGGTATGCTTAGCTGCAGCTGCTTGAGATTTTCCAGGAATTTCTTTTGATAGGCATCTTCTTTCTCTTTCCTTACCCTATGTGGGAAAGGTAGTGTTGATCGTTTAGGTTCAACAGAAGGTTCTTCTTTAATTACTGGTTCTGGATCACTTTCTTTTGGTTGCTCTTGCTCAGGTGATAAAGATTCAGGGGAAATCTTGTTTATACCGTCATCCTCGGGTGTCTCTCCGATTTGAAAGGTTGACTTTCCGCCTCTAGTTGTAATCCCTTTCAAGTCTTCCCTTACCAAAAGAACCCTGTTAAGCACCGTTGACAATTGGTGCACTTCAATTGCCAATCCATAAATCATGTTGTTTTGTTCCTTTAGTAACAGCTCATGACTGCCTTTGAATTCATTAATAAAGTTTCTTGCTTCATGATGTTCTTTTTCATTGGCTTGAGCGATTAGTAGTGCAAACTCTTCCATGGTAAGATTTCTTCGGGGTCTTCCGAACAAGTTGGGGAAAATATCGAACATTGTTCCTGAAAATCAAAGAGAGGTAGATATCAAAGTAAAAGTTTCCAGGTATAAGGGTCAGAGTATTTTCCGTTCGGAGATAAGAAAAATAAAAGTTACTGATAACTGCAGACGATGCGCCGTATCCAAAAAGTTGGATACGCCGTATCTTATAATCGTTAAAATTAAATCACACTTTTATTCAGAAAATTAGATACGCCGCTTTAGAAATTAGAATGCGCCGTATCTGTTTTAATTATCAAAAATCGATATACTTATAAAAATTAAATGCGTCGTATTAACAAAAGTTAATGCGCCGTATTTTCGTTACGTTTCAAAATATAAGATTTTTGATTCAGAAGATGCGTCGTATCGATAAAAATCGATACGCCGTATCTGTTTAATAATTAGCAAACTGTTTTTAATTAAAATAATAGATACGCCGTATCTGCTTAAGCAGATGCGTCGTATCGCGTTAACGTTTAGAATTTTTTTTTTTTTTTTTTTTTTTTTTTTTTTTTTTTTTTATTAAAAACAGATACGCCGTATCTTGGGGAAAAGATGCGTCGTATCACTTTATCGCTTAGAAAATTTTTTTTATTAAAAACAGATACGCCGTATCTTGGGGAAAAGATGCGTCGTATCGAATTAATTAAACGCGTTGTATTTTATAAAAAATTGAACGCAATACGCCGTATCTGAGAAATCAGATGCGCCGTATCGTTCGATTTAGCTCAGTACAACGATAGCAGAACACACAAAAAATACGAAAAATAAAAACAAATAAAAACACACAAAAATAAACACAAATAAAAGCAAACAAATAACACACAAAAACAGAAAATATGCAAAATAGTACAATGAATGCAAATTAATCTAATACACAACAAAATTAGCGGTTAGAAAAAAAATTAAAACCTAATTAAAATACTAATCAAATTAACAGATAATAACAATTCACTCCCCGGCAACGGCGCCAAAAACTTGATGTGCTGCGTGTGTCGTTGCGGTTTAGCAGTTTTAATGCCTAATCAAGTTTTAAATTTATATTTAGCCGACTTATCAATAACACACACACCTAACGAGCAGTGTACCCGGTCAGTATGAATATAATGGTAAGTAGAGTGTCGATCACTAAGAGTGGAACGTATTATCTAGTTATTCTAATCAGTATTTTAATATATTAAGTTAGCTATACAACCTATTCTAACGCAAGGGGGTTCAGCCTGAGAGACTGGCACGATTTGGTTGCAATTAAATAATAAACTAAACCAATAGGCACGAATCAGCAAGTAGCACACACGTACACAGATAAATACTTGAGACAATAAGAGGGCTGTCCTTATGATAAGTAGTTTGTCACTTGTTTTATTGCTAGTGTTATATGAAGTGTATAGTTCGATGCAACGCACCGAGATTAAGTCCTTTCTCGTTGGTTCTAATCTTATCGGCGAGTAAACCCTTAATGATTACTTATGACTATCCCGTTTATCTTTCTCCTACTTTTCTATAGACCATAGAATACATAGGCATCTAATAAACAGGCGAGGGCAGAGGCATGGCGACCCGATCAATGCTCAGCTAGCCACAGAGGTTATCAATGCACTAATAAAAGTCACCAAAGACACTAACATATAAACTTTAATTGATGAGAAAGCAGTTTTAAGGGAGTGCAACCTTTCCGTTGTCACATTACACAAGCCACCAATCTTGATGAATTAAAGTTTACTAACACAATAAAACAAAACAAGTTAATGAATTAAACACATGCAGCACCTTCTTACAGCTCTTGTATCTTTGATTTGGGTATGTCTTGTGCTGCTGCCTTGACTGAATTCGTCCTAGGTTTCTGGTCTTCGGTCACGTATATAATATATGTCGTACGAAATTCGTCTGGTCTTGGGGTATTTATAGTTTCTGTCTGAGGGTGAGATGCGGCGCATCTTGTAAGTAGATGCGGCGCATGTACTTAACTTTGCGTGGGGTCCAAGATTATAATATTCAGGAATATTCGTACACCGCCAGAAGATGCGGCGTATCTTCATCTTTGGATGCGGCGCATGTCCTCTTGTATCTTGGATCGTATCTGGTGAGATCTTGATAGTGATGCGGCGCATGTAATGAGTGAGATGCGGCGCATCTGGAGCAGATTTGACTTGATCTTGTCCATTTCAGTAGACTCTTCACTTTATGCATGTTTTGCTCCATAATTAGTCCAAAATCGCCAAGTTTCACCAAATGCTTGTTTTCAACTGAGAATTACAAAAGTAAACGATTAAGTATCAATCCTCATACATAATATAGTAAAACAAGTCAAATTAATAGGATAAATGATAGTAATAAAATGTACTTATTTGAGTTCATCAGCAAGCAGATTAGGTAAACGGTTGAAATGGGCTGGGTCAGGCTGACAGACAAACACATCTGTCTTTAATAAAAAGTATATAGTTATATATAATCAATGCGTCAATAATCACTACAAAAACCATGTTATCACATTAATAAACTAAATTTTCAACATGCGCCCCTGCTAGCTAAGTTTTTTACTTTGATCCATTTAAATAAACACGTGTACACAATCTAATATGAACTCATTAATTAGTAAATAGGGTCGAATTTTTTACCTCTGCTAGTCTGCTAGAAAAAATGAAAAGAATATCAGTATAAAAATATAAAGAGACTGCAAACCTGATCCGCCACCACTTCAACAAGCTCCAACTCATGAACATGCCACTGCCTTGCACTATCCGAAGGAAGCATCAAAACCATTAACGCATAAAGCTTTGTTGAAAGTTCGGGCCAATCATAAATTTGAAAATTATTAAGATGTAAAAGTGGGACTCTCACAGCAGCAACCTCCTCGAGCATATATTTGCCAGAAGCTGGGCGTAATCTAGCAACAGGGCTATTAGGCGATCTCTTAATCGCACGATTGGTGCCAAAAACTTGATTAATTGCAGGAGACTGAATTGGAACCCAAGTAATTTACTGTCATATGAGGAACAAATTATATGACAGTAAATTACTTGGGTTTCCTTGCTCGTGCTCTTGCTTCTTCGCGCAATCTCTACACATGGGAGTCACTAACAAATTATAAAATTTTCAATAAGATAATAATATATTATAAAAGTACAGGAGGAAGTGAAATGAACCAGTTTCTCATCTGTATAATGTTCAATGCGACAGAACTCTTGCCGTATTTTGGGGTCGAGGAATGTATATGTCCCACGTGGACAAATTTTCTTAAGCAGCATGTACTCAGACCTTAATGTGACCTTGAACGCCCTCCACTTTGTGCCGCACGACTTAAGCGTAAAACTTTTAATTGTTTCATCATCTTCAAGTCTCATTTTGTCCTATTTAAGTTGACATGAACCTTGTTAAAGGTGAATATGTATACTAATCAAAAGAAAACGCAGCTAAGAGTCTTAAATAGTTTACCTTGATATCCGACCATAACACAAGACTCCTGCTAATAAGTTAAATCAAACTAAAACAAGACTCTTTAGCTAATAACTTAAATCAAACTAAACCATTCAGTTTAATCCTCCCAAACACAAGACTCCTGCTAATAAGTTAAATCAAACTAAAACAAGACTCTTTAGCGCAAGTAATTACAACCATGAATACACAACTTTAAGCCAAGTAATTTACTGTCATAAGCACTTTAGTTTAAGCCTAATGCAAGAATCAACAAATCAACCATAAGCACTTTTTGCTTTGAAATCAAGTTTTTAAACAGATAATCAAACATAATATGATCCAATTCACTTTTAATTGCATGACCAAACACGTAAACAATTCTTATTAAACATTCAAATTCCAAATATGGGAATTGAATCATATGAGAATTGATTAACTTCTGCTGTTAATGATATAGTCTTTTTGTTTCTATCCAACATTTATAGTGCTAACAACCTAGCTATGCCTATTGCTTTATGCAAATAAACTAGTTTCAATTAATTAGGAGTATATGTTATTATCAGAAGATTAAGGCCTGATATGCACAAAAGAAAACAGAGACGAACAACAATTTATACCTTAGAGTGAAACTGGTACGAATATACACAAAGAAGAATCATGAAGAATTAAAGATCCATAATAATGTAATTAATGAATGAGTGAAATGAAATACATAATACACCTGACGAGTGGATCTGGATAAGAATCGGCTGTGAAATTTTGGAGAAACGTCTAGGGTTTTTTTTTTTTTTTTTTTTTTTTTTTTTTTTTTTTTTTTTTGTGAGAGTATATGATTTTGGGGAAATTTGGGGGAAATGTCTAGAGTTGTGTGTCTAAATTTTGGTGAAGCGGCAAACAAAAAGTTGTATCCCGCTAAAACTATTTTGGTGAATTTTGAGTAAATAGATCGTTTATTTATTTATACCCGATCTATTTAGTTTCTCATGTTTACATTTAAGTAAATAGATCGTTTATTTATTTATACCTGATCTATTTATTAAATTTCCCCCTCCTTTTTCTTTGTTAGATCAGTTTTTAACATAACCACTCTATATGAAGTGATCAATCTAACCTTTTGTGTAGTAGTTAGAGGGCAAGGTTGATATTATTGAACTAACGGTGAATGCTAAACTAATGTGTGAGGTTGGCTAGAATAGCAAAACTTTACTTTAGACATTTGTTGATAAATAGTACAACATGCTCGACATCTCTTAACAAAAACATACTTTGTCTAGCACTCCTTAAGAATATGGTACTTAGAATAAAGGGGTTTTTGCTATATATCTTCGAAAATGCATAATTGCATATATATCCAAGCATGCATAAAATCATTGTACTATGTGCATAAAAAACTTGTACAAAGGAATATATGCAATTATTGACTTTGGGAGGGATTATATGCAATATGGTACCTAGAAATATGGCACTTAGAATAAAATATCTTTGAAATGACATTAAGAGAAAAATGAACCAGAGACAGGTCTATTGTCATTGTAAGCTGAACTAGTCCGTTGGGCTAGCTTTATGGGCTATTATTGTGGGATGTTGTTGTTGCTACAGGCTTTGTGTCGAGTTCAAGCAAGAGGGTCTAACCAACCCCAATTCACGAAAAGGGGCCGTCCCTGAATTTTTGATATTTTCTAGGGCCCTGGATGAAATTACCTAGTGATACCTTTTGAGACGGAATGCTACATATAAAGTGTCACCATTTATATGATATAATGCAATTAGTTATCTAAACATTTAACATATCACTCATTTGAGATATTTTCTCATATAAATAATTTCTTCTTTGTGAAAAATATATGTACACAAGCATATAAGTGTTAACGAAACAAATTTTGGGGCCACTAAAATTTTTGAGGCCCTGAGCGGTCGCCCACCTTGCACACCCTCAAAGACGGCCCTGTTCACGAATAATGACCCGTTAATTTTCGTTTGATGATTTGCTCAGGAAAAAAAAAAAGAAAAAAAAAAAAAAACGTTTGATTCTAAACTATTACATTAATGGTAATAAGACTACCCACACCAGTTCGGTCGTGTTGTAGGTTGATCTTCATTTGATTCGGTCGCTATTGATGTGCATGTTCTGGTCTCACTCGGTCGGCAACGTACTTCAGTCGAGATCACGACCGAGGTCGTGTGTTTGTTTTGTGTGTGTTTTAATTAAATTAAAGTGTATTTTTGTGGGGTATTTTTTTGTAGTGTAGGTCGTTTTAGTGTGGTAAAAAGTCGTATGCAGGTCACCGGAGAGAGAAAGCTGATGTGGCAGACAAAATTAAGGTTGCTGAAGGTCGCTAGCGTGGGCAGTCTAAGAGAGCATCACAACTAACTTTATCATCGACAAATCAGCGACACATTAGCTTTCTCTCTCTACAACCAACTTCATCACCTAAGTATAATAAGACAACCAACTTCATCACGAATTTTTTATTTATTTTTATTTTTTTAAAATACTAAAATTAAAATTTCATTAATTACCAAAATTAAATTTTCAAATCAAAGTGTATACGTATTAAGGGTGTTCATCAGTTCGGTTCTCGGGTTAATCGGTTTATTCGGTTCGGGTTGTTCGGTTATTTTTTTTTTGGGTCATAACCGAAAGCCGAACTGAAACGAAAATATCTGTGACCGAAGAACCAAGAACCGAACCGAAGTTCAGTTCGGTTATGGGCCAAAACCGAAAACCGAATTTTGTACTTGAATTACACCATTTATATATTTTTTAATTTAATTATATAGATTTTTGGCAAAAAAAAACTATTTCAAACATAAAAAGTGTTTTTTATATTTGGATAAAATTTTAATGGTCTTTATATATATATATATATATATATATATATATATATATATATTCGATATATATATATATATATATATATATATATATGGGGGACTTTCTTACGAGAACCATTTTATCTGCGAGAACTGAGAGAACCACAAAAAACATACATGCACGCCTTTTAAAATAAAATAAAATACTTGCAAGTCATCAATAATCGTAAGTATCCACCTATGTTCTTCAATATCATCATGAACTCATCCTCTTTTTTCACAAAAACCTTACACAAGGCCGCAATATTGTTGTTGCACGCCTTATAAGAACATACATGCACACCTTCAAAGAAAAATTTTGTATTTCCAATTTCTTATCAAATTCTTTAGAACAACTATGTTTTTTAAAAACATATATGTTGTTTTTAGAAATATGTGCAAAAATACAATTATTGAAGGCGTGCATGTATGTTTTTGGAGGTTCTCTCAGTTTCGTAGATAAATGGTTCTCGCAAGAAGTCTCACTATATATATATATATATATATATATATATATATATATATATATATAAATTCGGTTTTCGGTTCAGATAGCCGAAACCATATCCAAACCGAAAACCGAATTTTTAGTTCGGTTTGGTTCGATTTTGATAAATTCGGTTCGGTTTTCGATTTATTACCCGAACCATGAACACCCCTAAGTATGATTCTTGGCCCAAATTGTGATATACTTTAATTTGCCACAATCAGCCCAAAAAAGTACTAATCCCAACCAAAAAACTCTCTTTCTTTCTCTTAAAACAAAACAAACGAAGTGTATTTCTTTTACTAGAGATCACACTAACAAATGATATTGGTTCTTTTCTTTCTGATCAAAACAACCACAATCAAACAACACTTGTATGTCCTTTTTAATTTCGAATCACCACAGGAACAACCCAAAAATCTTTTTTTAGCTTTCGGAAAATATTTTGATATGGGTTTTATTTCTTGGTTGATGTTCGAACGCAGGTAGGTAGTCTTTTTCAATAAATGCCGATGGCACTTTTTTTACCTTTAGCCCCATTTGCTCGCTCACGCGACTCGGTCATTCACACGACCGAGTCTTTGTTTTTTTTGTCCAAGACGCGTGATAGTTGGGAGTGAGTAATAAGGAGGAGCGTCCTCCTTTGGTCTTCGACGCGTCTTCGAACGCTTATTACCCCTAGCCTTAGGCTACCCGTAATAACAATGTACCACAACCAAACTTCACCACCAACCATTTTACCTTTTTTTTTTTTTTTTTTTTTTTTTTTTTTTTTTTTTTTCATTTTTTAAACACTAAAATTAAAATTAACACATTACATTAATAATTCAATTAAAATAAAAAATATTACGATAAAAATTAAAATAAAATAAAACTACAAATTATTGTGTATTTGTTCGATGCCAAACGTGTTCCACTAAATCGGCTATAAGGTTCATATGAGTTTCTTCACTATTTTGTTGAAAATACGATGAATTATCAGTTATTTCCCGAACAATGCGTATGAATAGTGATTGGCTCATTCGAAACCACGTACAGAATATTTCTTCGTCATACATTGGGTTTTGAAAGAAGTAAGGAGCCACTAGACAATCATAAGTACCGTAACGATCTCTAGGCATCGGGTTTCATGGTATCAAGGCTTTTGAGATTCTAGAAGTGGAAGTTTGATAATTCGTATAGTATGTTGTTGCCTCTTTTAAAAACTCTAGCTCGATACTACTAACTTCTACTTTTTCATCTAAGGATGTAAAAAATATTGTTCGGAATCCATTTCTTTTAGATGAGAAGTGTAGAGTGTATAATAAATAATGTGTTTGAAAGTGCGAATGAAAATGAAAATGTATTATTTATCGGACTTAAATTAATAAAAAAAATTAGAAGAAATATATTTATTTTTTTAGAAAAAAATGTCAAACGGCAATTTTTTTTTACCGTTGGCTTCATATGGCTCGCTCCCACGACTCTGGCTTTGCAAATGACCAAGTCTTCGAATTTTTCCCCTTCGATGCGTCTTGGTTAGGTGGCGTTAGGAGGACGCGTCCTCCTCATGTCTTGAACACGTCTTCGACGCCTTTTCGACGCCTTATTACCAGTGGTTTTACATCATGACAACTGTATTTCTAGAGATGTATACAAATTATTGAAGATACATGCACGTAGTATCCACATGTCGATGCTATTTGTTTATACTAGGAAATGTTACGGGTTGTGAACCATAGATCATCATGGCTAGCCAACAATAAAGCTTCAAGGCTTTAAGCTTTTTATACAGTTTTTACATAATACAAATATATTTTTGTAAATATTCATCAAAACCTTTAAATAATACTAAAATTTAGCACAAAGCTAGGGGAAATACAAATTGACAAGATTATTTGACAAAAGTAATTCACTATTATGTAAAGCTTTTATTTAGAGTTGTAGAATAACATTTCAATATCTATATAAATGTGTGGCTAAATAAATGTGAATGTACAACTTAAGGGCACACACCAAAATCTAACTCTAAGTATAAAACACAATTAGTTGAAAAGTGAAACGTCTAGATTTAAAAGTTAATAATAGCTTTTAACAACGTTACTTTTGGAACTTTTGTTATGTTTATGACAAACTAAAAATGATGCGTGTGAGTGAATAAAGAAAAGTTTGGTGAAAACTCTTGTAATGACTAAATACTGTACGTCAGAGGAATATTGTTATAACAAAACTCGTAAAAAAAAAGTGTACATGTATCATTGTAATAGAAGACACATGCCTTTTATTAGGGATGCTAATGTTAAACTTGAGGCTTCCCTACCAGGAGGAGAAGAAGAAGAAGAAGAAGAAGAAAAAAAAAAATGCTTCCTTATGTATCTAAAGATAGATATTCCACTACTTCCCCATCGTTGCTGCTATAAATTCAAATTCTCGATTTACGTAAGCTATAAACCGGCAATAAACATTTTCGAACTATTAAAAAATAAAATGCAAACTGTTTAAATTAATGAGAATTTGATCTTCGTGCAAAAAAAATAATAAAACCTGTAGATATATCTTTATTATTGACCATTATTTATAATGATGAAACCCTAGATACCCTAAAAAAACAAACTTGGTTTGACCATATTTATCCTCTAATAACCTTCACTTATACGAGCTTGTATTGTTATACGAGGGCATCCTTGTTAGTACGAATGGATGACACTCTATAATGAGGTTTTCCAACTATATATAATTAACTGTACATCTTAAACATTTATTGTAAAAGCTTAGGTCAATCCTATCACACACACTAACAATCACTAATGGTGAATCAAGAGTATGATGTGGCGTATGAATCTAGTAAGAAAAACTAAAGAAATAAACTTTCATTAATAAACACACACTAAACTCCTAAGCACACCTCTAAAATAAGGAGGTGGAGGACTATTTATAGTTTACAATAAATGGGCTTGTGGGTTTGCTATGAACTAACTCTTAACCTATTAGATTAAACTAAAAGCCCATTGACTATTATAATTAATAAACAACGACACATTACAAAAATATAATAACGACAAATGACCATCACTTTTTATAAAAGCTAACATTTATACTTTCAATCACTACTACAAAAACTGTCTTTTAGACCCCCTTATTTAGACCCTTAAAAAAAATGCAGGTCTAAATGAGGATTTTACCCTGCCAAGAGTTATTTAGACCGTTGCAAATAGAAGACACCGGTATAAATGTCTTTTTAACATTTAGACCGGTTTATTTTTAAAACACCGATCCAAAAAAAACTTATTTAAACCGGTTTGTTTATGCACCGGTCTAAATTAAATCTCCCTTAAAAAAATTAAATCTCCCTCTAAACATTTTCAGTTATTCCGCCCAAAATTTCCCCAAAAATCAAAATTTTCATCCATTATCTATTATCAATCTCACATTTTCAGTTATCCATTCATCTTCATCTTCATCTTATCTCACATCCTCTTTCTCTCTGTCATCAACATCACTGCCATCGATCCTTGCCAGTCGTCGGTTGCATCCTCACCCACCACAGACCATGGCGATTCACCATCGTGACACGTGAAATCAAGTCACATATCAGGTACTTTATGTGTTACTATTTCTTAATTAATCATCAATTTGAGGTGGTCATGAGTCAATTTCTTGTTTATATGATTTTAGGATTTAGGGTTCATGAAAGCCCCAATCTATATGAGCTTGGAACATGCTTTTTTCTACAAATGAAGCTAATTTACAAGGTAGTCTCTTGTATTATATTCTTATTTACTGATTAATTTTCAAGATTACATGTTTTTACTTATAATAAAAGTTTTTAGCTTGTTCTGTTAAATATTAAAGACTTAAAGTGCATACTTGTGTATTTTTTTGGATTAATGTCCCATGTAATCTTAAGTATTGAATATTCATATGGCTTGAATGGTGTATGACAAGTTATTATTGATTCGATTGTTGATAGGCTTTTTTATATTGATTCGATTAGTTGTTTCACGTTATTAAGTTTTAACTATGTGGCTTTCATAATACATGTCTTGTTGGCACTTGACAGCCAACATATCAATGATTCAGCGTTATTCATGTTTGCTCGTTGTATATAGTTACTAATGTGGCCAAATGGTGTATGACAACCTATTTGCAAAGATAATGTTGACAAACAAAGATTGGAACTGCTTTTTATGTGCTGATGTTTGCTACTGAATGTAATATCCTAGGATTGTTTTTTGTGATGCAGATACTTGGGCGAACAAAATACTTCCCATTTGTACTTTGAGCGGCCCCTATTTCAGAGGTACATAGTGACTCTGAGAGTATTATCTCTATCTATCTGCTCCACGCGTGGTCCATCTCCTTATGTGCCGTTAGTTATATATATACTCCGTATATATAATAGCGTCTTTCTTTCTATGTGGATGCTAGTCTAATGTGCAGAACTTGAAAATGAATGATTGCAATTTGTAAGTTAATAGGGTGCTCTGTGTTGCAAGACATTATGGGTTTTCACTTTTGACCCTATAATATTCAAAGTTCTGGTTGTATTTAAAACTGAATCAGTCATTTTGTGGATAAAAATAGTCTAGAAAACTATTCCTGCTGATGTGATAATGACAATGTCATTTGCAGTTCCTTGTGCAAATTTCAGCTACTTGTTTTTTTGAGACGCAGAAATCCACTTGATAGAACTCGTAAGGAATGGTAAATTATTATTTTTGAACGTAATTTTGACACGGATATCTGATAGATAATCAACTTAGTTGCTGCCTAAGACTAACTATTATCTACCATGTTTCCGGATAGTGGCGCCTTCTTGAGCTAACTTGTCTGTCCTCACTGTCAAGGATCTTCTGTTATTCAATGAAAAATCAATCAATTTGCTTAAGCTAAAGATTTATAAAGGAGATGCCATATTAGATGATTAAATACTATCACACAGTTTTTCTAGAAGCAGTTTATGCAAAGTTTGGCCTAACTGCAGTTAAGGAGGATCTAATTAGTTAAAGCAAAGTGGTGCTTGGAAGTTGAAACTATTGAATGGTAATGTTGTGGTTAGAACTTCTGATTTGAAGTTAAGGAAATGTAGTAATGCTATTGTCACAAACTATTCTTTTCCTGAGCACTTACTCTGATCTCTATTAGTATCTGAGAAATTAAGTCCCAAGGAAGATCTGCTAACCTCTTTTTTCTGAAATCTATATCGTCAATTTAGGATTTTGGGGTTTGTCTCCTTGGTGCTTGTATTGTGGACACCAGTTGTCGTTCCTTTGCTTCCAACACTCGTACAGAACTGGGCAGAACATAACTCCTCCAATATGGCAGTGCTTGTTTGCATAATCGGTCTTTATAGTTCTGTTGTGATACTGATTGTGCTTTGGGGTCAAAGAATCAGGGGTTATGAAGATCCACTTAAGAAATATGGGCTTGACTTGACATCAGCAAAGCAGGTATTATTATTTATTTGAGAATATAATATTGGTAATTTTTCTAACAGGTTTATCTATTCTTCTTCCTCCAGTTTTAATTCAATCTAACTCATTTTGTTCTTTTATAAGTCTGAACCATGCCGAAGATTCAATAGCAACCAGTGCTGCTTCATCAGGTAGTGACTGGGACAAGTAAAAGAGATGAAAAGGGAGTAGTTATGGTCGACAATCTGAACCATGCCGAAGATTCAATAGCAACTAGTGCTGCTTCATCAGGTAATGTTGGTTAAGATATTTAAAATGCTGAGATTTATCTTGTGCATGTTCTATTACTTTTCTTTTTTCTAAATTGACTTTGATTCGTTAAACCACAACATAACTCCTTACAATGACTTATATTATGGTATTACTGTGCTGGTTTATTATTTGGTACAAATAGTGAGGAGAAAGGAGGATCTATTCTCAATAATGAGCTTGGATTGTTGAGTCTTGAAGCTTTAGGACAATCCTCATCAGCACCAACTGGCTTTGCTTCATTTGGTAACAATTTTTTTATTTTATATATGGTTTCGGGAACAATTAGTAATTAATGCTTCTGTATCAACTTGCTAGACCAAAGTTTTGATGTTGCTGGTGTGGAATGGTTAAGCTTATGGTTGGATATGTTGTCGCCTTTTAGGAATAAGGTACTGATTAAAGTTAATAATTTACATTGTGAATCTAGTGTTATTTTTGAAGGCTGCTCTATTTGACACCTGAATTGATTGCAATTACAGGGTTTATGGGACATTTACGGATTCTTCGATAAAGATGGATGCGGATTCTTCGATAAAGATCGTTGGCTGCATTTCAGGACTTAAAGCTTACAATTAAGGGAGACATAAGAGAGATTAGAATGGTTACTATAAGCTGAAATCTCCTTTGATTATGCATTCAAATGGTAGAGAAAACTTAACAGATAGATAATGTTGGCGTGAGCGAACTTCTTATAAACACTGTATCTATTTGTTAATAGGCATATGTTAATGATATTTCCCAAAAAAGAGTCTGCTACCCTGTTGATTCTGAAAGTTTTCTTAACACTTATGTATCTTTATTCGCTTCTGCACTTGCAGATTTCTGAGCCTAAGTGTAGGATTTAATATTAGGAATCCCAAACCTTCCCTATCATAAGCAGTTTTTAATAAGCATTCCCAAACAGCCTCCTTGATAAGCATTCTTCAATAAGCAATTCTAAAAAACTCATGTATAGTTTTATGGACTGTTTGGGACTACTTATTAGAAATGCTTATAAAGGGGCTTATTTGGGATTGCCTAATGAAATTGCATTTGAGAAGGGGCTGTTTGGGATTGCCATTTTTTTTAATGAAAATTTGACATAAAGACAGGTTCGAATGAAACGAACAGGTCTAAAAAGGCATCATTTAGACCGGTGCTTCAACCGGTTTATATGTGTTTTATCACCGGTATATAAAACCCTCTTTTAGACCGGTGCTTAAACCGATCTATATATGTTTTATCTTTTAGACCTCCCCCCATTTACACCTGCCCGACCACCGGTCTAAAAGGCCCCTAGAACCGGTCTAAAAGGCTGTTTTTGTAGTAGTGAGTGGCTTATGCTCGCAAGATTGTTAGAAAAACACAATAATCCGTGTTAATTAAACAAACTAAAAAAAACCTAAAACAAAGAACAAATCGAATTCACGTCGCTCAGTTGTTGATGGATGTAACCGAATCAGGATATATGTATATAAATCATATATTTGCGAATTGAAATTGTTTTAACTCTTGATTGCAAAGAGAAGTTGATTGTTGTTCTCTGTATAGAAGTGATAGAGATCGATATCCCTCTTGATTGAGTTCAAGTTTGCGGATGTAGCCACTCTCGTCAATACTCAACTCATAGATAGATATTTTCATCTTAGAAATAGTACAAACTTTCGAACTTCCGAGAATCAAAACCTGAAGTTAGAAACATCCAAACTTTCCAGTCATCCACTTGTCACATTAACCCGGCATGCAAATTTATTTATGCACGACTAAAATATTTTCGGATTGTGAACATGCCAAGTAATATATAATGATATTCCGCAATACTTATCAAGGATGATCATCCATATCACTTTAACAAATTTATGGTGTCAAATCTAGGATGAAACACGTAAGCTCAAGAATGCCATTTGTCACTTATGCTCTGGCGATACTACTTGCATGTGTCCACCAGTTGAAGTGTTTGACCTGCTTATAAATAAGGCCTAAATGAAAGTTAAAAAGATAACATTATTCACGAACAAATTAATTAAAGATGAAGATAAACAAGTGTTTAGTTTTGTTGGCTCTTTTATTTGCTGTTGGGATTGTCATATCATCCGCAAGACAAATTGAGACTGCTGATGACTGTGAGTTACTTAGTAACTTTTTTCATTTCGTTTGTTTTGGCTTAGGATTGTACATAACCAGCATACTCAAATAAAAACAATGGTATGATCCGACTGTTGTTGGTTTGTAACACATAAAATGGTCACTACGATTCATAATCAGTTTGGTGTCGGTATATATTTAAAGACTGGAGTGTGAAAAACCCTTGGTCTTTTGTGACATACTTTTTCTTTAAACCCGAGTATTTATCTTTTACGCAACATCAATTTGAGTAGTGACGCTTATTTCTGTGTCAGTAAAAACGAGACAGGGACGCGTATTTGTGTGTGAAAATTGTTTTGTGGCTAATAAGGAAAAGTGTATGATACAACGCTTTTTTTTTTTTTTTTGTGTGTGTGCATAAAATCAAGTTGATATGTTATACAATTGACTTTTACATTGTTGAGACAGTTAAGTTTATATTGATATTTCCTTTCGTGTTTCTCACTTATGAAACTTGTGAAATTTAGGGTCAGAAGTTGATGAGAAAAAGAAACACTCAGTAGCTGAAGCTGGTATATATGGAGATGATGACATTGCAGACATTCATACCAGCGGAGGAGGTGGTGTTGGCATTGGAGGTGGAGGAGGTGTAGGAGGCGGCGGTAACTATGGAGGTGGTGGAACCGGAGGCGGAAGCAGTGGAGGTGGTAGCAAGGGTGGCGGTGGAAGTGGAGGTGGCAGCCATGGAGGTGGCAGCGGAGGTGGAAGCCATGGTGGCGGTAGCCATGGTGGTGGAAGCGGAGGAGGAGGTGGCAAAGGTGGCGGTGGAAGTGGAGGAGGAAGCAGTGGTGGAGGCAGTAAAGGAGGTGGTGGAGGTAGCGGAGGAGGTAGCAAAGGAGGCGGTGGAAGCGGAGGTGGAAGCAGTGGAGGTGGTGGTTATGGAGGTGGCGGTAGTGGAGGAGGTAGCAAGGGTGGTGGTGGAAGTGGAGGCAGCAAAGGAGGCAGTGGAAGTGGAGGTGGAAGCAGTGGAGGTGGTAGCAAGGGTGGTGGTGGCAGTGGAGGCGGAAGCAGCGGAGGTGGAGGAAGCAAAGGAGGCGGTGGTGGTAGCCATGGAGGAGGAAGCAAAGGTGGCAGTGGTGGAAGCCACGGAGGAGGCGGTGGAGGCGGTAGCAAGGGAGGTGGTGGAAGTGGAGGAGGCGGAGGAAGCAAGGGAGGAAGCGGTGGAGGCAGTGGAGGAGGTAGCCAGGGAGGTGGCGGTAGCGGAGGTGGAGGATATGGAGGGGGTAGCGGAGGAAGTGGTGGAGGTGGTAGCACGGGTGGAGGCGGTAGTGGCGGAGGACACAATGGAGGAAGTGGTGGAGGAGGACACGATGGAGGAAGTGGTGGCGGTGGCAAGGGAGGCGGTGGCAGTGGTGGTGGAGGACATGGTGGAGGCAGCGGAGGAAGTGGTGGAGGTAGCAAGGGAGGGGGTGGAAGCGGAGGTGGAGGTGGAGGATACGGTGGTGGTGGTAGTGTAGGTGGTGGTGTAGGAGGTGGTGGAGGTCACAAGGGAGGTGGTGGAGGAAGAGGAGGAGGCGGTGGTGGTCAAGAATGAGAAATACGAGTATTATGTTAAATAAAAGCCATGCATGCATGTAATATATATAGGTAACACTCGTACGATACTAGTAGTAATGCTATCTGCCCTACCAAAAAAAAATAATATGTTGATGTTTTGTAATAGTACATATCTTGTTCGTCTCTACCGTGTTTACATCTTAATTACGTCTATCTTTGGTTATATGACTTCGTACCAAAACTTGTCAAACGCTACCATACATACAGCATAATGCAACGAACCTTTTGTATAACTTTGTAACGGAACATGTCAAGAAAATACGGTTTTTGTTTTCTGTCATCTATGGACTATTGACACAAATATGTAAATTTTATGCAACATTACTTCTTATTTCACTACAAAACATCAAATTTGATGTTTTGGTATAATGAAGTTAGCAAGTATGTCATTGAAGAATAATATTTAGAGGAGCAAAGATATGATTAAATGAGAGGTTGTGACAGTAATTTTTTTCTTACGTCTAGTAGTACTACAAAAACTAAAAACTGGTTTTTCTCACTGGTTTTTCACGGAAAGAAAGCTGTGAAAAATAACCCACGGATTAGCGACATTTTATACACTAGATTGTTGACCGAATTTCCGTGAGAAATGTGTCGCAAATTTACTGTCGATTTCCCACATATTACCCACAGTCAAAAGTGCGTGGAAAATCCTAACTAAAGTACCCACGGATTTCACACTGTGTTACGGAAAAGGACGCATAAATTATCCAATTTATTAAAAAGCTAGTTTTTGCGTTTTGCAAAAAACGCAATCTTATTGGATGGAACCCCGTAAAACAACTGTTCATCAAACTGTTCATCAGTTATTTCATTCCGTTCCGTTTTCCCACTACTAACTCAAAACCACCTCATCTCATTATCCCATCCATTATCTTCTCTAATAACCGACTTCCCTTCACCTGCTAGAAAATTCCAGCAGCTCCTCCATCTCATCAGTTTCCTACCAAATCTTACAGTGGACGAAATACCCCGGTCGTTGACGAACCAAACGCAAATCAGATTCACTCCCAAAACCTAAATCAGATTCTCTCGATCCTAACCCTAAATTGTTGAAGAACCAAACTCACAAACAAAATAACCCAACACTAACATCCCTTTCATCCGACCACCATCATTCACACACCAATTTAAATATCTGACAGTTTATCTCAATTTGAAAGAAATCGAAACCTTAATCATAATCGTCTCCTTTTTTGGGTTAATCAAAGGTATATTTTGATTTAAAGTTTTAGATAATACCTGCAATTTATATATATATATATATATATATATATATATATATATATATATATATATATATATATATATATATATATATATATATATTTTATTTTTTATTTTTTATTGTTTTTTTATTTTTATTTTTATTGTAATTGAGTTGTGGGTTTATGTTTTTATAATTTGATTGATGATTTAGATGTGTTGGATATGAAGTAGTAGTAAAGAATATGATGATTGTATAATAGATATTTTTTTGCTACTAAAGTATGTATGTTTGGATTTAGCTGATGATCTAATTGATTGTTGTTAGTTCATCTAGGTTGAGTTTTGTTGTTGATTGTTGTTTAAAATCTTTGCTTGGTAGCTGAATATGTCATCTTTTGTGTTGATAACATATTGCGATAATGCACCGTCAGAATAAAACAATGATAATTGCCAACTTTTGTTGTTAAATGATGTTTGTAGGCTTGAATTTATTTAAGTTTTGAAAAGCGAAGCCTAAGAGTGTTAAAGGTTTTGATGTATTTTCCAAACCGTTATCTATATTTCGAAAGAAAACATGAAGATTTGGAAGTCAATCTTAAATTATGATTTAGTCATTGATTTACAATGTTCGGATGATTCCCTCGCACAATATGTTGCAATAACAAGTAAGATTTAAAAAATACTGCATCTTTGTACACAATGGTGCTAATAATTTCATGGAATGATTTAAACTTATGTAAACGAGA